>VDFB02000003.1:590339563-590806405 GCA_007258455.2 Sequoia sempervirens
AAATGACTATATTAATATACCTTGTTATAAGGTTGATAGTCAACAAAATGAATCCCTTACTGAACAACTTTGACTTGTTTTAGATATGTCCCTTGCACTACAACATAACCTAAGGTAAGACATATGAACATGTACAATATTTACGTGCTCAAGTTTTGTACAATATATATTTAATGTTTATAATGTAATGTGCACATGTGAATACAATGTATATAAAACTTTAAATTAAAACTCACCTATGGGAAATAACATTCCATCACTTGTTTCAAGTTTTGTTAGCTTATTCCTCTCTTTTGTGTAATGCAATAAATAATTGCTAACTCCTTCAATGTTTTCAGGCTTTGCTATGACTACAAAAAGATCTCCTATACACCAAATTTACACAAAAAATTCTAAAAAAATTAGAAATGTCTCTAAAGATCATTAACTAAATATATATAATATTTAAATTATTGAAAACTTACACATGTGCCTTTTCTAACCAATCCTAAAATATGGTCATAATAAATTGAAATCAAAGGAACGTCTCAAATTTTTCTTCCTCATTTTCATCATATGTTTTGAAACAACTACTAGCACCGTATCCCATTTACCAACATATCCAAGTTCTTGGTTGTTTGGTGCATGATCAGAGTTTCTTGCAATGCACTTAGTGCAAAAAAAAGAGTAATCCCTTGTGTCTAATATCCATCCATGGCGACTACCTGAACTCCTAACACAATGCAAAGATCTTGTTTTTCCTACCCTCTTGCATCCATGCATCGATCTTCTATCCACACCTAGATACATATGTACAACAAAAAACTTATGTGAACAAATATGTATATATATATATTTTTTAAATTTAAATAAATTCAAATTTTTGATTTAACGTAATTTATACATACCCAATATCTCCCAAAACACTCTATGTGGAATGTGTCGGTTTGTTCTTAAAGATGTGCTGACCACATTTGATGCAAAGTTTTTCTTGCACCATTCAACAACATCATGTGCATTGTCTAGACGATCTTCTGGATAACTCATTTGATGCTTTATTAAAGCTTGTTTGATGTAAGCTCCAGCTCCATCATGCTCACCCTTTCCATGCCCACTCTTAAAAAAACTCCAAACATGTGGTATTTTGTAGATTTTATGATATCTACAAAGTGCATAGAATGGCCGTGAAGATTTGAATTGTGCCACACATCCATCTGACTATACAAAATGATTTTCAAATTTGACACCCCTACTTCTCAAATTCTCAAAAAATATTGTAAAGCAATGTTGGACAAAAAGTGTTTCATGCTCTTTATCCTCACTAATATAAAAGTGATATTCTTTTTTAATGACTTGTTCTTCATCTATACTCTCAACACCATCCACTCTTATTGCATGTCGACAATAATACACATGAACCATATATTAGCCTTCTCTTTGAAAAGTAAATACCATTGAATCTTTGATGTACAAAGCGGAGTAATTTTCTATGCAAGTCAACTACTGATAGAATTGTTCCACGTGGGAAAGTATCTCTCAATGTTTTGAATTATTGTGCTTGACACTTAGCAAAAAAGGAATGATGTATGTATGGTCGTATCAATTTTTGAAAATCTTCCATAAATTTTCCAATGGGAATCTCCTCTTCTACATAGTTCAACCTTGTGGATTCTTTCCCAAAATTTGTTTGCAACTTTACATACTTGTACCTGTGTCAGTAAAATATGTGAATAAATAATAAACCACACTTGATCAATGAAACATTACATCAAAGAGAATCCAAATAACTTGATCTATGAGAAATTGAAACAAATAAACTCTATAAAAATAGTACTTACCTCTTGCAATTTATTGTCTTTGTTAGGTCGGGTGATGTTCAATTCCTGAAGGAAATTTATCCAAATTTTCTATATGTTCAAATTCCTTTATGTAGTTTATTTGAGTCCACTTTACATGCTGATCACATAATATAGACTTTATGAACAAACTTGCCTATTTAGGGAGGTGCATTTGAAACCCACATCTTTCTTCTCTCATCTTTGGAAACAATTGATAGTAGAGATCAAATTCAATATGATATCCACAACAACAAGTTTCAAAACTTGTTTGTTTTCGCTTAATATGGCTTTAACCTTTGAAACATTGTTTGCCCAATCTTTATATGAGGATATGCATTACAAAAGTTCATATACATCTCAAATTGTGTTATGTCTAGCCAATGTTTGATATGATTTTCATAAATACTAGGTCCAATCCTCTATCTCATAACATCTCTAGTATTTGATGATGGACGAGTCTGATCATGCCAAAAACTTGAGATCAAGTTCCTAACAACATCTTCAATCCTGTTAGAATGAGGAGCTCTACCCATAATTGCCCAATTTCCTTCTGAACTCTCATCCAAAAACTTTCTTTTTTTCTCATATTTTATTAATGTGGTTCTACTATAACCAATTGCGCTTGAACCGCAGACATTTTTCTTTTTCTCTTGCTATATCTTGATGTGCCACATAGATGTCAACATCACCCTCTTTGCGGTGGCCTTTACCCACGGCTCGACCTTTCCCACTGGAATTCAAACCCTAACATTTTGAAACAATATCCTTTGTAATCCCATGTGTTTCTTCTTATTTCGAGTCGAATGGACACCCAAAAATTGTAATGACTTTGGAGCTCATCAATGTAAGAAGTAAACGTGATAACAATTTGGTTTTTTCAAGTGTATCAAGATGATTGAAATGATGATTGATCATTCCATTTACAGATTTAGTCATTGACCTCTTTCTCTTATTATAAGGCTGGTTGGCATAATATTTCAGTTTCTCCATATCTATTTCAAGTAAATGATCTAAATTTCAGAAATTTGTTTCCCACCTTCTCAACTAGTTTTATATGATGATCCATACTAGTAGAGGAAGGATCCCGCCCCTCCGGGAATAACATGGATTGTTTGAACTTGTGCCTCCTATCTTCAAGGACCATGCATTCTTTGAGTGGGATTCATTTGATCCAATGTCTAAATTTGGTTCAACTTTGAGCATGAAAACTTCCCTACTTGTTGGGCCCTTCCCACACGGTCACAAAAATATTTTACAAACAAAAGTGAGAGATGATGTTAAATATATGAAGTTTATGTATGCAAGCAAACAAACTGATAAACATGATGAGCTATAAGTGAGAGAAGTTTGTGCTGGGGTTTTATATGCTCATCCATAATGAATAGAAGGAGCGATCTCTCGGACCCCTCTCCAACAAGCATTGTTTGAACTTGATCCTCTAACTTCAAGGTCCATGTGTTTTTCAACGGATTCGTTTGATCCAATATCTAGATTTGGCTCGACTCTATCTTGAGGAATCCCTAGAGCATAAAACATAAAAATAATTTGAGAACATTGAAGTGATGAAAATAAAAGATCAAAGACACAAAACACAAATATTGAAATAAAAAGAATTGGCTTAAGGAATTGGAGTCAAGGATCATATAAACATTGCAAATCCTTGCATGACCAAGATGACTTTGAGGACATTTAAGCATTATAGTAATTCAAGTGAAAAGATGATTAGGAACCTCTGCAAAGTAAAAGTCCTAAACACACACTTGAGAGAAAGAAGAAACAAGCATGTACCTTGTTCCTTTCTATGATAATTTTCCAAGTTTTGTTCACGCCTCTTTTGTTCTTCTTTTGACAATTTTCGTAGAGACACATTTTTTATTTTTCTTTGTTGTCCCATTTTTTTCTTCAACTTAAAGATGACTCTAAACAAGTCCTCTACCAACTTAGTTAAATCATCCTCCAAATTTTTCCTTGATTGATAAAAATGAAAAGTTTTCGAGCTCCAATATTTGCCTCCTTGATAAATGTGCAAAAACTTCTACAAAATCTGCACTCCAAGTGAATCAAAATTATTCAAGTGTACATGGAATAACTTGATCCTAGTTTAAATGAATCAAGTAGCAAAAAAACAAGTTATTTCATTGTGGAGTTTGTTGTTATTTAATTCATAGGTATGCACAACATATCTAAAAATTTTAGAATTTTGTTAAAGTGTCGTATATTAGAGGTATAATTTGAACGAATTTCTACTGTATTTGGAATTGAATTTCTGCTACATATCGAAAAATGTATAATAGAGGTGTATGAATTTGAATTAAATTTTTCTTAATTATATTTGAATTTAATTTTTTCACTTGTAAACGTATAATAGCTCGATATAATTTTGAATTGATTTTCTTAAAATTATATTTGAATTAAATCAAGTTACTTTTCAAAAATATTATATCTTGTTGTGAACCCAATGGTTCATGTTGCTTAAGTCATTTTAAAAATATATTTATTTTCAGGATCAACATGAATGAACTTAATTATAAAGTGTACTATCTCCCTAAAATTCTCAACAGATCAAATGTATATTGAATATAAGGAAATGCAAGTTGTAAGAGATCATAAAATAAGAAAACATGTATGTATATACGAAATATTTAAAGAAAATGCATACATATATTATGTGTAAACATGTTTAAACCATAAAAAAACACATGTAGATATATGTAAAGGGATTCAATACATATAAACATAACACATATTATAAGCAAAGAGGTAAATATATGTATATATCATATAAGAAAATATATGTACATATCATAAAAGAAAAATGTAAATTAAAGATCATCAAACGTCGAATACTAAAGATCAACAAATAAGCAAATGTAAGTTAGAGATCATAAAATATCAAATACTATTAAAGATCATCATATAATAAAATATATGTGGTAAAGATCATAAATCTAGAATGCATGACCTAATATGAATGTCTACTCCTAGACAAATGGCCATTTGAATGAGAACGGTCTTGCTCTGATGGATGTGCTATGCCCTACAAATAGAATTGTGTACAAGATGTGTTAAATACGTATAATTTATATTAAATAAATTTTATGAAAGTTATTTTTAAATGAACTTGTATTTTTAAATATCAATCTAGATCTATGCATACATAAATATATTGCATGTACATATACATGTGTGATTATATAAAAATGTAAAACTCACATGTCCACTATAGTAGATTCATCCATAGAGTCACATTGATCATGCACATGATCTGGACCAAGGCTAGGAGTGATATGAGGTATGTCCACCTGTAGCAATATATATACACATATATATAAACTTACATGAATATCTAGTTAATTTTTTTTTTAAATAATGAAAAAAGAATTGAAATATGCACATGCACACATACATGCACATCATCTGATATCGGATGACCTAAGTCCTCTGAAATAGTCGCCTCCACCATATCCACCAAACGATCAAGTGACAAATCAACATCTGCATCCATCTAATCTATCCCATGCCATGCCATAAATGATGAATGTAGAGGACTATGAAGGTGAGATAGTATCGGTGATGATGAACTAGAACCAATCAACATATTAGTAAAATGCATAGTTTGTGTAGCTGTCGTATGAACTGTAGGTGTATCCTGATGCGTACTAGTGCTCGGCTAAGAGTGATGGGATCTTGGAACTGAACAACCTCTACATCTCAAATTCTCTCTAACATGCTCTATACCGATCCCATTGTTTGATGCAATGTGGGCATATGCCTCCAACAGGTCCTCAGCCAAACAATGTAGAGTCATACATGACATATCTCCTATAAGTGCATCAAGTTGTGTAGGAGTAGGGATGTCTACCACTATAAAAGGATCCATAGTGGTCCACTATGCTAAAAATGGTGAGGATCGGGAATGTCTGGACATCAAATACTGACCTACACAATCATTAGATATCCTAGTGGTGGCAGTTGCAATGTCACCTACAGTATCAATTGCTTTCTTTGGGAAGAAATGACAACCTCATCTGCTATGGTGGCTAGAGTTGGGGTGAGAGTAGGAGACCTGTCATCAACCAATACCCTAAACACTAGGGGTGGTCTATCTGCTCGATGATAGGTGGGCCTATCATCAATCCTACCACACCCCTAACTAGCATATGGTGGAATGTCTAGGTAGTTAACTTTGAGGCCCAAATGGACCTCAACATACAACTGTTGAACAAAATACAATGGAATCTAGTCATTGTTTGGGTATAGACCATGTGTTGTGAGAAATCGTGGGTAGATCAATGAGCCCATAGCATGATCAACACATCTAGTGACCTGGTATCCCGTAACCTTACACACATTTTGATAAAATGGAAAACAAGTGGCTTTTATCATTTCTTTGGTGACACTATCTTGTATTTGTTTAAGGTGAATGTCACCATGTACTTTTTCCCACATGTGGGAAAGAATAGCAGTCACTCTATCTGGGGAGTATGCACTAGTCCTCTCAAGTTCATCTTTTAGTTTTTCTAGACTATGCAATATTAACATGCATGGTTCACTATATATCCTCGGGTTTGCACCCTGTGCTAATGAATCTCTCAATTTTTTAATCTCATTACTAGTATTTGCAAACAAAGAATCTGGCATAGGTGGAACATGATATGCATTTTCCATGTTATATATATATATATACAATACACCTAAAAAGCAATGAGACTTTGGTAAATAATATATGTAGATAAAGAGAATACAAATCTAAAATAGAACTTGTAATAATTCATCTACTATCAATAATATTTTCATACCATTAACAATTTAAAAATAATTGGAAGACAACTATAATCTATAACATAGCATCCTTAAATGGTTCAAATTTTAAATGAAATGATGAAAGAAAGAACAAGAATACAAAGATTAAATATAAAATCATTTTAAAATAATTGGGGATAAAAATATTTAATCTAATAGTTGTTAACATAAATGAACTTCAATTATATAGCGAATAACATAAAAATTATAGATTGGAAAGAAAAATAATCAGACATTTATCATATTTTTATATGTATAAAGTTTAGATACCATCAAACTATTTAAACTTATAGATTGCATAAAGCTATAAATTGAATCGTTAAAACTAATTTATTAAGAATCAAATATAATAAAGTTTGACTTCATTGCATACTTGTTATAAATATCTCACTAATCCAACCATACATATTATATATGTTAAAAAATATATAATTGTTATGCCCATAATTTTTCACTATATCTTGACATGGATCTCCTTCAACTAGATCAATTAAAAATTATTTGTAATGTTGGAGGAAAATGGATTTAATATCATTAGAGTTGTCATGGAACTACCTCTCTTGATCAACGATAGATATTATCCACTCTCGAGAATGTAAATATGTTCGAGATAACTAAAAAATAATTTGTATCCCTTATATCCTTTCATCCAATGTAGCCTATCTCTTAATTGAGATCCTCTACCACAATTAAGTTCAAATATTCTAAGTTTTATTTCAACAATTTAGCAACCACTCATTATAGAAAAGTTATTAGTAAGTGCCAAAAGGATGAAATTCAACAATTTTGACACTCTAACTCTAGATTTACATATGAGGTTGGAAACAACATTTTTTATACTCTACCTAGGCCATGATTTTATTATGAGTATGAAGAGTTTATGATAGAAATACATCCATTATTGTTGAGTTAAAGTAGGTTAAATATTATTTTTCTTAAAAAACACTTTTATATAAATGTAGGTCTTTTGGAGAACAAAGCTATAGTATGAATAAGTGATTGAAATTGATGGCTATAAATTTCAAGGTGGGGACATTCAATATCATTCATAAGGTGTTATAATATTAAATGCTTTCATTGTTTAGTTAGTTTTAATCAATGTTGTATGATTTATTAAACATTTTTTTAATATTTAAATGTAGGTGTTTTGGGGAGTAGTAGTGATAGATCTAGCTCATTGAGAAAGGATATAGGTAGAGAGGAGGAGTGACCTTGACAAGGATTGAGACATGGATCACCTCAGGGTGGTAGATATGAGTGGAACATATCCATAGAGAAGGATAGGTGAAGAGGATAGATATAGGAGACAAATACCTTAGGGGCACCTTTTTAGTTGTGTGTATGCTCTACAGAGTGGATTTACTCATGAGTACTTTGATGTATTTGAAGACACATTTGTATGAGAACATAGATAATATGATATGGGAACTATTAGTTGTGTTGATGATGGGTGTGATATTTTATGTGTATGTTGATGATGTGCATGATATATAGTTATATTTCTTGTATTTGGATGCTCATAGGTATGGATGTTCATGAATCTTATGTGTATGTCTAATGGTGGCATGTGGAAGGATAAATATGGCTATTGAAAACTTTACTATTATCTTGAAAACTAATTATGGCTATATGATTATCTTATTGTAATGAACCTAAGTTAATTCAATAGATATTAGTGAAGTTGAATTAGGAAGCATGGATTGTGCTTTATTATACACATTTTACGTTTAAAAATATGGGTCTAATTTTTGCAATATTGAAAGTCAGTTAAATTTCTTCAATAGTATATCCAAGGTATAGGGATATATTAGTGGTAGGAGTAGTGTAGGATAAAAAGGAGAATGTATAAAGAGGGGAAGGTCTAGAAAGGTAATGACATGGTAATGGAAGGAGAAGTTACACTATAAGGTTAGATTTTCATAGGATAAGGAGGAATGGTATGAAGAACATATTTGTATAGGATAGTGCTAGTAGTAACAATGGTGTGAACATATATAAAATGATGGGAGATAAGAAAAATACTAGTGGAGAGAAAGGCAGTAGGACATGGGTGGTGGATCCCATGGAAGTGGTAACTATAGTATGATAGGAGGAATCATTATAACAAGAGGAAGGGTAGATGGATGCATAGAGGGTACAACAGTATTCAAATCCATTAGAGTGGTAATATTATGAACAGTATTAATTCCCTAAGGATAGCCACCTAATACATTATATAAATTACTATCCAATGAGTGAGGATATTTAAGGTGGAGAGGTACATCAATACACAATTATCAATTTACGAAAATATCTTGTTTACCAACATATGTATCTAAATCATAGTCTCAAGTGACCATTATTTTTCATCTTCTTTAATGTGGCTCTTTATATGGTTTTCATTAGCTATTATATCAAAAAATGATTTAATCGTCATTTCATTTGCTAGCCATATTATAGTTAATATGAAAACTCCATAAAGAAATGTTTTAAAGGATATTAATTTAACTAGATAAAAGATTAAGGAAAACACTCTCAAACATGCAATATACCCCAATTGCTTAGAGAATGTATATTTCCTAATAATGTTTCCAACTAAAAACTAATAACATGTAATGAATGGATGTAGGTGATAATAATTAAGTAATCCTAATTGAACTAGGGTTGTCATTTTTATGTATTTAAGAAGTTGTAAGAGCATTGTATGAAATTCTAAGATTGGAATTACTTATGAAATGTTATATGACACATAAGAGAATAAAAAAGGGGGATTACACTAGAATATTGATTACAATTATGAGAATCATCAAGATCATCTTAAATAATGGGTTTGAATATGTCAAAAATGGAGTGTTGGTTATGAGGAGGACGATTTGATTTTTTTTGACAAGATGTAAAACATTTTGTAAATACATCCTATAAACCAAGTCAAGGAATATGGTGTTAAAATTTGTGCCAAATTTGGTGCCATTTTTAGGTCATTATTTTGGCTAATGGCTTTGGTAAACCACACTTGGTTTATAGTTTAAAATTTTCCTATTTATGGGTGCTTGAGATGGATAAAGCATAATGATTTTGTAGGTATCATCATGCTACTAGAAATTACTCTATATTCACATGTTGATGATACTAATATAAGGGTATGCACATGAATATTTTATTGTAAATGATATTATTATCTATTTTTATGAATTTTTTGCCACTTAAGCGCAAGTCTCTTCCATGATGATCCTACACATACCCATGAATGCATGAAGCTTGAACAAGGAGTAAATATAAGATCATATTTTGAGAAAGAAAGAATTCATGAAGATAAATTTAGGACAAGTTCTACAATTCTTGATGAGTTGATTGCAAGTTAGATAGAATGTAAACAAAAAGGTGGTTTGGGACTTGAAAATGGAGAAAGCTCAAAATCAAATAAAACATGTTATGCAAAGAAGATAAATGAACTAGAGAAGATTGAACACAAGAAGAACAATGGCAAGATCCACAATCAAAGAAATAGCGCTAGAAGACCTCCAGTCAGACAACCAAATGCTCAAAGGTGCCTATCTTTCAATGGTGTTTGTTATTCTTGTAAGAAATTTGTACATAGAGGAATTGAATGTAGAAGAAAAATGAATCAAAATATTCCATCCTTTACTGGACAATGCTTTACATGCAATAAATTTGGGCATTGAGCAAATTAATGGGGTATGTGCAGGACCATCATGGAAAAACAGGCCCTTAAGTGGCAAAAAGTTTAGAAAAATTAGAGTTAGGCAACTTGACATAAAAATTATATTAAGTTATCTATATTATTTCAAAAATATGAAATAATATAATATGTAGAAAATTGAATGTAGTTTATAAACTACTAGGTTTATTTTTAAAAAAATCTATTAGGTGAAAATTTGAAATTTCAATGTAGTGGTACTTAAATTTTAGGGAAAAAAGAAGAAGTGTCTTCCTGACCACCCTAACCACAATAAAATGATAATATTTTTTTATAAGATTTGAGATATAAGTAGAGGACTCATTCCTGGATGTGATGCATTTGTTTTTTGTTTTTCTAAGTAAAATTAATTATGAATTTTTTATTACAACTTTTAAAAATATAAAAACTCGTATGTCTGACCACCTTAAGTTGATCAAAACTTCATGAAATTCATTTTTTATTTTTTTAATCCTATAGTATGTGAAGAATAGAATATGGTGCATGTCTTAGATTCAAAAATGTGATGCCATTTGAAAGCTATAGATGTTTTTCAATTAGCCTATCAATTAGGACTTTAGTCATAATTTGAATAGAAAATGAATAATAATTACTTATTAAATTCAAAGTAAAGAATAATTTATATCGATGGAAAGCTCATAATATCCTTTAAAAACCCTTTTTATTTCATCAATTTTGGGTAAAAAAAAGTCGTCAGCCACACACCCATCATATTGCCACTTTTTGGCCAATCATGATCCTACACATACCCAATATAGAAGTGAAATGATGAATGGATATAACAATGGTAGAATGGTTCAACATTTCAATGGTTATTGCTATATATGCTATGGATTTGGAAAAAAAGGCTAATCAATGTGGATCTAGGATGAATGAAACAAATGTTATTCAAAATAATTTTGTATGTCACAATTGCAATAGACCTGGACATATTGCTAAATTTTGCAAAAGAAGAAACATAAGGAAGGATGATCTAGTAAAAATGAATGAATTAGTTGAAAAGATTGATTAGTTGAAGTAAAGAAGAAAATTGAAAATATCTAGAGAATGAAAGAGGAGATTTAGAACAAGGAAGAATTAGAGACTATAAATGAATTTGTACCACCCTTTGGTGCAGATGCTTCATCCATGAATTTAACCTAGGCATTGGCTTAGGAGGAGAAATAATAGATAATAAAATCACCCCTAGCCTATATAAGGTGTCATCGCTTGGAACAAAGGTATGTGATGGAGATGAACAATTTTAATCTTTTGGAGAAGACAGTGGAAAAAAATATGCAAGTTTCAAGATTTCTAGAGTGATTTAGGGTTTATTGTTGCACAAAGAAGGGTTTTTACCATATTTTTTGTTTTGTGCATTGAATGCAAATAAGGGAATATTGAAGGGTTATAAGTATTCACTCTTATTCAATTTTACTTACTTTTATCCATTTGGAGTGAATAGAGTGTGTTGAAGTGAATTCAAGAGTTCAAAGGCGATTCGTCAAATAGAGCATCCGAACCCTAGTTTCGATTGATCATGAAAAAGGTATTTACCATTGTCTAAAGCTAAAATATATTTTTTTTTTAGAATTTAAATTCAATATAAATGGCTACACTTATAGTAGTGAATGTGAGTGAGAAACCTCAAACAAATTTTAAGAGATTCCCCATGAATTTTTTTGAGAATGACCCATTGAGAGCTTTTTGAGCATTTCCTATAGGGTTCTACCTACAAAAGATACTATGACATACATCAATGGGAAAATGGAAGAGTATAACCACACAAGATTTATAGAGCTATGGAAAGAAAAAATTATTGGAGATGATTATCAAATTAAGCCAGAATATGAAAACCTAGAGAAGAAAAAACTAGATGTTTGGCAATGGTTTCCATGCTTTACTTATGATGATGAAACTAAGTTTGTAAGAATGACATTGAGGAGATTGCATGAAAATTTCATATTGACTAACATGTTTGGTTTGATATCCAAGGAAGTTATAAGGGAGGAATCTTACTAGGTTATGTGCCACTAGACCTTTACCATATTGGAATATATGAGGAACAAAGATGTGATGGAATTGACTAGAGCCACATTTGATCAAAGAGCTCTCACTATGAATATTATCTAGAATCTTCCATTAAGATATGCAATAATGGTCATAGGGTATAATATATACTACACCAACAAAGAAAATTATGTGTTAACTATAATAATTAGTGTAGCCTATGAGATGGTGGAAATGGAAAGGACTATGGCTTGTGTGATTTTCTCAAGAAAAAACTATTTGACAACTTGAAGAAAACTAAGGAGAAGAAATACCCCTTCAAGTTTGGATCTTTGGTAGTTTATTTGTTGTTCTACTTTCTAAAGGAGCTTTTGGGAAGAAGCAATGTCATATGCGATAGAAGTAGACTGGTATCCCATCAAATTTTGGAGTACCCACACAAAATTGGTGACATAAAAGCTTAAGATGAAGCACTTACTACATTCTTTGCAGTATTCTAAAAGATAATGCATGGAAGGGTGAGGTTCCCTAATTCAGTGATGAATAAATATAAGAAGGATATCACATTCTTGGTCATAATAGATAAATCCATTATTAAGGCTATAGAACCTATAAATTTATGGATTCTAGCACGTGGATATGAGACTAATAAAATTGAAGTCAATGGTTATGTTGACATATTGTTGAAGAGTCCTAATGATACTACACAAGAAATATATGACACTATAGTGTTGACAATTGTACTCCCTTCTTAGAGATAGTACATTTTCCCACTTAGTTTGGACCTATTTTAGTATCCTTGCATTCATACCCTTTAAATAATCATTAATACGCCCCTAAAAGCCTTTATTACATATCCCAAGGCTTATTTCCACTAAAATCCTGAAAAAATCAATAAATACATTTAATATTCTAATGCTCCAATATTCTCTCACCTCGAAAATCTAAGGTGGGACCCATACACCACCTTGGGCCTATAGGTCCCCCTAGGTGGGACCCATATGCCACCTTGGGTGTATAGGTCCCCCTAGGTGGGACCCATACACCACCTTGGGTGTATGAGTCTTATTTGGGGCTTTTTAGGATTTTGAGTGAGAAATCAAGGTTTTTTATTCAAATTTTGCAAATTTTGGTATTTGGGATCTAATAAATGGTAAATTAGATAATACTCCTATAAAATATAAGTCTCACTGATAGGATTTCATTAGGTACTATCTCTTTAGTTTAAAAATGCATCAATTGTATCGACCAGGTATTTAATATTCTAATGCTTCACTATTCTCTCACCCCAAAAATCTAAGGTGGGATCCATACACCACCTTGGGCCTATAGGTCCCCCTAGGTGGGACCCATATGCCACCTTGGGTGGATAGGCCCCCCCTAGGTGGGACCCATACACCACCTTGGGTGTATGAGTCCTATTTGAGGCTTTTTAGGATTTTTAGTGAGAAATCAAGGTTTTTTATTCAAATTTTGCAAATTTTGGTATTTGGGATCTGATAAATGGTAAATTAGATAAGATTCCTATATAATCTAAGTCTCACTGATAGGATTTCATTAGGTACTATCTCTTTAGTTGAAAATACATCAATTGTATTGACCAGGTAATGCTCAAAGGCTATATGCAATAGAGAACATCTTGACTATCTCTCAAATTTTCTAAGTGTTTAGAAAAAATGAAATGAAACTTTTAAACTAAGAGACCACTAAACTAGAAAGAAGAAAATTATTAATCTAAAAAGAACAACAATTAAACTAGAAAGCATGGAGATAATGAAATCAAGAAGCAAGTAAATTTATGAAGAGGAAATTCTTGTAAAGAAACTATGAAACATCTAAATAACAATAGATAGCAAACATAACAATTAATAGAAGACAACTTAACAACTTGAAACTAACAATGAAATTAAGTGCTATGAAACTTTAGAAAATAGGACTACATATTACAGACTCAACTACAACTTATAGGATCAACTTAACAAATTTCAACTCATGAAAATAAACTTCACTCACATTTATCATATACAAAATGAAAACAAAAAAATCAAAAATGAAATACTTATCTATCTAATCTACAATCCCTCGAGTGGCCATCTCTCGAGTGCTCCTATGCTTAGCTTAGATCACAAAAACTTTGTAAGTTCAAGATTACTCTATTCAAGATGATTCCATTCACAATACTAATAAGTCAAAATGAGACAGGTAAAACTTATTTTATTCATATTGAAAGTATAACTTAGAAACATAGTTCAAGAACACATTATGATAGCATAACAATATCTCTCGATATCATTGCTTTTGACAGTTACATATTTATACAAAAAAAACTAACAAAATCCTATAATTCAGATGGTAAATATTACCACTAAAAAAGTATTCAACAAAATTTAACAAACTAATGGACTTAAGTCCATAACATAAAGTATTAAAGAGTCTTGAGTGAGCCATAAAGTCTTTTAACATAAAATAATAGAAAGCTTCAAAAAACTTGATCCACCATTCTCTCCCTGAAATTTTGGTACCTATTCTTTTTGTGCTTGTCTTCAACTGTATGGAAGTTTGCATTGTATCCACTAGCTAAGCATGATGATCAATTGTGAAAAATACATTGTACAATACTTAGAAACTAAACCATTATGTTAGTGTGGGTTAGCTTATTTAAATTAATTTTAGGAAATAAAGATTACGAACATTTTTTCACAAAATGCAAGTAATTACTAATCCTAAAGTCAATTAATTTTCAAGGTAAAGGTGATTGAAAGATGAGGAAGGGTATTTAGTTCATTATATTGATGAATTTATTTTTACCTCAACACTCACATTCATTTTTTCATCTAGAAAGAACAAGAAAAGAAAGAAAGTAAGAAAGAGATTCCAACATTTTCATTCAAGAACAAGGAGCAAGAAAAGTTGAAGTTTTGGAGTGCAACATTATATTATTTTTTTAGGTCTTCAATCTCACTTTCATTTCAAGATAAAAAATTTCCAACGACTGATGATGGTTGCCTATGGAGGATCATGATAGATTATAGGTTGGTGAGATGCAACTAGCCATTGAACCAAACCTAATAACTTTTTTCCTAAGTGATTCCATCTTCCATTATCATTCTACTTTCTACCTAAATGAAGGTATATGCATTCATATGGCTTATTGGGGTGATTAGAGATCTTCCAAAGTGAGTCATCATCATTTTCAAGTTTCATTTATGCATTCTATTCTAGCACATTAGAGTAGGATTTGTTGCATTTTAGCTCTCATAATCTTAGACACACTTAAGATTAGGGATTTAACAAACATTTCCATTTCAGATCTATACTTTTTACAAAGGTGTAATTACCAAACTAGGGGTTTAACCAAGGAAAACTCCCCACAAGGAATCAACCCAATATTTTGTTCTACAATTTTTTTGCAAGTTCGAATCTAGGAGAAAATTTTGAAAGACATAGGAAGGAAGTGCAGAGATAGGAGAATAATTTTAGATCCTTATTTTTTAGAAAGGACTTGAGTGGGACTCATACACCCAATTGGGAATATTAGTCCTAGTATACCCTTTTTTTAGCTTTCTACAGATCCAAATCAATCTCCAAAAGATTCCAAATTCTACACAAAAACCCTTGAGTGGGACTAAATTTTCCCACCTAGCATATCATTCTTGATGCAATGAGACAAAAATTTCTAGGATTTACACACCTTGTTTTGGCCTCTCCACTTCTCCAGGTACCTTTTTATTTCATTATTTTTATCAATCTGATTTCATGTTTTCAAATTTTTAGGGTTTTATGCATAAGTGTCTGAATTTCTCCTTTGAAAATTCATTTAATGGTAAACCCCCATATAATTTCAATAGGAACCCTCTATCCCATTCTTCAATCAAGTCACTTGGTTGAGGAATCTAGGTTCCTAATGAACTAAAGTGTGAAATAAGTCCCAAAGTTCCTTTTCCTAAAATGTGGACAGATATTTCCCTTGTGTCCAAGCACATATGAAGAAAATTTTATGAAAGTTCATATGGAGTTGAAGAAACTTGAGATAAAGAAGAAGATGAAAAAGGTGGTGGATGACCATTTCAAGGACAATGGATTCACAGAAGAACAAATACATGAGACAAGAGAAAGAGAAAAGGGAGAAGCAAGCATATTAGGTGGGTCCATCTGACCCAAAAGATTTGGAAAAGCTACTTCCACCATTCCCCCTAGTATTCAATAACCCTTTGGATAAGCTTCTACTACAAGCAGAACCAAGAGGACAAAGACTAGTGCTTTGGTAATAAAGGAGCTTCAAACGAAAGAGGCCACAAGGCTTGAGAAGAGAAAGAGAACTAATCCAACAACCCCCACTACTACTACCTTTTCAAAAAGAATAAAAGAGAAAGCTATGATAGAGAAAACCACAAGTGTGTTATCTAAAGAAGAGGAAGAGGATGAAGGTCCTCCATCGATTGTGAGAAGAAACTCTGGCACAAAAAAAAAGGATAGATATTGTTGATACAAATTTGATGAAGAGGAGATTGAGAAGGAAAATCAAGCCTTTGGGATACATATGCATAAGTAGATGAAGGAAAATAAGAAAAAGAAATCAAAAATAGTTGAACTAGAGTGTACCATAGAGAAAAGGAAACTTGCTTGATTTGAAGAATAACTGATGATAAATTTAACTTAATGAGACCTTGATTTGGTGTGGTGAGGTGTTTTTCACATCCACACTAGGTCTTGGAACCTTGAAAACTGAATAAAATGAATTTAATGATGTCTTGTGAAGGTGTTGTGAAGTGTTGTAACACATTTCTACACTCTTCTAGAGTCTTTCATTATAATTCACCTATAAATCACTTTTTCATCACTTATTAAGTCCTATTTTGAAGTGTTCTAAAGTATTGTAACAATATTTCAAGCTTTTCTAGGCTTATTTTCACTATTTACACCTTTCTTATTCTTTATTTAACCCCTTTATGCACTTATAAGACTTAATTAAGTGTATTTTTTAATGTAAACCTAAAAAACAACATTAAATGCAAGTTAATTCCCAACATCCACTTACAAGCCTAAAGTGGGACCCATTCACCATGGATGGAAAATGAGTCCCTCTTGGCTCCAAATAGAAAATACTTCAAATTTTGTTTTGGATTTTTATTCAAAAAGACCTTATGTCGGCCTATGATGATGTGTTATTGGGTAATTAGGGAATAATTGTGTATAAATAAGTTTTTTCTCCATCCTTTTGAACCCCCATTACTCTCCTAACTCATTTGACATTCATTCTTCATTATTCATCGATCATCCTTCCATTTCAAGTCAAGCAACTTAGGGTTTCATCATTGCAAGTCACCAAGATTGCAATTTTCATACATTCAAGGTCTGAATCTTCATGTTTTGTTGTAGAAATTCAAGATAAAACATCATGGAAAGGTAATCGACTCCATTATTGCATGTTTCATTCCATTATTTCATCATTTTGGTTTAATTACCTAAAAGGGGTTTGACCAAGGCAAACCCCCATGCCCTAATATCCAATATTTCTTTCTCTTCTTGTGTGTTTGCATATTTAGGTATATTGGAGGCTTGGAAATCATTGAAGATACATTTTCAAGGTTGTTCAAGCATTATCTTCATTGATCAAGTCAAAATATCAACAAAAACTCACTTTTAAGTTCAGAAATTAGAGTTTTAGAAGCAAACACCTATAGAGAATCAAAGTGCAGACTGAGAGCTTTGGATTCCACCTTTGAATATTCAATAAATCAAAAGTGGACTCATTCTCCATGGGTGGTGAATGAGCCCCACTTCCAAGTCAATTTTTTGTTTTCTGCATTTTTAGATACCCTTTTGTCTGAAATGGGTTTTGGAATAGTTTTGCAGAATTGGGATTGATTCACCCAGAATGGAAAATGAGTCCTAGTAGGAAAAATACATAGCATTAACAACATTTCAATTATCATTTCTAGCCTCCTTCCAGATCTTAGGTGCACACTTTTAGTTTGATTCATTTGTATTTAATTTTGCATTCATTTCTAGGTGTTTTTGACATATCATAATGTGTTTTCAAACATTGCACATTTCTTAGCTTTTACATTCATAATCTGTCAATTAGTTCATTTAGTTGAATTTAGATCATCTCATTTAATTTCAATTACATTATTCATTTCCTAATTTGAGTTGACCACCTAGATTTTGGTGGGGTTTATGTCTCTCCTTTTAGGTGAAAGATCCTAAGAGTGTAAGAGTAAGCCTATAAACCTCATGCACAAAAATCTACGATTCATAGAGAAGAAAAAGAAGACAACTTTGGAGAGACCTCATAGACCAATGAAGTTGGATGCATTGTTCAAAGTAATTTTTCACCATGAAATGTTGAAAGAAATATATTTCTTAAACAAAAATGCAAATGAGATGAATCAAGCCACCATAATAGAAGCAATCATCAAATACATTGTGAGATCATTGAAGTGGATATGGAGAACATCAAGAAGAATGTTCTAAATGATGTATGGAACATTTTAATGGAGATGAGAAAAGAGGAAAATGAAAAGTAAGAGAATATTAGATTCTCCTTATCTAATGTTGACAAGGCCACATTGGTTCAAGTTTATAGCAAAGAATTCAAAAAAAAAATAGAGTCATAAGTCTAATGGGAAGAGAGCAAGGTGAATTTAAGAAAATGCAGAAGAAAACAAAGGAAAATATTACAGCCATAGCATACAAGTATGACATGACTCCCACTAGCTCTACCAACAAAGAT
Organism: Sequoia sempervirens; assembly: GCA_007258455.2. Lineage (NCBI taxonomy): Eukaryota > Viridiplantae > Streptophyta > Pinopsida > Cupressales > Cupressaceae > Sequoia > Sequoia sempervirens. The sequence continues at coordinate 590,358,606 of VDFB02000003.1, forward strand.
CAAGATCTAGTAATTGAAGCTCAACATGAGCATGTAGAAAATATTGATAATACTCCTCCAAACATAGATGAACCTATGCAAGGAAATGTTGAAGATGATATTTTTTGTTGAAGGTGAACTAAGAACCAAAGAGGAAACCACAAAGGATGACACTCCTATTCATTTGGTAACATATAATATTGCAGATCAAGGCAACCTAGAGACTTCTACTCTAATAGATATAGAACATGGCACTAAAGAAGGTGAAAAGAATGGTGCAATTAATGAGAAAAGTCATGAAGAAAACAAAGGAAGATAAAATGACAATGAAAAGGAAAGAGAAGAAGAAATGAGCAATACATGCATAAATGAGAAGAAGAGAAAAATGATGAAGAGGGTGTGCGCAAGAAGTTGAGTTCACTTTTTGGCTAAAAAGTGGAAGTGTTTTCCTTGATTTTAAAAATTTCTCACATTTGACCTTAAAATTTGAAGCACTTAGAGATAGAATCTTAAAAAAAGTCTCTAATCATGAAATTTAGTACTTGAAGTCTAGTTTCCAAATATTTAATTTATTTCAATACCGATATGATACAAATTGATTTTCAATAGGAATTTCTAAAAAAATTGTTTAAAAGTCACTTTATTTTACCATACCATGCATGTGTATGTCATCCATATTTTGACCTAAATAATCATATTTTTGTAAATCATTTTGGGAAATTATTTGTAACTCATTGAAACATGCTTTCAATATTTTTTTAATTTTTTATTGATTTTTTTTGTTAATTTTTATATTGGCCATATTTGTTGTTTTGAAAAATCATGTACATCACACATAAGATGACCTAAACTTATCATTTTTTGAATTTTTTTTTAAATGAAAATAATTTTCTAAAGTACTTTTTTTTGTGTAATTCATTTTACAAAAAAAAAAACTATTATAAATTTATTAAAATACTAAAAAACTATGATATTTCAAGTTTATGGACCAGATTCATCATAAATTAATTTAAAAATAGAAAAAATAATCAAATTGTAAAACAAATTACATATTTGGAATCTATGGTGTCAGTTTTAATTTTGTCAACAAATTATGAAGTAAAGATCTTTAGAAATATTTCCAAAGTCACTATTTCCTTGTGGCATTGACATGACCTTCAAGTTGCAAGTCAAACTAGGTCCAAAGCTAAGGTTTGAGTCCCCAAGCCTTTCCTAAACCTAAAACCAAAGCACAAATCCAACCAAAAATTCATATTTTAAAAAATGGTATCCTATTCTAAAACATGATCATGTTTCATACAAAAAAAAATTCTTCTACCAAACTAGATCCCATTTTGAAAAGTTGCCAAAAATGGAAAATTTTCAATATGGGATCCCATTTTAAAAAAATTTCAAAAATGGGCTTCCATTTTGAAAAGTTTCCAAAACTAGAAAGTTTTCAAATGGAATCTTGTTTTGAAAATTTCCAAAAATGGAAACTTCTCAAAATGGGATCTTGATTTTAAAAAAATGGGATCTCACTTTTAAGAAAATGGGTTCTCGTTTTAGTTTTAGGCTTGAGACCCCAAATCTAAATAGGATCCCATTTATTAAAAAATAGGATCCCAATTTGTTGAACCCAATTTTGGGATTTTGGCTAAGGAAAAAACATCCATGTTTCATGGACTCAACTTCATGCATCTACCCATGAAGACAAAGATAAATACAAGACCTCTAGTTAAGAAGAAGAAAAGGTAGAGGAAGAAGATGACATTGATACCAAAAATAGTGAAGAAGCAGAGAAATTTGAGGAGTTACCTAAGCCCTCTATTGAATCCTCCTTTGGTAATCCTTTGAAAGGTCTCTTGTCTAAGCACTTAAGGTTCCAAATAGTTATCTCTTCTTAGTTATTTTGGTTTCCCATGTAGTAGGGTAGTGTTGATTTAAATAAGATATCTCCTATTTGTATGTTAGAACTAGGTGATGTGTTTCATGCATTAGCTAGAATTTTTTTTATTGGAACTCACCAAAGAAGTGGTGAGTTTATGGATGAAGCCATAAAGATATTGCAAGAAATAACACATAGAACTAATTTTGATACATCATTATATAAAATGGAAAAATTTAAGTTGCAGACTAATCCCTTTAAGGGATATGCCTCCACCTCAAAAGGACGAGTGGAAAGAGGTTGAAAGGAGACTAACAAAGAAGAAGTTGATGGATATTATCGAGAAATGTTAATCAAAACATACCAAAGTTGAAAAATGTTTGAAGGAAGTGGAGGCTTGTGAAGAATAGGAAAAAACAATGCTTTTGTATTGCATGAAATGGTTGGATGGCACACAAGACATAAAATATGAAATGTACTCAATTTAGTCCCATATACTAATGCATCCAGTATGATTCAACACTAGACAGAGATGACCAAACCTAGACTACTATTGTAGACTTCCATGAGAGATTCTTCACCTTGCAGAGCCAAAAGTAAGAGATGATCAAGTAGCTTGGGAAGTTAAGGGACTAGGTAAAAACAAAGCATAAACCTATCTCAAGTGCCCTTTTTGGTACTATTAAAATTCCAAAGTTAAATCTTACCCTCAATACTATGGAGGAAGGAGAGGAAAAATTGATGGAGCTTGAGTCTACATAGAATGCTTGCAAGAGCAAAGAAGAGTTTGGAAGAAGGTAGATCTTCTTCACGAGCTATTCTTTAGAAGCTTCAAAGGTCAATATCTTCAGGTTGAGCATTTCTATTTCTATTCATCATTCACTTTTTCATGTTTTTAGATTATTTTGTACATATGAAGATGTATTAGTAGTTTTTGGTTAAGGGGGAGCTACTACATTCACTTTATTTTGTATGTTTGACCACTTGTAGAAGAGTGTAGAAGAGTTATTTTCAAGAGGTTTTGATCCACACACAAAAGTAGTTAAGCATTTTTGCTAACTGTTTACACTGGTAATTTAAGTACATAGAGACCTTTGATTATTTGGTCCACATTCCTTCACCCTTTAGGATTTACTTTTGTGATTCCAATATGTTTTCCATGAACACCAATATCATCGTTATTCAAAATTTCATCTAATTTGGATGAGTGGTTCAAAAGATACAAATAACAGAAGATCGACATATAGGGTTTACACAATTTTTTATATAATGACTATGACTTATGTGGTCTGAACTCCTCTACGGATTTGAGTTAGACCTTGATATTTTGGGAGAATGGTAATAGGTGTCATTTCATTATGCTTTCCAATTGGAATGAAATTTTGAGGTTCACATGTCCTATGGTGATGATCAGTTGGAGTATTTTGCTTTTAGGTCCTATGCTTGGCCAACCTAATGAATGTAAAGAATTATAAAGATTAAATATGAAATTAAAATGTAAGTGGTAGATATTGTAGGTCCATGTTGACCTATTACATGTAGTTTTTGGAATGAAGGCATCTTTGATTTGAATTAGGTGTCGACAAGGCACATTTCATATATTTTAAGGGAACATCTAATTAGGCTGACCTAATTTATGTTTATGATGGAGTTTGATATATATACAAGGTTATTTTGAGTTTGTGGATGTCAAATTTTAATGTGTACATGATTTGAATACAAGCAATAATGCAAAATTTTGGAAAGTCAAGTGAATAAGTTGTGAAAGTTGAGAAGATGTTTGTAAATGTAAAGAAAAGCAAAGATTTGTAATATGAGTTGGATGAAGTATACTAATTCATTGTTTTGAGCTTCAAATGAAATAAATCCAACATATGTTAGATGTGCTTTGTATCAATTCAAATATTGGATGTGAAGCCACTTGTTTCTATATTTCTTTTCTATGTGACTAGCGAATTCACTTAGATAATGAGTCCACCTAGCAATGAGCCTTTCTATAATATCTTATGACTGGTTCTAATATATTGTGAGCTAATCCTCACCTTGATTTTTCCCCTCTTATTTTTCCACATAAAAATCCCAGTGTTCATGTGCTATGTGTGTTATGGGTGTTTCATGCTTTCATTTCTTATTGAGTTAACTATGCTTTAGTAATTGGATGATTAATGATTGGATGGTATAATAGAATACTTATTTACCCCCTCTTAATATTTCAAGTGTTCAAAAAGATAACCCCTCACAAGGGAAAATAAGTTGAAAGAAAGGAGATTTAAGAGCATAATTGTCCAAACATATGAGGAGAACAAAGATGAAGAAGTTTTAACTAAGAATTATAAGAAAATAAAATTGGATATGTTTCATATCATGCCAAGAAGTCAACTAGAAACAAAAAATAAGGTGAAGAACATGTTCCTAAAAACAACAAATTGAACTACCCACACACCATTAAAAAGCCTAAAAATTCAAAATGGAGAAGGAGGAGGAGGATGTCTTGAACACAAATCCTTTATAAATTACTCTTTATAGAACGAACCATTAGAGATAGTGAAAACATATATAACTACATCAACAACAAACAAAGAAGTTTTCTTTTAATCCATTCCTAATTGTATTTCCAGACTCCCTTATCTAATAGTTTATGTAAAAAAATATTTTCCAAATAAATTAGTAGTAGTCCAAAAAAAGAGAATAGAAATAAATAAAATGGAAGTGATAATTATGAAGGATGCATGTTATAACATGTTTCCTAAGAATTAGACATTGATAAATAATATAACCTAGTTGAGATGCCTCAAAATGAAGAATTGAGATCTAAGTAGAGGGTTGGAAAATTATTATCACACAATTTTTTTTTAAGGAATGTATAACTAGTGAAATAATTTATGCTATAAGAAAAAGACTAAAACAACCTATAGGAAAAAGAAAAGATGCAATAGAAAAGGAGAAATTGAGCAAGTAAAAATAGAAAAAATATGAGACCAAAGGAATAACTATAGAAAATTCAATGAAGTATATGTACGATGATCCCTCTCAAGGAGAGAAGAATAGAAATGAAAAAGAGATAGATGTGGGTGAAAATAATATACTAGGGTTCATTAGTGAAGAATAATAAATTGAGGCACAAGAAAGAGAGTTAGAAAAATAATCCCACTACAATACAGTGAGGTTGATTAAGAAGATGGGAAACTATAGATAGATAAATGTCAAATAATTATTGAGGAAAAAAATTGGAAAAAGATACCTTCAGGTCAAGAAGCCATCAACCCTCTTTAATATCTAAATTTTTATTAATAAAAAATCAAAGAGTTCATTTCTTAACATAAGCACTTGTAACCATTAGTCACATTGTTGATAAATTTTGTCTCCTTTGAATCATCAAGGCCACAATATGGAATTATCAAAAACATCCATAAGTTAATATCTTGGAATGTGAGATATACTATAGATAAATGTTAGCAAGTTCCTATTAGCACAATATATTACTAACAATGAGATAATGAAGAACACGATATACAAAGCTAAGGCAGAACTATCACAATTTTTTGTGGACACATCTTTACCTCTAGAGAAATAAATCAAGCTATTCATTAAAAGATTTCTAATAGTTAGTGATTGGGATGAACAAAAGGCTAAATTTAATGAGAATATTCTAGAAATAATTGAGAATAGGTAGCTAGAAACCATCAATGTAAAATATATATGAGGAAACAAAAACATCAATAAAGAAATGTGGAAAATAGAAGATATTTGTAACAACATTGACATACTAGATAAATAGTTCTTAGGATGGCACACCTCAAAAAAAAATTAAATATCCAAATTGTTGACTTTTAAACTTTGATATTTTAATCCTTGAACTTAGATGATCTGCCATGATATATTTGGATATAGCTGTTAGAGTGTAATTTGAGAATTTCCACACTAAATTCTATAGCTTAAAAGGATTAAATAAATAACATTATATAATAGATGATATAGTTAACGGAAGTGGAATATTTTTTAATACTCCCAATAATAGGCCTTTTAATATATACATACCGACTTGTAGATTTTGACAAGATTATTTAATTGCTCAACAATGCATAACTGTTGTTAATAATTATAAATTGATAATTCCACCATTTGTAACAAGCTTTTTTTTATGGAAAAATAATCATGCCATATTTAAAAAATATAAGAATCTCCCATTATAAAAGGATATTTCTATTATAGTTTTGTATAGAATTTTTATAATAGTAAAAAATTTGGACAAATTTTGACAAGAGTTAACCATATATTGAGAATCCATAAGAGTACAAGAGAAATTAGATTAATTACAAATAGATTGAGAATCCATAAGTATACAAGAGAAGTGTATTTCGCATATGAAAATCCTAAAAGGAGAATCAACATGAATGTATGAGATACCAAATATTTATTAAGAGGTGTACAAAGGATACAATATAATTTATTGTATTATGATATCCTCAATATACAATGTTTGTGGAGATTTCAAGTATAAATTTTCTATAAATGTAATTATTTTACTTCATTTCATTTATGATTCTATTTTTCATTTTGTTATACATTACACTTTTTTATTCTCTTCATTAAACATCACACTAGTGTAAAGTATAACATTAACATATAAATAATGAATAGATCTCTAGTTTATGACCTTTTTTCATGACTAACCGTGGATACATACCCTATTAAACTAACAAACCTCAAACTCTAAATCTCTAAATAAAAATGTACTAAGGTTGAAATGTAATGCCCCTTCCCACAAACCCAAAAGGACAACTAAAACACAACAATTTTTTTTTTTTTTTAAGTTACATAAGGAATAAACACTAAGCTTACTAATGCAACTAGCATAGCTGATGACTACAAGCTTAACACCTAGGTTCTTTGGGGTACACTAGGTGAAATTATGTAATCTATCTAATAAAAAAGTTGATAAAAGTAGTTACTAATTCTATCAATGTAACCCAATCATTCACATAACTTTAATTAAACATTTATTAAAGATAAGCAACGTGACAAGAATAAACCATATAGAAACCATACATGCTTTCATAAATGATTGTACTAGGTGTTAGAGTAAAGGTTTTAACTTAATTATGTTAATAAGTTACCTTTATTCCTCTCTTAAGATTTCACTTTAGTTTGCATATTGTGACATTTAATAATTATATTAATTATTAAATGTCTACCTATTAGGGTTACTTTTTAGGTTTTGCATGATCTCCTTTTAAGGATTGATATTTGTAATTATTTTAATTCAGTCAATGCAATATTTCTTGAAGCTTACAGAGAACCTTTTCTTTTTTTGTCTCCATCTCTTCCTTTCTGTGATAGGTTATTTGCATGCAAGTGATCTTCAGGGTCTGTGAAGTTGGCTTTCTCAACTTCTACATGCTATTAGAGCTCCATACCTGCTTCTTCCTGTTTACATTTTGAAGGATTTTTTGGAGCTTCAAGGGTTTAGGATTTTCCTTTTTTGATCAAGGAGTTGGGAATTTTCAGTGCATCTAGGCTCAAGTCACATCACTCCATTGAATCCAGAGCTGCTAGAATTGTCAAGATTAACCTTTGTTTCTTCAAATTTGGCTTTTGTTTGTCAAATTTGTGAGGGTTTGAAGAAATATTTTTTTTTCCAAATCTAGGGGTACTCAATTTTTTAGAGAATTTTGAGCCCAAACAGACCTCATCGTTGCATTCAGAGCAGCCAAAAACCTAAAGATCAATTGCAAACTCACCTATATTTGATCCATTTGATTTTTGAGCCAATTTTTTTTGTCTTCAGACCTGTACAACCTCACCTGCATGAATTTCGAGGTATTTGAAAAAAAAATTCATCAAAAAAAAAAATTGCAAAATATTTTTGTAGTTTTTGCTATAGTAAAAAAAATTTAAAAGCTTCAAATTTTAAAAGCTTTTTTGAAATATTGTTTTTCATAAACAAAAATAAAAGAACGTAGGTACGCCTACATAGGGTAATGCATAGGTCCATACCTACACAGACCTGCAAAGGTTAGTACCTACGTACCTTCCTTATGGAGGTGTGGGGGTGGCCCATGTGCCTCGCCCCCATTTGTTTTCTTAAAAAAATAAAAATAAAAAATTAAATGTATAAAGTTTTTTGTCTTTTTTATAAGTTTTTTTTTTCTTAATAAGCCCAGTTGTCCAAATCCGTCGATGACAAGTTGACCATCAAATTTAGGTCTATATTTTTACTGTGATGGCCATTTGACCATCAAATTTAATCTAGCACTAGTTTTTTCCCCTTTTAAGTTGTTTTCTTCTAGAGGCCATAACTTGGGCATACATTATTGTTTGTTGGAAAATGAGATATTATTGGAAAGTTGATTCTATCAAATTTCTAGTGGTGTGGATCTCGTCACTTATTTTTCTATTGGTACATTCTATAGCTAGTTGAAGTTAGAGGAGCTATTTTTAGTCTTGAGCTCATAACTTTTGACTAGTTTCTCCGTTTTTCACTATCTCAGTGGCATTAGAACCATATTTTAGAGCTGTTCAGTTTCATCCATGCAATTTTTCAAGATTTCACTCTAGGTATATTTTATTCAATTTTCTATGTTTTCACACTTTGGTGAATTAGCTCTTGGGAACTTCTTGTTTACATGGGATGCTTCATTTTTGGCTGTTCTTTGTGTATTTCCAATTTTTTTCCTTTGTGGGCATTTTGAGTATCATTTGTAAGCAATCTTCTATGTAAACACACTAAGATAAAGTGCCACATTATTATACATGTATTTTGGGGATTTTGCACATAAGGTTGTGCCATATTTTGTACTCGCATTATATTATAAAGTTCCCTAGGGGGTTGTGTAGTGCCTTTTTTTTTCCATCACACCTTTGTCTGATGAGTGTCCCTCCACGATGAGAGTGGATCCATATGATTTGAGCCTCATGCATGTGTGCTTTGTTTTGCACACCAATTTTTTAGTTACAGGTGCTTTCTTGTGCACTTTCAAATGTTGTTTCTTTTCCTTCATGCACTATAGGGTGTTACACAACATTTCAATAAATTTTTCAAGCTCTCCCAATTAGCATTATGAGGGGGTACTATACTATTTGTGCTAATGCTTCCTTAGTTTTTCCTTGGAAGGGATCTTCCATTCTCAATTGATTAGTGTTTTTCAGACTATTGATACTTGTGCCAGTTGTATCTTCATTCCAGGTGTTTTCCTTTATTTTCTATCTGATTTGAGTAGTGTCATTTGGGGCACTCATGCAGATTGATGTCTTCTTGATCTTAATCATCCTATCTTTAGAGGAGGTTCTTCAACACCATAGTAGTCATATTTTGAGTTGTTTGTAGTTTCTTCTACTTCAATGATCTTCTTCATGTCTTGTGCATCTCTATTTGGAGTAGTTTTTCCCATGATTTTTTTCTCTATTTCTCCACTTTATAGAGATTTGGTTGTATTCAAGTACCTAATCAGGCCTAGTTGTCAGGATCGTTGTTTTCTTTCATGCATTGTAGTTACCTTTAATTTTTTGTACATGTTTGTAGCTGCACTCTTGCTCATCTTAAGGGGGTGTTAGAGTAAAGTTTATAACTTAATTATGTTAATTAAGTTACCTTTATTCCTCTCGTAATATTTCACTTTAGTTTGGATATTGTGACATTTAATAATTATATTAATTATTAAATGTCTACCTATTAGGGTTACTTTTTAGGTTTTGCATGATCTCCTTTTAAGGATTGATCTTTGTAATTATTTTAATTTAGTCAATCCAATCTCTCTTGAAGCTTGTAGAGAACCCTTGTTTTTTTGTCTCCATCTATTCCTTTCTATGATAGGTTATTTGCATGTAGGTGATCTTTGGGGTCTGTGAAGTTGGCTTTCTCAACTTCTACACTTGGAAATGTAAAGAACATATTTTCTCAAACATAACACAACATCAATGATATTTACAATTATGGATAAAGCATGAATTACATAATGTGATTATACATTACATCAATCTACAAGTACATCTCATTGAGAAATTACTCAAGATTGCATCATAAGTCTACCCAATACATGGAAGAGTAACATATCAATACACAAAGTATGACAAAAGTACAAGTATACATCAGGAAACATATAAACTTTGGATCAAGTTGTCTTTGCAAAACTTTGCACTGTAAGATACATCTACAAGAAAGGAAGCCCAATGGGGTGCGTAGCATGTTCCACTCGACCACCCTTGTGCTAGGAGTAGATAAGAAAGGGTCCTCGACCAAGAACATCCAAACAAATTTACATAAGACTAAACTCCAAGCATGGAAAGTTAAATCACACATAAATGAAATCATAACATCAAAATACCACCTCCAAAACATGTAACAACAATAAATCTCCTAAACACATCAATTGAACACTTCCAAAGGTTAGCACTAAAAACAACTCAAGGGAATACTAGAGGAGAGTGTCATCGCACAGTCCTGCATGGGTTATCTTGACTGCCCTTCTCTAGGCACCATCCCCATCTATGGTTATCTTGACAGCCTCACTAGTCACCAACCCCATAGGGTGACTCATGTAGAACCATTAACCTCTCATGGAGATGAGGTAATGAACTTGCCAACCATGGCCTTCTTAGCCCACCTTGAGTCTGCAAAAGCACTAATAGGTAGACAAGGTATCCACATTTATCTTGGTAATGTTTAACTACCCACCCCCTAATTAATTGATTAGGTTATCACTTATTACTGTAACTCTAACATGGGTTCTCCTGACAACCCCATTGTGCATTGATGCCCATGCAAAGCCACTCCCTCTAGAACCCAAACTTAACAACAAATTCCAAGGGATTGTACCAACAAGAAAATTAAACCACAAAATAGAACAACCGCAAGACAAAACCATCTCGCCAAAAGTCATAAGATTCAACTCCCATAAAATCAAGTACAACCCAAATAAATTAACTCGAAGTCACAACTAAGTCAAAATAACGACAAGTATCAAATTAAAAGGTCACGTAATAAACTATCATTTTCCCATGCCTCCGAAAGTTTCAAACAACAACTTAAGCTCCTATAAAAGGATAACTAACTTAAAGGTTTCCCACATGACCATAAGCCAATTAAGCGAAAACAAAAATTGGCTCACCAATCATCAAATAATAAGAAATTTAAAAAAAAATCTCTAATTTCATGATAACACATTATAGTAAACATATATTTCTCTATTTAAAATATTTAATTGTAAATTAAATTCCTAATCCATCCACTTTTTGCATTCATCATAATTAAATAATCATTTAAATATTTATACTTAAATATTTATTTAATTATTAATAACAAATGTACAATTATTAGTTTCCTAACAATATATATATTATAATAATATATGTTATATATAATATATATATATTATAAATATAATATATATTTAAAAAAATAAAATAAAATTAAATATTAAAAAAAATGATTTTTATGGAGACATAAAAGAAATAGGCGGTGGTTGTACATAGTTGAACCCCATAGTTGGGGTTGATTGTGTTGGAAACGTCGGCGCTACCTGTGGAGGTAGTTCTGGGCACTACCCTCATTGTTGCCTCCCATGAGGAGGAATAGTTGTGGGGGTAGCACCCCCTCATCTCCTCCCTTTATTTTTTTAATTTATTTTTATTTCAATAAAAACTGCAATTTCATTGAATTTGTGTACGTAAATTTATAGACACATTTTATCGAAATACAATAAAATTTCTCTAGAATGATTTCAATGGGTATACACAAAAGTATATATATATATTTTTATGTATATGTATGTCTTCAAATATATATGCATACACACACACACACACACACACACACACACACACACACACACACACACACACACACACACACACACACACACACACATATAATAATCAACTCAAATGTTTTAACCAGGCATAATATTTTCATAAAACTTTCTACAGGAATATTTTTCAAAATTACTTGAGATTTTTTTTAATTTTCCAAATAAATAGAATTAATTTAGGAAAAAACATGATAATCATCTATAGGAAATATTTAACAAATTTCACTAAGGTTTAGGTTTACAATTTTAATAGAGGATTCCATTTGCAACCTATAGAGGTTTTCTACTATTTTCCTTTTATAGTTTTCCTATTTTTTAACAATGATTTTATTTCATAACGCTCTCTGATTTTACTATAAAAATTTCTACAAAGGCAACAAAATAATAATGGAAAAACTTCAACAGCCAAGAACAATTTTTTTCTATAGAGGAAATTTTAACAAACTTTTCTACTTAGAAGCTATCAACAAAAAATTCTATTGACAGTTATAACTAATTCATGGCAATTTCCTCTTACATAGACAACTTTCAAGAAATCTTTTCAAAAAAAGAAAACAATTAAATAAATAGAAAAAGAACCTATTTTCATGTAGCTTGAAGGAACGAGGGCTGGAGCAAAGCTTCACCTTCAGAATTTCAATATCTAAATCCTTTCCAAAAACTTCACCTCCAACTAGAAGCAAAATATGAACCCCAAAAATATATACTGAAAACCTCCTCCAATTTTAACCAGAAAACCCCCAAAACCCCAAAAAAATTCTACAACCAATTTCTTTCTGTGAAGAAACTTCTTGCCATTCATAGCATGCCAATATTCTCTCCGAGAATACTTTTATACTTGAATTTTATTAAATTCCCCACTCACTCCGATAAATCATCTAATATAAATTAAGTAATTTTTAATTATTTTTCTTTTAATAATAATAAAGCATTATAAGCTATTTAAATAATTTAAAATTTCAAAAATCAATACCACTACCTTAAGCAAATTTAAAATTCTAATTCACATTATAACATCTATTATTTTTATTTAAACTATCCACTCAATCAAGAAAATTTAATTAATTATGTTAACTATAATTCTCTACAAATAATTATATCAACTAAATAACATTAATTAATCACACATAAAATAAAGATTAATTAAATAACAACTATTCACAAATAAGTAAATAATCAATAACAATCAATACAAAAAAAAAAAGACAAGGTCAAGACCATCACACCATAAAACTCACAACAAGGTGATGAACTTGGGACGGGGACACTTTCTTATCAACTCCCTTTTCATTATCATACCCATTGGGTTTATGGGACATGCTCAAACCTATCAAGTAGGTGGAGTCAATGTCTGGTACTTGCATCCTACATAGAAACAAACATCAAGTAGCATGTAAATCTCCATTGTAGACACACCATGAAAGGTAATCACGAGGTAGCAAGGCACTTGCGAGCAAGTGATGCCACTTGATCCTTTCACCAAGACTCACTAGAAAACACATCAAAAACCATAATAACATAGAATCATAACATCACCACATATATTATTAAAGAAAACCATAACATAATCACCATGTAATGTATCATCAAGCTTCATAAGTAATGTCAAGTGTAGTAAACCAACCAAACTACAAATCCACACACAACCAAAATTGGTGAACTAATCACCATCACAAACCAAGTACAAAATCAACACAAAAGAGTACCAACAACATGATGCGTATCACATAAAACTATAAACCCTAAATCATAAGCTCAATCATGTACATGTTAAGCCCTATAGTAATGGAAGCCTCAAAAACTATAAATCAAGAAAATGCTATATTTTAGAAGCCCTAATTAGTACACATGGTTATTAATTATCATTATTTCTAAGAAAATAGTTTCTTATTGTTCTAATTTATTATCTTACACCTTTTGATATATCTATTGATTATAATGAAAAAGAACCCTAATAGAGTGCGACAATAAGATACATGGTAGTAAATAGTCCAAAGTATATCTAAGGGTTGAGTATTAGATTTGAAGAACTTCTCACTTCACTAGACCCTTTAGTCAAAATCTAACATACTAAAAAAATATAGATCATAAAAATCTTTGAAGGAAGCTAAAAATATCTTTATCGTCCAAAATCTATATCCCTAAAACACACTTCTCAATCATCACTTTCTCATCACTTTCTAGGATGTGAAGCGGTATTCTTATTGAATTGTATGTTTGGTACAATATAGATGGGGTTATAGAATAGAGTGAGAAATGAATAAGAACAATCAATTACTACATGTTAGTTAAAATAAATCTTTAAATTTAAAAATTTGTACATAAAATAATTAAAAATAAATATTAATTCTCTATAACAAATAAATTGATTGCAATGAAATGGATACTTGAAAAAAAAAAAATCTCCATCTTCCTAAACTAATTAGAATTGTTATTATTTTGAGGAATTTTTATAGTGTCTTATTTTTTTATTACACATACAATCACTTTATTCAAAGAAATAAATGTTCATTTTATTATACAAAATATTTTAGAGAATCATATAAAAAAATTATGTTTTAAGTGAAATATGGTTTTGGATAAAACTATGGTTTCAAACAAGCATATTTTTCTTGAAGAAATTTCACTAAAATTATTGATTTAGTGTACTAAAAGGTAGAATTTATTAAAACCCTAACCTCTATTCCTAATTTCTTGAAGTAGCTATACTTTCAACAAAATATAAAAAACTCCTTTGCAAGGGCTCATACCCTAGAATCTTAAAATACATATATTTATATTTTGTGTAATTTTATTACTAATTTCTATACTTTAGTACAACTAGATCATTATAATCAAATATAAGGAAAATTGAAATTTCAAAAATATACTAAAAATCACTATTAAAATTAAAGGAAAATATCATGTACTAGAAGAGAGAAACGTTTGCAAAAGAGTATATTTTCTCTTGTTTACAATAAATAATTTATCTACATAAAGTGGAGGCTCATGAAATTATTATAGTTTTAGTACACTTAACTTTAAAAAATGCATAATATTTTTATCAATTCACTTTCCATGCACTAGATATTCATATTAGGTACATGGGAAAAATAAAAGAAATTAAATTAAAAAATAATGTACTAAAAGTAGAATCATGTTGACCTTATTTTCTGAACCTTTTTAATAATTAAATTATTAAAAGACATGATGTATTATTACATTAAGACATTGTCATTAAGATGGGTCTAAAACTAAATGGGGAATGATAAGATATACTAATTTCACCATTAAGGTCATATTTACTAGATATAAAGATAAATAGTATTTTCTAAGAGTAAAAGAATATGACATCCCTTAAAAAAGGACATATGTGAAATTCAAATTTGTTCACCTTCCTCCTCAATTAAATTATATTAATTCATCTTTTAGATAATTATATCAATGATAACTCTATTTAACATTGAATAACAAATTTTGTGTGAAATAAACACCCTAATTAATTTTTTTATCATAGCTTCAAAAGCTAACTACCTAAATCCTTCCCATTTGATTTTTAAAATAATCATTTATTACATCCATTCTCAAGTATCTTTAATTATATTAGGTTAATTTATTCTTGATTTGTATGAATTTATTTTATTGGTCTAGGTTTTGAGTGTAAAGGATTTTATTCCCTTAAAACTTATGCTGATTAAAGAGACAAGGGTATCTTGTGTTTTTATTAAATATAAGATAATGAGAAGCTTGTAATAAGAATGAAATTTCTTTATTTGTGAACACTCAAATAAAATATTTAATAAAAAGATAAACTGATTCACAAAGTTGCATGTTTATATTGAGAAGAATGAATATTGACAGTGATAGGAAATAAGTTAATATGTTAGAGAGCAATGTTTGTGCATGGATGTGCATGGATGTGATGTGCTGCAAATTTCAGTTGCATGTGACTGAATTAAACAATTAATAATAAGTACTAAATAATGGAATGAAATAAATTTAGACAAATCTAAACTTTTTTCTTAAAAATTAAGTATTACCTGATTTTGAAATATTGGCATTTAAAACATAAAGCAATGCAAATGGAAAAAGAAAGTTGCTATGAAATTGGTAAAAAACATTGCAAATGGAAATAAAATGCAAATGAATATTTATCTAGCTTTTACATGATAAGTGAGATTTTGGAAGCTTTCATTTGATATTTTTTTAGGCTTCTACCATTAAATGGGAGCTGATTTACCTTTATACGATAACTAAAACTTGTTTTCTGATGATTCAACACTGAATTGCAGATATAAGACTTGTTTCAAACTCAAATTTTAAACTATATGTAACCTATAGACTAAAAAAAATAAACACGTACAAATTTCACCATTAGAAATGCTTTCTAAATAAATAAAAAGACGACTCTTATTTTCAAGTATAACCAGCCAATACTTAATACCATCGATAAGAAGATGCGGGAAATTCGGTCATAGAGGCACGCAAACGTATAATTTGCAACGTGCCAGAAAGATAAGATCTGTTACGTCACTTCCAACGTAAGCTTGCCTTACGTCATTGTTCCGCACACTAATGGAATCTGACGGTACGCCCTCTTTTCAAAGAAATTGAGCAAAAAACAAGTAGAAAAAATATAAGAACAAAGGAATAACTATGAAAAATTTAGTGACGTATACATAGGAACAAAGAGATAGATGTGGGCCAAACTAAAATATTAGGATTCATGAGAAAATGGAAGAGATTTGTAATAACATTGACACACGAGATCAATAGTTTTCAAGATGACATGTCTCAAAAAATTTTAAATATACAAATTGATTATAAGGAGACTTAGATATTGTAGTTATTGAACTCATATGATGCCATGATAGATTTGGATATAGCTATTAGAGTATATTTTGATAATTTCCACACCAAATCCCATAAGTTAAAAGATTAAAGAGATAACATTATATATAGATGATATAGTTAATGAGAGTAGAATATTTTTGTATATTCCCAATGATAGGCCTTTCACTATATACATGACAATTTGTAGATTCTAATGACATTAATTAATTACCTAACAATGTATAACTTTTGTTAATAATGATAAATGGATAATTCCACCATTTGTAGCAAGTTATTTTTTGATAGAAAAATAATTATAACCATATTCAAAAAATATAAGAATCTCCCATTATAAAAGGATTTTTTTGGTATAGTTTTTAATAGCATTTTTATAATAGTAGAAAAATTGGGCAAATTTTGCCAAGAATTAGCTACAGATTGAGAATCCATAAATATACAACAAAAGTGTAATTGACTTATGAGAATCCTAAAAGGATAATATAAATCACTTAGTTACATTCTAATTTTAGATCCTTTACCAATGCTTATCCATTCCCATTTATGTTGACTTTCACATATTTCATACATTCAAGGTTACCTTATCACTATCTTATTTACACATCTCATCACACTTTTACCTCTTTAATAATAAATATTTTCACATATTCTTTCATGAAGCTAAGAAATTGCATTCACCATCCTATTTTAATCTTCTAATGTGTGACTTCACTTGCACAAAATGACAATTTTAAACTAGATTTTAAATTTTAAATTTCCAACTTCTACCTTCCACTAATGACCATTATGAGTGAAATTGGTATGATTTGGTTCAACTATTTATTATTTGTTAACATTTAAAATATTCATTTAAGCATTGAAACACATTTAGAAACCATCAAAGATTTCTCGACCATTCACACTATAAAGTAGTCTTCACTCATAGAAACATCTAGATTTGGAGCATTAAAAGGAACTAACACTTACATTAGAATCATCTAGGACATTATTTCATTATTTTGGTTGTGTTTAATTGCTCAAAAGAGGTAGTATAGTTGATCAACTAGATGTCTAACAAAGGTTGATGTAACCCTCTTGATATTTTAAGTTCCCTTGGGTATTTTCTAATAGTGCCAATTGTTAAATATCAATAGATATTAATGAGTGGGGTATACAAGATTGGAAATGTATATAAGCAATGAGGTCAATCTTCTAGAATTTGTAATAATTTTTTATCTTAAAACATTTTTACAAAGTGAGTGATGTATCACACATAGTGTGGATCAATGTACATATTTTTTATGTGACCAATATATTTTTTAGACACTTATACTCAAATGATATTTTTTTTTATAATTGAATAACAATTTTTTTGTGAAATAAACACCCTAATTGATTCTTTATCATAGTTTCAAAAGCTAAGTACATATTTCCTTCCTATTTAATTTTTAAAATACTCATTTATTACATCCATTGCCAAGTATCTTTAATTATTCTATGTAAATTTATTCATGATTTGTATGAATTTATTTTATTGGTCTAAATTTTGAGTAAAAAAGATTATATTCCCTTCAAGTATCTTCAATTATTCTATGTAAATTTATTATTGATTTGTATGAATTTATTTCATTGGTCTAAATTTTGAGTAGAAAAGATTATATTACCTTCAAGTCTATTGATTATACATATACTTGGACATCTCATGTTTTTATTAAAGATAAGATGGTGAGAAGCTTGCAATAAGAAATAAATTTATTTATTATGTGAACATTCAAATAAAGTATTTTATAAAAAGATAAACCAGCTAGCAAAGCTGCATGTTTATATTGAGAAGAACAAATATTGACATTGACAAGGAAAAGAAACTTTTAATTGATGAGAAGGTAGAACAAATATCAACTAGTTGTAAGTATTTATTACTATAGTATCACCACTTAGAAAAACTAAAAAGTGTGAAACATACAACCCAAAAAAGTAATAATAGAAAATTCTTTTGTCGTAGAGTTTTAATCTTCTATAAAATAAAAATATATCACAATTTTTTTTTGTTCATAGAAAATGACTTCCATTGACAAATGGACACACATTTTTTATGGTATCGAGTGCATTAGATTCTCTTTGACAAATTTATTTATCCTAATAACATGCAATCTATGTCTAAACATTTCTTTCTTTTGTTATTTCTTGTTACCCTTGATTTATGTAAGGAACAATAAGAATTTAATTTCTTTGACTAGCCTAGTATCTGAGATTAATAATAAGATTGAAACTAATTATATGGTAAGTAAATAAGAGAATAGATAAACATAACTCTAAGATTAAGATTAATGATCATTCATATATTCCATTGATAATTTATATTTAATGTTTAAGAATTTGATAATCCTTCAGATGAAAATAACTACAATACAAATATAATAATAAAAAATCCATAACAAATTTTAATACGTTAGCATTTTCTATTCGAATAAACACCAAAAAAAGGCAGGGCGTGCTAATTTGACCATTACAAATGTTTAATAGAAGATACGGGAAATTCGGGCATGGAGGCACGCGCACGCATAAACAGCAGATACTTCATTTTTTCGGCTCGAAAAAGGTTGAAGCTGCCAAATTGAAGATGCGTCTGAACATGAAATTCGGCTGAAGTCTAATTTGAAAGATCACGTCTCTTCAAACGTGAGCTTGGCTTACATCATTGTTCCGCCCACTTGCCCCATCCAACTTTCCCCATCCAAATTTCTCTTTTTCAACAAATTTACTAATAGTTGAGAATTAGACTTTCAAATAACCTTGTGCCACCCACATGCACAAACCTTTTCCAAAGCAATATGAACAGCCATAGCCTTCATAAGGTTGTTGGTCTAATGACCTTGATAAATGGAGAAGAATCACAGGACATCCCCGATATTATCTCTCCCCACTTCCCAACCCCAACAGGTCCAGGGTTTCCCCTAGAAGACCCATTAGTGTTAATCTTCAGAATCCCAACAAGAAGTGAAGTTCATATTCCCTCTCTCCAGAATTTCCTAATAGGAATTTGTCTAACCCTTAAACCAATCCCTCTTGGTCCAACTCTAGCTAGACTCAAATTCTGCACAAACATATCCTCCCCACCATCTAAGGAGGTGCCCACCTCACACTTAGCAAAGATACTCTCCTAAAGCATACTGAGAATCCTTTACCAACATCATGAAATAATTAATATGACTTTGGTACAAATCTTAAAAATCACATACTAATTACTCAACCAATATATATGGGATCCCCCACATAAACAAAAAGAACCTTCACTCTCTCTTCTAACACATATGATTGGGAAACTGGTGTAAATGTCATTATTTCAACTTGTAATAGCCACTATAATGCTCAACCTCTTTCATGAATACTTTTATAACTCATATTAAACTCAACTAAGAGAATTATTGAATAATATTTCTTATCATTCACCTAAGAGTGCATCCATGTACCCTCTCTAAGATGTTTGAAAATATGGCATACATTATAAATTACCATTGTGATTAGATGTCGTACTATCCTAGCATTAAAACCTCACTTATTTCGATTAGGATTTTTTTTCTTTCTCAAAATACTATTAGTTTTCCATAAGTATAATACCTTCAAATTTAATAGTGCATTAACTCCACATTCTTAGATGGAGTATTGTTTAGGCTAGTTGAAGAGAAGAATTTATTCATTGTACCCATGTTGAGGCTTTGGTGAATAATGATGATTGATTTATTACTTCTTTGAGGTAGCTAGTATTGTCATCTTAGTGATAGAATGGTGTAATAGGTAGATTTTATGGCTTTATTGGTGGCTACAATGACATGGGTGATTAATAGGGTTCAAAGATTAATGATATTTTGTAGTCAATATTAAACTTGTACAAACAGGGTTTGAAATTAGAAAAATAGTGAAACATTTAAACTATATAATATTTATTATCAAAATAAATAAAATTTCCAATACTTTCTATACTTGTAAGAAAATTATAAATGTAATTTAGAAGAATATGAAGAAAATAATATGAATACTATATATTTTCCACTTGTTGTGATTTTAGTAAAATGGTAATTAAGGTTAATCTAATTTAATAAACATAAAATAATTTAAAAGTATTTTTATATATTTTTGTTATTTATATTTAAGCCACAACCTTCATTTAAGAAATACTGAAACTATTTTAAATAAAAAACTTAATAGTCAAAAGTATTTGAAAGAGAACACAGTGGAGAGGAAACGACATGTGTTTACCTTCACATTCAAATTTAGGTTATAGTAGCATGAAATAAATTGATAGAAAATTAAACATGGTTTGATTTATAGTTGAATAGTTAGAACATGAGACAATGTTAACATCAAGTAGATTGTAATCAAAATCTAGGAAATCCTCCACTAAATATTTGCATAGGAGGACACTTATATAGTTTATATTAGAAAATGCGAGATATCTCATCGTAAATATTTTTTTATATAATTTAAATTCATACATCATATTTATACAAAATCTCCTATAAAAAATAAGAAAATTCCTCCTAATATATCCTATACTTCATTTTCACATGTATTCATTTATATTCAATTCTTAAACCTATACAAATGTGCCTCAATATTCACGTGTGCCTAATTTTTAACTGTATTCTTACATTATATGCAATTTTTCCATATAAGAACTTAATTTTCTCTGTAGATATATTTCATTAGAATATCATCATATAATTATATTAAGCTTCTTTAAACCCATGCATACAAAGTATAGATATTTATTATAAATAAGTAGATCTCTTTTGGTAGATGTGTGCAAGTGAATTTAATCTACTAAAATGCAATAAACAAGAACATGCAAATATTAAAAAGACAAACAAACACTCAAGATTGGGCTTAAGATAAAACTCAAACTTCAAATGATAATAAAACCAATTTTTACCTTGCTTGAGCTTGATGGAGTTATTTGCCCTCTTTGATAACTTGGTATGTGTGATCCTAGATTGATTTTGACATCATAATAGCTTATTGTAGCTTGATTTGGTCACAAAATGGATGCAATATGGCTATGGTTGCAAGGATTTGGCTGTAGAGATTGAAATATTGGGATGAATGTGATAGATTGTGGTTGAATGCAAAAATGGATACATGTTAGCCATTTAGCAAGGGAGATGGAAATGAATGGTCAATATTGATGCTTGGGAGAGGATCAAGGGTTGAGATCAAAGAGTTGACCAAAGGAATTAAAAGTTTCTTTTTAACACGTACATGGAAAGGATAAAAGGAATTTAATATTCCTTGGGGTATGAGAGGAATTAAAAATTCTTCAAAAGGACCTTGGGAAGACAAAAAACCGAATTATAAATTCCTTGGGGGATGGGAAGAGCTGACCAAGGGGTTGATTAGGTTAGATAATAAATGATTAGGTTGTGTAAGCATGGGGGTTAGGCAGGCGATTAGGCTAATGGAGGAAGATTAGAGACAACGTGGATTTTATGGAGGATTTGACATGAGGGGAATTAAATAAATAGATTATTTATTTAATTTTTGGAGGATTTAGGGATAAAGGATAGGAGTAAATAATTAAAGGTAATTATTTACTTGAGGCTAGAATTTAAAGATTATGGAAGAAATAAATTAGGATGAAGGGATAAAGGATAATGAATATTAATTAATTAATAGGTTATTATTTAATTAATATAGAGGATATGACATTAGTCGAATTGGGGGTAAATTGACCAAACAAAAGTGGTCAATTTTTAGTGTCTATAGTAGATATGCTTCATTTTTCTACTAATGCACCTTGATTATAATAATGCACATCCTAAATTTATATAAATTTATCATTAATTTAACAATATTTTTGCTACCTATATGCAAATTTACCCATACACCTCTTTTTCCTCTTAAATTAAAATGTCACATTCATAGTGTTGTACCTATCCACATAGGTTCCTTCATGTGTATATCTTTTAAACAATATAGTCCCCTTCTATTTAGGTTCCTAGCTATTCATATGCCCAATTCTTTTTTTTAAAATAATTTGATTTTGGATATTGTGAAGTGCCTAGTCAATATCCTCATGGCATCTCATTGACTAATACCCTTGACAAACCTTAAATAAAATTATCTACTACTTAGTGGTTTTATGCTTCTCAAGTGTTCACAAATGGTAGAACTGATACGACCTTTTCATGTGATAAATGATTTGAAATTCAATTCCCAAGGTATTAAAGATAAATTAGATTTAACATATAATTACTTTTCTTTAAGTTCAATGTGATTTGTATGTTTTATTTCTAATTGGAGTTGATCATGGCCAAATATAATATCTACAAGACAAAATCCTAGCCATATTTTATTTGTTTCTCAACTATGTGTCATATCTACTACCTCTAATAGTTTATATCTCTTTACTACATCACATTCAAATATTCATATTTTTAATAAAAAGTGGAATTTTGATTAAATTTATGATACATTTGCATTTTAATATCTTTGAATTTTATTAATATATTTTTTTGCATAGTTTTCAAATTATGAACACAGTAGAACACTAAGGTAAGTGCATAGAAATGAGGGATCTATGTGTTGAACATAGGTTGTCATTGATGTCAAATGTTGTCAAATATTGTCAAAGGGTGTCAAGGCTATCAAAATTGTCATGTTGTCAAAGGTTGCTAAGGATGAAAAAGATTTTAGGAGTACTAGAATTATCATCATATTCCCCTTGACATAAACTTTAGGAAAATTGTGGTGTATCTAGAGGTGTTAATCATGAAGAAGTCTCATCAATCATATCACCATATCAAGTTTTATTAAGATGTGACTAAATTTTTGGGAGTTGGTTTGTACTATATGTTTATAATATCATGCATAGGATGTAGTGAGTATAATTAGAGTGGTCTAGAAGTCTATGCAAGGATATCAATTAGGTATAGAGTTTTCTCTACTAGTATAAATGTCATTAGCATTTCTTTCAGAAATAATACTTTGCTCCACAATTTGGAAGGATAGTATACA
Organism: Sequoia sempervirens; assembly: GCA_007258455.2. Taxonomy (NCBI): domain Eukaryota; kingdom Viridiplantae; phylum Streptophyta; class Pinopsida; order Cupressales; family Cupressaceae; genus Sequoia; species Sequoia sempervirens. The sequence goes on from VDFB02000003.1 coordinate 590,382,078, forward strand.
TACACTAGTTCTACCAGTTTCCTAAGTTTTCAAAGGATATTGTCTATGTGCAATAAGTTTGATGTGATAGAATTTTCTTCGTTCCTATTTTTCAACCTATTCAAGTTCAAGGCGTGTGCAATAACATCTAGTAGAATACAAAATTAAAATCGTGTGTACATGGTGTTAGGATAGGACCTAGTTAAGGTCCCTGTGGTAGTGCACGAAATCAAGTTATTTAGGTAGAAATAATTTAATTTATTTTTGGACCATTGTGTTACATGTTTCATGCAATTTTGAATTTAGGTCTACCTTATGTCATCTTGGCTCTTCGTGGATCCATAGCTGACATGGAAGTATGTGAATGTAATGTCATGTATATATTTCAAATGTTCAAATGCATGTGATGTGATTTGAGTACATGAATGTGAAGCATAAAAAACCAGGTTGTCTAAAGGGTGTAAATTGAAGAGAAGGTGTGAGGGAAAGGGAGTGCACATGTATCAAAAGATTATTCTCAATGAAGAAGAGTGTTAGTAGTGACTTTGGCACATTTATGTGTTGTATTGAAGATCCACAAGCTTTATCATTGTATTATGATAGGATTTGTGTTCTACTTGATGTATTGATTCATTTGGGGATTGGTGTCTCTTTCATTTTGGTACCTATAAGCATATTAGGGGATTCTTGTCTTCAGTAGGTTGGTGCCTACTTCAATGTGTAAAATTCAATTATAAATTTCTACATTATGATGATGGATCAGGGCACTAGATCCAAGAAACTATTCTCACTGTGTTTTTTCTCATCTTGGATTTCCACTTACATCTAGTTTTCTATTTTGTGCTTTATTTTTTTATGTTTTATTTGTTTATGCTTCAATTGGTTATGTAGGGTTTGTTGTGAAGAATCATATAATAGTAGAAAAAATCAAGAATTTAAGAATTATTTAAGTCTACTGATTCACCCCCCTCTTAGTAGATTGTGCTCCCTTCAATTGGTATTATAGGTCCAAGTTCCTTTGAAGGAGCCTAACAACTTAAGGTAGGTCTGGGATGGCATTGCAAACTTTTTCTAGGAAGAAATCAACAACCTTTGCTGGATCTAACTTTGCATTTTGTAATGTTATGATAGAACCCTATTTGATGGCTTTAGGAAAGGGCATCACAATAGCAATAGTAGGAGGACATGAGCCTCCCAAAAACCCTCTTAGGGATCATGTAAAAAAGAAGGCTTGTGAACTCAATGCTAAGGAAAGGAACACTATTCTATGTGCATTGACTAATTCTAAATTTGTGAAAGTGATGTAGTACGAAATAACAAAAAGATATATATGATAAATTGGAGACAATATATGTAGGTGATGACAAAGTTAATGAGGAAAAGATAAAAAATTACAAAGCTTAGTTTGAAGGTCTAAAGATGAGAGAAGATGAGAATATTGCTACATTCATGCTTTGACTTCATGAAGTTTTCAACTCTTATTGAGGCCTTGGTGAGAGTTTCAAAGAGAAAATTGTTGTGAAAAAGGTACTTAGATCACTCCCTAGAAGGTTTGATTCTAAAATATCTACTATTGAAGAAGCTATGGATCTAAATGATTTAAAGTTGAGTGAATTGCATGAAACTCTAACTACATTTGAGATGATATTTGAAAATGAAGATTCTATAAGGAAAGAGGTAGCTTTCAAAGTATCCATGAAGTAGGTTGATCAAGATTTTGATTTTTGATCAGATATGAAAGAAGCCAATTTTTTTAGGAAGCTACAAAAAGGTTCTAGTAAGTACAAAGGTAATTTACCTCTTAAGTATTTTAATTATGGAGAAGTAAAACATTTTATGGGGGTATGTACAGGATCATCATGGAAAAAACAAACCCTTAAGTGGCAAAAAATTCAGAAAAATCAGAGTTAGGCAACTTGACATAAAATTTTTAATAAGTTATCTATATTATTTCAAAATTATGTAACAATAGAATCTGTAGCAAATTGAATGTAATTTCTAAACAACTAGGTTTATTTTTTATCTTTTAAATCTTTTTGGTGAAAATTTGAAATTTCAATGCAGTAGTACTTAAATTTCAAGGGAAAATAAGAAGTAGGTGTCTATTTGACCACCCTAACCACAATAAAATGATAATATTTTTTTAATAAAGTTTTAGATATAAGTATATGACTCATCTCCCAATGTGATGCATAATTTTTTGTAATTTTTTTCCAAGTAAATAATTAATTATGAATTTTTTATTACAACTTTTAAAAAATATAAAAACTCATATGTCTAACCATCTTAACTTTGTCAAAAATTCATGAAATTCATTTTTTTTAATCCTACAGTATGCGAAGCATAGAATGTGATGCATGTTTCGGATTGAAAAAAATTGATATCATTTGAAAGTTATAGATGTTTTTCAATCGTCCTATCAATCAGGACTTTATCGTAATTTTAATAGAAAATTAGTAATAATTCTTTACTAAATTCAAAGTAAAGCATAATTTATAGTTGTGGAAAGTTGAGAATATCCTTTAAAAACCCTTTTTGTTTCATCAATTTTGGGTAAAAAAAAGTCGTCAGCCACATACCCTACACATACCCATCATATTGCCACTTTTTGGCCCATCATGATCCTACACATACCCATGGCCAAGTGTCTCCAAAAGAATTCTAACAATGTTAAGTAAAAAAATAGAAAGAAATCATTTCAGGGAAAGTTTAAAGGATAGAGGAAATACAATATTTTCTACACTGATGAGGAAGAATACTAGTCCACTAAAGAATAAGATGAAGATGTGTCCAGAGATGAAAAATAAAAAGTTTTGTTCGTGGGTTTTTAGATTGATGAAGGAGATGTAGAAATAGATTCTGAAAATAGTGAAGATAAAATAGATCTTGTGGAAGAATTGATGTGTGCTAGAAAATAAATAAAAAGACTAAAGACATAATTGTAGAATAATTGAGCACTAAAAAAAGGTATCCAAGAAATTGAGGAAATTTAAAAAAAGGATGATTGTTGATATAAGACCTGGATAAAAGAAGCAAAAAGAATTGAAGAAGTTATGACAAAAAAGTTGCTATCAAGAGATAAATACTATGATAAGTTGGAAGTTGAAACTATGATAGTAAGAAAAGAGCTTGAGAAAGTGAATTAGCAGGTGTAGATCATGTTTTAAAAGAGTACACAAGCACTAGATAAGATTTTAGGAAGTTAGAGAGATTTGCATGCCAAAACTGGAATAGGTTTTAATGATCAAAAGAACAAGGTGAAAAATAATCTATGAAGACTGCTAAGGCTATTAGGATTTAGGGGTCATCAACCTTGTAAATCCTTTAATTTATTATTCTCCTAAATTTTTTTGTATATTTACCCATAAGAGGTTAAACTGTTTGACCAACGGTGGTGAAAGAGACAATGTAAATGCAGTGTTACCATTACCATTTGTCATTTTTGGAAAAGGACCAAATAGCTTAGCGTTCCACCTTGGAATCTTCTAAACTAAGGTTGTTGGGTCAAAATAGGGTGTTTTAAGAGCATCTATGACATGCATGAAAGTTGTCATAAGATGCTATGATAGTATGACAGGTTCCTTATGATAGAATATGCTATTTTTAGACCCCAGGCGTCCATGCAGGAAAGATGCCTTATGACAGCTGTAAGAGCATCTGTAAGAGGCTATTTTTGGTATTTTTTGACCATTTCAAGGAGGGAGGCATGTGTTTTTCTAGGTGGTATTTCTGCCTATTGTTTGGTGAAACCATGGTGGTTTTCATCCTCACAAATCTCTATAAATTGGGGCCTTGAGCTAGTGTTATTTAATTCAGTTTTTCAGGGTAACAGGGTGCTGCTGGATTTATAGGGAATGATAAGAGAAGTCTATTGCTGCATGTAATATTAGAGATTATTAGTAATATACTTGCCTCTCTTTTGGTGGTGGAGTTTTTTCCCTTCGGGGTTTCTCCATGTAAATCTGTTGTTGCATGTGTTATGTTTTTCTATCTCTCTCATTATTTCTTCACACTAAGGCTAAAGGTTAATCTACATATTTCAGATTTTCATTCACTCATTTAAGTTCATATTGCAAACTTTCTTCACCTTGATTTTCAACATTTGGTATCAAAGCTAACGTTCTGTTAAGGAAGGGACGCTTTCCTTTTAAAGTGTTGAAAGTTTTTTGCTGCAGTGGGAGCTTTTGTGTTGTGGGTTTTGCAGATTTGTGAAAGATTGCATAACATGGCCTCCACCTCTCATCTAGATATTGAGAAGTTCAATGGAACTGGTTACGAGATGTGGAAGTTGAAAGTGGAGGATCTTCTTGAGGAGAGAGATCAGTGGTTATCAGTTTCAGTTGATAAGAATCCATCTACTACAACCTTGTCAGATGAAGATTGAAATAAGTTAGACAAGAAGGCTCGAGGGAATATTCGGTTGTGTCTCACAGATTCTATCCTCTTGAATGTTTCTTCAGAAGACACAACATACAAGATTTGGAGGAAGATAGGTGGAATCTACCAAACTAAGAGTTTGTCTAACAAGTTGTATCTCAAAAGATGTTTGTATTCATTAAAGATGAAGGATGGTGAATCTATTGTTGAAAATTTGAATGCTTTTAATTTGATTATAAGTTAGCTTTCATCTATTGATGTTAAAATAGAAGATGAGGATAAATGAATTTTTTTGATTTGCTCTTTGCTAGAATCTTGGGAAAATTTAATTATTGCTATAACAAGAGGTGGTGTAGAACCTAAGATGGATAATATTATTCCCATACTTCTTTCAGAGGAGATGAGGAGAAAGACCATGTGTAGTGGCTCCCAAGATGCCTTGCATGTGTGAGGTAGGCCCAAGGAGAAAGATCCTCAAGGGGATAAGAAGAAGGATAAGTATAAAGGATGATCTAAGACCCTTGGAAAGAGAAGAGTGAAGTGTTGGAACTGTGGTAAATGGGGACATGTGAAGAAGGAATGTAGAAACAAGAAAAAGACTGCAGATTCCTCCACAAAAAAGTCCTCTGATAACGGTGATTCTAATGCTTTGATTATTTCAGCTAACATAGTTTGTAATGATGTTTTGCTTATTGATTCAGGTGCTTCCTTCCATATGACTCCTCATAAGGAGTGGTTTTCTATACATACAAAGAATATGATGGAGGATAGGCCTTTATGGGTGACAATAGCTCACAAAAGGTTATTGGTAAAGGAAAGGTAAAGTTGTGTTTCAATTTTGGGAGGGTTAAGACCCTTGATGATGTTTTACATATTCCAAGACTTACAAAAATTTTAATTTCAGTTTCCAAGTTGAATGATTTTGGGATGCATGTGACATTTGACAAATCTGGTTGCAGGATGGTAAGGGGGAGTTTGGTGGTTTCTAAGGGATCTCAGACATGGAATTTATTTACGCTACATGCCTCTACTTTGTGTAACTCCACTTTTGTAACTAGTACTGAAAATGCATGTATGTTGTGGCACCATAGATTGGGTCACATTGGTGGAAAAGGTCTTAGGACCATAATTGATAAGAAACTAGTAGATGGTATTTCTGATTATTCTATTGGTAAAAATGATTTCTATGAGGATTGTGTGTTTGGTAAAAAAAATAGGTCATCATTTCCTAAAGGAACTACTAAAGCTAATGGATTGTTAGAACTAGTTCATTCGGATGTTTGTATTCCAGTGCATACAAATTCTTTGGGTAGATCTCATTATTATATTTCCTTCACTGATGATTACTCAAAATATACTTGGATTTATTTTATGCATACAAAATCTGAAGTTTTCACCAAATTTAAGCAATTTAAGGCATTGGTTGAAAAGAAAACAGATTATAAGATAAAAGTATTGATAACTGACAATGGGTGTGAATATTTTTCTAAGGAATTTGATGAGTTTTGCAAACATGTAGGAATTTTTAGGAAAAAGACTACACCTTACACACCCCAAAAAAATGGGGTAGCAGAAAGAATGAACCGTACATTAATGCAAAGACCCAGGAGCATGTTAAGTAGTTCTAAGTTAGATAAATGCTTTTGGGCAGAAGCTATTGGTACTGCTTGTTATTTAATTAATAGATCTCCTTGTAAAGCTCTTGTTGATAAAACTCCTTATGAAATGTGGTTAGGTAAAAAGCCTTTAGTTTCACATTTAAGGGTCTTTGGTTGTGAGGCTTTTGTTCATGTACCTCAAGAGAAGTGGTCTAAATTGGATCCCAAATCTCAAAAATGCATCTTTGTAGGTTATGGTGAAAATGTTAAAGGTTATAAACTTTGGAATCCACTAACATGAAAGATGATATTTTCTAGGGATGTTATTTTCAGGGAATTTAGAGATAACTATGAAGATGTGCAACCAAAGGAAAAGTCAAAGACAATGCATTTTGAAACTAAGCAAGAAGATGCACATGTGGAAGAATAGAGAGATGGACAAGAAGATGGAGAAGAAGAAAAGAGTTCTAAAGAATCTGTTGTAATAGAAGAAGTTGAAAACAATGAGGATGAACATGAGGAGGAACCTCTTACTCCACCTTTGAGAAGATCAACAAGACAACGAAATCCAGTTGACAGGTATAGGCCACCTAATTTTCATTGTAAATTTTCTTTGTTATGTACTAATGATGAACCTAGATCTTTCAGGGAGGCTCTCTCTTCAGAAGAATGTGAGTCTTGGATGTAGGCCATGCCTGATGAGATGATGTCTTTGAAAAACTGTGACACCTGGGATCTTGTTAGTTTTCCCAAAGGAAGAAATCCCATTGGTTGTAAGTGGATATATAAAAAGAAGTTTGGTGCAGACGGAAAGTTGGAATGGTACAAGGCCAGATTAGTGGCCAAGGTCTACTCTCAGAGAGAGGGAGTTGATTTTGGTGAAATATTCTCTCCTATTGCTAAGTTAACCTCTATTAGATTCCTTTTATCCATTGTTTTTGCTTATGATTTCGAAATAGAACAAATGGATGTTAAAACTGCTTTCTTGCATGGGGATCTAGAGGAAGAAATTTATATGCAACAACCTGATAGTTTTGTTGTGAAAGGAAAATAACACTCGGTTTGTAGGTTAAAAAGGTCTCTATATGGTTTGAAATAGTCACCTAGGATGTGGTACTAGAATTTTGATGCATTTTCATTAAACATGGGTTTTGTTAGAAGTGATGAGGATCATTGTGCTTATTTTAAAGTTATTGATGATCAGATACTAATTATTGTCTTAAATGTGGATGATATGTTGTTCATTGGTAACAATAAGGCAATGATTAGGGAACTTAAAACTCAACTTTCTGGCACATTTGATATGAAAGATTTAGGGGTGGCTAAATATATTCTTGGGATGGAAATCATTAGGGATCGGGTTCACAGAAAGCTTTGGTTAAGTTAGAGTAAGTACGTTAACACTATTTTGCAAAGGTTTAATATGCAGGGCTGTAAACCAGTAAATATTCCATTTCCTATTGGTACTAAGTTGAGTTTAGACATGTGTCCTAAATCGGATGATGATATTGATGAAATGTCTAAAGTTACTTATTCTAGTGCTATCGGTAGTTTAATGTATGCAATGGTTTGTACTAGACCAAATATAGCCCAAGCGGTGGGAGTTTTAAGCAGGTTTATGTCTAACCTTGGTAAAGAACATTGGACTTTTGTTAAAAGGGTATTTAGATATTTGCAAGCCACTTTTGATTACTGTTTGGTTTATCATGGTAGTGAAAATGTTGATAAGTCATTAGACATATAGTGTTTTGTTGAAGTAGATTGGGCAGGTGACTTGGACAGTCGAAGGTCCACTAGTGGCTATGTGTTTACTTTGTTTCAAGGAGCAGTGAGTTGGATGAGTAAAAGACAACCTATAGTTGCTTTGTCTACCACTGATTTAGAGTATATGGTTGCTACACATGCCTCTAAGGAGGCAGTTTGGTTACATAGACTTGGTAATGGTATTGGTTTTGATTGCAGGATAGTGATGATTAAATGTGATAGTCAGAGTGCCATATGTTTGGCTAAAAATCCTATGTATCATGCTCATACTAAGCATGTTGATGTTCAGTATCACATTGTGCGAGAAATGATTAAGAATGGATAGGTCTTGATTGAAAAATTTGACACTTTGGATAATGTTGCACATTCTCTTATGAAACCAGTCACCACAGAAAAGTTCTCTTGGTGCAGAAAGGCCATGGGCCTTGATCATTGTACTTAATTCTATGTAATTGTATCTCTATGGGTGTAATTTACAATGTATGATGTCAAGTGGGAGAATGTTATGATTTAGGTGTCATCAACCTTGTAAATCCTTTAATTTATTATTCTCCTAAAGTGTTTTGTACATTTACCCATCAGAGGTGAAACTGTTTGACCAACAGTGGTGAAAGAGACAATATAAATGCAGTGTTACCATTACCATTTGTCATTTTTGGAAAAGGACAAAATAGCTAGGCGTCCCACCTTGGGATCTTATAAAATAAGGTTGTTAGGTCAAAATAGGGTGTTGTAAGAGCATCTATGACATGCATGAGAGTATGACAAGTTCCCTATGATATAATATGCTATTTCTAGACCCCAGGTGCCCATGCAGGAAAGATGCCTTATGACAACTATAAGAGCATCTATAAGAGGCTATTTTTGGTATTGTTTGACCATTTGAAGGAGAGAGGCATGGGTTTTTTTAGGTGGTATTGCTACCTATTGTTTGGTGAAACCATGGTGGTTTTCATCCTCACAAATCTCTATAAATTGGGGCCTTGAGCTAGTGTTATTTAATTCAGTTTTGCAGCGTAACAAGGTGCTGCTGGATTTACAGGGAATAATAAGAGAATTCTATTGCTGAATGTAATATTGGAGATTATTAGTAATATACTTTCCTCACTTTCAGTGGTGGATTTTTTTCCCTTCGGGGTTTCTCCACGTAAATCTGTTGTTGCATGTGATATGTTTTTCTATCTCTCTCTCTCGTTATTTCTTCACACTAAGGCTAAAGGTTAATCTACATATTTCAGATTTGCATTCACTCATTTAAGTTCATATTGCAAGCTTTTTTCACCTTGATTTTCAAAAAACACAAGTCCAAAAGTGATAGACTCTAAAAGTTCAAAATCTAAAGGAACCATGGAAATCTATAAAAGCATGACACATAATGATGGGTTTATTCAAGTGTTGAGAAAAAGAAGAAAAATCTAAAGACATGGATACAATACCAACTTCAATTATTCTTTTTTTGGTTATTTTTTTAATTGTAATATTTTTGGTCATAAAGTTGTAGACTGTAGAAGAGTTGTGTTACTTGAAGAAATAAAATTTTCAACAACAATGCATTTTCATGTCTGTACAATTTTAATATCATTTTTTTGTGTAGGAAAAAGTGTCCATTTTTCACACTTAATTTGGGAAATAGTAATAGAATCAGGTAAATTATGCCTTAATTTAGTGTAGTAATATGTATTTTACATATTCACATTAAGTTTAGTGCCTTACTAAATAAAATAGACTTAATTGTGTCATATTGATGGTGTTGCAAGGTGTACCTTTACACTTTCACATTTATCTAGAGCTTTATTAATTAGTTGAGGTTAGTTATGCCTCAATTGGCCCCTTAATTCAAATTCAAGCCTAATTAATTTCAATTTCCAAAGAGGAAAGCTTGGCATTCATCAATTCCATAGCGTAACACTTATCATTGAGCAATGTGTGTCCTAGGTAAGTGACCTAGGACCCATTCACACATGAGTGAATGGGTCCTCACTTAGACCTAGGACCCTAATTTCAAATATGTTTTTGGTGGTATTTTAATTATTTCAAATGTATATTCACATGTTGGCTTGTGCTATTTGATTTTAAGGAGTTAATGTTAACATATGTATAAACTAGTAGTTGCATGCACATGCATGCAATGATCAGCTAATAGGGATCCACCGCAAAAGACAACTTAGTGGGGAAAAAGAAGAAAGATTTTTTTGCAGTGCAAAGTGAAGTGTAAATGTTGGAAAATGTTTATTGTAGAAGAGGAGGCTAGTTTATAGCATGGGGTGAATATTTTTACGTAGGATTATTAGAGAATAGGATCCATAGAGTACGTTATAATAAACAAAGATATTTGAAAGACATAATTAGATGAATAGATTAATTAAAGCAAAGATATGTGTGTAGTAAAACATATGAATATGGCTTATGTAGAATTTTTTTTACATCTCTACATTTATTTGGAGCATTGTACAACATTTTAAACCCCATGTTATAGTGCACTTCTTTATTGTTATGTGACAAGCAATGCACTAGAGATTAAAAAGAATTTGCGTAAATTAGGAGATATATTTTTGCATTACCATATCAGTTATTTTTAGTTGGAAGTTGATTGCAGAAATGCAAAATAAAACCATAGGTCATCTTCATTATTTACATTGTATGCATTACTTGCAATCTCAATTAATTAATTATCAATGATTTTAATAAGTAATATTAGCAGAATGATTTTTAAATAAAATTTTTCTTAATAAATCACATTTTTTTAATTGAATACAATTTAAATTTGTAAATTATTAGTTTTGTTAATAATAATAACTTTTATCCAAAATATAAGATATTATATATTTTAGGTTCATAGTGTATATATTTGATGTTTTTTGTATAGGTTAAGAATTTAGTAGTTGGAAAATGGCTATCAAATTGTACATCATGTGCTGTATTCCTAAGATCAAATTAACAAGTATTCTTTTGAAAAAGTGATTCCATTAGTATAGTTATATCTTTTATTAGTAAGATTGAATAAAAAAGTATTATTTTAAAAAGTATTTTTTTTATTTGAATATTAGTTATAATGGTCATCACAAATGGGTTTTGCAAAAAGTAAAGATATTATAAGTAGTATCAACTTCATAATTTTGGGATTGCGATGGGATGACACACATACTTTGTAAAGGTATTTTAATTGAATTAGGACGTACACATTGTTAGAGGGAATATCATAAAGATGTCACTAAATTTATACAATGATTTGTGTAGACATGTATATATGTAAGAACAAATGTATGGCATTAAATGTAGAACAAAAAAACCATGCTTGTTTTCCTCCCTACCATATTGGCATAATGAAGGTGCATGGACTATATCCAAAGCCCAAAGCAAGAGAATAATAAAACATGCATAGGAGATACCGTGGACATTCAACATACATTATTATTTTGATTGAATTAGAAGGTACACCTTGTTTTGAGGCAATATGGAAAACATAATAGTAAATCTATACAAGAATTTATGCATAGATATATGTATGTAACAACAAATAAATGACATGAAATGGAAAACCAGAAAACTCATGCTTGTTTTCCACCCTACCATATTGGCATCATGGAGGCACATGGACTCTAGCCAAACCCCCGAGCAAGAGAAGGATGAAATGCCCACAGGAGATGTTGTGGGGTTACATCATACATTAGATAGTAGGAATCTTGGGAAAACTCCATTGTTTCCATATATAATATATGATATTGTTGTCTTCTCTTTGGTGTGGAAACTTGAAAGAAAAAATTTAACATGGTTTTTGAATCCCTTTTCATGCTTAAACCTAGTTCCTACAAATGGAATACAAAGGTATGTTAGTGGAAAACCAAGGGAAATAAAAAGGAAGGATAAAGAGCAAGTATATGGGTAAGATTAATATATACAATGTGAGCCTAAAAATAGTGAATAATTTTTTCAATTAGTTAAGCAAAGTTGTATATTGACAATGAGAAAGTATCATACTTACATACAATGTTGATTGTGTTCAACAAGGATGAGTTGCATTGAACTGAGTCATAGGAGCATGAAAGAATTTGAAATAGAGAGTGTACAATACACTAATTTTCTTGATTGCATATTTATATTTCTACAAGAACCTAAAAAATATAATATACATATAAAATAAAAGAGGCTAGTAGTTGTCTTCTATTAACATGTTTCATGATATTCTTCTACCCTCATCTGTAAATAACTATCAATAACTTTCATGATATTGTTTTCCACTCATCTATTTGAAGCTATTTGTAATAGAGTATTCTATTGTTCTTGTAACAAGGATTGTTTTTTAATCTTGAAAATTTTGTAATCTTTAACATGATTAATTTGTTTGGATGGAATATGTTATCATTTAGATATATTGTTGTATATATAGATAAATATATAGATGTGTACATATGGATATATATATTTGCTTATTTGTGTTTTTAAAAATGTTTAGAAAAAGGAAAAATTCAACCCCCTTGAGTAACAAAAGAAGGTAAGGTCCATGGAAAATCTAAAGGACTCTTATCATATATCAGATGATAATAGAAAATAGAGAAATTGTAAAACAACTATTAGGAAAACACTTATTAATCACAAGTGATAGATGGTGGAAAAGCCACATTCAACTGTTTGATAGAAGACAAGCAAACTAACTGAAGCAAACAATGAAAAATGTGGTGGATAGTATAGAATTTGTGTTTAGTTCTTTTATCTAGTGAAAATCACTCTTTCAACAATATAATTTAATCAATATACTTTCTTACACATTTTGTAGCATATCAGTGTCAATACCCTTCCACCTACTACCGAAAGCAACAATAAGGAAAGAATGAGAAGCATGAACAATAAATCAATATTAATCATTTATGCAAAATACCCATGTGAAACATACATATATATATATACATACATACATACATATATATATATATATATATACATAAATACATATATATATATATATTTACATTTATATATATATATATATATATATATATATATATATATATATATATATGTATGTATATACATACACATATACATGTTTAAATATATATATACATATATATTAATATATATATATACAAATTTAGTTTCATCAGTGTTAAGTTTTATTCTTTCTAGGATCTCTTTGTATCTATTCAATTTAATTGTTATAGGTTCCCAATGGGATTTTTGTTAGCCCAACTATGAATAAGACTTGTCATCTAATAGCTCTGTAACAATTTGTCTATTTTCCTATAATCTTTAGCCTAAGGGAATGTAGATTGAATGTTCGATTAACCCTACGACATTATATATATAAATATGTATACACACACACACACATATACGAAAATAGTTTGGTTGTTGTTAAGTGTTGTCCTTTCTAATATCTCTTCCTATATGTTCAATTTATTTGTTTCAAATTTCTAACGAGGTTTTCATCAGCCCAAGTGTGAATAAGTCTTGTGGTGCAATAGCTCTGTTATAATTTCTTTATTTTTCCTTATTTGTGGATATCTTTAGCACTGCAACCATTACCATAGGAGCAATTGTACTTATCTATGTGTAGGGTTTAGGGTTGTATGAAATGATTAACATATTGGAGATAAAATTACTTTGGTGGCTATTTAGTATTATTGTAATAGGTCTTTTACAATTTCCATATTTGTGTATTATATGATGAAACAATCTCTCCAAAATGCGTTTAATAACTTTTAAGTATTATTGTAATAGTTCTTTGATCTATTCAAATTTATATCTCTAGTTGATATGCTATTTGTTTGAAATTTCTATTTTCTAAGAAGAGAGTATTATTTGGAGAATGCAACTTAAACAATATATTCACTTGCATGTTTTGGAGCACATATTCATAATGTTAGAATGACTATTCTGAAAATGCAACATAATCAAGATATTTTCTTGCAAATTGTGGAGTATACATTCTTCCTACATGTATATATATACATATATGTATACAGAATGTCACAGGCTTAATAAAAAATTTAAGTTACATTCCCTACTATAGACACCTAAATTTGGACACTTAATTTATCCAAATTTATCCCCTTTCATCTAAGCATCCTCTTTTATGCATTAATTAAGTAATCTTAGTATTATTTAATTAATACCTCTAAAGTTTTCCTAATCTCTAAGGTATCTAGTTAAATAATTAAATACCTCCCCCCTTTAATCAACCGAATTAAATAAATATGACATTTATTTAATTCCTTGTATGTCACATCCTCCATCATGTTTATCTAATCCTAATCCATCTTCTAATCTCATCATTAGGATGTACAAATGCCTAATCCTTGATTAGGATGTGTCACATCCTCCAACTTTTGCAAGTTGGCCTCTAATCTCTCTTAGCCACCTAAACCTCCTCTAATTTGTCATTAACTAGCCTAATCAAAATTTCAAGGAATTTTTAATTTCTTTTATCCTTCCAAGGAATATTAAATTCTTTTTTCTCTTCCCCATGTGATCTTTGACTTGTCACATCAAGTCACATGTCACATTCTCCATAATTAGTCATTAATTTGTCTAATCAAACACTTGCACAACCTTAATCACTTAATTAGGTCTCCATGTCAGTTATGGAATGTGTCCTAGGTCAACCCTATTAAATTATTTCTCCTTTTGGAGAAGGTACTCCATTCCCCATGTAAATTTTTAATTTACATTTAATCCCCCAATGCATCCCTTGAAATTTAATATTCCTTTTCTCATTCTCATGTGGATATTTGAGGAATTTTTAATTCCTCACATGTCCTCTCACCCACATGGGGACAAGGACCTCCTTTATGAGGAGATCTTGTCCAATCCCAAGGTACTATGTAGTACCTCCATGTCATGTACCCTATTTCCACCTCATGTACACATCATCCCTTGCAAGCCACTTCACATGCCACATGTCAAGATGTGCGGGCTTGTGAGTTCTCAACTCACCTTAGCCCTACATATTGATCTTGGTGGCTCAATCCCAACCATCCATTTCCATAGATTATTCCAAATTCTCTATAAATACCCCCTCTTTACTCTCATTTTAGGGGAGATCATTTATGCTAGCCAAACTCTTTCAAAAAAAATTCTTGGGCCATACTTAGACAAATTTTCATATTGGGACACATTTTCACTCATTTTCCATCATCATCTCATCTCATAGCTTGCATCTCTTGCCACTAAAGAAACATACAACATCGAAGATCGAAGGGCCAACCAAAGGACAACTCAACAAGGTGAAATCTTCATTTTGCTTAGTTAAGTTAATCATTAGGCCAATCATGAGGTGTAGGGTGTTTGTATTTGTTATTTGCACTCTTTTGTTTGTTGCTCATTTTCTAACAAGTATTTTCACCCTATCACATTTCTAGTACGCCCAGTGGGACCCACAAATGGGTCTCTTTCTTTCACATTTGTTGTTTTTTGACTTTTTGCAAGTGAAGATTTCAGAGGGGCGGACCCGACCTACAGACAGGTAGACCCAACCATCCAAGGGCGGACCTGACCTCGGCATAGGAAAACTTGACCTCTGCATAGGTGGACCTTCCCTCCAAGGGTAGACCCAACCTTGCTCAGGGGCAGACCTGCCCTCCGCAGACTCCTAAAAGTGTTTTCTGTAAGTTTTTCACAGAGTGGAAGACCTGACCTACAAAGGGGTGGACCTGACCTACAGACAGGAAGACCTGATCTATAGACAAGTGGACCTAACCTCCAGACAAATGGACCTACCCTCTAGATAGGCAGACTTTCACTAGACAACTTTTTTCTAGAAGGTGAAAGTTCATCTTTTTAGCATGTTTCTAGCTATTTTAAGTATTTAGGCACATAGTGTAACTAGGGGTGTCAATTAACCTTTATTTTTGCTACTTTTTGGTAAGCTATTTGATGTATCCAATCCCCTTGCACCATTCGGCAATCCTGGGTGATGAGAAATCATAGCTTACCAAGTCCTTTGAGTCATCACACTTTTTTCTTTTGTTAGTGGGACCTACTTGGGGATTTCATCACCCCAAGGGATGATTCCAACCACATGTACTGGCAGGGTATATAAAGGAGGGAGAGCAAAATTTTTACCTCAATCCAACCACGTTGTAATTGGTGAAGTGCCAGGATGACGTGAAGAGTTGGTCTAAGCCTTTAGTATCTTGCTAAGGTTCCTGACTCACGCTCGTAATGGGTTGGTGTTCACGGTTTAGGCCTCATGTACCAGGTGTATATTGAGGAATCCCTAGAAACCATGCTCATCCTAGAATAGAAGACTTTATCGACCATACCCTCTCTACTAGACTTAGGTTTGTGTTGTCTGAATTATCTTCTTTGTGTGAAACTAGTGATTGTCTAATTAATTGACTTAGCCATATCCTTTTGATTGATGGTTGTTGTGTTTTGGGTCCTTTTCCTTAGTTATCTTGTCATAAGTCAAGTTTAAACCTATCCAGGGGTGAACCTGACCTCAAGAGGTGGACCTAACCCTTGACCGGTCAACTTTATCATCTGTTTCATCATTTCACGCACTCATTTCTCTATTCTGATCACTCATTTCTCCGTTCCAAGTAAACGTTCATCCATTTCAAACCTCCTTTCATCATTTCAAACTCTTTTTCTACCATTTCGATCATTCATTTGCTCATTATGAGTGAACATTCATCTATTTCACATCCTATTTCATCATTCCAAACTCTCGTTCTACCATTTTGATCATTTGTTTACTCATTTTGAGCAAACTTTCATCTATTTCACATCCTATTTCATCATTCCAAATGCTCGTTCTGCCATTATCATCACTCGATTGACCCATTCCAAGTAAACATTCACCCATTTTAGACCTTCTTCTATCATTGTGAACTTTCATTCAGTCGTTTCGATGATTTGTTTACTCATTTCGAGTAAACATTCACCCATTCTGAACCTCCTTTTGTCATTTCAATCTCTCATTCACCTGTTTTGATCAACCATTCACTCATTCTAAATAATCTTTCATCTATTTTGAACCTCTATCTCCTCATTCTGAGAGTCGTTTGTCCATTTTGGGTCATCGTTTACTTGTTTTGAGTAAACATCCATCCATTCTGAACCTCCCTCTCATCATTTCGAGAGTCGTTTACCCATTTTGAGTCATTATTTACTCGTTCTAAGTAAAAATTCTTTTGTTTTGAACCTTTATCTCCTCATTTTGAGAATCCTTCGTCCATTCTAAGTCAGCATTTACTCATTCTAATTACTCCTTCATCCATTCTAATTTCTCATTCATCCATTCCGAGAAATTATTCACTCATTCTGCGTGCTCGTTCATCTATTTCAAATCTTCCTCCCCTCACTTCGAGTCATTCATCAGTTTTCGAGCATTCGTCCATCCATTTTGAACATCCATCTCCTCATTTCATGTATCTTAACAACTAACTTTTTGACCATTTTCACCTAGGGGTGGACCTGCCTAGCCAAGGGCAGACCTGACCTTTTCTGCAAGTGGACCTGCCCTGCCAGGGGTGAACTTGACCTTTGAACCAGCCTTTTTGAGCCTATTTTAGTTAGTTTTGACCAACTTTTAATCCATAGGCAGAACCTGCCCTCTGGACAGGCGAACCTGACCTCTAGACAGGCGAACTTGACCTCTGGATAGGCGAACTTGACCTCTAGATAGGTGAGCTTGACCTCTATATAGGCGAACTTGTCCTCCAGATAGGTGAACTTTCCCTCTGGACAGGAAAACTTGACCTATGGACAAGCGAACTTTCCCTCCAAATAGGTGAACTTTCCCTCTAAATAGGAAAACTTTCCCTCTAGATAGGTGAACTTTCCCTCTAGATAGGTGAACCTGCCCTCTCAATAGGTGAACCTAACCTTTGAATAGTTAGTTTTATCATTCGTTTCATCATTTCACCCCTCACTCAATCATTTTGTGCACCCATTTTCCCGTCATCAACATTATTTTGTAAGTCAATGTTTCATCACCAGAATCATATAAGTGCTACTTAGAACATCATTAGAGTCCATATCCAGCATTAGATTATTTATCCCAATCACCTAGACTTCATTTCGAGAATTTTGATATTTGTGTCAAAACTTTCGGAGGCCATAACTTTTGACTCAGGTGTCCATTTGAGCTAAAATTTTATAGGTGGTTGTGTTATGAAGTGGCATGTAGATTTCCAACTGACCTTGGGTCAGTTGGACCCATTTCATCACATTTTTTAGGCCTCAAACTTTCATCTTGACCCTCAAAATCATAATTTAGTGTGTTTTTTTCAATTTTTGAAAAAATGTTTTCGTTAATAACTCAGAATGCATGTCGCAAATTTCGGATGTTAGTTTGAAATTGATCCTATCTTAGTTTTGGGTATTTTTTGGGAAAAAAATGGACTCTCAAACATATGACCTTGAAGTTTCCTAAAATGGCAAGATTTGACAATTTTAAAATTGCCAAATTTGAAAAAATCTAATTACCAACACCTTACATCCTTCAAACCCTGAAACTTGGTCTAGAATCAATCCCATCACATCCTCCAATCATTCTAAGCTTCAATCCAATCCTAATTCGAGATTTAATCTAATCCTAATCTAAGCTTAACAAGAACCATAATCTGAGCTTTAGTCCATCTGTAGTCAAGATCTTTGGATATCAAAACAAATCTTAAGATCCCTCCCTCCATATTCTTCACTTTTTTCCTATTCATCCATTCTAATCATCTATTCACTCGTTTTGAATAAATGTTCATCCTTTTCAAACTCTCATTCTACAATTTCGATCATTCATTTGCTCGTTCTGAGTAAATGCTCATCCATTTGAAACCTCCATCTTCTCATTTTGAGAAACATTCATCTGTTGTAAGCAATCATTTACTCATTTTGAGTAATCGTTCATCTGTTTTGATCAATGATTTACTTGTTTTTAATATTTGTTCATCCATTTCTATCATCCATTTCTCCAATAAAATCATCGTTTTCCGCATCTAAAACCTCCAAACTTCATTTCAGGTGATTATCCAAATTGACCTAAGGGTCTAATCTGATTGTCATCATCAACATCCGCTTAGGTTTGTCATCAGTCCTAATTCAATCATTGTCGTCAGCCCAATCAATCCATTTTCAATCTTAAAGTGGATATGGTGTCGTAATCATCCATTTATCCTTTCAATCAATATCTAAAGTCACCTAAGGTAATCTCTAAATGGGGTTTACAGTCCCTTTTGTCATCCTATTCGATCCATAGGTTGATCTTATCAATCATCAATTGATCTTATCCAATCCAATCCAATCACATCCCTATCCAATCACCTTCGACCCAATCAATCTACTTCCATCTTGAAGCATATTTGGTGTCATAATCATCCTTTGATAATCAAATCCAATCATCAAAATCAATCCCATCACATCATCCAATCATCCTAATCTAAGCTTTAATCTAATCCTGATCTAAGCTTGACCTAAATCCCAATTTGAGCTTTAATCCATTCCCATCCTTTAATCCATCCTCTTTATCCTTTGATCAGCATGAATCCTTATCCTCCATCAATAGTGGTCAAGGGAAACCCTAATTACATCAATGATGATAAAGAAAGTCTTGTCGATCAAGAGGTATATGACATGGATCTGCTCAACACTGTCATTGCTAGTAAGCTTTCTCCACCCGCTTTCCAAAATCCAATCACCCCTTCGAGTTATCCTGTTATGTCTTCATCCATGCCTAATCATGCTCCTTATGCTACCTTTGACAAGGGATATCCATCACATCTATCAAATCCTTCATCTACATCATCCTTTTATCCAACACCCACATCCTCTTATCCTAGTCTTCCATCATAATACCCCTATCCTAATCCCCTGTCCACATCCTCCTATCTCAATCCTTCATCCACATATACCCACTACCCTAATCTTCCATGCCAATCTACTCACCATAATCTAACATCCACATCTTCTTATCCTAACCTAACATCCAAATTTCCCTATCTTAATCTGCCATCTTAATCTTCCCATCCTAATCCACCAATCCATAGCCCTAATCCTTCATCCACTTCTACCCCCCATTCAAACTTAGAGTATACAAGTTCGTCACTCCAGAAATTCTCCAAGGACTTATCCCAACTCCACACCTTGAAGTCATGGAATCATGTCATCCCAACCCATCATCCGCGATCATTAGTGATGAGACCCTTCTCCAACCAACACCTATCATTGATGATACCATCCCTAGCACCACTCAAACCATCAAAATCATCACATCCCCTGAAGCCACTGAGCCCCCATCTCCTACCATCACATCTACCAAATCCAATGAACACCCACCTCTTATTTTGAGAGTTGTTGAGCCCATTGACGACACCCTAGTCCAATCCACTTCTTCCACTCCTAGTGTTACTAAAATCTATTCCCACGAATGTTTTGAATCCTCCATCCCTCCATCTTCCCCACTTGAAGAGTCCCACCAAGACTCCATTATCATGCCTCCCACACATGATGAGTCATGCCAAGAGCCTAATCCAAAGCATGCAAACATATCCCCTTCTCCATATCAAGATCCTATCATCCCATCTAGTTCACCTCAAGATCATAGTCCCCCATCCATTCCATTCCATGATCCCCTTGTCATTCAAGATTCCATCACTCCATATCCATCTCCATCGCATGAGCCCACAACCACAAATCAAGATCCTATCATATCCCCTAATCCCTCTCCTGATACCACCCATCCAAATGCTTCTATCCCATCATCACCTAAAACTGCTATCCCCACACCACTTGCATATCCTCTTGGTACTCTCACATTCTTCCATGGTGGCCTCCTCACAGAAGAAAAACACAATGTATATACCACCCATCATCATCCACCTACTACTGTACTCGCATTATGTTTTCATAATAACACAAATCCTATCATGGATTGCATGCTCAAGAAAATGAACTATCAAGGAAAAGGTCTAGGCCTTCATGAGCAAGGTATTTTAGAGCCCATCTAAGTCAAAGAACAAATTTGCATGCAAGGTCTTGGACATATTTCCCAAAACTCGCAATATAAAGATGTTGGTACAACCTCTAGATGTCCTCAATGAGTCTTTTCCAAAAGACATTTTGGCTCTTCCCATCGCTCCACCAAATCATATGTTGACATCCCTCCTCCTCTATCATATCACCTTAAAACAACTGTTCATATTCCTCCTTCATATGCTCCATCCATTTTGGCTCCTTACATCCCTCCATCTACTTTCTCCATGTTTCCTCTAGGTCCTACATCTATTTGGGATCCTTATATCTAAAAAATCAATTCCTCCATCTCATTCTTTCATCCATCCAAAACCTATCTATGTCACCTATCATAAACATCCCACTTACATATCCCATAATCAGGATCAACAAAGGCACATACCTAATCATCCTCCACCTACACATAAGCCCCAATCTCCTGCATTCATCACTCTACATCATCCATCTCCTCACACCCATCCCATTGCTACCAAAAGAACTTTGGATGCTAAAGTAAAAATACATAAATCCAAAAATCCACATGAATATAAAGCTCCCCATGTCCCCTCTAAAAGACATGGTGAAGAGAAACAAATATAAATCTGAATCAAATTTGTAGGCCACAAAGGCCCACCAAAGCAAAGATCAAAACCATGTGGATCCCAAAGGAAAAATACGTAATGCCTTCAAATGAAAAATCTGTAACAACATTTAAAGTTGCTAATCCAAAAGCTAATCATACACTTCCTCCATCTCCTAAATATTTTTTGGGTCCTTACATCCCAAAATTCACCATCCCATCAACTCCATTATCCCCACATTCTCCATCCATTAATCCTCTTATGTTTGCACATCCACCACCGTATGCGCCAATGTTGGTCCTAAGCACATCTCCCCATCACGTATCCAACCCATCATTCCATCCATACAATTTCCAACATCCCACCCATTATCCCATGTATCTCCCATCTCAAATCCCTCTAATTCATCTTCTTGCATAATCCATTTCTCCTAATAAGGTTGTACCAACATCCAACAGTCAGTTCAAATATGGGCTCTTAATGCCTCATATAGAACTTGATGCTTGAGTCCTTCATCCATATCCTTGTCGCATGTCTTCTAAATCCACTTATTCACATCCCTATCCTTACCCATCTTCTTCCACATGCTATCCAAAAAGTCAAAAAAATCCAAAAAAGTCAAAAAATTCAAAATAGTAAAAAAATCCAAGAAAAATAAAAAAGAACCAAAAACCAAAAAAATAAAATAGTAAAGAGAAATAATCCATCCAATGGTGAAAACTTGGAAAACAAGCACCTTGGATAAGTACCATGGTGAAAACCTGGCAAACAAGCGTCATGCATAAATCCCCATCTACACTTGGGGGCAACTTCCTGATATGCATTCCCTCCATCCACTATGCTTCTTGATATGTGCTCCCTCCATTCGCTATGCTTCCAGCTATGCACCCATCTTCTTGCTATATGTCATTTTCATTCATCCCCTCCATCCTACCTATCTTACACATCCTGCTTGGAATATCTCATTTACCTCCTTGTGATCTTGATAACAACATGGGAAAACATATAAACATGCTTTGGGCACCTCTTAGCATACATCCACCTCATTTGTGCACTATCCTAATCCTCATTCGCACTTGTCTACCTTCCTTATCCACCCATCATGCTACCTTCAATATCCCTTCCTTATCCATGCATCATATCTTCATCCATCTAGCTCCTTTATTTGCCTATCCTTTTCTATTGCATCCTTCATGCCTCCTCACACATGACATATCTAGAGTGGGGAAATCTATCTTCCTTTGTGATATAGTCCTTGGAGACATCATTCATTCCATTAGAGCAATCCCTTCCCTTTCCTATCCTCATCTCCTTATCATTGTATCCATCTCCCATCCTTATCTTCCTATCCTTCCATCATAGCATCCCTTTTCATCTATCCATCTAGTCACCTTTTCCTCATCCAAATCCTTATCTTCCTATTCATCAATCCAACCAATCATTTTCATCTCCCCATCCTCATATCCTCTATCCTCATCCTATTCCATAATCCCTTGTCATTAGTATCTAGCTATAGGCTACTCACCATGCAATCCAATGCCATCTATCTTATCATCATCACTTCTGCTTCTTTT
The DNA here is from genome assembly GCA_007258455.2 of Sequoia sempervirens. Lineage (NCBI taxonomy): Eukaryota > Viridiplantae > Streptophyta > Pinopsida > Cupressales > Cupressaceae > Sequoia > Sequoia sempervirens. The sequence goes on from VDFB02000003.1 coordinate 590,404,899, forward strand.
ACACATCTTTTCCATCTCCTATCATTTCTCATCATTCATCTCTCCATCATATCATCCTCCCAATTCACCTTTTGATGATTTGAATAACTATCCCATCCCCGAGCTTTGTGATCACCATCATCATATACAATCCAATAGGTCTATCTTGTCTCATCATATCGGTCCCATCTTTTTATCCCCTTATCTAGGGTTATCTCATCATCCTTTATCCATCATTTTTCTTTCGTCCTCTTGTCGAACTACATTTCCCCTATGTTTTCACATAGGCAAGGTCGATCATTTGCTCCACCCCCAGGGTTCCTTTATTGCCTTCATCAGTCATTCTACTTTGTCCATCTAATCCTTTATCATCTATCATCAGCCTTCCTTGTCCACTTTGCTCCTTTTGTCCATCATTTCTTTATCATCTATCATCAGTCTTCATCTCTTGTTCCTATTGTATGTCTCATCTTGGTCATCCATCGAAGTCCCCATCATGGTCAGTCATCAGCCTTTTATTGAACTACAAGGGCTCTATGCTTCCACGCAGGCAAGGCTAATCTTTGATATTCCCCCAAGCCCCTAGGTCTTTAGGATGCGTCAATCTCCTATCTTGTGTCATGTCTCTTGTGTCACGTCATTGAACTATCCACTTATCTCGTTGGTTCTTAACAAATGAGATCCACTTGTATCGTCATATCCAATCAGTTCGAATATCTTGTGTCATATTGGTCTTTTAGTTTAGAATCCATCATCGGTCTCAATAGGATGCATCCTTCCTAATAGACCTCATCAATCCCATCTATCCCCTTGATCCTATGGCAAAGGAAATTTGAAATTTACTACAATATTTTGATACTTTTGAATTTTGTTTATCATTTGAGCTCCCTATCATCACTTCTCAAGGCCGCCATGATCCATCATATCATGGTGTGCTTTGACTAGTCAACATAGGGGCATATCTTGATCTTTTATTTTTTGTTGTCTTCTCGGTTGTCCCACGTGGTACCTGCCAAGATCCCTAAGGTCTTGTGTTATGCTGGGGCATCCTTGTATGCTTGTGGTTATCCCAATACCTAGCCAAACCAAGTCACCGTGACTTTGGGGTGTTGGGATAGCCTTCTTGTGTGATGTGTTTGTTTCATCCACTAGACACTAATTTTCCTTGGTTCTTTATACCTTGGTGTATCGTGTCTTCTGCTATAGAAAAAATTAGTGCTCCTAAAGATGGCAACTTGCATTTGGATTGCATTTCATCTCCATCCTCTCATCTATCAAACTGTCCCCCCCATCCATTCACCCTTCATCACTCTTTTCATCCTCTTCCTCATCTCCTCCATTTCGAGAGCATACTTGTGTTCTCTTGAACCCACATGTCCTCTCGAGCGGGCATCCTTCATCCCTAATTTTCATCATTTTTTTCCCTTCCTAGTCATTCCTTTGAATGACCGAGGCATCTTTCACAATTTAACCACCTTCTTCCAGGTTCTATCGTTTAATATTCTTTAAAATGATGCTACTTCGTAACACCATCTCAAAGAGGGGAAAAATGTAGACACCTAAATTCGGACAATTTATCCAAATTTATCTCCTTTCGTCTAAGCATCCCCTTATCCACATTAATTAAGTAATATCACTATTATTTAATTAATACCTCTAATGTTCTCCTAATCCCTAAGGTATCTAGTCAAATAATTAAATACCTCCCCCTTTCATCAACTGAATTAAATAAATATGACATTTATTTAATTCCTTATATGTCACATCCTCCATCATGTTTATGTAATCCTAATCCATCTTCTAATCTCATCATTAGGATGTAAACATGCCTAATCCTTGATTAGGATGTGTCACATCCTCAAACTTTTGTAAGTTGGCCTCTAATCTCTCTTAGCCACCTAACCCTCCTCTAATCTTTCATTAACTAGCCTAATCAACCTCTCAAGAAATTTTTTAATTTCTTTTATCCTTCCAAGGAATATTAAATTCCTTTTTCCCTTCCCCATGTGATCTTTGACTTGTCACATCAAGTCACATGTCACATTCTCCATAATCTTCACTTGCCTCTAATATGTCATTAATTTTTCTAATCAAGCACTTGCATAACCTTAATCACTTAATTAGGTCTCCATGTCATTTATGGAATGTTTCCTAGGTCAACCATATTAAAGGCTTTCTCCATTTGGAGAAGTCGCTCCATTCCCCATGTGAATTTTTAATTCACATTTAATCCCCTAATGCATCCCTTGGAATTTAATATTCCTTTTATCATTCCCATGTGGATATTTGAGGAATTTTTAATTCCTCACATGTCCTCTCACCCACATGGGGAATCATCTCTTACAACTGACTTCACATGCTACATCTCAAGATGTGAGAGCTTGTGAGTTCTCAACTCACCTTAGCCTTACATCTTGATCTTGGTGGCTCAATCCCAACCATCCATTTCCCTAAAGAATTCCAAATTCTCTATAAATACCCCCTCTTTTTTCTCATTTTAGGGGATATCATTTATGCTAGCCATACTTAGACAAATTTTCATATTTGCATACATTTTCACTCATTTCCATCATCATCTCATCTCATAGCTTGCATCTCTTGCCACCAAAGGAGCATACAACATCAAAGATTGAAGGGATAACCAAAGGGCGACTCAACAAGGTGAAATATTTCATTTTTCTTAGTTAAGTTAATCATTAGGCCAATCTTGAGGTGTAGGGTGTTTGTAGTTGTTATTTGCACTCTTTTGTTTTCTGCTCATTTTCTAACAAGAATTTTTACCCTATCACACCTACAACTAAATATTATAGACAAATAAAGGGATTGTAATAGACCTATTGTAGGACAAGGCCTATTTTGCATTTGCTAGTAATGAGGATGTGGCCAATTGGTGGGGATCTCACCATGGAGAAATACCAGTTCAATCTTCTTTCATTCATAAAAAATATGGTTAGGGTTACTAATTTTTCATTGTTGAGTGTTATTCTAATACCTCTTTTACAATTTCTCTATTTGTCTATAATATTTAGGGCCAGGTGATGTAGGTCAAATTTTCAATTAAGTGTATGGGGTCATGCTTATTATGCATAGACTATTGCTAGGTATTGTGTTTTAGAGATCTATTTAATGTCACTTTGGGGAAGTTGCAATAAAATATTCTTCCTATCATCAACAAAATATGTTTGGGGTCAGTAATTTTTGTGGCCCTTTTTTTTGTTTATAGTTATGGTTGTGCATCTTTGGGTTTATACTTGTTACCATAGGATCAATTGTAGTTATATGTTCTTTATTTGGCTGTTGGTCTATTGTTTTGGTTATGTGTGTGTATCTTTAGTGTTGCAGCCATTACCATACCTGAGGGATTGTAGTTATCTATGTGAAGGGTTTAGGGTTGTATGTTATATACAAATAGGGAAATTGCAATAGACCTATTGCAGGACAAGCCCTATTTTGGATTTGGTAGCGAAGAGAATGTAACCAGCCAGAGGGGAGTTCACTGGGTTTTGTTGTGGCCATGTGGAGCTTCACGAATACATGGGTTGGAAGTGATGGAGAGTTCTTTAACAATTTTCCTATCTCTCTATAATAATTAGTGCCAAATAAAGGAGCTTAAATCTTGAATATATATATATATATATTTATAGATGTAACCATTAAGCTAGCCTTTGGTGTATTGCTTTTATGCATATATATATATGTATACAAGATGCCACAAAATTAATCCACTGGGTTATTTTGTGGCGATATGGACCTTGGTAATTACATGGGTTGGTGGTGATGGAGAATGGTATCCTGGATATGGGGAAGATGAATGGTAAGTGTTTGTTGGTGCAAGGAAAAATGCATCCTGTCGTTGCATGATGTTGGCAGGAAAAGTAAATGCAATATTAAAATTTCTCCATGCCCATACAACTATCTTTTTAGCTTGCTAGATGAAGTGTATAAATTTGGTTCTTTATGATAATACCTACTTTCTTAGGTCATGACAATAATTATATGATGTGATTTCAAATCTTTTTATGTAAAAAAGACCTTGCCCATTTTACACATATACATGTATATATGTATAATGGGGGAATTGTAATAGAGCTATTACTAAAACATACATAGATATATTTATGCATATACAGATATCTATACACATGTATATATATAATATATATATACATATATATATGTATATATATACATACATACATACATGTATATATATATACATATTTACACATGTATATACATATGTACACACACACATATATACATATATATACATGTTTATAAATATGTATATTTATGCATAAATACATGTAGGCATGTATTACTTATAGGTTTGTTACGATTTCCCTATTTCTCTATAATACTCAATGCTAGAAAATGTAGTTGCTCTTATACAATTACTCTCTTTTTCAATAGAGTAAAAAGAACATGGGCACCATATTAAAATAAAAACCATAGGGGCTCAATGACTATGCAAATGTATACATGGAAACATAAGAATATATTACATTCATATTTGCAAAAGGGGAGTCTTAGATAGGATGTAGGAATACCTTGTGGGTGCAACTAGGTGTAGTATGAAGAGAAGAAAAGGAGGCATGTTTTCCACCCTATTGTTTTGGGTGATGCGGCCTCCTTGCCTGTCATGGAATCCCCAACCTAAAGCATACTTTTCCAACCAAAAATCTTAAGCATTATGCATTATCGAAATCTCATAGCATTAACCTGGGAATTTTCTTTAGTTGAAATCACTACTATACATTTAAAATATATATATATAGTTGTATGATTTATGACATAGGATTCGACACATAGTCATAAAATAAGAGATGGCACGATATTAAAATAAAAAAACATGGAATCTAACTGAATGTGTAAATATATATATATGGAAATATAGGAAGAAATTACATGAATATTTTCAAAAAAAAAGTGCTAGATAGGATCTATGCATACCTTGTAGCTGCAACTAGATGTAGTCTGCATAGAAAGAAAGAAGGTCTTCTTCCACCCTGCAGTATTGGTCCATGCAGCCTCATGGGCTGTCACCAAATGCCTAAGGAAGAATGTAACACCTGCCACAAAACCCTAGAGAAAGCCACAGACAAATGGAAGCAAACAATTTTTTCTTTTTTAAAGTGTAATTAAACAATTAAACTACACTTACACATACATTCTCTAAGGTATGTGATGACGCTTACTTACAATACCCATTACTAACAAAAGTTACTAAGCATAACTATATTTATTACTCATGAATTAAAGATAATGCATCCAAAACATTAAAATACATCATTTAAGCTATAAAGTACAATAATGAATCCATTCACACATTGCATTTATTTAATATTACAATTACAACTCTCATTTCCAAATGAGATAGTTTATACAAAAGTGTTACAATTACATAGTACAAATGTTCTCTTCGAATAAAAATTGAGTGATACAATTACAAGGTATCCAATTGATACAGAAGTGACATAAGAGAAGTACAAATTCACTAATACACATGAGCTCTCCATCAGGAAGTACCCGCCATCATGAACAAGAAATAGGGACCCAACAATGTAAGGTGCACGTTCCACCCAACCATGTGGTACCCGAAGGACCAACCCTCATGCTAGGAGATAGTAAAAGAGCTTCCTAGGAAAAACCTACAACCTCTAGACATAGGAAAAAACAATATTAAACTACACAAGTACAATACTAACATGATGGCTACAATGCTTCCTGATAACAATGATCAGCTACACATTACAAAAAGTTGACTGATGGTTGTCATAGGAGGAGTTTCATCACAAAGTTGCATGGGTTACCCTAGCGAATCTTCCTAGGCTCTGGCCCCCATATTGGGTTACCCTGGTGACCTCTTACAAAACCCAACCTCACATGCAATCCAATGTGGGATCGATTATCTTTAAGAGAAACAAGATATCGATCTTGCCATTCTAGGTCTTCTCATTTCATCCCAAGTCTTTATTAGCCCTTGAGTCCATGAGCGAGGCATTAACAAAAGTTAAGTGTTTAAACTACCCTTTTTCCCTTAACATATTTATTAAGTTATCACTGATTAATTTAAATCTTCATGAGTTACCCAGACACCACTTTATGTGTCAGCCCCAATGAAATGCCACTACCCTATTAACAACCTAAGGGATCAATTCCACTAGCATAGGGTAAACTAGGTGCACATAACCAATTACAAATACTAACTCAATAACAATATGCAACATAACCTGTTCATAGAACCAGGTGACCATACTTGATAAAATACCATGTGCACTACCCAAGCTATTTCAAAGCTAAACCATCATAAGTTGCAATCCCCATCTCAAGGAAACATATCTAGAAGTCTTACATAAACAAATAACTCAATTTTCCCAACAATGAGAATGAGAGAAAACACAACTTTAAACGACCAATTCCAGGCAACATATTAATCTAACTTTAGGATTTCCTAAATCCAAATAAAGCAATAACATATTGCACAAAATTAATCAATTAATTTATAACTCCATTTACAACAAGAAATAATAAATCAAAGCTAGTTGTTTTTTCTTCAAGTTTCTCAATTACTTCTAATGATAAAAAATATTTTATTTTATTATAAATTGTCCAATTCTAATTACATGCACTAAAAAAAAACATATTATTCTTAAATAAATATACATTTAAACATAAATTTAATTCTCATTTCCTATGTTTAAATATATTTTTATCTAATCATTTAAACATAATCCATAATTTACAAATTAAATTTGCAATTAAATATATATATATATATATATATATAATATAGATATAAAATAATATATAAAATATATAATATATATATAATTATAAAATTTATAAAACATATATATATATATATATATAAAAATAAAATTTAAAATATATAATATATATATATTTAATATTAATTAAAAAATTTATATAAAACAAACCCCAACCCATAGCTGGGCGCATAGCAGCCATGGTTGTGGCAAGGGACTACAGCCCATGCAGCCCTCCCATGGGGAGGTAAGTTGTTGTGTAGGAAGCGGTGTTGCCTCCACAACGACGCCTCCTCAAGGGGGTTGTTGTGGGGGTAGTTGCCCCACCAGCTGCCATCTATATTTTTTAAATATTTTTTTATTTCTCCTATTTCAGATTTTTCCGTGTTGTGCTACAACTCGACACAAAATATTTTTTTTTTAATAGAAGCACTCTCTACAAAAAAAAAATCATATAAATTAAATTTATATATATATATATATATATATATAATTTGATTCAATCTCAATTGCTAGAAGGGCAATTTTTTTTTTCTAAGAAAGAAATTTTCCTATAGAAAAATTGACAAACTACATAGGCTATTTCTTTTTCACAAAATTTACAGAGGAATTTCAATTTCCACAATTTAAACAGAGATTTGCAATTTTTTTTGTTGTTTTCATTTTGAATTTCTTATTGTTTAATTTTTTTTCCCTACAAAAGATCTAAGGTTTTCTCAAAATTTCTATAGAGATTTTCAAGAATTCTCAGCAACTTTTACAGATATCTTCAAAATTAAAAATCAAAGCTTCTAACAATAAAGCAATAAAAAACCTATTTTCTAAAGTCTGAAGAAATCGAGAATTGGAGTTGAGCTTCCCTTCAAAATTCAGTCTTCCAGAATTTCTTCCAAAATCTCCACTTCCAAATAAAAAATGTAAAATACAACGAAAACCTTCCTCTATTTTAACAACAAAATTTCCAAGATATTTTCTTTTACCAGCAAATTCCTCAATAAATTCTCAACACTTAGTCAAAATTTACAAATATCTCTCTCAACCACCAAAGTTATTTCCTCCTTATGCATTTACAAAACAACTTTAATTATTTAATTTATTTACTCAACAAAATAAGTTTAATTAATTAATTGATTTACTCAACAAAATAAATTTAATTAATTAGTTTATTTACTTAATAAAATAAATTTAACCACGAGGATTAAATTACCTTACCACATAAATGAAATTTAATTAATTAATTTGTCCATTTAATAAGATAAATTTAATCAATAGATTAAATTACCTTACCAATTGAATAAAACTAAATTAACTAAATTAAATAATAATTTTAATCTAAAATACATAAATTAACATTAAAACCACTTAAATATTAATTCCAACATATAATTTCCATAGATAATAAATTATCAAAACATCAAAGATGACATGACTCAACAACAAACAAGACACAAACTGATGGCACACTATGATAGGGTTGTGGTTTGACAAGGGAACCCCGTTACTATCTCCCAATAAAAAAAACCATTAGGATATGGACATGCTCAGACCTGTGAAGCCAGGTGGAGATGATGTCCTGTACCTGTAATCCTGCAATCAAGATGAATGTCGTACATGTATAAAACATAATAGTCACTCCATGAAGACAAATCACAGAATCATAGGGTGCTCGCATGCGAGTGATGTAATCTCATCCCCTTCACCAATATAGTCACATCAAGACTGACAAAATTAAAGAATCATTAATCAATACATGAGCATATATCAATATCAACAACTATGCTAATCAAAAGCATAACCTAAAACATAACCATTTGTATAGTGCATCATCACATCACAGTATAACATCCACATCACTCTAAAGCCAACGATCATAAAACCATAACAAGGTATCTGAGTCTATCAAAATAAACACACTGTCTAACAACATAGCAAATCTAAGGGTTGCTACAAAGAACATACATTTCCCGTCAACAAAACTGAAACATAATCAAATATCCAAAAATAAGAATTCCCAAGCATTATAGATTGTGGAAATTTGATAGTATTAACCTGGAAATTTTATTTAGTTGAAATCAGTGCTATACATTTTTAAAAATATATGTAGTTATATCATTTATGAAAAATAATTTTACATGTACTTGTGAAATAAGGGATGCAATAAAGGGCATATAGGCTTTCCTTCTATATAAATAGAATGTAGTTGGAGCTTTTACACCATTGCAAACATGCAATGGCAAACCTATCTATTATTGTGGACATGTGCATTTACAACTAACAATGTTTGATATCTAAAATGGTTTCAATCACATATAGTTAGTGACAAGGAAAATTTTGTATAAGAACCATTAGCAAAACACTCAGGAACCACAGGAAACAAGAGAATACCAAAACTAAACATTAAATAGAGCTTTGAAATAGGAGGAAAGAATATCATAGAACATAATTACACAACACAAGAAATCTATGTCTTCTAATGGACTATTTTTTTCTAGCATACAAGTTTTAAAAGATTGATATGTTGATAAAGAGATGCCTATAGATAATTTTCATCATAAAGTCTAATACCTTTTATACAATTCTCTATTTGTCTTCAATATTTACTAGTGAAGGATACAACATGAATCTTGTATCAATATGTTTCATATTTTTTTATTTGTGTATAAGTTTAAAGAAATGGGCAAGGTATTTTTTACACGAAAATATTTAGAATCATACCATATAATTATTTCCATAATCCAAATAAAGTAAATATTATCATAAAGAAACAACTTAATATAGTTGATTTAGAAAGCTGAAAAGATAGGTCTATGAGTGTGGAGAAATATAGTTGAAAGAATAGAATATGTTGTGTATTTGTAGCAGCCAATGTATGACGGTCAAAGGAAAAAACACAAAAACCATGCTCATTCTCCTCTTTGGTATATTAACATCACGAAGCCTCATGGGCTGTAGCCAAACCACCGAGAAAAAAAAGTATGAAAGGTCCATAAAAAAATCAATGGAGCCATACCATATATCAAACAATGGTGAAGCGAGGGGAATTTTGTTGTTTGCATATATAATTTCTTATATTGTACTATATTTCTGATGCAAGTAATTGTATAAGATGAATAAGTTGATAAAGAGATTCCTAGAAACATAATTGTCATCATAATCTCAAAATATTCTCCTAGTTTAAACCTATTTTCCATCCCTCAAGTTTTGGAATTTTCATATGGGCCTTAAGTGTTTCTCTAAGAGTTCTTTGTGGATTTTCCTGTGTTTAATATTTAGTGCCAATTATTGTCTATAATATTTTGTAGCAAATAAGTGTTATTCTAATGCATCTCATACAATTACTCTATTTTTCATCAATATATACATCTGTATAATCATGTTTGAAATAGAAATAATAGTGTGTTGCTAATAGTTCTCTTATTTCATAGATTTGAAATTCTCTTGAGACTTCCATTCTTTAAAAAAGGTTTAGTCTATTCTTCTTTGTAGTAAAATCAGCTCTAGAATATAGAGAATAGAAGAGCCAAACTATGGTAATGAACAGTCTATTATAGGTAGCTAGAAGAAAGGATGTCATGAAGAACAATTTATTCTACGAAAGTTGAAATAGATAAGGAAAAAAGAAGTTTACAATTACGTAGATTCATCTATGAAAAAGACCATGCTCATTAGGAGAAAATAGTTCCATGTTTATGAATTGTATGTCATGAGCTTGATGCACATAGACTTCATGAAACATTCCATGCTCTTGGGACCCTACTCCTTAATTACATCAATTGTTTCATGAAGCCTCTATGCATCAAGCTCATGCTTGTTGCCATGAATGGTAAGTGTTTGTTTACATAGGGGTCAATGCATGATGTTGTTACTAGAAGATGACACAAAAGAGTAATAAATGTAGTATTCCATACTACCCTATGTCAAAGTATAAAAGTATCAATGACAAAAGGCTTAAAAAAATAGATTCAATGCTATAACTGTATAGTGGTGATTTTTACACAACATAGACAATACTTATACATGCAACTTTAAACTCTACTTAAAATTGTAGTCTACATAAATACACATAAACATAATATACAAACTTGTTTAGATATGCATATGTATATCTGCCTATATGGGTATTATACATGTTTGAAATTAGATAAGTATGGAATGGGGAAAACACACTGCGGAATGGCTTACCACAAGAATAGGAAATTGTAAAAAAACTATTAAAAGAATAGTTAAAAATAATAGCTAAATTACAGATGACTATTAACCCATAACTATTTTACAATTTCTTTATTTCTCTATAATAGTTGATGCTAGACAATGCAACTCCAATTTCAAATTGACAAGTTAACTATATGTTTGCATATATGTATATCTTTGAATATAAAACAAAAAATTGAATATGTTTATATAGACCAATTGTGGTGCAATAGCACATCAAGAAGTAAATGTAATATTGAATGTTGTAGTGTGGGAAAGTATACAACAAAATATGCAAGAAAATATTTTGATTTAGTTGCATTGTCAGAGTAGCCATTCTGGCATAATGAATATGTGTTTTGAAATATGGAAGAAAATATATTGATTGAGTTGCATTGTTAGAATAGCCATTTTTCCATTATGAATATCTTACACATATTGCATGATTAAATGCTCTCTTCTTAACAAATGGAAATTTGAAACAAACAACCTATCAACTAAAGATATAAAGTTGTACAAATCAAAAAACTATAACAAAAACACTTAAAATCCACCAAAGACATTTTGCAAAGATTGTTTCATCATATAATTGTTGCCATAGCCTAAAGAAAATAATTATTGCCATAAATATTTAGGCCTAAATAATTAATTTGGAAAGTTGAAAAGATATTTGTATATGTGTAGAGGGGGTGGAATCACCTGCACAAAATACTTTTTCTGATAGTAACTTCTCAACAACAACCAAATCATACGTATATACAAAACTATTTGCAAATGTATCTATGCATATGCATTGTGTTTTTTGATGGAGATTGTAATGAATGGAAGGTACAATAAACTCTCTTAAGAAGAGTGCAGTGTTGTTGCTGCCTATGCCTATGCATCGTAACTTCCTTCATTCCAACCTCCATCTAAAAAAACCAGGAACTTTTTGGATTGTACATGCATATATACATATACATATACATATACATATACATATATTATGATGAAGACTAAACTGTGCTAAAACAAAAAGCTATAAAATATTTGTGTATATATTTTAATATATTCTAACATTTAAACCATCCTACTCCTTTTCTAATAATTCATATATATCAAATTATATAGATATGTATACACATATATATATATATACTTTTATATGTTTATGTGTAATTTCTACTTTACATATATCTATTGTTATACATGTAAATTCATATATGCTAATGTGCTTGAGCTTGTATGTATACTTGTACATTGTGCAAGTACATTCAAGTTAAATTGCGATAATGAATAGTTTATTATGGGAAAAAGAGTATTAGAAAATATATAGATAGAAGCCAAGCAATTTATGTAACAATTGCCTTATCAATTATGTATTTCAGCCACATTATTCAGCAACACATATGAAACACAAACAGGGACACTATGAAAAGAACAATTAACGAGACACTTGTGAACCATAGGAAGATGTCACTTGTTCAAAAACCAACATTAAATAGAATCAGATAATAGAATGGTGTAGATTTTGAATAGAAAAGTGATCTATTCTCGTGTTTGCATATATACATTTGCACACTCATTGACCTCCCATGCTTTTGATTTTAATATAGTGGCCATGTTCTTTTCAATATGCTAACAAATAGAGTAATTGTATAATAGGAGCTACATTATCTGGCATTTAGTATTATAGAGAAATAGGGAAATTGTAATAGAACTAGTACTAAAACATACATACATGTCTTTATGCATATCCTATCGATGTACGATGGTGAAGGGAAAAATAAATGAAATATTGAATGTTGGCATGTGGGAAAGTATACTTTGATGAAGTTGTATTGTCAAAAGAGCCTCTGCAATGTTGGTTTGATAGTAGGTTACTGGTAAATATACATACATATATATATAGAAACATATATATACATGTATGTATACATACATATACATATATACACATACATATATATAGATATACATATATACATACATATATATACATACATATACATATATACACATACACATACATATATATACACTTACGTTTACATACATATACATATATACACATATATGTATGTATATCTATATATATGTATGTATATATATGTATATGTATGTATACGTACGTGTATATATATGTATATATATGTACATCTGTATGTATGTGTATATATGTATATGTATGTATACGTACATGTATATATATGTATGTATGTATGTATATCTATATATATGTATGTGTATATATGTATATGTATGTATACGTACGTGTATATATATGTTTCTATATCTGTATACCTATAGATATAGAAACATATATATACACGTACGTATACATACATATACATATATACACATACATATATATAGATATACATACATACATACATATATATAGATATATAGATGCATATATATATATACATATATATGCATATATATATATATACAAACATATATATATATACTTTCCCACAAGCCAACATTCAATATTGCATTTACTTTGTCCACCGCTATCATGCAACAAAAGGATGCATTGGTGCTCATGCCAACAAACACTTACCATTCACCCTCCCCATATCCAAGACATCATTCTCCACCACCACCAACCCGCATAATTACCAAGGTCCATGTCACCACCCAAAAAACCTTGTGACCATATATATGCAAAGGCTTAGTACAAAAGGATAAACATATTGCAGATAAAATTAGTATATATATACTTTCCCACACACTAGCATTCAATATTGCATTTACTTTCCCTGCTACCATTGCACAACGACAAGATACATTGGACCTTGTGCCAAGAAACACTTAACATTCACCCTCCCTGTATCTAGAACACCATTCTCCACCTCCACCAACCCACGTAATTACCAAGCTCCACGTTGCCACAAAAAAACTCGATGACCATACATATGTAGAGGCTTAATAAGAAAGGATAAACATATTAGAGATAAAATTAGTTTGGTGGTTGCTAGGTGCTATTCTTTGCAATTCATCAGCTTTAGCTCCTTTTTATAGAAGATTGGAGGTTTTTAAAACTATCATTTTGTGCAATCTATATGTCGTTTTACTTGGGAATTTTGTATAAATGGTTTATTTATTGTTTATGTTAAAATTGTTTTTGTCTAGAATCTGTATGTTGTTTTCCATGGATGTTTGGCATTATGGTTTAGTATGGATGGAGAAATTGTAGTTAAATCTTCTTCGTTTCCTCAAAAGATATGGTCAGGGTTTGTAGTTATCTCTGTGTATCTTTGGCCTTATACTCGTTACCATAGGAGCACCTGTAGTTAAATCTTGTTTCATTCGTGAAAAAATATGGTTAGGGTTAGTAGTTTTATTTCACTTTTTTTATTATTTTAGTTAAATTATGTGTGTATATTTGTTGTTAGATGCATTAACATAGGAGCAATTGGAGATCAAAATAGAAGTAATTACATATATATAGATATGCAGAGTGTTTGTTATTTGTTTGAAGCTTCTGATAGGATTTTTGTCAGCTAATCCAAAAAGACCCTCCAAATACCAAGCCTATTAAAGGTTTAAACATTCATAAAAATATTTGGATAGTGAAAGGGCATGTAAGGCATATTACACAGATGCTACATTATTTTCCACTCAATACTATAGACAAAGAAGGAAATTGTGAAAGAACTATTTGTTAAACATACATACATACATATATATATACATACATATACACATATATACATATATACACATATGTATATATATATATATACACATATATAAATAAATATTCATATATAGTCAATATTAAAGACAAACAAGGAAATTGCAAAAGAACTCTTAGGGAGACACTGAAGAAGCATACAAAAATGTCATAGTGTCAAAAAGTATACTATGATTAAGTTGCATGCTTGACACCACCATTATGGTGTTGGTTTCATAGCATTTTGTACATGCTATTTGTTTGAAGTTTTCAATAAGGCTTTCATCAACCCAACCATGAATAAGATTTTCCATCTAGTAGATCTTTTACAATTCCTGTTTTCCTCTATAATATTTACTGCAAGACAATGTAGCTCAAATTTTCAATTAAGTCTATATATATATATACATAGATCTATACATACACATACACACACACACACACACATATATAAACATGTATACATATATTGGATGAAAAGTGTTTACCCACGCAAAGATTAAGGTATGCTATTGCAATTTTTTCATTCCTGGTCTATTGTTTATTGTTTTCTCTATGCATCTTTGGCATTATTTTTGTCACTGTAGGAGAAATTGCAGGTAAACCTAGGTTCTTTCACTAAAAAAAATGGACAAGGCTGGTAATTTTATTGCCCAATTGTAGATTAAGATAGGAGTAATTGTATATATATGGATATGTACACGGTTTGTTATTTTTTTAAAGTTTCTGACAAGATTTCCATAAGACGAGCCATCAATAGGATTTGCCATGTAATAGTTGTTTTAAAATTTTTCAATTTCTCTAGAATATTTAATCCCACACAATGTGGCTCAATTTTTTTTTAGTAATATATGCCAGGGAGGTGAATAGTAAGTGTTTTCTTGTGTGATGGTTAACACATTCTGGCATTGTTGTACGATGGGGGATGAACCAAGAAAATTGAATATTGAATGTTGCAGGGTGGGCAAGTATACTTTGATTAAGTTGCATTTTCAAAACAACCATTGTGGTGTTATATATATATATATATATATATATATATATGTATGTATGTATGTATGTATAGATGTATATAGATGTATACATGTATATATATATATGTATAGATGTATATATATATAGATGTATACATACATCTATATATATGTATATATGCATAAAAAAATGTATGTATATTTTACTAACTGTTCTGTTATAATTTCCCTATTTCTCTATAATACTAAATGCCAGATAATGCAACTCCTCTTATAGAATCACTCTATTTGTTAGCAGACTCAAAAGAATGTGGCCACCATATTAATTTTCAATTCATTGTTACTTTTGAATATTTCAAATTAGTTGGATGATTACATGATATGTTTACATACATTACAATTTCAAAGACAACTGAACAATTTATTTCCATATATATTTCAAATATTTTCTATATAGGCAATAGTGGAAAATATATTTTAATATATATTAAATATTTTGTATATGGCTAATAATTGACAATTTATGATCATATAGATTTGAAATATCTTGTATATGGCTAATAGTTGAAATTGTTGTAGGGTGGGAAAGTATACTTTGATTAAGTTGCATTTTTCAAACAGCCTTATACATCTGTATTTTTCTATATATATGCATAAAAAAATGTATGTATGTTTTACTAATAGTTCTATTACAATTCCCCTATTTCTCTATAATACTCAATTCCAAATAATGTACCTGCTCTTATACAATTAAAGGGATAGGAGCGCAATGAACATGCATATGTATATATGAAAATACAAGAATAAATTACATTGTTGTTCATAATGCAATATTCAATATTGCAGGGCAGGAAAGTATCCTTCTAATTGATTTAAGTGGAAATCCTTACAAATAGGATGTTGTAGATTGTCAATGGCTACATAATTTATTCTTGTGTTTGCATATATACATTTTCACTTTCAATGAGTTGCTTTTTTGTACCCTGCTAACAAATAGAGTAATTGTATATGCTAAGTGTTTTCCCACCCAAGACTTAATGCATTCTATGGTTGCACTATGGCGATGGATGAAGTAAATGTGGTCAGATGAAGTAAATGTGATATTGAATGCATGTTTTACTAATACTTCTGTTACAATTTCCCTATTTCTCTATAATACTGAATGCCAGATAATTCAGCTCCTTTTATACAATTACTCTATTTGTTAGCAAACTGAAAACAATGTTGCCACCATATTAAAATTAAAAGAATGGAAGCTCAATGAATGTGCAAATGCATATATGAAAATAAAAAAATAGATTATGTTGTTGTTCAAAAATCTACACGATCCTCTTTGCAAGAATTTGAAATTAGATCAATCAGAAAGATACCAAGCAACTAGTTGTAGAAAATGTGTATAACACCAAAGATGCATAGAGTATATATACATGTATATATATATATATACATATATATATTTATATATGTATATATATATGTGTGTGTGTATATATATGTATATATATGTATATATATATATATGTATATATGTATATATATATATATGTATGTATGTATGTATGTATGTATGTATATGTATGTATGTATATACACACTTACATATAGATATACATACATATGTATATGTATACATATACATACACTTTCCATCCTCTGTTTATTTTTTTTTCAGTTATCTTCATTTGGTATTACACCCATTGTCATAGGAACAATTGCAGTAAAATCATTTTTATTTCAGCTAAAAAAACAACAATATGAAATATAATTACAAAGGTGCACATCCCTACAAAAAACCCAGTGACCTCCCCCTTGACCAAGACACCCTGAGTGCTGAAATATCCAATTCACAAGTGACCTAATGAGAATACCAACAAAAACTTTAAAAAAAAAAGCCTATCGGCTAATAAATATTTATACATTTGTATATATATGTATATATGCATTTATGAGGGCGCAACCCGAGACTTAGAAAATAACCCACAAACAAGAGAATAATTTTATTATTCAGAAAATTGAGCTTCTTACATGTAGAGGATCTCAAATCCCTAAGTTCTACAACACATGCAAGTTACAAAAAGCTACAAAATCACCCTTTTACAATATGCGAGCTTGTCCCCAAAAAGCTACCCAAAAATTAGAAACCCACCCATAAATAGAGCTCCTCTTTAGTTTTGGGGAAAAAACAACATTCAAATTTGAGTTTAGGTGGTTTGGTGCCAAAAAATTAGAACTTGAAGTTCAAATTTCAAAAGAACATTTGCAATTGTATCTTCTAGAAAGTGCAGCAACTTCCCGAGGCCATAACTTTTGATTTGGGAATTTGATTCGTGAACCGTTTGAACTGTTGGAAAGGTCTCAAAGTCAATAACGTGCTCAAAATACACTACACCAATTTTTGTAAGTTTCACAGCCATTCCAGGAATTCTAAATGTCTCAAATCTAACTCGAAAGATTTTCAGGTGTAAATTTGGGAATCTAAAACTGCAATATATTTCAACCCAGAAATAGAAAATAAAAACCGTAAATTGGGAATTTCATTATGATGAAAAGGGTATCCAAAAATATAAAACATCTAAAAATCAAGAAAATTAAAATTTAACTATTTTTTGGTGATGCAAGATTGTGTAGTGCCCTCCATTTGCGTTGGCTTTGTAATGCATTTCAACTCATTATGAGGTCAAGTATTGTTGGACTTTGAGTGCATTTGATTTATTCTGGTTGATAAATGTTTTTGATCAAATTATGACATTTAAATAGGAATATAAAATTAAAAGGTATAGTGGTTAATTAAAAGAAAATAAATACTTAAATAAATTAGTTTTATAAAATATTAAGTAAAGAATTACTAATAAATTAATTAATTAATTGTTCTTTTAATGATATTGGATGATAATTAGTTGATTCAAAGGTAATTATCCCCAATGACGTAAAGGGTAAATATTATTGCCAATATATTTTACTAGATTGGCATATGATTTGAATTGGTTCAATTTATGCGGTTTGTGTTTTGAGATATTAAATAAAATAATAACTAAATAAAATAAGATTTTATTATTGCTTCTGTGTGAAATAAAGTAATAACCCCACAAAGACATATTGTTTTCAAATTGAAGATTCGGTTGGGAAGGTGAAAAGATGTTCGGTGGTTGGGAATCCGTTCTGATTTGTAACTACCCGAGAAAGAAAATAAGGGGGCGTTTTGCTTCGAGGGCGGGAGGACAAGTCTTCATCCTAGCAGCGGTGGGAAAAAGAGAAGGAGAAAGGTGAGGTGCAAATATGCAACTTAGGAGTAAGAGAATTAACTCCGCACACTTCCTCCCAGCCGGTTGCCTTTATTGGAAATTTCTTAAGCCCTGCCAACGAATACATTTTGGTACTATTCTGCACGTCATCTTCTTATTTTCTCATGAAATGAATGAATTCAGAATCAGTTCGTGTGAAATCTTGAGGTAAGTCACTCGCCACTCACCATCCATCTGTGACCATCCTCATGTATGAATCAATTCTTCTTGATCTGCAAGTATTGTAGAATGTGATCCAGTTTTAAATCTCCTATTCGATTGGGTTAACCTCTATCATAATAATTCTTTAGGCAGATTAAAATGGTATCAACAAATCTTATACCTGGTTTTTAAACTTGTTCCTGTCTAGCATCGTATCATTCCTTAGGGTGATCTGAAGTTGAATAGTGTAGTTTCCTTGCCCGAATTTATCTTGTGATGAATTCTTTGAGATATTATCATGCATGGTGGTTTTGTGTCCTTTTTGCTTAGTCTGGCTTTTCCTTTGCATTTATTTCTTTATACCTTCGGCTGTATAGTAATTGAATAGATATATTTGATCGTAGAATAGAAACTATAATTGTTGTTTCAGTTGAACCAAGTTACCCTTATAGTTGGATTTTAAGTATGCTGTGACTTAGATCAATGCATTCATTCTAATTCACCGGTGCATCTATATTTCTAATTAATTATATATGGGTAGTGTATATTTGTATCTCTTTTTGAAAGGATAGTGTTATGTGTAGAATATATGTTCTAACTCTGTGTCAAGTATTAATGAATTATTTAGTAATTCTAATTGGCAACCTGGTCTTAGCCGCAGCCTCTAGATTTGCAAAGATCTAAGTAATCTCTCTCTGATTTCATTTTCAACCTGTCTCCTTCCCCTTAGTCCTGAGGAAAAACATTTGGGATTTGTTAATAATGCAATTAGATGGCGATATTTCCAAATTCCAATATTCACTTTCTGATATACTTGGCCACCTGTCACAGCCGCAACGCTTAGGGTGTATAGAATTAATTAAACCCTCAGATTTTAGTAACAAAATCCCAAATGTTATCTGCAAGACTATGGCTTCTCACGCCTTTGCAACCGTAACCATCCCAAACTTGGAGAAAGCTTGGTTCGTGTGTCTTCTCTGATGCCGTCAATGAGCAGATTGTTCAAGTAAAGAAATTGAGGACCAATGAGAAAATTATTTAATTCTCTTGGTCTGCGCAATGTTTCAAGCCCTTGCCAGTTACCTCCGTTCAGTTGAAGCTGAGAGAAATTGATGTTATTGGATACAGTGCTTAGATGAGCTCCTTCACATAGTCTGGTAATCTAAAGTTATAAAATCTCCCTGAAACCATTGCCCTTTCATAGCTGCACGTTTTAGACTTACAAGTTGCAGTAAATTAAATAACCTTTCATTCAATAAGTTCAGTCGATTCAATCTCAAGGAGCGAGCATTGCAACCGAGGCCAGTATCCTGTCAGTTTGGGTAAACTTGTACACCAAGCCTTCCTTAGTTCTCTGCCGCATCTAGCTGCCCAATGATGTTCGGTCTCTTTACTTTTCTTACGTTGAATTCCAATCTGGCATGCGTTCTTGGATTCTAAATGAGATCTCTAATCAACCACCTTCTTTAATTACGTGCTCATTATTTCATTAAATTATTTTTTATATCCTAGCTTGTTCTATTTTCTTTGAAGCTTCATAATTACTTAATAGTAAGAATTAATATGTGCATTTATTTTAGAAGTTGCCATAAAAGACTGAATCTGCTACCTAGAATGAAATAAATAGATTTTCATTTCTTCAGAGAATACTAATGCATTAAGATTGGAAAAGAACAATCAATTTGAAGTATAGACTCTCAAGCTAATTTCAGTAGGAAAGACGATAATGTATTAATGGATACCAAATGATGATGACACTAGTAATCGGTTAATGTATGGGAAAGAAAAATTGAATAAAAATTATGATGTCTTGTTAACAAAAGAACACTAGGGTTATATAAGTTTTTACTTCGATGTTCACATAAGGAAATAGGCAAGAATGGATTAGTAGGTAGTATTAATCAAATGTGAATATAAATAAAAGTTAGGTTATGTTCCTTGAAATATTTTATATAACTACATCATAAGTGCATAAATTTAATGTAAGCTGATTGTTTTGAGAGTACCTTTAAAAAGATACTTGAATGGTAATTAAAGGAGAAATTTTTATGTGTAAATAAAAGGGAAGAGTAATTACATTGATTTAGATTGTTTAAGGGAATATGGAAACAACGGTGTGGAAAATAAAGGTTAGTTGAATAAATTGCAAGTGAGGGATTCATTTCAATATTGAACAAATAGTAGTATTAAACATATGAGGATATGGGAGACTTAGGTTATCTTTTGACCCTGAGCATTCTTGAAATTCTTGTTACGAACATCCTAGGAATCATACTATAGGATACTTTTCCCTTAAATGTATTCCTTTCTGTTAAATTCATCATATAAGGTTTATTTTAATAAGAGATTTATCTTAAGACGAATCATACACACATGTTAATCAATGGACTTATTAATATTTGGTTAATTGGAAATTATGTTTTATAGAGATTCTTTAGTAGGATGCTTATAAGATATGGGATTAATCTTTAAGACTTTGTAATTAATGTGTTTTATTCAGAAAAAGATTTATTTATAGGAGTTAGAAAATTAGATTTATTAGGTAGTTAAGTTATGTGTTATGTTATTGAGTAGGTTAGTAAAGTGATTAGAGAGTTTCCTTATTTTAATTTTGATAATTTGGGTAACATTGATAGATTAGTTTATTCTCAATTTGATTAGTTTCAAGTGGAATGGTTAACTTAGAAATCATGAAAAGTAGAGTTTTGTATGTTGTTGATGTATGTAGATAATATTGGCGATAAGGATTATTTTTGTTTAGGTGGGAGAATTGATTTATAAGATAAGTGGAATTAAATAAATTTGAAAACTTTAAATAGTGGAGTATTACGATAAGGGCTAGTGAATGATTGTAGATTCGATAAATTTTTTGATTAATTATGTTTAGTTAAACAAAGGGTTTATGTAAATGAATAAAATTAGATGATCTTTTCTAAGCCAATTTCCCCCATATTCTTTTACTAGTTGATTTGTGGGGGTTTTTATAAGAATAGTTCTAGAAAATACTTGTGATTGATATCATGATCAAATTGTTTGTTTGAGTGGGTTGATCTTTGAAAGGAGATTGTTGTTACAATGTGTAAATTGGAATATATTTGTGGTTGGAAGAGTATACTTGTGAATAGTGTCTTATGGCTTAAAACATTAGATTTTATCTTCACCTTCGTAATATTGTGCTATTCTTAAATGTTGGAAATGTTTGATCGTTAGAATAATGTTCTTTTTAGATGGTTTCAGGTTACTTCTTATTGAATGAATGGATATATTATTAGAATGTGTGGTTTTATGGATTCTTTCGATGTGACTTTTCATGAGTTGATTTTGAGTTGGGAATTTTCTCTCAATTGATGTATGTTGTTATTCGTTGGGAACCCATATGTTTTCTTTTTGTGCTTTACTCTAAGTGGTAAATCGGTTAATGTTGTCTTTGTCATGATTGACGGTTCTACTTGAGTTGTTGATGAGTCAAATTTGGAAAGTTCTTTGAATTATGGGTATTCCGAGAGGAGAAAATAGAGGTTTCCCTTGGATTCTCGAATTAGTTCGTATCGAAGTTGTTGATGTTGTTATTGGAGTTGTTGATCTTATTTTGATGTATTCTCTCGCTATATTTGAATCGCATTTGGTTCTTCAAGGTTTTGCTTTTATTGTTGTCATATTTTCATGGGGAAACCCTCGTGTAACTTTATGAGAATCTTCCGGAGGTTTATTTTACTATTGGTTAATGTTCCTCCTTTTTATGTGCCTTGTTGTGGCAAGTGTTTTGGTTCATGTTTTGAAAGGGTTGTACATGAATCGTTGAGATTTTGATTATGTATTTATGGCAAGATGGGTAATTCCTTGCATGCTTCTCTGTTGTGATCTAATGTACTTGTTATGGTGTACAACCCTTGGATTTGGTTTTTATGTTTTGAGTGTCTGGAGTGAGAGTGGCTCTAAGTGGGTGGTCGGCGCACAAAGGGGCGCCAGGATAGCCCTCGTTAGAGTGAAATTAATAAGTGATAATTTAAATAATTAACTAGGGGGTGGGTAGAATCACATTAAAAAGATAATTGATGCCTCATCCGCCTTTGAGTGCTACCACAGACTAAAGGGGATTGAGAAGGCCGTGGTTGGCAAGATCGTTACCTTGTCTTCATGAAAGGTTAATGGTTCCGCATGAGCAACCCTATGGAGCGGCTCCTTGAGATAGGTAGTCTGGATAACCATAGATGGAGGCGGCTCCTATTGCCTGGATTGTCTGGATAATTCATCAGTAGACGGAGGCAGCACCTTGCGATAGTGGTAATCTGGATAATCCATGTTAAGCCATGCGATGACACTCTCCTCTAACACTCCTTATTATGTTGCTTCTTTGGAAATCCTCTGGAAGTGGTTCTTTGTCTTGAACTGATGAAACATAGTTGTTTTGAATTGATTTATGGTTTACCCTATTTGATCTTTGGTGTATTCTTTGGTCTTGTATAAATCTTGTGGATGTTGGGTTTTGACCTTGTACTCTTATGGTACTGTGATATGATGTTATTGTATTGCATCATTGTGAATTAGAATTGTGTTACGTTTATTAATTCAGTTTGATTTGAAAGTGTTTTATGATCTTTCTTTGGTTCCTTGTTTACTGGCTATTGCCTTGAATTATGTGATGAGATTTATGACTTTTGGATGTGGTTGATTATGTCATTGTAATTCCTGAGTGTTATGATACTTTTGTATGACGTTGAGTCTTGTGGTTCCATGTTTGGATGTTCTTGGTTGAGGTCTCTTTCTTGTTAGCTCCTAGCACGGGGGGTGGGTCTTCGGACTCACATGGTCGGGTGGAACGTGCTAAGCACCCCATTGGGTCCCCAGCCGAGGATCGAGAGGTGCGGATTGGTGCTGTTGCGGCAACTCCAGAATTGTATTTATCTTGGAACCAGTTATGATATTGTGCATCATGTTATCTTGTTGTATGGTTTCCGTTCATGATTGGAAACACTTTTGTATCATTGTTCTTCTTAAACATTGTATTGTAATGAAATGTTAAACTTGGTGTGGATATTGGCTATGACAGTTGTTATTCAATGTGTTAGGATGATCATGCATATGATATTTTCAGATGGTTTCTTATCAATGCTTAAATATGAATGTGTTATATTTGTTATTGTTTACTTTATATCTTTGGATCTTATTCTTTATTGCTGTTGTATGGATCTAAGTTGCGTAATGACTCTTCATATACCCCAAAGGATGTTTGTGTTAGTGAGTTTACTTAAATGAAATTCATGTTATGACTTGATGTGTATTACATGTATGTTATGTGTATAAAAAAAAAAAAATTGTGCTGTAATTATTGTGTTTTTGTCCTTTGGGGTTCGCACGGCGGGGCATTACAGATTGCCCTTACACCACTGGATGCTCTTGCATTATGCATAAATACATGTATGTATGTTTTACTACTACTATTACAATTTCCCTATTTCTCTATAAAACTAAATGCCACATAATGCAACTTCTCTTATACAATTACTCTATTTGTTAGAAGACTAAAAAGAAAGCGGCCACCATATTAAAATCAAAAGCATGGGAGCTCAATGAATGTCCAAATGTATATATGCAAACACAAGAATAAATTACATTTCCCAATAACCACAATCAAAAGCATGGGAGCACAATAACCACAATCAAAAAATGAAACCCGGAAAAATTACTAACCCTAGCCATATTTTTTTATGAAACAAAGAAGATTTAACTCCAATGAATCCATCCATACATACCAATAATCTCTTTCAAGTTTCCAAAAGTGGGTATAACCACAAAGATACAAACCACTAACCCTAACCTTATTATTTGGGCAAGAGGAAAAATATATAATTGCAATAAAACCATCCATACAGACTGATTATATCTTTCAAGTCTACAAAATGGGTATAACTACAAAGATACAAACAAATAACAATGAATAATAAGTAGGGACCGAAACACATGAACAATAAATTAATCATTCACACAAAACTACCATGTAAAACCACTTACAAATTCTGCTACACAACATCCTTAAAACCCTCTAAAATGCTATAAAATGAAGCGGAAGGTGGCAATTTTTACAATAGATTGCTACTAAACCAACACCACAATGGCTATTGCCACAATGCAACTTAATCAATATACTTTCTTAGGTATTTAATGCTGCATCAGTGTTAAAACCCTCCAAACTGCTATCAAAAGGAACAATAAGCATAAAATGAAAAACATGAACAATAAATAATCTTCTATCAAACCAACACCATAATCACTCTTTCGTCAATGCAACTTAATCAATATACTTTCTCGCACATTTCGTAGTGCATCAATGTTAAAACCTTCCAATCTGCTATCAAAAGAAACAATAAATAGAGAATGAAACACATGAATAATAAATTACTAATTTATGCAAAATACCCATTGAAAATAACTTACAGATTCTGCAGCACAATAGTTTTACAACCCTCCAACTTGCTAAAAAATGGAGCTGAAGGCAATGATTTTAACAATAGTTTGGTATTAAACCCACACCGCAATGGCTCTTTTGACAATACAACTTAATCAAAGTATGCTTTCCCACATGACAACATTGAACATAGCATTTACTTTAGCCTCTGCCTTCATACACCAATGGGAAGATGCATTGGCACTCGTGCCAAAAAACACTTAGCATTCACCTTCCTTGTAACAATGACACCATTCTCCACCACCACCAACTTGCATAATTACCAACGTCCATGTCGCCACAAAAAAAAATGGTGCCCTCCCCACCAGTCGATAGACCCTTGGTGCCGACAAATCCAATTTGCAGCTGGGCTGACAAAAATATCGGCAGAAACTTCAAAGAAAATAGCCTTATTTTTTTGGGTGAGAGAAAAAATATTTAACTGTAATAAAACCATCCATACAAATTGATTATCTCTTTCAAGTCTCCAAAATGGGTATAGCAAAAAAGATACAAACAAATAACAATGAATAATAAGTAGAGACCAAAACACAGAACAATAAATTAATCATTCACACAAAATTACCATGTAAAACCACTTACAGATTCCATGGCACAACAACCTTAGAAACCTCCAAAATTTTATAAAACGAAGAAAAAGGCGGTGATTTTTACAGTGGTATGCTACCAAACCAACACCACAATGGCTATTCCCACAATGCAACTTAATCAATATACTTTCTCACACATTTCACACCACATTTTTTGTTAAACCTCTCCAACCTGCTATCAAAAGGAACAATAAGCACAAAACAAAAGAAATGAACAATAAATAATTTTCTATCAAACCAACACCAAAATGGCTCTTTCAACAATGCAACTTAATCAATATAATTTCTCGCACATTTCACCATGCATTAGTGTTAAAAACCTCCAACCTGCTATCAAAAGAAACAATAAATAGAGAACAAAAGACAAAAAATAAATTACTAGTTTCTACAAAATATCCATTTAAATGAGTTACAGATTCTACAGCACAACAGTTTTACAACCCTTCATCCTGCTAAAAAATGGAGCCAAAGGCAACTATTTTAACAATAGTCTGGTATCAAACCCACACCACAATGGATCTTTCAACAATACAACTTAATCATTTAAGTATGCTTTCCCACACGACAACATTCAATATAGTATTTATTGCAACCTTCGCTTCCATGCATCGACGAGAAAATGCATTGGTGCTCGCACCAACAAACACTTACCATTCACCTTCCTCATTACGACGACACCATTCTCCACCGCCACCAACCCACGTAATTACCAATTCCCACGTTGCCACAAAAGAAAAAATGGTGCCCTCCCCGCTAGCTGGTAGATCCTCACCACTAACCAATCCAATTCGTGGCTAGGTTGATGAAAATCCCAATAGAAACTTAAAAAAAAATAGCCTATCAACTAATAAGAGGTCATTTCACTATGTTTCACCTAGCAATTTTATGAAGCGATTTGATCCTAATATTTTAAAGCAAGATAAGAGCATTATCAAGAGCATTTCAAGGTATTAAAGGGTAGATTTATTTAAGTTTTATTGCAGCAATCAAGATCCTATTATCATGTCAAAGTCTTCTTTCATGATGCATGCTGTTTGATCTAATATGTTGATGTAGTGTTCAATATCCATTCAAGAATTCAAAGGCATTGTTTCAAATCAAGTTTCAAAATCAAGATCCACATCCACTGAAACCATCTAATGCTAGTTGCAAATCCACATTCCACTTGAGGTTCAAACAAAGGTTTGGTGAGTTGTGACATAGGCTTTGTCCATTCATGATTCCTTCATACTATTTCATTTCATTACAAGGTTTAATTACTAAAATGGAGTTTGACCAAGGGAAAACCCCATTCACCAACAACAAAACATTTTCCCCTCTTGATGTGTGTTTGTTAATTTTATGTGGAACATATCTTGAAGAGAAAAATCACAAATTTTTCAAAGCTCTCAAAGTTGTCATCATTCTTACAATTTAATGAAAACTCACCTAAAGGATTTATTTTAAATTTTCCAACTGTGAAATTCTACAATTTGGGAGTGCATACACAACATATGAGAACCTATAAACCATTTTTATAGAGCCATGGATAGAACCTATTCACCATAGTGCGAATGAGTCCTCAGTAAGCTTTGAAAAGGTTATTTTGATGATTGGTATACATCATTTTCCCATTCTTAGATTTATATTTTTTTTCTGGTTCCATCATAATTGAGCTTAATCTTTCAGATACATTTTATAGCTTGTATTTTAGAGTTTTTTAACTATTTTTAATCTTTCTCCCCAAAGTGTTGTTTAATCAAGATCCCCATTCTTGTATAAAAGGAAAATTTGCACATTCATACCTTGATTTGACTCACCTTTTGGGTTGATAGTCATTTCATTGTTTGTATCTCATTTCTTGAATGAAATTAGAGAAATAGGTCCATCCTACCCCCTTGGCCACTATTCCATTCTGAACAAAACCTATTTTTCTTTGTTTCACATTTATTTTAAGTGAAACAATTTTGAACACATTGCAAGGAACTATAGAAGCAATTTTGTGAGTCCTCCTCTACTAGAAAGTGGAAGAAAAGGATCGGGAAGTAGAATTAATAAATGCGATAAAGTCTAGAAGAAGGATCCTAAAGAAAATAAGGTAGAAAATTCAATGATTTCTCAAACTGTGGGTATATGCAAGATAATGATGGGCCAAAAAGTGGCAATATGATGGGTATATATAGGATATGTGGCTGATGACTTTTTTCTTACCCAAAATTGATGAAATGAAAAGGGTTTTTAAAGGAGATTCTTAGCTTTCCACCAATATAAATTATGCTTTATTTTGAATTTAATAAATAATTATTATTTATTTTCTATTTGAATTACAACTAAAGTCCTGATTGATAGGTTGATTGGAAAACATTTATAGCTTTCAAATAGTATCATATTTTTTGAATCCAAAATATGCACATTATATGCTTCACATAATATAGAATTAAAAAAGAAAAAATGAATTTCATGAACTTGACCAAGTTAAAGTGGTCAGACATACAAGTTTTATATTTTTAAAATTTGTAATAAAAAATTCATAATTAATCATTTACTTGGAAAAAAATTACAAAAAAATATGCATCACATCGGGACATTAGTCCTCTACCTATATATAAAATATTATAAAAAAATATTATCATTTTATTGTGGTTAGGGTGGTCAGACAAACACCTACTTATTTTTTCCTTGAAATTTAAGTACTACTGCATTGAAATTTCAAATTTTCACCTAATAGATTTTATTTTAAAAAAAATAAACCTAGTAGTTTAGAAACTAGATTCAATTTGCTGCAGATTATATTCTTACACATTTTTGAAATAATATAGATAACTTATTCAAATTTTTACATCAAGTTTCCTAACTCTAATTTTTATGATTTTTTTGCCACTTAAGGGCCTATTTTTTCCATGATGATCCTGCACATGCCCTTGTAGTAAATTCTTAGAAGGAGAAGAATCCATGGATCATAGACAGTGGTTGCTCAAGTCATATGATTGGAGCTAAAAGTAAGCTCATGAATTTCAAGAAATTTGAAGGTGGTTCTATGACCCTTGGAAATAATTCAATTACTAAAATATCTCATAAGGGTACTTTAGGTATTGATGGTGGTAGAAATAAACACACGATATAGTTTGTGTGTTGAAGGTTTAAAGAATAATTTTTTAAGTGTCAGTCAGATGTGTGACAAACTCTATAAGCTCTCTTTTAATGCAGAAGGTTGTGAAATTAGGGAATCAAGTACTAGTGAATTGATTCTAGAAGGAAGCATGATATACAATGGCATTTATCATCTCAATGAACTAAATTGATAGAGTTGTATCACTATGCAAAGAGAAGAAAGCCAAATTTGACACAAAAGGTTAGGAAATATGAACTTTCATGATATTGTAAAGATTATCTCAAGAGGACTTGTTTATGATATGCCAAATATCAAGAAACCTCAATCAACTAGTTGCAAGCCAAACAACAAATCAAAGTAGACAATAAGAAAATATCCTCCTAAGGAGTATTCAACATCGAAACAATTAGATGTGGTTCATAGAAATATGTGCAAACCTATGAGAGCCAAAAGTCTACAAAGAGATAGGTATTTCATGATGTTCATTGATGATTACACTAGGATGACTTGGATAACATTTTTGAAAGAGAAGTTAGAAGTATTTGAAAAGTTTAAGGAATTCAAGGAATTAGTGGAGAATGAAACTAAAAGAAAAATCAAGATTTTGAGAATCAGAGATAGGTGGATAATTCATTGCTAAAAATTAAGACAAATTTTGTAAAGATCATGGGATTTGGAGACAGTTTGAACACTTAGAATTTTGTAGAAAAGTGGAGTTTTGGAAAGGAAGAACTGGACTATACCCATGATGGAAAGAACTATGCTATATCAAACAAATCTACCAAATATGTACTAGAAAAAAGCTACTTAGAATATTGTATAAATTTTAAATAGAGTCCAAATGTGAGGCCCACCTCTATGCTACATCTAGTAAGTGAACTATTTTAAGTTTTAATTATTGATTATGCCTGATGATACCATTGAAAATAGAAGATTTAGAAATTTGTGTTCATGTGATGATTTGATTATGACTATGCTACATCTAGTACTTGGATTATTTTGAGTTTGGTTATTGTCAATCCCTATTGATACCATTGATAGGATATTTGAACATTTAAGTTAATATGATTATTTGATTTTGATTATGTGGAATGCTAGCTAACTATGATGATTGATCTAATTTTATGCTGGTTATTGATTTTGTTTAATTTGAATCTGAAAACTTAATGATGAATGAATGAAACAAGTGGTGTGAACCAATCATGTTGCAATTAGATGAGTATGAAAATCAAGGTTAATGAAAATGGGATAAGATAGGTGGCTAATGATTCTTCAATAAAGTTATTGGATATTTATGCTATGTGAATTATGAAACTTGTCTAAATGCAATGGTTTGATTTTTATATGAATATGATTTACTTGGATGGATTAACGTGCAGATTCAGTACGTAGGTACACTTTCCATGGCCAGTGGAAATTGGAGGCAACTCTTGGAAACCCTAAGTAAATTAACTTGTGAAACTGAGCTAAATTCCATATGGAGGGACTATAGTTCCATCATGTAATATGTTTTATTCTTGATGTTATTTGTGAATATTTTTAATTTGGTTTCTTTATTGCCATGTCAGTCCATCCAGAAGGTGGGTTGTCCATCCAAGTGGATAAACTCGGATTTGAACTTTTAGGCATTTTGGGGGATTAAAAACTAATATTTTTTAAAGTGATTTTATGGGTTTAAGGTCCCCAGGGAAGGTACCTATGGGTTAGGTACCTTTTTAGCTCAAAATCATGGGTCAGTCTCAAGATAGGGCACTCTTTTTGAGGCCTTAAAGAGGTCTGACGAAAATAAGGTTTGGGAAGTGGGATGGGGACTAGTCCCTTTCCAATCCCACTTCTCCATGTTTTCTTGGATGTTTCCCAAGTCCTCACACATGTGTGAGAACACATGGGTGAGTGTGCCTAGGAGGGTGAATGGAAGGTTGACAAATGTCAGCTCCCTATTCAAAGGAATTAAAACTTGAGTTTCTATAAAGCAAACTCAAAACAAGGGTTAGGGGATTCTTTTGCATTCTCGATTTTGGTTGAATTTTGGGGGAGTGAGGAGGTTGAAGAAAAAGATTGAAAGAAGAGGAGTTGTGTGGATCCTCAACCCATCTTTCCTTGAGCTTGGTTTTAAGGTAGATTCACCACTTTTGTTTTCTACTCCTTCATGTTTGTATTTGAAAGATTATATTTGTAGTTGAAATGATTTCCTTGAAATTTTATCTATTGTGTTTGGATTTGTATGTTTATTTCAAATTGCTCTTGGAGCCTATCTTCTTGTGTTTTTTATGTATTATGTGTTATGGGAAAAAGGGTTGTGTAGGGATAGGCTCACCCAAGTTGGGAAGAGCATCCCTTGTTGGGGATGGTATGGAGTAGGAACCTCCATGGGGAAGTTTAATCCCTCCTTAAGAGGAGAGGCTCAAAAAGGGTATGAGTACCCATATGTAATTGTGAAATGGTAGAAATGGTTTTGGTGGTATAGGTTTCAGAGGAAGAGAAGATATTAAAGAAGGATAGCATGTGAAATGATGGGAGTATGATATTGACTTGTTCTTGTTGCTATTATTATAAGTCCCCATATGGCATGTGTAGTCCACCCCTATCCCCCACTTTGGATTCTTGATGGAATCCTAAAGTTATGTGAAATTCCCTTTGGTGGGTATGAAAATAATCTTGTGTATCATGTGTGTGTAAATATTGTTTTGCTTGGTTTTGTTTGTACCTGGTTCCCTCAATTGCCTCCTATCTTGGGGGTGGTTGGTTTTCCAACCAAAGGTTGGGAGGTTAGCATCCCATTGGCCTCTAGGATATTTTGTGTGTCTTTTTTAGGTTGGAGGAACATATGAAAGTTTGCAGATTTGAGAAGCTCACGGTTTTGGGAGTAGCTATGTCTCTTGCGAATAGTGTTGGTGCTAGGATGTCAAAATAAATCTGCCTATATTGAGTGGAGTGTTATAGCCTTGGAAAATTTGTTGTATAGTATAACTCAGATTTTACTTATGAAAGGAAAGGTATACCCTTACATGTAAAGGAATGAAAATGTGCTTTCATGCTTAGAGGAGTCTGGTAATTTGTTGTAAAGAATCTTATACCATTCCTTTATTATTAGAAAATAAAAGGGTGTGTGTTGTTGTAAACATCTACTCATGATGAATGCAATTAAAATATCTATTTTGTTACGTTGTTTTCAATTAAAACGAGTGTTAAGTTTAAGGTATATTGTATTTGGTTTATACTATAAATATAAAAATAGTTATATCATTTTGTTTTGCTAACTGAGAAAGGAAATAGAAAAAAATAAATAAATAAAGCATGAAATTATTTGATGTCAAGGGTATCATGCACATTAGCTTACTGTCATCTAAGAAATGCAACTTAAGAAAATTTCTACATGTTTTTCTAAATAAAAGTTCATATATTTTACTTGTGGAAAGAGGAAATTTCTTCCTAATGTAAGAACAAAGGAAAAGATGTATTTTGTTTAAAAAGAAAAAAGAAAAAAAGAAAGAAAGAGGGAAAAGGAACCAATATTATTCTATTATAGAGTTTTTACATTATATTCTTGAGGTAGTAGAGTATAACAGGAGGACTATAAAACTCTTGCATTAAGAGGTGAACTCATAAGAACTTTATTTGTGAGGATATTAGTAGTTTTTGAAAAGAAATGTATTGTCTTCCTTCTCATCCAGTGTCTATATTTTAAAGATTATATAGGCTTTGGTTTTGTTTATTTATTAAGTATTTAGAATATAAATCCTTGAGTAATGACTTGTGGAAGAAGTTATTAATGTGTTTATACAATTCTAGGATTATACATGGTTTCATTACTAAAATCCCATGAAGAAATTTATATAAAAAAAACAACAATAAAAATATCAATATTTCTGTCAGGACAATTGTATCTATGGAAACGAATATATACTAAGGAATATTTCACTTTCTGTAATGAACTAAAAAGGACTGTATAGGCCAAAGAGAACTTGTCTTTTTTCCAAGGAATGGGAGCACATAGCAGCCCATAGTTTAAAATTTTACGAACAAAATAATTACATGGTAATAAGTTCTGTAGAGACGTGTCTCACAACGTGAATCTTCACAATAAGTAATGAAACTACCCTTACTTTCACATATAGGTTTGTTTCAGTCTGTCATTTTATCAGAGACGAATAGTTTCTATAGATAATTCCTTCAAAGGCCTCCAAAAGGTATGCACATTGATGTCAGGGAATAAATAGGGTGAACCACAGCTTTTGGAAAATCTTAGGGCTCAATAATCTTGTAGCATATGGGAGTTCCTAACATTCAAAAAAAAAAAATTATCACACAAAGCATGGCTCTCCCTGAAAATATTAACCTATTTGTTAGTACCATATTTTATTTTCTTTTCTTATTTGTATACTCTGTAGCTGATCCATTACTTATTTCAGAGTAAGTGGAGAACCATACACTTAAAATTAGAAGCTACTATTGCTCATTCAACAGTCTATCTAAAAAGAGTTGAAAGGATACTTGCACAGGTTGTATGAAATAGTTCCTTGGCTGGGGTAGTAGTCACAGCCACAGTCATGGTCCTCTACGTGGATCCTCTCAAACTGCATAAGAACTTGCAATTTCTCAAAAGGATTGGAAAACCAATGACTCTTTCGAGCATCTAAATAGTTGAGATGTAAGGAGTAGAAAAAGTGAAGTTAATGTGTCTATGGTGTAAAAGAAAAATAAATTGAAATTTGTGCTAGACTAGTCTTTGAATGTGAATAAATTGTTCCCTTACATTGATGAGTGCATTTGTCACATCCCCTATTTGGCACACCCAACCAATATTAAAAGAAATATGTGAGCACTGAAGGAGCATATTTGTGGGCATAAGTTTTGTGCCTTGGCTTTCGAGATTTATGTGTTGTCACCAGTGTGTGTCAGGTGCTATTATTAAATTGGGACTAAAAGGCTATGATCACATTCTTTAAACGTAGGTACCTACCCACCTCATTCTACCTCTACAATTTGGGAGCAATTTGGGAGAAAATGGGGTGCCAGTGATGGCGATAGCAAAAAGTAAAGTATATTGCACATTATATATTTAATTGAGGAGAGTATTGCTAGTTTCATGTTGTTGCCTTATACGAGTAGTCACTTAGCTTCCTACCCTTTTACCTTGAACAGTGTGTCGAATGCGGTGCCAGGCTCCTCTGTCAATGCAAATGAAGGTAATGTCATTCTTCACCATTTCAACTTCTCACGCTTAAACATATGAACATTTGACAATTTGTGAATCCGTCAACACCAAGATCATTTAATGTTTGTGCTCACTTTATTTTTACTTATTACCTCATCATACTAGAACAAGATTCAAATAAAAATATCCCTATAAGTAGGGCATATGAAACATTCAAGTAATCTTAAAAAGAAAGATAATAAAGTTTTAAAAAAAATAAAAAATAAAATTTAAGGGCTACGTGGCTTGTAAATATTTTTCTTAAAAGAAAAAGAAAGAAGGTCATATTAATATAAAAGCATGTATAAAGATAAAG
Source organism: Sequoia sempervirens (assembly GCA_007258455.2). Classification (NCBI taxonomy): domain Eukaryota; kingdom Viridiplantae; phylum Streptophyta; class Pinopsida; order Cupressales; family Cupressaceae; genus Sequoia; species Sequoia sempervirens. The sequence continues at coordinate 590,439,580 of VDFB02000003.1, forward strand.
GTTAGTTCTTATTAGATTTTCCTTAGAAAGAGAATATCCTTTAATGTAATGTAGGTTTTCTTTTTAAAAGTAAAATAATATATATAATATATATAGGAGATAATATAATTAGTGGAATAGGATTATTGTTATTATTATTTTAAAATGTTCCTAAAAGTAAATAGAATATATAATTTGTGTATAGAGAATTTATATATCAAAGAGTAAATAGATAAATAAATAAAACAACAATAATTTTATCATAGGGAAAAAAGGGAAACATTAGTACCTATAATCATCTTATTTGTAAGATTAAGGGTATTGGCAATAAACTTAATAATGATGATAGTAATAACATAAAGGAGTCGTACTAATACAATGTTGAGCGGTGATATCATAAATGGGAAATTCAATATGAGGTTGAAATTGGAAAATATAATTATAATTCACGCCATGACTAAATGTGTATTTTACAATATTAACATTGGGGAAGATACTAGTATTAATGTTACCTTAATCTAAAATGCTAATATTGATAATTGGATCATCGGTAACATTGGTAGCAAACAACCATCCACAAAATTTACATGGAGGAATAATAGATCATTTGCAATACATGGTATTATTACTCTAATCATGTGGTTGAGCTAGAAAACAATAGGTTGGGGTAATCGAATGATATTACTGAATTGTAATATTATCAATAACCCCAAGTAAGATAAGGTCATGCTTTTGAATGGTAATATTCAGAACTAGGCCCCTTCTCATCTTTGCTTGAGGGTAGACGCAATGGATTCCACATTCCTATTTGTTGATTAACCTCATTCCATGCTCTTGAGTGACATTTCACTTTAACATTGCACTAGAAATGTTGTTAGATATGTGTAGTGTAATTATTTTTTAGCCTCGAAAGTAGTATGATGTTCGTTAGCACATATGTTATAAAAAAAAAGTTAGTTGTGTTTTTCTTTCCCTTTGGTCAAATTTAGGGCGTTACACCAAATCTAATGTAAGACTTATAAGACACTATATGAGTTATACAAAGGAATACTGAAATTAGTTTGACACCTCAAAATATTTTGAAGCAAGTTCTACATTAAGAGAGATGAATAAATTTTGGGTATGTTTGATTCTAGATTTGATGAAAGCATTTTTATTGGTTATTATTTAAGACGTAAAGCTTATAGATGTTATAACAAAATATTGAAGAGAATAGTAGAAATTGCAAATATGAGATTTGATGAAACTATTTAGCCTACTAATATTTCAGAGGTAAAGGATGATGAATAACTAATTCACAACACTATTGAAGATTTAGAAGTTGTTACATATTCAAAAATTCCACTCTAAATATTAGATCATAGGAGACAAAGATAGTAGGGTTTAGACCCAAAAGAGACTTGAGAGAGAAAGTGAGCAAGTACACTTTGAAAATTATTATCAAAGATAGAGCTTAATTCATATAAAGAAGAAATAAAAGAGAAAGGTTGGATAGAAGTTGTAGGGGAAGAACTAAATTAGATCATGAAGAATGAAACTTGGGAACTTGTCCCAAGACCTAAAGAAATGAATTCCTTTGGAACCAAGTTGGTTTTCAAAAACAATCTAAATAAAGAAGGTGAGGCGATCTAGAACAAGATAAGACTTTTGTATAAAGGGTATGCTCAAGTTGAAGGCATAGAATTTGAAGAGACATTTTCTCTAGTAGCAAGACTATAGGAAATTAGGATGTGTTTAGCTATTTCTACATTCAAGATCTTCAACATGTGTATCATATGGATGTAAAGTCAACATTCTTGAATGGATAGAAAGAATAGATTTATATTGAACAACATAAATTATTTCAATGCTCTAACAATCCAGATTATGTTTGTAGATTGAAGAAGAGTTTGTTTGGATTCAAACAAGCTCCCAAATCTTGATATTCAACATTTAATGGATATTTGTAGCCGTAAAGGATTCTAGAGAGGTAATGAAAATAGTAATTTGTACATAAAAACAAAAGGAGATCAATTGATGATAGTTGTGGTCTATGTAGTTGATACCATTTTTGGCAGTAATAGTGAAGACATGTGCAAATAATTTAATAAGGAAATTCAAAATGAATTTGAGATGTCAATGCTAGGAGAATTATCTTTCTTTATTGGGTTCTAGATTATATAATTACATAAAGGTATTTCTATTTTATAGAAAAAGTACATAAACTGTATGCTTAGTAAATTTAGAATGAAAGATTGTAAACTGATTGGAACACCTATGGTTATAGGATGCTATTTGATTAAAGATGATGAAACTGCTCTAGTAGATCAAAATTTGTATAGATCTATGATTAATAGTTTACTATATGTGACAACATCTAGACTAGATATATTCCAGGTAGTTGGAATGGTTTCCTAATATTAGGAAACACCTAAAGAAACACATGTTAAAGAAATGAAGAAGATATTCAAGTATTTGAAGGCTACTGAGAATTTTGGACTGTGTTATCCAAAGACTAAAAATTTCACTTTGATTGCATACACAAATTTTAATTGGATAGGGTGTGTTGATGACCAAATGGGCACAAGTGGAGGATTATTCTTTCTTGGTGATAGTTTGGTGTCTTGGATTCTAGTAAGAAACAAGAAACAATTTGGAATTATCTACAACTAAAGTAGAATACATTGTTGTAGAATCATGCTACACTTAGGTGCTTTGGATGAAGCATAATATGAAGGAAATAAAGATGCAGTATGCATAACCTATCACAATTCCTTCTAACACTAGTGCCATAAATATTTCAAATAATTCAATGATTCACTCAAGGAAAAAAAAATCAATCAAGTATCATTTATTAAGGGAGAAAGTTTCAGGCGAGGTGAAGTTAAAGTATGTTGGTACAAAGGAAAAAGTAGTAGATATATTCACAAAGCCACTTCCTAAAGAGACATTTGAATTTCTCCAAAAAAAGTTGAGAGTTGTTGCTACCTCCTCTTGAATAAAGAAGAATCATAGGTTGAGGAGGAGATTGGTCTCCCTCTCGTAAGAAGGCTTTGGGTTCTTGTGGAGTATTGTAAAAAGTTGTGAAGCATATACTTAGGGGGAGTCAATTTTTGAAATAGGTAAATCAAGATTGTGTGAGGTACAAAAATGGAGAAACGATGTGTTTGCAGAAGTTAGTATTAGTAAGGTAGAGAGAGGTTTAGAAGGATGTTGTTGTTGATCCTTTATTAGTGATTTCAAAGAGGGAGAGAGTGAATGCAAAATTTTGAATTTCTAAGAAAAATGTTTAATTGCTTAGAAAGAATAGTGAACTCAAATCCTTCATCTTCGAAAGGGGGGGAGAGTGAACTCAAAATGCTATAGTGAAGAAATAATTCTAAGGGGGTGTAAACATATCCATGTGTTGTTGGTTGCTTTGGTAGCCTAGTAGTTCTTTTTGGTTGACCCAACACTTTTTGCTTGCAATCAATTATAAAGGGGGATATTTTTGAACATATGTTGTCATTGATGTCAAAGGTTATTGTCAAATTTTGTCAAATTGTGTCAAGGTTGTCAAAATTTTCATGTTGTCAACTTGGTTGTCAAGGATGAAAAATATTTTAGGAGTAGTAAATTATCATCATATTCCCCTTGACTTAAAGTTCAAGAAGCATGTTGTGTATCTAGAAGTGTTAATTATGAAGAATTTGTCTCATCAATCATATTACTAAATCAAGTTTTATTGAGATGTGTTTGACATTCCAAGAGTTGGTCTATATTGTATGTTTGTAATAACATGCAAAGTATGTAGTTAGTTTAATTGTGGTGGTCTAGAAATTTGTATAGGGATATCTTTTGGGCAGTGATATTTCCCTGGTAATACAAATGTGGTCAGCATTTCTTTCAAAAATGTAGTTTTTCTCTATGGTTTGGAATGCGAGTATGTTTATACTAGTTCTATCAGTTTCTTGAGTTTCTATAGGATATGTTTTGTGTGCAAGAAGTTTGAAGTGATAGAAGATTGTATATTCCTATCTGTCAACCTGTTCTAGTTCAAGGCATGTGCAATAACAACTAGTAGTGTGTAGAATTAAAATCTTTTGTATTGTGTTAGGATAGGACCTAGATAAGGTCCATGTGGTAGTGAATGACATAAAGTTATTTTGGTAGAAATAAAATTTATATTTGGACCATTGTGTTACAAATTTCATGTAATTTGAATTCAATTCCACCTTAGGCCATTCATCTCTTTGTGGATCCCTAGCAGACATGGAAGAATTCTAATGTAATGTCATGTGTATATTTCAACTATTCATATTAATATGATGTGATTTGAGTACATGAATGTGAAGCATAGTTAGATCGGTCATTTCAAGGGTGTAAATTAAAGAGAATGTGTGAAGAAAAGGGAGTGTGTCAGTAGCAGAAGATCATTCTTAGTGAGGAATAATATTAGTAGTGACTTAGAAATATGTATGTGTTGTATTGAAGATATTAAATCTTTATCATTGTATTCTGGTAGGACCGGTGTTCTACCTAATGTATTGTTTCATTTGGGGATTGGTTTCTCCTATAGGTTGGTACTTACAGGCACATCAGGGGCTTATTGTCTCTACTAGGTTAGTACCTACTTTATTGTGTAAAATTCACTTATACATTTCTATATTGTAAGGCTAGATTTGGGTAGTAGATCCAAGAATCTATTCACGTGCAGTTGTTTTTCCTATCTTGGGTTTCCACATACATCTAGTGTCCTCTTGTATGCTTTATGTTTTTATGTTTTTTTTTTTTATGATTCAATTTCTTATGTGGGGTTTGTTGTGAAGAATCATATATTAGTAGAAAAAGTTAAGAATTTTTGAATTGTGTAGCTATCTAATTCACCACCCCCTTTTGGTAGACTATGTTCCATTCACAAAGGGTATCAAATGTGGTCACTTTTTTCTTAATACAATTCAAGATATAATGAGAAATATATTAATATCTCTCATAATCTAGTTTCAATTATTTTATTTTATTTTTAAAAATGGTGGAGATTAAGAGGTTGTATAGGGAGGTCTTAAAAAATGGTCTTAATTTTGCTAGAAAAATATAGCATAATATTAACTATGTTTATCTTGAGATTTTGGCTCTTTATAAGTATTTACTAAATCTCATCATTAGAAAGTTTGCTACAATCACATAGTTTATGTCATATTTTTTTCTAACTTTTAATGAATTTATGAAATTTTACTACTTGTAAAATTGGACTAATCCTAGAAAATATAAAATAGAAGATTACCTCCCCAGTCCTTAATTTTTTGTAGCATTGTAAATTGTCACCCATGATAATTTCACACTAGGTTTAGCTCCCCCCTATGTGTGTGGACCCAATTGTGCTCTTAACTTCTTCTTTTTTTGTTTATGCTCATCTTCAAACAATCAGGATTAAATTTAGAATTAATATTTAACATTTATTTCACAACACTCAAAGACCCAAAATAGGACTAGTCCAAAGAACCACCAGCCTTGACCAACATAATTTTCCCCAATTTAAATATGTTATTGTCAATGTTTTAACATTTATAAAGTCAATTTAACTTTTTGGCTTTGGATAATTAATTTTGTGGGAAAACAAATAATTACATATAAATACAATTATTTTTCAACATTTCAAATCCTAATCAATCCTAATGAAATAATATCAATTTGAAATGATAATTGAGTATCATAAAAAATAGGCAGTAACTAAATTAACGGAGTTTATAACACTTATTATCACTAAATATTCATATTTGTAGTGTGTCAAGTTTTCATGTGAGTTTGTTCATGTTTTATGTTCATTTTTTGTTAATACTAACACTCGGAGGACCTTCAATAAAGCATCTAGTTCACCTTGCATGAGATGAGCACAATGACTTTGGTCCATCAAGGGAAGCATATTTGAAAGGTAAGTTGTAACACTTGTGAATTTATCATTATTTTATCCATTTTCCTTTTCCCAATAGAGGGTAGGAACTCTTTTACATCATCATAGCAATTGTGGAGGTAGAAATACCAAAATAGGGGTTGTCTTAGCCAAGCCCCTATATGAAAAAACTTTCCCCCCTCTCTTCTGTGTAGGCTATAGATCTGAAGTAGATTTGGGAAAGGATTGGAGAACTAATTGGAAGATCTTGTATTCAAGCCTTCTACCTCAAAATATAAGGGAAATTATAATTAATTATTGATAGAAAAAAAATTGAAGTTGAGTTTAGGAAGGAAGAGATTGCATGTTGTGACCATCCAAGATCTATTTTCTGATTCTTTAGATATAGATTTCCAACTCAAGGGTGTCATTTCCCCTATCTAGCTTGTTTAAGGCAAAATTCATATTCCAAGTTTCTCTAAGTCTTCACTTTGTTATTCTATAACTATTTTTTGTGTTTCAATTCTACATTTTTAGTGGCCTCATCAATTTGTTTTAGCCTCATAGTTGTCCTAGGTACACATTTTCATTATGAATCACCCCTAAGAAACAACCAAAACCCTAATCCACCATTTTAGCTCTTCCATTTAGGTTATTAGCCAAGTGGTTGTTTTTCATCTTTTTTGTCCCTTCCTTATATTATGTAGGAGAAAGTGATATTTAGACTCTAGATCCCTTTTCACTACATCACATTTTGGTGAACCCAACATATTTTACACTTGCAATTATCCGATTTAGATAGCCTTGGTTATTTGAAGGTTGTGTTATTGATTCATAGCTATTTCAATTTTAAAATTAAGCATTTACAATCTTTGTTCATGAAACATTAAAAAAATTGGTGAATTCAATCTAGAATAAAATTGAAAAATATTGTGAATTTAATTGCATAATTTCATATGTTATTTTCCTTGTTTAGAGATTAGATCTATGTTATTTCATTTTTCAAAGTGTATACACATTTTGGGTAAAAACATTGAAAAAATAAAGATTTGCATAGGACTTTTTATTTCAAAATATCAAAAAGTGTTGCCCTTCAATATTTTCTAGATAAAATTAGTTAGTTACAACATTCTAAATTCTAAAAATTATCAATTGAAAATATTGCATTTCTTTAAAAACACAAAATTTAATGTAAGCTTTTGCCCCTCACATATAGAAATTAGAGTTTTGTGCATTTTCAAAAATTCATTTCCATCTAAACTTGAACCTTTGTAACTTTAGACCATTAGAAAGTATAGGTCATTTTAGATAGATTTTTGAAATTATTCAAAACATGCATCTCTAGTCTAGGGAGTCACCACTCTTGTCCAACTGATTTTAGGAAAATTTTAAACCACAGTTTTGTCTCTATGATTTTTGTGTATTTGTGTTTTGTTTTATATTTTTTTTGTTTTCTATCACTATCATCTATTTTTCTTCATTATATGAGCACTCAAGTTTTTTTAAAATTCTTATAAATTTACGAGCTTTGTGACCTATTATCCCATATCTAATTTCCCTATGAGACATAGTTTCAGAATTATGGATTCCTATGCTACAATCACATTTGGTGTTGAGTCTGAATCTTATAAATCATTCAACAATTCCTAAGTATTAAGTATTTGGTAGAAGAAATGCTTCCTCTTATGGCTAATCTTAGGAAGATAATCAACGATTATCAATGGATATAAATGTTGCATAGCCTGGATCATATATTGGACACAAACATTCTTATGATGGCTAGTTGTGCTCAAGCTTTTACTAATGCTCAAAGTCAATTAGGGAAAAAATATTTCCACTACTACGACCATGCCTTCTATTTCTACCTTTACCCCTCCATTCGTAGCATCAACCATACAATATAGTAATGGTATAAACTCAATCTTAGGGATTTCTTGAGGAAATCCAAGTATAGATTTTTCCCTTCACCTACAACACCACCATGTTCATAACCCCTCCTAAACATAAAAAAAATTAACTTTTCAATCATTAATAATAACCCAATAGTCATTAACAATAGTCTACTATATTCACCACACTCTCAAACACATGTCAGCAAATGATCATGTGATAAACCAACAATTAGAAAACATATAATCATAACAACATAAGCTTTCAAACATAAACCAATTTCAATCTAATGGAAATCCTCCAACATACCTCACACAACCAATTGTCATTTTCCATCCTATAGACACTCATCCACATAATTTTTAAATACCTTTCTTTGAAAAGTAAAATGGAAAAAGAGATCCTAACAACCATGTGTCACCTTTTACCACCTTGTGTAGGGACTTCATTTTTGAAGATGTGCTCCTAGAAAATCCCTTTCCAAGATCATTGAAAGATACAACCTTCAATTGATTTTTCTTGTTTTGAAACAACTCAATTACCTCTTTTATACAACTCATTAGTGAATTCATTTAACACTTTCAAGAATTTTTTTGACCACAAGTTACACTAATTAATTTAGTTCATTGTAAACAAGGACCCAAAGAGAAAATAAAATATTTGATAAGATAATACCAATCACTTTATTCATAAATACCCTATAGTCTTCTAGACACTGAAATTCAAAGGGTGTTCATAGGAAACTTACAACCTAACATTAGAGATAAGATATTATTGATGAAATATCTCTTATTCATGCATCTATGTATGACCCTTAATGATCATTAGATATCAGGTAGTCAATATGAAGCTACACCTTCATTGGATCCTATTGGTTAATATGAAGTCGTGCCTCAAAAGATATATCAATCATTTAAGAAAAAATATTCAGATAAACAATCCTCAAGTTAGGGTATGTGTAGGATCATGATGGGCCAAAATGTGGCCATATGATGGGTATGTGTAGGGTACATGTGGTTGATGAATTTTTTTTACCCAAAATTGATGTAATGAAAAGGGTTTTTAAAGGAGATTCTTAGCTTTCAACCAATATAAATTATGCTTTACTTTGAATTTGATAAATTATTATTATTCATTTTCTATTTGAATTACGACTAAAGTCCTTATTGATAGGCTTATTGAAAAACATCTATAGCTTTCAAATGGTATCACATTTTTTGAATCTAAAATATGCATCACATTCTATGCTTCGTACACTATAGGATTAAAAAAAGAAATATTGAATTTCATGAAGTTTTGACCAAGTTAAGGTGGTCAGACATACAAATTTTTATATTTTTTAAAATTTGTAATAAAAAATTAATAATTAATTATTTACTTGGAAAAAAATTACAAAAAAATAAACATCACATCAATACATAGTCCTCTACTTATATCTAAAATCTTATAAAAAACTATTATCATTTTATTGTGGTTAGGGTAGTCAGACAGACAAGTAGTTCTTATTTTTCCCTGAAATTTAAGTACTACTACATTGAAATTTCAAATTTTCACCAAATAGATATTTTATTTTTTTAAATAAACCTGGTAGTTAAGAAACTAAATTCAATTTTCTACAAATTCTATTCTTATATATTTTTGAAATAATATAGATAAGTTATTAAATTTTTTATATCATGTTGCCTAACTCTGATTTTTTCTGAATTTTTTGCCACTTAAGGGCTTGTTTTCTCCATGATGATCCTACACATACCCATTACTAATTACATTGAAACATAAGTTGTTACTGAAACTGCAACACCATATATGTTTAGGCCAAGAGATAGATAATTTTCACAATTGACCAATTCTCTCTATCTGTTCATGATATAATTTCTAAACAATAATATTATTCAATTTCCTATAATTAAATTATTCATGCAACTAAACCATTAACACCAAACTTTAATGAAAAGTACTTTTTTCCATATCATTCTACACCTAGACATGATTTGAAAATATGTATGCATCATAAGCACTAGGTGCAAGACCTCATTGATTCTAATATTATCTAGTTGGTTGGTGTAATGGAAAAAGGAAATAAGTTAGTTTCACCACCTAGTTAAAACTTAAAAATATTTAGAAACCTAATACCAAGTTATTCAACTAATTTTGTTTAACAAAGTGATTTATATGAAAAAGATGATAATGAATTCTTGAATGAGATAAGCTACGTGATTTAAGTTCAACTTCGTAAGGGTCAAACCAATTATATTTTTTCTAACATTTATTTCACACATATTGATGCTTCTATAACTACACCTAATGGCTCTTTACATCACTAGAAGAATCAATGATAAACCCACAAGGGGAATACTTATTGATCCTATCTATAAAGTGAACATGATTGTTGAAGAATTTTTATATATGCATGAACTCTATAAATATAATTATGAACAATAAAATTTTTTATTAAAGGATCATGATGGTTCTATTCACCCTAATAAAATTGGTTCTATAACTCTTCTAGTAAAATTTGTATAGAAACAATCACATTCTTCATTTACAGTAATCTTGGATTATTTTTGTGTAAAGCTAGGTCATCCATGGCTAAGATCAATTAATGCGATTCCATTGTTTATTTATAAATTTATTAAATTCTCATTTGAACAAAATATGCATACCATATACTATAGTGGATTTAGGCCTTGAGGCTCTCATCAAAAATTTTCAATAGATTATTTTTGTCATCAACCAACTGAACCTATTAAAACTCATGAATATTTTTTATTTATGTCATATCAAAAGTTTAAAGATAAGAATATACATATGATATATCCCTAACATCTCACCTAAGGTTGCTTGGCCTCCAATGAATTTCATGGTTACTCCTACTCCACCCTCAATCTGAGTTGAGTATCCTCCCCTAACCTCCTAGAATTTATTATATGGTTCCCCCTAGAATTAACTTTGTGCCTTCCAAATAAAAACTTTTCTTTAACCCAAAAGCTATGAATTTGGTTGTCTAAGGAAAAATAGTAGTGCAAAATATTGTAAATAGCTAGGGCTTGTCAGATTGCTAAAACTAAGAAACATTTAACTAATGAACTTCAATTAATTCAACAAAATTATGATGAAATACCTCCCACCCATTCACCTTCTTCATCGCCTAACTCAACTCTACCACCCTTGCCAAACCATGATGTCAAATTTTATTTATCCACTATTAATAATGAAAAATGCCCTCACTAGTTACAAATATGCATGCTAGTGAGTGCAATCATGATGATAACACTAATATGCAGCCTATTGTGAAATTTTTTGATAGTGATGTTCAAGATAAAGAAAAAAATCAATATTATAATTAACTATCTCTTATACTTATAAATTCAATAAATCCAGATGGGGATGAATGGGGTATGTGGATGATCTTGATGGGCCAAAAAGTGGCGATATGATGCGTATGTGTAGGGTATGTGGCTGATGACTTTTTTTTTACCCAAAATTGATGAAATGAAAAGGGTTTTTAAAGGAGATTCTCAGATTTCCACCAATATAAATTATGGTTTACTTTGAATTAAATAAATTATTATTATTCATTTCCTATTTGAATTACGACTAAAGTCCTAATTGATAGGATGATTGAAAAACATCTATAGCTTTCAAATGGTACCACATTTTATGAATCTGAAACATGTGTCACATTCTATACTCTGCATAGTATAGTATTAAAAAAAAATTGAATTTCATGAAGTTTTGACTAAGTTAAGGTTGTTAGACATACAAGTTTTTATTTTTTTAAAAGTTGTAATAAAAAATTCATAATTAATTATTTACTTGGAAAAGAATTATAAAAAAATATGCATGACATCTAGACATGAGTTTTCTACTTATATATAAAATATTATAAAAACATATTATCATTTTATTGCAGTTAGGGTGGTCAGAAAAACACCTACTTCTTATTTTTTCCATAAAATTTAAGTACTACTACATTGAAATTTCAAATTTTCACAAAATAGATTTAAAAAAAAAAAAAAACCTAGTAGTTTAGAAACTACATTAAATTTGCTACAAATTCTATTCTTACACATTTTTGAAATAATATAGATAACATATTCAAATTTTTACATCAAGTTGCCTAACTCTAACTTTTCTGAATTTTTCGCCACTTAATGGCCTATTTTTTCCATGATAATCTTGCACATACCTAATGACCACAATGTTACTCCTAATACAATTGTTCCACCATATGTTGATCCTATGCTTCTCCTTCTACCATACTTTCTCTATTTCCTTTTACTTATTGTCTACATTCCATTTAGGACGAGAAAGATTGGGATGTGAAAGATTATCTTTAGATCAACTTGCATGTCTAATACCCCTTTGTGTCCTTGTGTATTTTCTTTCATATAATGTGATCCCTTGTAATGTGCTTCTTGGAATGTCTTTGTGTTTAGTTTTCTTTGGACAACTCTTGTTGTTCCTATTGGCACAAGGATACAAAGAAAATGAATTTATTGTGACATTCATCTATTTTGTATATCTATTCATCTTTATGTTTTGAATATTTTGCATGGAAACCTAGAATAACACAACTTGATAGCTAGTATATCCATGTATCTAATCAATTTAGTATTTTTAGATGTGAATGTTTCACATTTGATTGATGATTCTTGGTAATTGAGATAAAATTATATATATTGAGGTATCTTTGCATTGTTGACTTGAATCGTTAGTACCAATATTCGGTGTTTTATGTTCCATGTGCATGTTATGTTTTATTCATGTATAACATGTTTCTTCATGGATTCCATCGGTTTTCTTCATGTATTCCTTGAATGCATTGTTTTTTATTTATGTATGATTTTTGTATTCTTTTATGTGTACTCCATTGATTGTTCATTGAGTTATTTATGTATAATTGAATATTTTTACCTTCTATGAGATATATTTACTTCATCTTGTCTTAGCATTGTAGATTGATGAGATTATAAGTTGGGGGCTTATTCACCATTCAACTTGGTGTCATCTTGTCTCTTCTATTTCTTGATAAGGAAATCTATCTTCTCCATACTTTAGTTTCATAATGAACGTAAGTTCATACACTCACTAAAATGGGGGCTAAATTTATCATTGTAAATTGTCACCCATAACAACTTCACTCTATGCTTAGCTCTACCTTATGTGCTTGGACCTAATTGTGCTTATAATTTTCTCATTTTATTATCATTTTTTGGAAATTAGAATTGAATTTTGAAATATTGTTTAATATTTATTTAACAACCCTAAAAGACCCAAAATATGTTTGGAATAGGGTGCTATCACCCTTATCCAACCTATTTGGAAAAAATTTAAACATATTATTGTAGGCATTTTAAATTTACAAATCTATTTTCATTTATTAAGTTTTTTATAATTGAACCATAGGAAATAGGGTTTCACCTTTTAGGAGATATAACTAGGGTTAGGACCTATTTCACTCTTACTTCATTAGGAAACTAAGATCCATCAACCAAGTGACTCAATTGAGGGAAGGAATAAACAATAACAAGGGTGTTTACTAATTCCTCAAGTGCGATTAAAGAGTGTTCACCACTAATAAAAAGCTTAGAAAGAAGGAAATGAAAGTAATATGCAAATCTAGCTATGTAACCTACAAAATGGAACTCAAATTAGAATAATAAACTATAGATGAATAGAAAAGCTTCTGGAAGATGAATATGACTAAGAAAGACCTAAGAACTCTAAAAAATGGTTGATCTTCATCTGTGCACTAGGACTCATACAATAGACTAGGAAATTTAGTGCAAATTTAGGGTTTATTGGTAGAAATTGTAATCTTTAGGTGACAGATCAGGATCCTCTAAAAATTAGTGAAATGGCTATATAGGGACTCATATGCCCAAGGTGGTGATTTAGTCCCATTCACACAAATCTACAAAATAGAAATCACAAGAGAGAGAAAGAGAAATGTTGTTTTTGTTAGTGGATGGGGGTTTTCCTCAGTTAGATCCTTGGAGTGTAGAATCCTTATTGAATCCTTGGAGTGTACATCTGCAACTTGTATGACTTGACTTCAATGGATATAGATCTTGATCACAACACTTCATATGCCTTTGAATGCTTGAACTTGGATCACAAATGCTACATCAACATGTTATCTCACAAACACACACGATGCATGAATACCTTGTCATGATTCTTGAATCTTGAATTGATGCTCCAAAATGCTTGATAATTAGCTCTTGAATGATGTTGTAAAGCTCTTGAATGCTCTTGGATACTTGAAAATATATCTTGAAGGCTCTAGCTCTAGGTGAGACTCTCTTTCTTGAAGATTCTTAGGTTACTTAGGTGAAATAATTATTTGAAACCTTAATTATATAGGAACTCCATCTAATATACAGTTTATTAGATCCCAAATGTTGACATTCACAATATTTGAATTGAAAACCTTGATCTCCCATTCAAAACCATAAAAAAGGGGCTAAGACTCATATTCCCAAGGTGGTGTATGGGTCCCACCGAGGGGGACTCACATGCCCAAGGTGGCGTATCAATCCCACCCTAGCTTTTCAGGTTGAGGAATTGTTGGGTGGTTAGAAAATTACATTCATTTGTTGAGTTTGTTAGGATTATGGTTGAAATAAGCCTCAGGATACATAATTAATGGTCTTAGGGGTCTATTAATGATCATTTGAAGGTCATGAATGCAAGAGGGCCCAATAATTTGTGTGGAGATGTAAATAAATACACTTTACAACACTAAATTAGGTAAAAATTAGGTCTATTTAGCTTTAAAGGGCCTTAAACTTAATGTGAATGTACATAAAAACACATTACAACACTAAATCAAGGCAATATTAGACCCATTAATGTTAAAAATTCCCAAATTAAGTGAGGAAAAAGAATACCTTTTTCATTGCTACATTTAGCCCCCACTTTAGTGAGAGGAGGAGCTTGATTCAAAATCACACTAAAATAAACATTCAAGAGGGGTCCAAGTGTACCAATGTGGATGGTATAGGATGAAAAATACCAAGGGGTGTCCAAGCCCCCTAGATCCAAGATCCTATGTCAAACCAACATAAGCACAAAGGGACACAAATAAGGTGTATGATATGTAGCATCAAGATACACAAACATACAACTTCAAAGACTAAAAGAAAGAAAAACTAAAACAAGAAAAATAAAATAAAAAGAGGTGGATCAAGTCTCAACTGTTTGTCCAACATGATGTGGATCAAGTCTTTGTTGTTTTTCCAAAACACATGCTCACTCTGAGGCAACATAACTTCAGGTTGTTTGGTAGGTGAGTATCTGGAAAGGGTGGCTTAGTGAGAAATGCATGCCTTTGTATCGACTTCTCACCATATAATGAGAAATTCATGCCCTTGTTTAGGATTCTCATCATACTCACCATACAAAATCTATCTCTCTGATAACTTTTAATAGGGTTCCAGAAAATGAAATTTCGATCTTATGAAAACATGTAAGTTAAAATTTGTTCAAAGGGACTTCACTTAGTTCATGTAAGGTATCTTCTTAGGGAACATTGTGCCTAATGTCTCCAAGAGAGGGAAAATCAAAGAAATTTCATTCTCTCGAATGAAATCATACCCAATGACACCACCAAGAAAAGGATGCATCACAATTAAATACAACCATATAGTGAAACATGAGTGTCTATGTATGCCCCCATTTTAAAGTGGTTTCTAACACCATTGTTGTGAGAAATTGTTTTAAAGTAAAAGAATACATGAGAGCTTATTCAGAAATCCCTTTGCGAAGTCATATGTTTTCAAATGAAACTACATCATGGATAACGGGTTTCCCCCAAAATGCAATGCTAAAGATAAATCAATATGTCACATGTGAGTCGACTTAAGGCATGTTGTCCACATCCCAAGCTTGCTCTTATATATTCAAGGAAGGCGGTCAACTAGCCAAAATAGACAATGGAAAGTGCCATACGAGGAAAAGGCTACCTAACCCATTTCCCCCACTCATTGCAAGACAAGGATGAGCCGAGATGATTGATGAGAAACTTTAAAATCAGTATTAGTTTGTGACGCCCACCTCTATGCTACATCCGGTAAGTGAACTATTTTAAGTTTAATTGTTGATTATGTCAATGATACCATTGATGATAGGAGATTTAGACATTTGTGTTCATGTGATGGTTTGATTGGGACTATGCTACATCTAGTACTTGGATTATTTTGAGTTTGGTTGTTGTCTATCCCTATTGATATCATTGATGACAAGATATTTGAACATTTAATTTAATATGATTATTTGATTTTGATTATGTGACATGCTAGCTAACTATAATGATTGATCTATTTTTATGTTGGTTATTGATTTTGTTCAATTTGGACAGGTCTAAAAAACTTAATGATGAAGGAATGGAAAAAGTGGTGTGAACCAACCACGTTGCAATTAGATGAGTATGAAAATTAATGTTAATGAAAATGAGATAAGATAGATGGCTAATGATGTTTCAATTATGTTATAGGATATTTATGCTATACAAATTATGAAACTTGTGTGAATTCAATTGTGATTCAAATGATTTGATTATTATATGAATATGATTTACTTGGATGGATTAACGTGCGTATTGAGTGTGTAGGTACATTTTCCATGGCCAATGGAAATTGGAGGCAACTCTTGGGAACCCTATGTAAATTAACCAGTGAAACCGAGCTAAAGTCCATATGAAGGGACTATAGTTCCATCATGTGATTATTGATGTTATTTGTGAATGTTTTTAATTTGGTTTTTATTACCACATTAGTCCATCCAGGAGGTGAGTTGTCTATCCAAGTGGACAAATTCGGATTTCAACTTTTAGGCACTTTTTGAGGATTAAAAAGTGATATTTTTAAAGTATTTTTATGGGTTTAATGTCCCTAGGGAAGGTACCTATGGGTTAGGTACCTTTTAAGCTCAAAATCATGGGCCAATCTCCAGATTGGGCACTCTTTTTGAGACCTTAAAGAAGTTTGACGAAAATAAGGTTTGGAAAGTAGGATGGGGACTAGTCCCTTTCCAATCCCACTTCTCCATGTTGTCTTGGGATTCTCCCTAATCCTCACACATGTGTGAGAACACATGGGTGAGTGTGCCTAAGAGAGTGAATGGGAGGTTGACAAATGTCAACTCCCTATTCAAAGGAGTTCATACTTGAGTTCCTATAAAACAAACTCAAAACAAGGGTTAGGGGATTCTTTTGCATTCTTGATTTTGGTTGAATTTTGGGGGGAGTGAGGAGTTTGAAGAAAAATCTTGGAAGAAGAGGAGTTGTGTGGATTCTCAACCCATCCTTTCCTAAGCTTGATTTTGAGGTAGATTCACCACTCTTTCTGTTTCTCTGTGTTTCTATTTGCAAGATTACATGTGTATGTAAAAATGTTCTTAGTATTTGATCTCTTGTGTTGCTTGTATGCTTATTTCTAAATGCTTTTGGTGCTTTTTTTCTTGTGTTGTTGAATGTGGTTTATGTGATGGGTAAAGGGTTGTATAGGGATAGGCTCACCCAAAATTTGGGAAGAGCATCCCTCGTTGGGGATTGTATGGAGTAGGAACCTCCATGGGGAAGTTTAATTCCTCCTTAAGAGATGTTTAAAAGGGTATGAGTACCCATATATAGTTGTGAAATGGCAGAAATGGTTTTGGTGGTATGGGTTTTGGAGAAAGAGATGATATTAAAGAAGGTTTTCTCATGAAATGAAGGGACTATGATATTGATTTTCTATTGTTTTCTATTATTATAAGTCCCCATATGGAGTGCGTAGTCCACCCTCATCCCCTCTATGGATTCTTGAAGGAATCCTAAAGTTATGTGATAATCCCTTGGGTGGGTGTGTAAATATTCTTGTTGTATCATGTGTGTGTGTAAATATTGTTATGCTTGGTTTTTTTTGTACCTGGTTCCCTCGGTTGCCTCCTAGCTCGGGGGTGGTTGGTTTTCCAACCAAAGGTTGGGAGGTGAGCTCCCCATTGGCCTCTAGAGAAAATTTTGTGTGTATTTTTGCAGATTTGAAGAAGCTAAAGAGTTCTTGGAATAATCATGTTACTTGTGAATAAAGATGGTGTTATCATGTCAAATAAATCTGTCCTTTTGAAGTTAAAGTTATGGTCCTTAAAAGCTTGTTGTAAAGAGCTTGTGATAATCTGTTGCAAGTATGTAATTGTTGTAAGGAATATTTCCTTAAAGAAAAAAACTGCTACTTTATATAGTGTGGATAGACGAGTTACAAGAGTAGATGTGGAAAATAGAAGAAAGAAAGAAAAGCATATGTTGTAGAGGAAAAGGAACTTGTATACTTGCTTGTAAAGTTATTTTTTTTATATCTTGCTGGAAGGAGTATGTAGACCTATCTCATAAAGCTTTGAACTTACTATTTATTGATTTAATATAGTTTATTCTATCCAAAGTTTATAGGAAATCTTGATTGTGTAGTGCACTTCAAAATCACTCTCATAGTTTAAAGCATTTTGTCTTAAAACACAATAAACTTGTCAAATCTCCTTTCATAATAATAGATAGTTAGCATTATATCATTATAGAACAGAAACACTTTTGGCTCAAAATTATGCAAATACCTAAGCTAATGAGAGGATCTTAAGTTACAGTATGACTTCTGAGGAAAGAAAAAAAAAAGTTTATTTTGTTCACTGGGATGAATTGATAAATAGGTATATGATTGGCTGTGTATAGATGCTATATCTGTAACGTCAGTTCTAGTAGTTAAAAATAGATAATTTTGTGTTGGTAACTCAAGCATTTCGATGCAAATAAATAGATAAACTTTAAGTATCACGCCTGTCTAGGTACCTTTCAAAACAAAATGAGAAAGATTATCCACTTGATTATGTGGTTGTTAATATTTGTGTATGATGTGCCTTCAAAAAAATGCATATATTCAAAATATGCTCATTTGGGAAATCAAAAGGAAATTAAAATCACAGTAGAAGTTAGTTATTTGTAATATTGCTCCTCGGATATGACCTTGCAATTACATAAGATGAAGGAAGACGAGTCTAGTTTGAAAAAAAAAAATACACAGAGAGCATAAGCTAAGCCATACGATAATAGTAAGATGAGTAAGCTTGAATACTCTGTACCTGTGAAGGAAAACCCTATTCGTTGTGACCTAAGCATGCAATATAATAATAATAATAATAATAAAATCTACCATATCTTGGTCAGAGAAAAGGTTGCAGTAGCGTCTGGGCGTAGCGACTGGACACCTTATCCCATGTTTCATACTCAACAGATTTCACCATCATCCAATGTGGTTACCATACTACTTGGATGGGGCCTTTCTCTCATCAGGGATCCTCAGCCAATAATGGGAGTCATAGAGTTTATTTCTTAAGGCCCACAAGGACCTCCCATTTGGGGTGGCTCTGTTCGGATCGTGGTGTTGCTTGAACCAGTGATGAGAAAGTAGACCCTGTGTCGTGATACTAAGTCTCTTTAGCCAGCGGCAGAAAGATCCATGATCGCCTTCTTGTAACTATTTGATTTGACCTGCATTCACCCGTAACAAAAAAATAAAAATAAAAATAAGATAGGCAAGCTCATATCAGTAAAGGCTAGTAAATATTGCAAAGATCATTGGTTCCCAACCACCAATGTTCTAAAGGATGTCATGAAGTTGAAAAGATGCAACCTGTTCTGGATTTGTGCCTAGCATTGCAAGCCCTAGGCTCATCTAGGATACCAGCGTGAAAGTTTTTTTCAACCACCCCTTACCTCTCAAATACACTAACCATCAATAGTATTAGTTACAGGAACACCAGCTTTATGCCCAGTTTTGATTGTAGTAGATCGTATTGGCTGGGGTAGCGTGAGGAGTGGAGTTAGTATGAAGACTGCCAACTATTGGTGGGTTGGCTTATGAAGGCAGTTGTACAAGATACATGAAATCTGATGTGATTTAATTGTTGATCTGTCTCGTCCAGAATCATTAATTTCTATAATTCTTGTTTTAGCAACCTTAGTCTAAATGGTAATGTTGTTGCCAGTATTCACCAAGATTTTACCAGTCCAACTCCATTTACTGCAAAATAATACTATACTATGAATACGAAAAATTCCATTACTTCGAGTTGAGTCACCAACCATTTTCAATAGGATTATAATTATTTTTTCTTCTTTGTTATCCCTTACCACTCAAAGACTTTTCCTATGGCAGTCTGCATGGGAAACAAGGAGAATAAATTAAGGTAACAAAAGTAGTCTTGTGTTCTGGGCACTAATCAAAATCCATTCAAATGTGCATGGCCTTCCATATGCCACTCTTTCTTCCACCTATGAAACAGGTCACTGTCAGAACTGAGTAGGCGATCACCAACTTGAAGGGCGTAATGAAAAGATAATTTAAGCAAAATCTGATTAACTTCTTAGCTGTTTAATTTCTGACACGGACCACATTCTGTGGTGATTTGGTAAATGCCATGAGTTGCCCCAAGCATATATGGGAGTCCTTATCAATTTCATGAGAAGTTAAGATAACTACCTCATTTATCACTGGTAAATATTAGCAGATTTGAGCCGCTCTGAAATGAAAGAGTATATAGTAGTTAGGGAAAATATGATTATTATGATCACAAAATAAAAATAAAAGTTAATTAAATGTGAAATGCGTCCATCTAAAGACAAATAAAAGTTGTCTACCATTCATAATTGATGTTTTCCTTATAATGTTTTCTATCCTCACAATCCTACGTGAATTATGGTTAAAAAGTTAGGTTTTAAAGATTACGTATAAATAAATAAATCCTAAAAGAAGAGAGGCTTAACTCTCTTTATTTACATAGATCACATACATGAGCTTCTTCTTTCTCCTTATAAATGCTCTTTTCTTTTTCTAGTTAAGGAATATAGATTAAGATTTTCTTGTTTATATTTTTTTATATCTATGAGATAAAAAGTGAAGTTCAATTATGTTTTTTTTTAAGGAATAGAATAAACAAATGAATATTGTAAGAAAACTAGAATTATACATGTATTTATTTAATTATAAGAATAATGATAATGAGTTTTTATATTTATATAAATATTTATTGATATATTCATATTTAAATGTTAAATTATTATTGTGTGGAAATAATAGAGTTTTGATATTGATATAATCTTAAAATGGAATATCAATAACAATTTTATCAATGGTTACAATGGGTAGATATAGTATTGCTCATGCAAGGATGTTGTTAGTGAGCAATTTATTAAGTCTTGAAAATAATTTTCGTATCTCTCTTTATCCAAAATAACAACAAAATTAAGTGTAATATTATCAATAACATAAATACAAATTTAAAACTATGAAGATACTAGTATAAATTAAGATCCACAGTATCACTATGGACTACTAATAATAATGTCCTTAAATAATAACATTAATGAAAATCTAAGGTTCTAAAGGAATCATTGATTTGGACCTTAATCGTAATATTAGCATATTAGTTATAATAAGATGAATATATTATTTGGATAAATGGTTTCAATATTACCCACTCTAGTCTAACCTTAATTAAGAGTGGATGATAATTTATGTTGGTTTAGGCATTAGTATTAATGTTAGCATGAATATGAAACCTACAATAATATTGAGGTAATCATATAAGCCTATAATAGATTTAATCTTGTAGCTCATAATATAGACTTGAGCATATCATTGATAAATGCATTCAAAGGAAATTTTATGTCCAACACTTATATCCATTTGGATCCTTACTCAAAACTATTCCATGGGTGGCATTATTTCAAGGTCATGCCTTTAGAAGAAGGTATAGGAGCTTCCAAAGGCAGCAATAGTTATAGCACGGTCAAAAAAATTAATGTTAGAAGGCTATTTAAATTAACCCATGAGTGGTTATAAAAAAAAAAAATTTGCTTTTGTGTTGTCCATTGGAAAATTTTGGGCATTACATAGTTAGAGGAACTAGATGCTTCAAAACAAGGAAGAGCACCGCAATCCTTAAGATGTTGAATTTTATTACTCAAATCCATACATTCATTAGTAGAATTCCCATGAACTCTATGATATCCAAAAAATGAACTCTTGTAGTAGAATTTCTTTCATGTGGGTATTTGTAGGATCATGATGGGCCAAAAAGTGGTGATATGATGGGTATGTGGATGATGACTTTATTTTTACCCAAAATTGATCAAACAGAAAGAGTTTTTAAAGGATATTCTGATATTTCCACCAATATAAATTATTCTTTACATTGAATTTAATAAATAATTATTATTCATTTTCTATTTGAATTACAACTAAAGTCTTGATTGATAGGCTGATTGGAAAACATCTACAACTTTCAAATGGTATCACATTTTTTGAATCTAAAACACGTCACATTCTATGCTTTGCATACTATAGGGTTTTTAGAAAAAATGAATTTCATGAAGTTTTGACCAAGTTAAGGTGATCAGACATACGAGTTTTTATATTTTTTAAAATTTGTAATAAAACAAAAAATTAATTATTTACTTGGATAAAAATTATAAAAAAATATGCATCACATTGGTACATGAATCCTCTACTTATAGTTAAAATTTTATAAGAAAATATTATCATTTTATTTTGGTTAGGGTGGTCAGATAGACACCTACTTATTTTTTCCCTAAAATTTAAGTTCTACTCCATTGAAATTTCACATTTTCACCAAATAGGATTTTTTTTAAAAAATATAAACCTATTAGTTTACAACATACATTCAATTTTCTATAGATTCTATTCTTGCATATTTCTAAAATAATATAGATAACTTATTCAATTTTTTATGTCAAGTTTCCTAACTCTAATTTTTCTGAATTTTTCGCCACTTAACGGCTTGTTGTTTTCATGATGATCTTGTACATACCCATGTTCTTGGAGGGAGGGATATCAAACAATATGGAGGAGTCTCAAAAAGATACCCTCTTGATCAATAGTAGAGGATGTTCTTTTATTTTGTGATAAATATATCTCTTGCTTAATACAAGGTATCATACTTACACAAGACTCTTTCAATTGTGAGATTTTTTTCTCTTCTATTAAGGAAGGTGTAAAATCTAATGAACTCAAATCATTAGTGTAATGTGTGATGACATTGATATTAAGAAAATATTTATTTGTTTCTTTTTTTTCTTTTGAAGGATAATAACCAAGACAACCAATATCTATTAAATTAGGATGGTGTAATGTTAAATTTTGCTTAGAATAATCTTTTGTAAGTGTTGATATTAAGTGAAGGCTTGTTTATTTCTTTCGAGGAATAGTTACCAGTACCATTATTTATTTCTTGTGTGTTAGGATCTATTAGGAAACATATACCTTGTTCTCTAGCACCACATCCTCTTCCACTATACCCAAGTTGTTTCACAAGTTGATAACCTTTTTCATAAAGATTTTTTATTTCTTTCAGATTTGAAGGTAGTTTGTAATCAATTTCATCGAAGTTTGTTGTGTATTTTGTTAAATATTCTTCTAAATTGGTTGAAGTGGATGCTTTCGAATCTTGTGTTGACATTACCACTTTTTCTTTTCCCTTATTAGACTCATTTGTTATGAT
Source organism: Sequoia sempervirens (assembly GCA_007258455.2). Lineage (NCBI taxonomy): Eukaryota > Viridiplantae > Streptophyta > Pinopsida > Cupressales > Cupressaceae > Sequoia > Sequoia sempervirens. Next base: position 590,462,852 of record VDFB02000003.1, read on the forward strand.
CTTCTATTTTCCCGTGAATGTAGGTGTGAAATATAAGGAACCATAATCATCTTCCAATAACTTTGTAACTTCTTCATTATGCTTTTCTTTTCCTTTCTCTTGCATGGGTTCCACTTGTGTAGTTGGTTTCAATTTCTTCAAAGGATTTTCCTTGCCTTTCTCAATTTTTAAACAACTATTTAGTTGAAGGTCGACTTTGATTGTATACACTTTGTTGTTGTAGACATACTTCATTTTAGGATGAAGTGTAGAAGGAACCCCATTCATTGCATGAATCCATGACATTCCTAAAATAATATTGTATGAAATATCATGAGGCATAACATGAATAGGATTTTATAACGTTTTTTTTCCAACTATAATATACAAAGTGATCACACCAAGTCATTGTTCTCCTACATTGTCAAATTATTGAATTCATAAGGAATCAGGTTCAATTCTTGATTTATCTATGCCAAGCTTATCCAAAAGGGTTACACTGAACACATTAAGGGCCAAGCCATTGTCAACAAGGGTTCATTTTATCCCTATCCTATTGAAAATAGCTATTATCATGAAAGATTCATATTTCTTTTGCACTTTTGGTGAATGTAAGTCATCTTGATGGGAAGTAATGTCTAAATTAACCAAAGTTATAGCTTGAGTTTGAGCTACCACATAATTTGATTGCACATTAGGAGGGGTAGGAACTTTTTGTAAGGAACTTTGGATCTATTATGATAATGAGGGAACGCTGGAATAAGGTCCCATAATGATATCTTAGTAGGAGTGTTCTTAAGTTGTTCAACAAAATCATACTCCTTTCCACTTTACAAAGGAAAACGAGGAGCACTAGGCAACATAGTGTTAGGTAGTGGGAGGGATGTTGAAGGTGTTTGTCTTGGTTGCAAATTGTTTCTAGTGTTATACGTATGAGCAACAATATTGTAATTTGATTGCTTTGAATCATTATTCTTAGGTGGTTCAAGGATGAGGACATGTTTTTTTTGAGTTTGTGGTTGTTGTGAGGGTGGGTAAATGATAATGTTAGGCTCAAGAGAGTACTTCAAGGGATATCTAATGTGGATAACCTCATAAGATTTATTCTTATTTCATTATCTATCAGTGAAGGGGAGTCTAATGTCACTACATCATCTTCATCTAAGGAATTCATATCATTATTGTTTGAAAGATATGTTTCAATGTTCTCATTTTCTTGCACCATGATATGCTCCCTAGTAGGAGAGTTTTTAGGAGAACTAAAAAATAGATGTTCATGAAATTCAAAGGTTGGTTCTTCTAAAATAACTTCTTCACAAGTAGTGGAATCATCAATGGTTGGTTTTTCTTGTTTAACAATGATATCATTATCTTGTTCAATAACATTTTTCCTAAGGGAAGAGAGACAAATAGGACTCTTATAACTTTCATTGGTTTGATCTTCTAACACCAAAATATCTTCTTCATAAATAGGAGAGATATTAGGAGTAAAAAAGTATGATTATTATGGTTATATATGATTACATTCCTTTGTCCCACAATTTCATCCAAAATAGGATAGGTAGGGGAAGAAAAATAAATAGGGTTATCATAGATCTTAAATATTTGATCATCTAACACCAACACATTCTCCTCACAAATAACATTATTGTCATGATTTCTTATAATTGCATCCCCATTCACTAAAACATTCTCACAAGAAATAGATGAATCGAAACTAGGTAAGGTGATTTTTAGAAATGTGTCTATGATATCATTCTCTTGTGCTATAATATCTTCTAATGTAGGAGGGTTTAGAGAAGATGAGCTTTCAAGATTGTCATGATTCTCAATGAGTGCATCTTCTAACACTGAAATACCTTTGTCACATGTAGGAGAGGTATTAGGAGAAGAGAAACTATGATTATCATGATTGTCTATTCTTTCAACTTCCTCTATCACATCATTTCCACAAATAGAAGAGATATGAGGGGGTGTAGATAGGTTTTTATTTTCTTATGGTAAGAGACTATCATAACTAGGAAATATATTGAATGAATGACTAAAATTCTTATTGATGAACTTTTTCTTTCCAAACTTGGAAAATAAAGATACTAAAATTTGTGAAAGGTAATTTATACAAATTTAGTGTGCAAAACCCAAAATGGAAAGATATTTAGAATGCATTGCAATGACCTAGAATGAAATGCAATTTCTAGATGATAAACAAGGTAATTTGCTGATTTAAATATGTAACAATCTAAAAATGAAATATTGTAAATGCAATTTTGAAATTAAGCAATGCCCAAAATTAACCAAATTAAGATAGGTCTAATTAAATGGATGAAATTGAAACTCAACAAACTGAAACAAATATCTAATGGTAAAAAATAGAACAAAAATGAAGTTTTTAATTCAATAAAATGTAGTTTTAGGTCTTATCTGGGACTATATCGACTAGATGGGTGAATGATTCTTAGTTAGGGTTTTTGGTAGATTCAAGTAGTGAAAAAAATCAATATAGAATTCCTAGAGATCTCTAGGAAAAACACTTGTATATGGACTAAATCACCCAGATGGACAAATGAGTCCCAATTAGGGTTTTGAAGCCAATTTTGATAGATATTTAGGTGTTTTCTAATAATTTTAAGATTCAAGTCTGCTACATTAATTTTTAGTTTCAATGCAATGTGAAATGTAAATTGAAAATGTGATGAAATGATGACCTAGAAGACCTAGTTTGATATGCAAGTTAATATGATGTATATGATAATATGACTATTGTTTTGTATTTTTCAAATTGAAATAATGAAAATAATACAATCCTAAAACCATAAATGAGATGAAAATTTGAATTCAAACTAAACACCCTGAATGAGATGCAAAGGGCTCCTAAAATAAAAAAACTACAATGTTCACAAGTGTCGAGTTGGTGAAAATGAACCATAGGAAATAGGGTTTCACCTTTTAGGAGATGGAACCAGGGTTAGGACCTATTTTATTCTTAGTTCATTAGGAAACCAAGATCCCTCAACCAAGTGACTCAATTGAGAGAAGGAATACACAATAACAAGGGAATGTAAAGTTTCCTTAGGTGTGATTAAAGATGTTTCACCACTAAGAAAATTATTAGAAAGAAGGAAATGAAAGTAATATGCAAATCTAGCTATGCAACCTATAAAATGGAACTCAAATTAGAATAATAAATTGAGGATGAACAAAGAAGCACCTAGAAAATGAAGATGACTAAGAAAGACCAGAGAACTCTAAAAATTATTGATCTTGATGTGCACTACAACTCGTATGATAGACTGAGTGATTTAGTCCCAATCTAGTGTTTTTTTGAAGAAACTATAATCTTCAGGTGACAAATTAGGATCCTCTAAAAATTGGTAAAATTATTGTACAAGGAGTCATACACCCAAGGTGGTGATTCATTCATGTTCACAGAAATTTTCAAAACACACATCACTAGAGAGAGAAAAATATTGTGTTTATTAGTGGATGGAGCTCTACCTTAGTTAGACCTCATTTGAGTAATTAAAATTTGAAATGAATTGAAATAAAATGAAGGAGTTATGAATGAACAAATGAATGTAACAACTAACCAAACCTTGTTGAATTCTTGGAGTGTAGATCTACAACTTGTTTGAATTGGCTTCAATGGATGTAGATCTTGATCACAACACTTGATATGGCTTTGAATTCTTGAACCTAGATCAAAAATGATACATCAACATGTTAGCTCAAAAACACACATGGTGCATGAATACCTTGACATGATGTTTGAATCTTGAATTGATGCTCCAAAATGCTTAATAATCAGCTCTTGAATGCTCATGTAAACTCTTTAATACTCTTGGATACTTGAAAATATCTCTTTAAGGCTCTAGATATAGGTGAGACTCTCTTTCTTGAAGATTCTTAGGCTAATTAGGTGGAATAATGATTTTAAACCTTCATTGTATAGACACTCCATCTAATTTATCATTTATTAGATCCCAAATGTCAACATTCAAAAAAATTTAATTGAAAACCCTAATTTACTATTCAAAGCTCTAAAAATGGGCCAAATTGGACACATCTTCCCAAGGTGGCGTATGGGTCCCACCTAGGGGGACTCATACGCCCAAGGTAGTATATGGGTCCCACCCTAGCTTTTCAAGCTAAGGAAATGTCAGGAGGTTAGAAAATCAAATGTATTTGTTGAGTTTATCAGGATTTTGGTTGAAACAATCCTCACTATGCATAATAAAGAGTCTTAGGGGCCCATTAATGATGATTTGAAGGTCATGCATGAAAGAGGGCCCAAAAATTAGTGTGGAGAAGTAAATAAATACACTTTATAACACTAAATTAGGAAAAAATTAGGTCTATTTAGCCTAAAAGGGCCCAAAAACATAGTGTAAATGTGTAAAAAATCATTACAACACTAAATGAAGGCAATGTTAAACTCATTAATGTCAATCATTCCAAAATTAAGTGAGGAAAAGGGATACTTTTTCTATCACTACAATAATTAATTTTGTGGGACAAGAAATTGATTCATATTTAAATAGAAGTCTTTTACATATACTAAAAAATAATCAAGGAAATTCAAGGGAAAAAATGAAACATTATTTAACACTTTCATCAATCAAGATCATATTTTCAAGGCATTAGAAAGATGGAAAAAATTGTGAACAAGGAGCTAGTATGATTAATCATGCAATTATTATGAAGATATATGAGTTATACTCTACATGCTAGTTATAGCAATCTATTATGTTTTGTGGAAAAACCTATTGTAGGTCTTCAAACCATTCAAGAATCCATCAAAATACCTTTGGTGGAAACTCATGGTGTAGACATCACTTCGACAGAGATTTCATACCAAGGTAACATTATCTATTTATCATTTATCCTTCTAGTCAATTATTTTTTTAGCCTTTTCTCGACCTAGGGAATTCCCTCTCAATCATCATCATATGTTATACATAGAGGTAGAAATATCTAAATGAGGTTTTAGAGGAGGCTTTGATGACTCAATGGCATCTCTATATTCTAAAGAAAATCAGACATCTAGCTAAAGGAGAAATTAATTTTTTTTGAGGTTTTAGAGGAGGCTTGGATGACTAAAACTTTGGATGAGAATGGGGAAGGAATTGGTGTAGGAGCGCATGTTTGATTTCTTGCCTCCATAAGGCCATTTGAAGATAGTTACTCTATTTTCTATATTGGGTGTTATAATAATGTTTATCAAACCATTTTAGAGGTGTTTGAGTCTTAGGAAGTCATATTTTAAGTCATTTTTCAAATAATTTTTAAAGTTGCTCCATATTATAAGAATTGTAAAATTTACTCAAGAAAGTTGCCAAGCAACTTGTCAAAAAATGTCAATAAGGTGTTTTGTCAACAAACTAATCAAAAGGTAGTTGAAAATAGTTGGTTTTGGTTGGAATTTTATAAAGACAGCCTCCAAAACTTGAATTGAGGGCTAGAGACATTATTTTTGAAATTTGATGAATGTAAACCTCAAATTTTGTGTGTATTTTCTAATTTTTACATTGTTTCTAATCTGAAATTGTGCTTTGTACAACCTAGTATGGACTCAAATAATGGAGTATCATATATTAATGGAAATATCTCTATTTCTAGTTTCCAATTATTTTTGTCTCATTTAATTTTATTGAGATTTGTAGAAGATATGACTATTTTGGCGAGACTACCCTATTCTAACAATATTGTGTAGAATTTGCAATCTGAAAAATGTGATGGTCTGAACCCTATCCAGGATTTACAATTTTGGGAAAAATACAATAAATTTCTTTTTCATCGTTGGATCTTCATAAAAATTGGAGGAAAAGTCTATAATTATGTTGTCTTCAATCTCACTAGAGCAATTGGCTTCATTATTTGTTTTGTGGAATTTATTAATGACTATTGATTGGATTAAATTGCGGGCTGCCATGGCTATGTTTCCAATGTGATATAGAATGCCTAATAGTGTAATGCCCTACCACACAACCCTAGGGGAAGTTGCAATTCACTAACCAAATGCAACAATTTTTTTTTTCCTTCTAAAAGAATAATAACATACAAGTTCACCATACAATGCCAACATCCCCTAAGGCTACGAGACTGAGATTACTATAAACCCGCAAAACAACATACATGAAATGAAACATAAAATTTAATTACTTAAGGAAATAAGGGTGCATACATTCCATACATGATATAACATCAAAGACAAATCGATGCATCACTATATCCAATAACAATTGTTTACATTATAATTACAACACTCATTCCCTCAATGAGGTAAATCAAAGAAACATGATAATATATTACAATTTCCACCTTGATACAAATGAGGGGTAATAAAATATAAGATCAACTGGAATGAAAGAAGCTAGAAGAGTAACTGGAAACAACGAGCTCTCCAACATGAAAGTCTCATCCACATGATCATGAACAAAGCCAACGGTGTAAGGTGCACATTCCACACAACCAAGTGAAACCCAAAGGCTCACCCCCCATGCTAGGAGATAGTAACAAGGATTTCTGGTCAAGACCAACTACCTCTAGACAAAGGCTAACATAACTGAACTGACTCAAATACCAAATAACATCACTTATCATAGTATGACAATTCACAAGACAATACATTTCTTCCAGGTTACATAGGTCAAGTACACCATTGTACAACACACAATAACTAACTAACTATTGATGTAGGAAGAGTGTCATACATAAATTTTCATGAGTTACCCTAGCTCAACCTTCCTAGGCTACCGGACCGCTATCATGGGTTACCCTAGCTTGCCTCTACAGGTGCTAGACCCTCATGCAAAACTATGCGTCTCATCTCATCTCCAGCCTTAATAACACATACTTCATGAGAAAGGTATTCTTTAACTTAATTAGTGTGAAGTTCCCCATTAATTCTCTTAGATTATCACTTGATTAAACCCTAAGTGAGTTACCCTAACACCAATTTGGGCGTTGGACCCCCACAAAGGGCCACTCTCCTAATGACAACATGGGGATACAAAACCCCCAAACTAAGGGTAGACAACATGCACAAACTGATAACCAATTTAGACCTTAACACATAAGGTCACACACCTCATTCATAGTACACGGGTAACCAAAACATATCACACATCCCATTCATGATAACTAGGTGCTAACACAACTACCCCCCCATGCACCACCCAAAACAAGACACAAGTTTGACCAATGCAAATAAATAACCCAACAAGAAATGAACCTTGGAAGACTTACTAAACCAAGGACTTGATAGCACAACATCGAGAATAAAAGAGACAGTGCAATGAACAACAATCTGACAATTTATTCATCTACCTTAGGATTTCCTAAATCCAAGCCAAACAATGTCGTAGTGCATATAATTGAGTAAAGTAATTAATCCTTGATTGCACATATTCTAAAGCAAATAAAATTCCATTGGCATCATATGGGAATTTAAAGTTATAAGTTTATTTCCTTTTTCCAATTTTACTTAATGATTTAAATCAACCATAAAAAACCATTTGAAATAAATTTAATTCATAATAGCTCATTCTTTACAAAAAAACCAATTTTCTCATTTATACTTTATAAAATATTATTTTAATAATCATATATATATATATATATATATATATATATATTAAACATATATTCACATTATATATACTTAGTGTATATATAACCATATATATAAATACTATTTAAACATTTTTAAAATAATAAATAATATCCCACATAATTAAAATATAATATATAATATAATATATAAATATATATTATATTATAAATATATAATATAAAATGAAATGAAAAAAAAACAAAAAACAAAAAACACGCAGGTCGCAGGGAACAGGGGTTTAAATCCCTGTGGGAGGTGGGTCGCAGCTCATGGCTGGCCCAACCTCCCTCATGGGGGCCGCGGCTAGGGCACACCTCCCCCACTATGTGTGGGGGATGCTGCCATAGCAGTGCCTTCCCCATGGGGGCGGCTGTGGCAACCGTGGCTGCCAACGCCTCCCCCTAGAACAAAATAAAATTTTATTTTATTTTTATATATATATATATATATTTTAAACTTTTTAAAAATGAAAATTTCTTCATACCTTGTTTCTGGGTGAAATAAACTAGAAGATAAAAACATGGAATTTTTTACCAGCCCTTTTTAAATTCAAAAATATAAACATATATATATATATGATATGTATATATATATATATTCTCAAATATATATATATATATATATATATATATATATATATATATATATATATATATATATATATATATATATGTATATATACATATCATTATATATATATCATTATATATATAAATTTGCTCCAATACAGTCATATTGAAGAAATGCAAACTACAGAAAATTGATAAAACAAAGGTTTCTTTTCCTTTGTTCTTTTCTGTGAGCATAGTTTGAGTTTCTTATCAAAACTTCTAAAACATCACCAGATTCTTAGAGTTTATTTCAAATTTCAAACACAAATTTAAGATGGGTTTTACCCAAGAGCTTGAATATTTCAAGAACATGAACAAAATGAAATTTTCTTTCCAAGTAAAATAAAATAAATAAAGCACAAGCAAGGAACCTGATTTTTCTCCAAGAACTTGAAAGCTTTCAATGGAGATTTTGCCCTTGTGTTCAATTCAGCTTCTCCAATATCAATCCTTTCTTCCCCAATTTTTCTCAAAAAAAATTCAATCCAAGTTTTGCTCTCCCAAATTCCAAATTTCCAATTCCAAAAAAAAAATGAATTACCTTATGCCATTTTCTCCCCCAAATTTGTCAAAGCCCTAAAATGGACTCACCCACCAAAACTTATTGCTAAAAATGGAGATATTTTTATTTTTTTAATTCTTTTAAAACAATTCATATTTCAAATGTAATTTGCATAATACCATTTAAAGATAAAAATCTATTTACAACCCCAAAGGCAATTAAATTTCTTTAACCAAATGAATTTAACAATTCACAAATAAAATTATTTTCAACTTTTATTTCTAAAAGTAAAATATAAAGCATAATTCTAATTTTTTATTTAATCCAAAAATCTAAAGATGCCAACCCAACCAAATTGGTTTAATTTATCACTATTAATTTAATTAGTCAATAAAATAAATCTAATTCAAAATTAGATTATTTTATTAATTAAATTAAATTAATTAATTAATCACTAATTTTCCAACATTTCAATAAGGAAAAACAATCATCATTTGTAAGTTTCAAAAGCCATTTAATCACTTTTAACTTGCAATTTTAAATACAAAGCCAAGGAGGAAACTAACAACATAAAATAACTGAGCTCGACTATAAACCCGATCACACACAATGACTAGGTGATGGTTTGACACAGAAAACCTAGTTACTATCTCCCAATCGATACCGTTAGTCAAGGGACATGCTCAAACTTGTGAAACCAGGTGGAGTCAATGTCATGTACTTGCATCCTGCACACAATACGAGTGTCAAAAAATGCATATAATATATTAAAACACACTGTGAAGAGGAAATTGCAGAATCACAAGGCACTCACATGCGAGTGATGTGATCCTATCCCCTTCACCAATATAATATCACTAACTGACACATCTAATCATCAATAATATAATCAAAGCATAAAGCATTGGTAATTCACATACATGCTAATTTAATCCATAACATGAAATAATAATATCTGAATAAAGTACCATCACATCAAAACATAATGTTTACATCGCTTAATAGATAGTGGTTAAAATAACCAAGTTCCATAGTCACAATGCAATAGAAATAAAACATATCATAGAAGAACATTGTTCGATCAAAGAGCAAAATAGAGGGGTGTTACATCCTCCCCCCTAGGGTTAGGCTTACTCCTAGAAGCCTACAAACAAGAAGGGATAAAACTTCCCTCAAAAAAACTCAAAACCTAGATCCCTGAGGATGAACTCTTGATGCCAAAGGAAGAGATACACCCTGATGCATGGCCTAACAGGTATCCACTACATTAAGTACCCTATGTGATCTGCCTGCATCACCTACCACTAGATTAGAAGCCATCGGTCTCTGACTAAAACTAGAAGCACCCTGCTGAGGACACTGACGAGCAATGTGGCCCTGCTAAACACAAGCAAAACATCCTATCCCTCTACTGAACTCCCTAACACCATGAGATGCACTAGGTCACGAAAAGCCACCTCTACTATACACTAACTGGGAACTCTGAGCATGATTATTGTAGTGATTACGATGAGCTCGAATCCAACTATGATCCCTCTTCCTCTGCTTCCAACTACCACCTAGCTGGGACTGAGAATTTTGTTGCCTTGACTATGAAGGTTGATGTTTCCCACTCTTTGCGGTTTCCTGATTCCCCTTGGGAATGCTTGCAACCTTAGACTGACCACCCTAAGATCCAACACCAAAGGAAGGTGCACTGCCAAACTGAACTCCTGACTGACCACTAAAAGCCAAAGCTAAATTTTCTTCCACAATTCGAGCCTTATCCACAGCTACCTCCATGGTCTTTGGCTCAAATATCTAAACTTCACCACTAATCTGGGCATTCAAGCCCCTAACAAAATGTTGCACAAGCATACCCTCATCATCACCTATACCGACATACTACTTGAGCTCATAAAAACAATGCTCATAATGCTCTACTAACATATCCATCTGCCGCAAGGCATGGAACTCATCTCCTCGACGCTACCTCCGATGCTCCCAAAGAAATCTAGCCTGAAACTTCTCTTGGAACAACTCCCAAGAAACTATACCAATGACCAAATGGAGCTTCTGCTCCTCTAATCTCCACCAAGTGGAGGAAAATCCCCTCAAGTGCATGATAGTGCACCTAGCTTGAGTGTTGCTACCATATGGGTGCATAGCAAAACACCTAGTCAAGTCAATGAGCCATGTCTCTACCTCCAAACCACTGCCTGATCCATCAAAAATGGGTGGTCGTGCTCTAAGAAAGTCCCTCATATGGGCTGCTACCTCTAAATCAAACTGAACTGGTACCTCTCTCTCTCTAACCACCATTGGCTCTACCTCTTGCCTAGGCCCATGATGGGCAACTGTCTCCTCTAACAACTAACACACCTGAGTTTCCTCGATCCTATGTGGATCTGGATTCTGATTACCCTCTCCCTAAACATTCTGAGAAGCTTGTTGCTCCTCACGGTCAGGCTCATGAGGAACATGCAGAGGTGAATCCTGTTGTTCCCGCATGTGATCGCCTAAATGACCACATCTACGCCCTCCACCTCTTCTGCATCTAGGAGGCATACTCCTACATAGACACATCAAGGTATTAGGCAAGACACACAATTTAAAACCTACACACTACAAGCATAATGGGTCCACCATAATCCTAGAGTACCCAGTGTTTAAACCTGGCTCTAATACCATGTGTAATGCCTCGATACAAGTTCACCATAAAAATCCAACATCCCCTAAGGCTACGAGACTGAGATTACTATAAACCCGCAAAACAACATACATGAAATGAAACATAACATTTAATTACTTAAGGAAATAAGGGTGCATACATTCCATACATGATATAACATCAAAGACAAATTGATCCATCATGATATCCAATAACAATTCTTTACATTATAATTACAACACTCATTCCCTGAATGAGGTAAATCAGAGAAACATGATAATATATTACAATTTCCACCTCGATACAAATGAAGGGTAATAAAATACAAGATCAACTAGAATGAAAGAAGCTAGAAGAGTAATTGGAACCAACAAGCTCTCCAACATGAAAGTCTCATCCACATGATCATGAACAAAGCCGACAGTGTAAGGTGCACATTCCACCCAACCAAGTGAAACCCAAAGGCTCACCCCCCATGCTAGGAGATATTAACAAGGATTTCTGGTCAAGACCAACTACCTCTAGACAAAGGCTAACATAACTGAACTGACTCAAATACCAAATAACATCACTTATCATAGTATGACAATTCACAAGACAATACATTTCTTCCAGGTTACATAGGTTAAGTACACCATTGTACAACACACAATAACTGACTAACTGTTGATGTAGGAAGAGTGCCATACATAAATTGCCATGAGTTACCCTACCTCAACCTTCCTATGCTACCAAACCCCCATCATGTAACACCCCTCCCTTTTGTGCTTTGTTAATTAGGCAATGTTTTCCTATGTTATGCTTCGATCATGTTAACATGTGAATTAATGATGCTTTATGCTTTGATTATGTTAATAATGTTAGCTTTGTCAGTTAGTGATATTGTATTGGTGAAGGGGACGGGGTTGTATCACTCGCTTGCGAGTGCCCTACGATTCTGAGATTTCCTCTTCACGGTGTGTCTGATCATATTATGTATATATGCACATTCGACATGCTCTTTGTTGTAGGTTGGCAGGTACATGACATCGACTCCACCTGGTTTCCAGGTCTGAGTGTGTCCATTGACCAACATAAATTAATTGGGAGATAGTAGCTAGGGTTTCCGAACCAGGTCGTCACCCTAGTCATAGCATGTTGTTGGTTTGTCGTCGGGGTCAGTTGTTTTAACTTGGTCAGTTCCCCTTGAGTGTTTATTTAATTTCAAGTTTAAAGTTTATTAAATTTGTTTAGCTGCAAGCTAAAAGTGATTAAATAGCTTTTGGAAATTATAAATGATGAATGTTTTGTCTTATTGAGATGTTGGAAAATTATTGATTAATTAATTAATTTAATCGAATTAATAAAATAATCTAATTTTGAATTAGATTTATTTTATTGATAATTTGAATTAATTGTGTGAATTAATTAAATGATCCCTATGAATTAAAAGTGTGAAAGATTTAATTCTTTTGTTGAAAATAAAATGCTAAAATATTTTGAATTCAAATTGGAATTAGAAATGGTTTAAAGTTATTAAAAAATTCAAATGTTTTCTTATGCAAGACTTTGGGGTAAAAAGGATATTTTCTGAAATAGTTGACTATTTTGGGGAAAGATATTTTGAAGAGTTGAATAGGAATTTGAAATTGAATTTAGTTTGAATTTTGAAAGTGAGTTTGCATTTTGGATTGGAATTTAATTAGAATTTGAATTTGAATTAGAAGTTGAATTTGAATTTGAATTTGGAAAGTTTGGAAAAATGATATATTTTTAGTTAGGGTTTTTCTTTCAACCTCTCCATGGATTCTTGTTTTGAGAATTTTGGGTGGAAAGACTTGGAGGAGGCTATGATGGTGGAGTTGAAAGGGTGCTTGAAATCTCCATGGTTAGAGCTTGCAATTTTGGAGGAAACACAAGGTTCCATTATTTCTCCCTTCCTCTTCTTGCTCACTTTGTGTGTTTGAAAATATAGTGTTAGATTCAATAGAAATTCATGGAGAAGCTCTTAAATTTGGTAAATGGTTGATAGATTTGAAATGGAAAACAAACATGAAATTTAAAACCAAGTTATGGAAAGAAAATCCAAGAAATCTCAATGTTAAACTAGTTTTGAAAACCCATTTTCTTGTTTGAAATAAGTTATTTTTGGGTTTTGAATTATTTTTGCAATATGTGCTTGAAATCATAATTTGGGTATGTATATTTGTGAATATAACCATATATATTAATATATGGAAATACCCACAAATATATATACAATATATTTGTTATTTTCAAAATTTTAAAATATGGGTTTAACCCAGGAAAATTCTGGTAAATTCGTTTTGAAAAAACACAGTAAAATAATTTAATTTTTTTATTATATTTGTTTTTGGGGTGGTTGGGGAGGTCAACCCCCACCACCACCGTCGCCCGCAGGGGAGGCGTCGGCTATGTGAGGACACACAGCCACCGCCGCCCGCAGGGGGGGCTGGTTGTGTGTGAACACACAGCCACCGCCGCCCACGGGGGGGTGGGCCGTGTGTGTACACACAGTCACAGCTGCCGGCGGGAGGCAGGGGCTGCGTGCCCTGGGCCGACCCTTTTCCAATGTCGGCTTAAATTTGAAATTGTGTTTTTTTTATTTATTTATTAAAATTTAAATTTTTAATGAATATTATTTTATATTATATTTTATATAATATTTATAGTATTTAATATTATATAATATATAAAATATAATATATTTAATATATATTAAATTAAATGAAATTTGGTATAAGTTAAAATATGTTTTATTCTATTGGTTAAATCATCAAGTTTTGGAAATGATTAATTGAAATATAAAAGTTATTTGATCTATTTTGTAATTAAATGGAATTCTTCTTTTTATATTTGTTAAAATAATAGTTGGCTAAATTGAGTAACTTTGTGCATGAGGGTATATTCATACTTGGAATATTGGTTTGTAAATAATCATGTCAACATGCTTTTATATTTAATTGTATGGATTTCGCAATGGCATTGTATTTAATAGACGCGTTAAGTGGTGTCATAATTCAAATATATTAAGATGATTATCGTTATGCTTTTAGAGGTAAGAGTGGAGTTTGGAAAATCTAACGTCTTATTTGAAATATCGATTTTAGTTGATTGAATGTTCTTTGTTGCAAAATGGATTAAGTGATTTAATTTAAATGTTATTTATTAAAATACCTTGAGTTTGAATATGTTAGTGAAACTTAGGGAGAACGGTTGATTTAAATTTTAACCAGAAAGCTGCATCATTAAAGTGTTTGATTATGAATATGGTTACAAAATTTAGAGTAAATGATTTGTTCTTTATATAATTCAATGTCATGAAAAGAAATGGGATCAATCGATTGGATGAATGCAAGTCATGAAATCTGTGTTTGAATGGATTTAAGAAATCCGAACATTAGCTTACCTATGTGTCTGAAATGTTTTCAATGTTAATTGTTCGCCTTCGATGTTGTGGAAGGAGAGTGAATGTTTTGTGAATCTTCCTGATATGGGTTCATTTATTGGTATGGGTGGTTATTCGCGAGTTTATAATTATTGACTTTAAGTCGTCTCTTGTTGATCATGTAAGTCTTCCAGTAGTGTTTTCTTGAGATGATGCTATGTCTCTTATGTTTTGCTTTGGCTATCTTGGATTTTGTGTGAGTTAAGCTCAAGTGGTTACCTGGTTCTTTGAACGGGTTGTGTGACCTTGTGATTCTTGGTTGAGTCGAGTTTTAGTTGTTATGTGGGTTTCATTATGTAGCCAACCTTGTGTTAGCCTTGGGTAGTGCACGTGTTGGTTGCAAGTTTTGTACATCCATAGTGATGTGTTACCTGTTGAGGTGTTTGATTATTGGTGATAAGTGTTAGTGCATTGTCTACCCTTGGCATGTGGTTGAGTTTTGTGTTGTCGATAGGGGAGTGGCTTTCAAATGAGCGCTGGGCCCAAAGTGGTTCGAGGATAACTCATTTGAGAGTTAGTTAATTAAGTGAAAATTAAAATAACTTACTAGGGAGAGAGTAGCTTTGAACATTAATAAGATAATTTAGCCTCGCTCATTGGCTCAAGGGATTGTACGAGACTTGAGATGAGTCGGGAAGGCCTGGAATGGAAAAATCATTATCTTGTCTTCTCGAAAGATAATCGATTCCTCTCTGGTGTGCATATGGCACCGGGATCATGAGAGGTTACCAGGGTATCCCTAGAGGGGGGCCGGGACCTAGGAAGAACACCATTGGATAACCAATGCAGCCTTTGTGATGACACTCCTCCTATGATAGCAGTCGGTATGGTGTTGTACCGTTGGTTTATTTTGTACAGTGGTTGTACTCGATTTTGTACTCTAGAAGCATTGTAACCTTGATGTTAAGTGATGTGGAATATGTTCTTGTTTGCAATTCAGTTTTTGAGTTGGCCTGTGTCTAGTGGTAGATGGTCTTGTCTAGGAAATCATTGTTACTATCTCCTAGCACAGAGGGAGTGGGGCCTGTGGGTTGCACATGGTTGGGTGGCGTGCATCTTTCCGTTGGTTCTTCTTCTTGTTCGTGCGTTCGTGATTTCCAGTTGGAGAATTCGTGGGAATTAGTTCTTCTCATGCCTTGTTCTCTCAGTTCTTATTGTATTTTATTGCCCCTCAGTTGTTATCGAGGTGGAATTTGTAATATGTAATATTTTGGATGGAATTGCCTCATTCAGGGAATGAGTGTTGTAATCTTATTGTTTAAATGTTAATTGGAATCTTGAGGTATTTAATTATCCTTGTTGTAATTTATCTTGCATGGAATGTATATTGTCTCATTTCCTTAAGTGCATAATGTTTCAGTTTATGTTAATGTTATTTGATGTTGGGTTTTTAAGTAATCTTTGTCTCGTGGCCTTAGAGGTTGTTGGCAATATGTATTCACCTTACATGTTTTTGTACTTAAACAAAAAAAAAAATTTGGTACGTTTAAGTAGTGAATTGCAACTTCCTCTAGGGTTGCGTGGCGGGGCATTACACATCATGGGTTACCCTGGCTTGCCTTTACCAGTGCCGGACCCTCATGCCAAACTATGTGTCTCATCTCATTTTGAGCCTTAATAATGCATACTTCATGAGAGAGGCATTCTTTAACTTAATTAGTGTGAAGTTCCCCATTAATTCTTTTAGATTATCACTTGATTAAACCCTAAGTGGGTTACCCTGACACCGCTTTGGGCGTCGGACCCCCATAATGGGCCACTCTCCTACTAACAACACAGGGATACAAAACCCCCAAACTAAGGGTAGACGACATGCACAAATTGATAACTAGTTTAGACCTTAACACATAAGGTCACACACCTCGTTCATAGTACACGAGTAACCAAAACATATCACCCATCCCATGCATGATAACCAGTTGATAACACAACTACCCCCACGTGCACCACCCATAACAAGACACAAGTTTGACCAACGCAAATAAATAACCCAACATGAAATGAACCTTGGAAGACGTACTAACCCAAGGACTTGATAGCACAACATCGAGAATAAAAGAGACAATGCAATGAATGACAATCTGACAATTTATTCATCTACCATAGGATTTCCTAAATCCAAGCCAAACAATGTTGTAGTGCATATAATCAAGTAAAGTAATTAATCCTTGATTGCACATATTCTAAAGCAAATAAAATTCCATTGGCATCATACAGGAATTTAAAGTTATAA
This sequence comes from Sequoia sempervirens, assembly GCA_007258455.2. Lineage (NCBI taxonomy): Eukaryota > Viridiplantae > Streptophyta > Pinopsida > Cupressales > Cupressaceae > Sequoia > Sequoia sempervirens. The sequence goes on from VDFB02000003.1 coordinate 590,479,887, forward strand.
GTTTATTTCTTTTTTGAATATTACTTAATGATTTAAATCAACCATAAAAAAAATTTGAAATAAATTTAATTCATAATAGCTCATTCTTTACAAAAAACCCAATTTTCTCATTTATACTTTATAAAATATTATTTTAATAATTATACTTAAATATACATAAATAAAATTTAAACATATATTAAAATAACAAATAATATCCCACATAATTAAAATATAATATAATATAAATATTATATTATATTATATATATAATATAATATATATATTATATTATAAAGACATAATATAAAATGAAATGAAGAACACGTAGGTCGCAAGGAACAGGGGTTTAAACCCCTGTGGGAGGTGGGTTGCAGACCACAGCTGGCACAGCCTCCCCCATGGGGGCCGCGGCTGGGGTAGCGCCTCCCCCACTGTGTGTGGGGGACACTACCACAACAACACCTTCCCCATGGGGGCGGTTGTGGCAGCCGTGGCTGCTAGCGCCTCCCCCTAAAACAAAATAAAATTTTATTATATATATATATATATTTTAACTTTTTAGAAATGAAAATTTCTTCATACCTTGTTTCTGGGTGAAATAAACTAGAAGATAAAAAGACATGGAATTTTTTACCAGTCCTTTTTAAATTAAAAAATATAAACATATATATATATATATGATATGTATATATATATTTTCTCAAATATATATATGTATATATACATATCAATATATATATGTATATATACATATCAATATATATATAAATTTGCTCCAATACAGTCATATTGAAGAAATGCAAACTACAAAAATTTGATAAAATAGAGGTTTGTTTTCTTTTGTTCTTTTCTGTGAGCATAGTTTGAGTTTCTTATCAAAACTTCTAAATCCTCACCAAATTCTTAGAGTTTATTTCAAATTTTAAACGAAAATTTAAGATGGGCTTTACCCAAGAGCTTGAATCTTTCAAGAACATGAACAAAATGAAATTTTCTTTCCAAGTAAAATAAAATAAAATAAAGCACAAGCAAGGAACCTGATTTTTCTCCAAGAACTTGAAAGCTTTCAATGGAGATTTTTCCCTTGAGTTCAATTCATCTTTTCCAATTTCAATCCTTTCTTCCCCAATTTTCTTCAAAAAAAAATACAATCCAAGTTTTTCTCTCCCAAATTCCAAATTTCCAATTCCAGAAAAGAAATGAATTAACTTATGCCATTTTCTCCCCCAAATTTGTCAAATCCCTAAAATGGACTCACCCACCAAAACTTATTGCTAAAAATGGAGATATTTTTATTTTTTAATTCTTTTAAAACAATTCATATTTCAAATGTAATTTGCATAATACCATTTAAAGATAAAAATCTATTTACAACCCCAAAGGCAATTAAATTTCTTTAACCAAATGAATTTAACAATTCACAAATAAAATTCTTTTCAACTTTTATTTCTAAAAGTAAAATATAAAGCATAATTCTAATTTTTGATTTAATCCAAAAATCTAAAGATGTCAACCCAACCAAATTGGTTTAATTTATCACTATTAATTTAATTAGTCAATAAAATAAATCTAATTCAAAATTAGATTATTTTATTAATTAAATTAAATTAATTAATTAATCACTAATTTTCCAACATTTCAATAAGGAAAAAAAATCATCATTTATAAGTTTCAAAAGCCATTTAATCACTTTTAACTTGCAATTTTAAATACAAATCCAAGGAGGAAACTAACAACATAAAATAACTGAGCCCGACTACAAACCCGATGGCACACAATGACTAGGGTGATGGTTTGACACATAAAACCCAGTTACTATCTCCCAATCGATACTGTTGGTCAAGGGACACGCTCAGACCTATGAAACTAGATGGAGTCGATGTCTTGTACCTCCATCCTGCACACAATACGAGTGTCAAAACATGCATATAATATATTAAAACACACCGTGAAGAGAAAATCGTAGAATCACAGGGCACTCGCATTCGAATGATGTGATCCTATCCCCTTCACCAATATAATATCGCTAATTGACACATCTAATCATCAATGATATAATCAAAGCATAAAGCATCGGTAATTCACATACATGCTAATTTAATCCATAACATGAAATAACAATAACATCTGAATAAAGTACCATCACATGAAAACATAATGTTTACATCGCTTAACAGATAGCGGTTAAAATAACCAAGTTCCATAGTCATAATGCAATAGAAATAAAACATATCATAGAAGAACACTGTTTGATCAAAGAGAAAAATGGAGGGGTGTTACAAATAGCATGTGTTATACAAATATTGATTTGAATTATTGTTGAAGGTTTGTGAGATATGTTGTTGAATCCTCCTAGCTTTGCATCAAATTGGTATTAGAGCCTATTAAGGTTTGGGTAGAGAAATAGTTTGTGTTAGTGTGTGTGTTGTACAGGTTGAGGAAAGAACCTGATTTCCTAGGTGAGGAAAAAGGAAGTGGAAGCAAGGAGAAACTTTATTGTGGAGATAGATTTGTTGATAAGATGTTTGCAGGAAGAGGAGGAAAGGAAGAGACAAGAGATGAGGAGAAAGGAAGTAGAGTTCAATGATTTTTATGTAGAGTCCATGAAGAAGATGGAGCAGATGATTAAGCAGATGACAATTTGGCACTTGAATATCAAGAAAAGAGTTACATGGCCCATTAAAGAAATAGAAAAAATAAGAAAAAGACAAGCAAGGACATCAACACATGAGGTAGAGGTAAAGTTTGTTGAGCAAGGTGATATTCCAATTGTGTTTGTGTAGTGCCCCTCCATGGTGGCCTGTCTCAATACTTGGGTAAATGTCTATTTGTGTTATCATGGATTAGTGTGTTATTGGCTTATGAAATAAGCATAATATTTTGATGGCATTGTTTACTCAATTAATTAAATTAACATTGATTAAATAAATTGGGAAATTAAGATGTTAATTAAATAGATTAATTTAATGAAATATAAAGTGGATAGTTATTACTAAATAAATTAATATTTATTGTAAAAGTATTATATTTAATTATAATTGATAATTTATTGTCAGACAAAGATAATTATTTAAATATGATAAAGGAATCAAATAAAGATAAATGATTTTTTTCAATTGAATAAATATGGAAAGAAATATGAATTTTAATGAGGTAATAGAGATAAGATCTTCAAACTGAGTTGTAAAAACAAAAATAAAAGGGATAGAAATATTTACATGCAAGTTCATTCCTAACATTGAGGAGATCATTGAAAATGAAACTAAAAGCTTTATTGGAGTTTTTATCTGATTTTGGGGTTTTGGGAGGTTTCCGAAGGGAATCACATTCTTTGGCAAGTAAATATGTTTGGGTGAGTCTAGTTTGGTAGGCAGTAGAAAAGTCTCAAGATTCTTACTGCTCCAATGTGAAGGAAGGGGGGAAGGATCAGGGCTCAAGATCAAATTGAACCCTCCATCTGTAGAAAGGAAAAAGTATTAATAAGAATCCATGAAAATGTTCATTGTAGATTGAAGGATTCAATATTAGGTATGTAGGCATATCCTTATTCCGCATCTTACATTTCATGAGGATGATCTCTTTAGTTTTATACAATCTTTAAAAGCCTATTCTTTTTGTAATTGGGTTTTCTTTTTTGTGGCAAGAATTGTCCATCCTTGTATGCACTTAGGTATCAATCTTAGAGGCAATCTAGAATTTGAGCCATTGTGCCCATAATCCACTGATCTTTGAGTCATCCTTACTACTTGGCAATCTATAGATCCTCGAACTATTTGAGCCTTAGGCGTTCATTACCTTTCCATACGTTTGAAACCATATCCCTTTGGGACGATTTCTTGAACCCTATCTTTGATGACATTTTGTAGGGATAATTACCAAGTAGTCTTGTTCAGATAAATTCATAGATTTCCAATGTAGCACAAGTAAGGTGCATGTTATCCAAACTCATGGAAATCAATGTTACTTTTATATTACGTCCTCCCCTGTATCTAATTCCTTATCCTTTGTAATTATTTGTCTATATTTTCTATCGCAGATTAAAATGTTACTTTATTGCATCACATGAAAAGATTTGAAGAATGTGGCTTCACTACTGTCAATTTCCTTACTTGAAAGTCTCCTCAGCCTTATCAAAAAAATAGATTGTGCTTTAATGTTCTGGTTCATGTATATTTGTTAAGAGCTTTATGTTTCACACTAAAAGCATCTAAACTTATTCATCAAAAATTTCTTTTTCCTTGCCTTTTCTTTGAAAGTTTGCATGCCTATCTTTGTTCAATGTTTCCCATGCAAGCCTCTGTGGCATTCTGTCGAATGATTCACATGCCTTGTCCATACTTTCACTTTTGCATCCTTGCCAACTAGTGTGGTTGGAACTATATATATATCTCACAAAATTCCTCTATCTTTCACCAATCTCCTTACTATCTAACCTCCCTTCTTTGTCGCTTCTGCACAGACTTTATATGGATGAACATAACTGACTTCCTTCTGTTGATCTAAAATAAATGCATATTGTTGGGAAAACTTATGCCTATAGTTTGGGGTGTACCCAGGATAGCTAGCACTGGTAGGGGAGTCAACCATGTGCACATAATGATCTGCTATTCATGTGATGAAATAAGGTCTTTGATGCGTGAAGTAATCATAGTTCTCACCCACCTACATGGCGACATCTAACTTGAACACAAGAAAAGCTTACAACTTAGGATATGATCTAGAGTGCCCCATTAATTCAAATATTTTGAGCACTGCCTTGCAAAAATCTATAGAGGTGTATATAGCCTCCTCGATTCTGTCATCAACCTATCACAGTAATGCACTTAAACATGGTAGGGTGTATATATTCAAATAAACTCTTTGATTTCCTTGTCAACCTGTCTCAGCCGCGAGCTTGAACATAACAGGAAAGTTCAAAGTTTTAAATAACCTGCTTGATTCTACTAACAATCTATCATAGTTGTAGCACTTGAAAATAAATATTCTCAATGTACTAACACAATAGAGGGATCACCTTTGATCGTAGTGAAGTTTAACTTCCAAACATCAAATTTGAGCGTGTCTCTGGAAACTCACCACCAAACAAAAATGCCTCTAGTTCAAAAAAAAGAAAAGTAGTTCATCACTTCTTCTTTTGTTAAGTCATGTATTTGCACCTCACCTTTCTCCTTCCCTTCAATCTTGGGGATAGCATTCGGGATTTGATAATAATGCAAGTAGATGGCGATATTTCCAAATCCCAATATTTACTTTCTAATATTCTTGGCAACCTATCATAGTTGTAGCATTTAGAGTTGAGGCATTGTATAGAATTAGAAAGCCTCCCTGAAACCATTGGCAACCTATCATAGTTGCAACTTTAAGATTTGCAAAGGTGTAGTAAATTAAATAGCCTTTCTGATTTCAGTAGCAACCTGTTACAGCTACAACTTTAAGATTTGCAAAGGTGTAGTAAATTAAATAGCCTTTCTGATTTTAGTAGCAACCTGTTACATCTACAACACTTGAACTTAAGAGGGTGTGACATTTAAATAAGCTCCCCGATCCATTGGAAATCTGTCATAGACGCCGCACTTCAACATAACAGGAAGTTTAAAGGTTTAAATAATCTCTCTCATATCATTGTCAACAAGACTTTGTCGCCTTCTTTCTCCAACCCAATTTCTTCTATACCTTGCATAGATCTCCTGTATTCACTGGTTGTCCTTCCTACCCTGTCTTGAAAGTATGATTTTATTTAGCTTGAGTATATCTAATAATGTGTTATGTGCTTTAAAATATTAAGTCTTTAACCTTTTATTGGTAGCCATATGATACAATCTGTATTTTTTTCTTTTGTTATAATCAATATAGTATGATAGAATATGCATGTAAAACCCATTTTATATATTGTTATTTTAAAAGCTATATCCTATTTCAAATATATATATGAGTAGGTTCATGCATAAATAAATAATAGATTTTAGAAAGTATATATATATCTGCCTTGCGAGTTATTAGATAATGTCCATTAGTATTTTGGAGATTTAATTATATGGATGACTAAGATATGGAATTGAAATAAAAATAGAATTATTTAAATGAACTAGCATACTCTTGAACTCTCTTGAACAAAGAGTTAGATCGTCAACATGAACTTATGATTATAAGTCAAGATGCATCCATTGATATAGTAATAGAATAATGGGTGAAATAATGATGCTTCAAATATCCTGGGAACTTATTATTTTATTATAATTCTTTATAAAGTTATATTAAATGAAATTTATTTTGGCATAAATAATTATATATATATATATATTAAGAATGACGATATTTTATGTTATTGTATTTTAGAAATAAAATGAAAATTATGGTTATTTGGATTATTTAAAAATAAATTAATTAATTAATTAAATTAAATAATATGGGAAATGATTTTTATCCTTGAACTTTTATTATTTCAAAATTTTATTTTGGAAATAGTGTTATGTTGTAAGATATAATGAAATGTGGACTATGTTGTTTTGAACTTGAAACCCTAGGAAATTGGTTATTTTGTCATTTTGTTTATTTTTGGCTTGTCTTCATTGTGGGAACCCTACTGTTATGGTGAGCCCAATTTTAGTCATTGTAAAACTTGATCTTCTCCAAAGGCATGTTTTATATCCTTGGATGTTTCTTCTTGTACTATTGTGATCAGAATGTTACATGGTTTTTAAGCATTATTATTTGGAAGGGTTGTACGAGAATTGTGGTCACTGTGATTATAAGTTATCGTGAGATGGATTTGCCTCACATGTCTTGGTTTTTGTTATATGCCTTATACTTGATGGTACAACCCTTGCCATATTTTGGTTTATGTTAGGGGTCTTAGGGAGAGTGGCTCTTCATGGGGGCCAATGACTCGAAAGGAGGAAGAGCTCAGGAGAACCCATGTAAGAGTAGTTAAACAAGTGATAACCTAAACAATAGAATTTAGGGGGATGGGTAGTAAAACACAAAAGATAATAAACATTGGATTCCTCATCTATGCATTAGGGCTATCATAGACTAATGATAGACTTAGAAGGTTGTGGTTGGCAAAGTCATAATCTCATCTTCATGAGAGGTTATCGACTCTGCATGAGCTACCCTATGGTGCCGGTGCCTCAAGTAGGAGGTAGAGCCAAGAGATCCATAGATGGGTGCCAGCGCCTCAAGTTGGAGGAAGGGCCAGGAGATCCCATGAGAGCTATGAGATGACACTCTCCACTAGACACACATTTTCCTTGTTTCCTTATTGCCTCTAGAAATGTATTTTGGATGTTGTATTAGTTCTTCTAGATTTCTACTCTTATTGTGGATTCAGATTCTTTTGAAAGTGTTTTATGAATGTTCTTTAGTGACTTGTTCAATGGTTATTGCTTGGGTTAATTGTGATGAATTTCATGGCTTTATCTTGTAATATTGTCATTTGGATGTTGTGGATTTGTCATTGTAACTCTTGATGTTGTATTTGAGTGTTCATACTATGTTGTCCATTGGAGTTGGTTTGGCATTCATGGTCGGGATCTCTTCCTTGTCATCTCTGAGCATGGGGGGTGAGTTATTTATAACTCACTTGGTGTGGTGGAATGTGCTCCACACCTGTTGGGTTCCCCATCATCATTCTTGTTTGCAACATTCCTTTAGTTGGATTTGTACTTGTGGATCACTTTGTACTTCATTTATTATTGTACTATGTATCATCCCACTTGTTTGGGAAATGTATTGTAACTCATTATTGAGAACATGTAATCTTATGTTTAAATAATGATGTAATAGTTAGGATCCTTTGTAACATTATCAGATGAGATTCTATATGATTATAATATGGGATGTAGTGATACTATCACTCTTGGTTTATGGATGTACCTTTATTAATGATTATTGTAATATAATTGGTTAAGTTGTTTAATAATCATCTTTTACTTTGTTGTTATTTGTGTTGCGATGTGACCTCGCATGCCCCAGAGAATGTAACGTTAAGTTGTTAATGTGTAGTGTAAATGTAATTAATGTTTGAATGCATGTTTACTTTATGTTATTTAAAAAAAAAAATTGTTTGCAATGATTGTTCTCTGGGGTTTGCATGACGGGCGTTACAGTTTGGAGATGAACAAACTTCTTTCTTTGTTGATGAATATGTTGATGTTGTTATTAATGATATGGTTGTTGTTGGTAATCAATTAGTTGATGAAGTTTTTTTTTTATCAACAAGTAGAGAAGGTTGTTGATGTTCATGATAAAGTTGGTATTGCTATTCAATATGTTGTTGATGATAAGGTTGTTAATAAAGATCTTGCAAATTTGTTTGCTAATGAGGTATATGAAGGTTTACAAGAGTATGATGTAGGTTATGGTTATTATGAACATGTTGTTATATGGTACTCTAATGATGAGAATGAAGATATAGATGATGCTACTGAGGTTTATACATAGGAAATGGAGTTTGGGAGCCTAGAAGTTGAGAAGCTGATGGAGAAGAGATGATATAAGATGAAGTGGAAGAAAGGACCAAAGAAGGTTGGAAAGAAAAAGGAAAAAGTGCAAAGGAACTGGAAGATCAGGAAGAAGACAATTCAAAGGGGCTTGAATTCTTTCCCCACCATGAGTTTGGTGCATGAGAACCTATTTGATTTCTTGCCTCCATGAGACCATTTGTAAATAGTTGCTCTATTTTGTGTATTGGATCTTATAATAAGGTTTATCAAACCATTTTAGAGGTGTTTGAGTCTTAGGAATTCATATTTTAAGTCATTTTTCAAATAATTTTTAAAGTTACTCCATATTATAAACATTGTAAAAGTTGTTGAAGAAAGTTGTCAAGCAACTTGTCAAAAAATGTCATTCAGGTGTTTTGTCAACAAACTAATCAGAAGGTAATTGAAAATAGTTGGTTTTGGTTGGAAATTTATAAAGACAGCCTCCAAAACTTGAATTGGGGGTTAAAGACATTATTTTTGAAGTTTTATGAATGGTAACCTCAAATTTTGTGTGTATTTTCTTATTTTTACATTGTTTCTAGGTTGGAATTATGCTTTTGTATGGCTTGGTATGGACCCCAATAATGGACTATCATATATGGATGAAAGTATCTATATTTCCAATTTCTAATTCTTTTTGTCTCATTGAATTTTATTGAGTTTTGTGGAAGATATGACTATTTTGGTGAGACTTCCCTATTCTAACAATATTGTGTAGAATTTGCATTCTGAAAAAATGTGATGGTTTGAACCCTACCTAGGGTTTGCAGTTTTGGGAAAAAAACAATAACTTTCTTTTCCACCATTGGATCTTTATAAAAATTGGAGGAAAATTCTATAATTATGTTTTCTTCAATTTTACTGGAGCGATTGGCTTCATTATATGTCTTGCAGAAGTTATTAATGACTATTGATTGCATTCAATTGTGGGTTGCCATGGCTATGCTTCCAATGTCAGATAGAATTCCTATTAGCATGTGTTATACAAATATTTATTTGAATTATTATTGAAGGTTTGTGAGATATGTTGTTGAATCCGCCTAGCTCTACATCAGGAGTTTTAAAATTGGAAGTTAGACTTCAACACTATTTTTTCTATTTTGTGTAGATCAATATTTGTAAGTGTTGAGGTGGATTCACTTTTTTGCAACACTAGTTTAGAAAAATTGTTTAAAATAAAATCAAGTTTAGATAGTTTCATAAGAGAAAATAAAGAAATAATGGTTGTGTAACATGACAAACTAGATTTAATTCAAAAATAAATAAATATTTACATCACGAATATCAAATTTAGGACACAAATCCTATAGCTAATTCCATTTAGAAATTTTATGTCATAAATCACAAATAAATTTGAAATATAAATATATGCACGTCCATATGTCATTAGTTACATACATGTTTGACTAGGCATTAAATGCCTCATAGTCAATATCAATTTACATAGTTCTCTTTCAAATACATCATTTGTTCTTTTACATCAATGATACAATACATAATAGAATTCTGATATGATTCCATCATGACATATTGTCTACACTGGTGGACTAGAATGTGATTGAGGTGCTTTTCCACCCAACCATGAAGCAATGCTTCTCTAAAATTCTTTAGCCAGTTGAAGAATACCCGACCCTCCATAAAACACTTAACAACAGATACAATTTGTGTAGACATGCAAAATTAGCATATTGCATTTAATAAAGTACATTCATTAAATAAATCAAGTTTATTTGATTTATCTCTAAGGTCCTCCATTTAAATTAAATATACAGTCACATTATCCCCCTTAGCTAAATAAATCAAATATTTATTTAACTAAATATTTATCATTTTCCATCTCCTATTTGATTTAGTTTAATCCATAAATCTAAAGCAAAAAGGTCAAATCACCCAATCCTCTCTTAAATTAACTAAATCAGGATTAAATCTAATTTTAATGCAAGTCCCATCCTCTAGCTTTTCCCACTTGCACAAATAAAGGATTTTAATTAATTTATTAAATCTCCATTTTCCATCAACATGGCATAAAACTGGAATATTCCCTCAAGTTTGAATTCAAATCCAAGTTGACTTGTCCCTTCCAACATAGCATTAATTCCCCTCTTACATGTCCCCCACTTGGAATTTAAACCCCTTTTCTACCGTCCAACAAGCCAAATTTGAAATTTGAAAAGGCCACCTAATATCATTTATTGGCATATTCACCAAAACTTGCACATCCTTCGTCCACTCACATTTGGACAAGTGGCTCCTTCCTATTGGTTGAATCTTTGTCCCAAATTTACCCATTTTGCTTGTCTCTCCATCATTCTCTCCTATAAATAGAGAACCCATCCTTTGTGTTTGATCATCCACAATTCATGCAACATTACTCTCTTCACATTGAGAGTTGATTTTTTCCACTGCATCTTCAAAGCATTTTATGATTGAGCTTGTCAAGGGTTGGGAAAGGGTCACTTTTCACAATAAAGTGATACCAATCCACTATGGAAAGGTGTGCATTTGTACTTCTTTTATGCTTCCAATTAGTTTGTTTTCTTATCTTGTTTAAGAGGCACTATGCATTATTTCATAGGAGCATTTAGTAAGTTTGCATGAACTAACACATGTTATGGAGTTTAAGCTTTGTCTAGATTTGTAGGATGCTCACATATGGTGCTAGAAGGAGGGCTGATTTGAATTCTTAGCACTTGTTTGAGGTATTTCTCATTTTCATTTGTTTAAGTTCTTTAAATTTAAAATGTTTAAAATAATAATTATGGGCTGATTTTCTTTACTCCTTTTCCTTCATAATCTCCATCAAAGCTTTGAATTTCTTGAGGAGTCATGTCAATAGGATAAATCTAGTGTTGAGTGATTACTATTTGCAACTATAAATGCTTTTTTATTATCTCGTTTTGAGCATTTTACATGCATGAAATTTCCAACTATAACATCTGACATAAATCCTCTAAGCTTTTATGAATATTTGCTTGATTAATTCTTTGTCACAACCATGTGTATTCACTTACATTACTATCAGGAATCTACAATCTCTTCATATTTCTCTTTAGAAGCTAATGATTTGTAGGATTAGTGTGACTTTATATTGTCTGAACAAGAATGCGACAAAAATTTATTCATTTTTTGATTTTGATGATCTCTCTATTTATGGCCATAACGTGGGTATGTTAACCTCTCAATTTTGATGATTTCTTTGATATTGCATGTCACTTTCGACTTTATATTGTCTCAATATTTTCTTGATTTTGATGATATCTTAATAAATGTCACCATTGTAGCATCTCCAATTATAGCCTTCATATATGATGGGAAAAATGCACATACATTTTCCTAGTTGCCGCTTGCTTGTGATTTTCCAAGCTTTCTAAATTGGAGTATGCATTTAGCAAATTAGAAATCATAATATGGTTTGGCATTGCACCTATGTGCCTCATTTCCCTGAGTACTTCAATAGCTTCATTAGGATTTTTGTGTAGCATATACCCTGCTATTATGGCATTCCAAATGGCCACCATATAGTGAGGAATTTCATTAGAACATGTTGTCATTTGAACACCTTATTGGCATCTCTCAATTTTCCACATTTGAGATACATGTCAGATACATGATTTGCAAAATAAGTGTTTATATTAAATAAGCCAATTAAAATCATGTGGGCATGTACTCGTTTGTCCCACAAAACCAATACTTATGGTTTAAAATCGTAATATGTGCTGCGAACCATTGTTTTCTCTTCTAACAGAATCTGAACATTAGATACTCTCTTTAGTTTTTATAGGAAATATGACAGGAGGAAATCACAACACTTGTAGTAAATATAATTTTCTAGTGGCATTAGTTTAATCTATCTAGTCATCAGATGATCATATCACTTTACATCACCATCAGTGGTTCTTACCGGCTATTGTGAGTTATGAAGATTTATTGTGAGTAAATTCTACCAAATTTTGAATGCATCGATCATTTATATCAGACCCACCTCTACCTTCAATCCTTTGCCATATGTTTTGTGAAATTGCTTTAGAATGCCTCAAACAAGGAGTAAATTGTTGATATGACACTTTGAATGTTTTGTTGTCCTTTATATTCAAGATTATTAGTCACTTCATGATGCACACATTACTTTGAATTTTAGGGGTAGTCACACTTTAGGGGAGATCTAGGACCATTTATCACCACTTTGAGTTACCATCTAAGACTCTTTGTTGTGGACTTGTAGATGGTTATTTTTTCTTCTACTCACGAAAAATGGCTTTAACACTGTAACCAGACCCTTGTTCAATAGGCGTGGAATCTCTTTATTGTAGAAACAAATATCTTGGCAAAAATAAACTATAAGATCTTCTCAATTGGCATCCATGAAATCCTAGAGTATTAAAAAATGATCGTATCTCCTTAAAAATGTGGATTCTTCAATGTGTGAATAAATATTCATGCCCTATGTACTTAAGCACAAATTTTTTTATCTACTTAACAATCTTTATTTAGTTGTTCCATATTTTCAAGATATGCATTAACCCGATTGATGTTTTGTTTCTAGAATCTTTGATTTTATTGTTTAGGGCCTTTCGGTTTTCATAGCTTAGGTTATTGCTTTGATTTTTTATTCAAGTAAACACTATTACAAGGTGGAGTCATTGTGTTCTCCTTGTATTTTTACTCTAGCATGGATGATTTTGAGCTAATAATATTTTTCTTTCAAATGCTCGTTGACTTGAAAATTCAAGACAACTCGATTGTAATCTATTTAGAGGCATCTAAAGTTCTTGATTAGTTGGTGCATTAAATATGCAAACATATTCTCTGCAAAATAAGATCTCGCTGTCTCCAAATTTCAGCCATAATTGCATTTTGTGTGTTTTGACTTTTTTTTCCTTCGGTCTCCTTAGAATTTCATTCTAAGTAACAAAGGAATAATTTTTATTTGCCACACGATCATTGTCAAAATTAATTTTTCATGTTGCCATAATAATAACTTTGACAACAAAGCTCATCTTAGATTCTTTGGCAGAGTGTTCTATGTCCATGATCTACTTTTAAATCAATTAAACAAAATTTTCTTGCAAAGAGAGGCATCCGGGAGTGATTGTTTTTAAAGACTAAGTGAAGGGGATTCAAAATCTTACTTAAATTGTTGTAAATCTTTATCTATGTGCAAATCAGGACTCTAATTAATGCTACATTTTATTAGTTTCAAATCTTTAGTGTTTTCATTCTATTGTTTGAAGTTAATGATGAAAATGAAGTTAATTAAGTAATTAGATCCTCACATGATTTTTTTCTTTATTATCTTATAGGAAAACGAAGAAGGAAGGAAAAAGGAGCATTTCATTCATGCAAGACACTTGCAAACATTTAAGCATAAGAAGTGATATTTGGAGGAATCTTGGAGCTACAAAAAATTGAGCATTAAATTTGAAGTTTACAAAGCATTTTTAAATGCTTAAAGCTTCTGTTCTACACTTTAGTTTTCTATTTTAAATCAACTCACATATTTTTGGTCTCTTAAAAAGAACATTTCAATTTCTTGTTACAAAAGGGATTAAAATGAACTTTAGGACACAAACTTACTAGATTTTTTTTTCGTATTTAACAATTGAACAAGGAAAATTACACATTTGATTTGGTTCTTAAAAAGAAGTCATTATTGCTTTCTGGGTTTAAAATGAACATGTGCTCCTTTGTTTTGTGATTGCTTACTCAAGTTAACATAATTGAAAAGACGTATGTGCTTCTCTCATGCCTTATGGTGATCTTGAGAATCGAAATACTCTTAGGTGGTCTTGAGTTGGGATAAAGTAATTACCTCCTACTTCATTTTGGGAATTAAAATTGAACAAAACATCTTGCGAGTGTGAGCTAAATCTATCGCGTGTATTCTTTCTTTATTTCTCAACAAAGATCGATCGAGTTATGGATATTTTTTCTCGCCATTGTTTATCTTCGAGGGTTTGCCTTGTGGGAAAAAGTACTCACCCAAGGGAACAACCCAACTGGTAACACTCTAAAGCCAAGAGTCTTTCCAATTGGGATATACTTGGGTACTGGAACAAAGGCCAATATCATGTGGTTAGCTCCAATGAGAAGGGAAGCAATGGTCTCTCAGCACATTGGTTCAACTGCTATGAATGAAAAGTCTAAATTAAAACCCTTGTTGTAGAAAGGCCAAAATCCCTATCTATTTGTTGGTGCAAGAATAGTTGTTCTGAAGCTGCCCCACACTTTTACAGCTTTTAGTAGAAATGGAAAGTATGCCATGCGAGTTTAATGGGTATTGATGCTTGGCTGCCCCGAGAAGTGAGTGTCGTGGAGGGGAGAAAATGGGGTCAAGCATCTAACCATTTGCTAAAAATAAGCATAGCTAGACTTGTCCAAGTGGAGACTCAACAAATATAGTCTTTCATATCCCTAGGATTGTGTTTTTTCTTGGTTACAAAACACTTTTCTTGTTTGAAAACATTTGGAAACAAACATTTAACATTAGGGTATGTGCAGGATCATCATGGAAAAAATAGGCTCTTAAGTGGCAAAAAATTCAGAAAAATTAGAGTTAGGCAACTTGACGTAAAAATTTGAAAAGTTATATGTAGTTTTTAAAAAATATGTGTATGAATATAATCTGTAGAAAATTGAATGTAGTTTCTAAACTACTAGGTTTGTTTTAAAAAAAAATCTATTTGGTGAAAATTTGAAATTTCAATATAGTGGTACTTAAATTTTAGGGAAAAAATAAGAAGTGTCTGTCTAACCACCCTAACCACAATAAAATGATAATTTTTTTTATAAAATTTTAGCTATAAGTAGAGGACTCATGCCCAGATGTGATGCATATTTTTGTAATTTTCTTCCAAGTAAATAATTAATTATGACTTTTTTATTACAAATTTTTAAAAAATATAAAAAACTCATATGTCTGACCACCTTAACTTGGTCAAAACTTCATGAAATTAAATTTCTCTTTTTTTCATCCTATAGTATGTGAAGCATAAAATGTGACGCATGTTTTGAATTCAAAAAATGTGATACCATTTGAAACCTATAGATGTTTTTCAATCAACCTATCAATTAGGACTTTAGTCGTAATTTGAATAGAAAATGAATAATAATTAATTATTAAATTCAAAGTATAAATAATAATTTATATCAGTGGAAAGTTGAGAATCTCCTTTAAAAACCCTTTTTGTTTCATCAATTTTGGGTAAAAAATTAGTCATCAGCCACATACCCATGATATTGCCACTTTTTGGCCCATCATGATCCTGCACATACCCATTATCATCAGAACTTCAAAACCTTTAGGAAGCAAATACAATTGACCAAATTCATGTGTTATTGCTTGCCCTTGAGATTTTTTCCTTAGAGGTTTCTAAACACTTGGATTTATATCTCAATTTTCTTACTAAATATTAACAATAGGTAACCCTTGCCTTGATTTCATCAAAGTTTCACATGATATACCTTGTGGAATGAGAAGAAGTTGAGACATTGGACATCTAGTTTGAAAACCTAATCAAGAAGGTTTTTTGGTAAAACAAAGTCATTAAGCAAAAACTAAAAATAATTGGACCCCACACATGTGTCTCCAATGATTTCATGCAACATCAAGATCAAGAAACCAAAGGTAAAAGCTCTTCATCCAAAAGATCACCAAAAGCATCTCTCAATGCTATACGAATTTAGACTAAGAATTCTTTTTAACTTTTATATAAAATCTTCAAGAAACAATCCTAGTTTGTACGCGTTCTATTATTGTCAAAACCCAAATCTTTTTAGGGAGTTTGAACATATTGTTTAGAGAAAATCTTGTTCTTCAAAACTAAGGTCTAGTAAGCGTCTTTTTAGGTAAACATAGGATCAAAATAAAACCGGCATCCATCTTTGAACATCAAAACCAAAATCATCTCATCATCAACTCTTTGAAAATATTGGAAAAATCCTTCATGTTAAAGTTTGGGAAAATCATTTGAAACCAATCCAAAATCATCTGGTTTGATTGAATATGTGTAGATGCATCCTTCTCCACATATTTGATCAAATTATCAAACATTGTGAACAAATTCATCCCTTGATAACATCCAAACATCTTGGGATTTAGGATTTCATTATCAAAACAATCAAAATCATCTTGTTTGGATAGGAGTGTTTAGATGAATCCTTCTTCTCACACAAATTAGCATCTTTTGAACAAAATCTAGTCTAGGACAACATCCAAACTCTTAGAGTTAATGAGTTCACCATCAAAATCCAAATCCAAAATCAAAATCAATCCCAAAGCAAGTCCTAAATTTTAACACACCCTTCAATATTTTCTCAAGAGTTCCAATCATCCATCAAACATCCATCTTATATCCATATCGTTATCATCCTTTGATCTTGAAATCATCCTAAATTTTCTCTTTTGTACCTAAAATTTAGATGAATCTAAAGAATTAGAGATTCATCTCCGATATTCTTAAATTGGTCCCTTTTTTATGGTGCAAACTAGATCTCAACACAAGAGGAACATGGAAGCCAACAAAGAAACATCTACTTTGAGTGACTTAAGTCAAACCACTCCTGACATGAATCCCATTGGGTCTGGTAGTCTCATGATTAACCTTCCTCCATTTTCGCAAGACAACCATGAAGAGGAAGGTGTCCAAGTGGAGGATCTTACCAATAATCCCTTTGGAATGTCACATGAGGAAATCACCGGAATAATTCAAAATCTAGAGAATCATAAGATAATCAACATCATGTTGAGAATTAATCCCTCACTATACATGCTCAAATTATCAAATCAAGGGGCTAAACTCCCCTCATATTTTGATGTGAGCACTATTGTGGAACCATATTTTTGGACAGTGCCTCCCATATCATCTACCATCTCCATTTCATCTACACCCCCATTTCAAAACATCACTCAAAAAATCTCGCAAATCACATCATCTATCACTCCAACTCAAACCATTGCTAACAAGGGAAGTACATTTTTTAATACATTGCAAACACATCCTCTCATAAACAATTAGGATTTGGATGAAAACACCATCTTGGGATAGTCCATACCCTAAAATCCCTCACATCCATATTTCCCTCTCACCTTTCATGATCCAAATGACAAATTATCATCATCATTCCATGCAACACCCCAAACTTCTGCCCGCTATAACCTCGCAATGAGAGGGTGATATATTTGGACTAGGGGGAATTTTTGACACTACACCATTTCCTCAAGAGGTTACACCTGCCACATTGCCACCACTTCTACCATTGCCATCAATATCCACATCACCTCTTAGTTTAGGGCTTCCCCCTTTACCAAATGGTAATAAAAAAACTAGATCAACCCACCAAGCATCAATCAGAGCATCATTCCAAATACTTCCACCTTGTCATCAATATGACAACAGATGGAAACCATCCTGATAACACAAAACACCACCATCACATCATCAACCACCCCCCTAACATCTCAAAACATGGTCTCTCAAGGACCAACCACATTGATCATACCATCTACCACTGAAACCCCAATCATCAACATGACAGTGCCTCTCATCACCACAACAAGCACCATTCCAAATCCACCTCCACCACCACCACCAAAATTGAACACATCAAGCCAATATAGTATCATGTTGTAAGTAGCTCAAGAAGTTTCTTATCAAAAGGTACTCCTACAAGTACAAAAACAACAAGCCACACAACTAGTTGCTCAACAAGCCACTCAAGCCATGCAAGCTGCTCAAGCTTCCCAAGTCACACAACAAGCACAAAAAGTTGTACAAGCCCAAGCCTTATTGAAAAAACAAAAACAACAAGTCACTCAAGTAGCACAAGCTGCACAAGCAACACAAACCACACAAGCCACACAGATTGCACAAGCTACCCAACAAGCTACACAAACACAAGAACAAGCTCAACCTTAGACCCAAGCTAAAGCTGCATAATCCCAATATCAAGCACAACAAGCATAAGCACAAGAGAAGTATCTTGCACAAAAACAAGTAGTGCAACATCAAGCATATCAGTAAGCATTGAAACAATATCAAGAACAATAAGGAGCAACACAATTAGTAGCTCAACAACAAGTGTTGTTGGCCCAAAAGCAACAACAAGCTCAACAATACACCTTAATAGCACAACAACAACAAGACCAACAACAAGCGTTGTTGGTATAACAACAATTACAGAAATATTTGGCGCAACAACACACAAAATTCATCCATTAACATACCGACCAATCTGCCCATCCCACGCATAGTTGAACTACCTCAAAACACTTTCATCCCACCACCTGATCCACAAAATGATGTGACAAGACAAATCATGTTGCTCTCACAACAAGTGCTTGACCTTCAATTAGGGTGAATGACGAAAACACCTAGCAACTTGTGTCCTTATCCATTCAATAGAAGCCTTGTAATGAAACCATTTCCAAAGGGGTTTGAGATCCCCAAATTTGATAAGTACCATGGGATGAGAAACCCTAAAGATTGCATCAGGGAATTCTAGGTTCATTGCATGGAAGTTGCATATGGCTATTTCTTAGGAGTTTGGTTGGGCACTCCATGGAATGGTTCTCTCACCTAACTACAACCATCAAAACATTACAAGAAATCATAGACGCATTCATCAAAAACTACACATGCAATATCACCATGGATGTTAGTCGAGAGGAACTATTAGCTCTAAAACAAGTTAAGAATGAATCATTTGCTTCATTTCTACAATGATGGCAATCCAAGGCCAATCAGAGAAAATGGGTCATGCCCGAGGAACAACAATTATGCACTATCATATCCAACCTTGACGACCTCTTGGAATTCCATCTTAAAGTCCAAGGGATCACCACATATGACCAGTTGATTTCCAAGGTGCTTAGCATCAAACAAGCCCTTATGACACAACTTGGAGGATCAACTTCATATCCTGAACAACAGAACAATCACCCATCCACCAGTTACAATGACAAACCTTGCACATGGGAAATAAACAAAAATGTTACCAATGATGGTGTTTTCAATTCCAAATTTTTCATTAGTGCCCCTTAGAAAAACACACGTAGACCGCAGAAACAAATTCAAAACCATCATCAAAACAACCATCAAATGAACACAACACAACAACCAAATAATCAAGCGATCAATAATGTCAATGATCAAAAGGGACTGCCCTAGTGAAACAAGAATTCCACCAAGAAAAAGTACACCGCTCTTGGGGAACCACTCAAAGTCATCATTGAGAAACTAATAAATGAAAACCTCATCAAGGCTCCACCTATGAGAATTACCAAGAACTAGATGTGAAACCTCCTTGGTACAATGAAAATCAACTATGTGACTTCCACAAAATCAAAGGGCACACCACTAACAATTGCATGAGGTTAAAGAACCTAGTCCAAGACCTCATTGATCAAAGAATCATAAATGTGGAACAACCAATAGGAAATCAGAATCTCAAAATATACACGAATTTGATGCCTAACCATAACAATAAAGGGAACAATAACATTTATAAGGGGAAAGGTACCTTCAAGAACATGAATCATGTGTACAACCATGTCGTTGCATCCCTGGATGACTACTATGCTACCATCACCATCAAAGGAGCCCATGTTGATTGTGGAGTCACCACAAGAGGTGACAAAGTTACCATCACAAGGTCATCTCAGCCAAACAGAGCACTCACACCCAACCATAGATCTATTCACAATGGTTACAATGTCCTTGATTAGCTAAAAAGAACCCCAACACAAATATACATCATGGAGTTATTAAAAATTTCATCCACCCACAAGAAAATCCTTGAGGAAGCATTGGCTTCATCCACTATCCCCACAGATCTTGATGCAGAACAATTCCAAGCTATGGTCGAAAACATCATCACTCTAAATCTCCTTACCTTTTCTAATCAATATTTTCCTGCTCAACCATCTCACAACCATGCACTCTATTTAGAGGTCTTGGTGCATAATAATAAAGTCAAGTGAGTCTTGGTGGATGGAGGTGCAGGAATGAATATTTGTTCCCTCAACCTCATTAAGAACTTGAAAATCTCAGAGGACTCCATCGACAAAGGAAAAGGTATTATAATCAAAGCATATGATGATAAAGAAAGAGTGTCCCAAGGCACAATCCAAATCCCTATTCAAGTGGGGCCAGCTATCATGGAAACCACCTATTAGGTCTTGGACCTCGACTTGCCTTATAACATTCTATTAGGACATCCATGGATCCATGCAATGCAAGCAATAGCATCAACTTTCCATGAATGTGTCAAATTCACATATGAAGGACAAGAGGTCACCATCCATGGAGATCCTGAACCATTCTCCTACTGCGAGAACCTTGAGGAAAAATACTACAAAATCCATCAAGTGCCCAAAAATGATGAAGGCACATCAACACCATACATTGATCTAGCCACTCTCGCTTCCACTTTTGTGACATAGACACCCACCACTTCCACCATCCCCACCATTTTTGATATCAAATTCATCATCCAGGATAATGGTTGCAGAAATTATATGATTCCCAAAAATGCTTTTGTGGTAGGAGAGTTACCACAATCTCCTAGGTCACGAGGACGTCTGCAATCAAATGAAGCCTCCACATCTCAAACATCCCCTAAATAATATCCCAACTTCAAAATTTTGGGAGATATTAGCCAAGAAGTCATAGAGGAGGACCCATCTCATCTCCTATACCAAGATAATAGACCAACAACCAATCTACCAATCAATGATAGAAGCAAAGGTTTGCAAATGATGCTCACAATGGGCTATGAAAGAAACCAAAGACTTGGGAAAAATGACAATGGGCTTCTAATTCTCATCATTTCAGAGATGCAAATGAGAAATATTGGCCTTGGATTTACCCCTCCAAGTATAACCATCCGTGGCCGAAGTCCTCCAATTAGAAAGTTCAATAATCCTCCTCGACAATCAATAGTTGAACGTCACTTAACCATATCTACAAGTCGAGTCATAGACAACTTCACATTTGACATAACTAATGATCTGTAGTAGTAGTGATGATGATGATCCTATAACCAACCTACCATGCTCTTTAAGGACATCACCCTTCTCATGATTAGCACCCTATCTTATGAGTTTGAAAACCAAAACCTTGAAATTCGTCTAGTCTACGCACAACTCATCAATTATGACCAATGAGGACCACCAATTTTTGACACATTCAAAAATGATGAGGGGCTCTTATAATTCATGGGACTCTAGGATAATATTCAATGTGGGGATCATAAAGCAGGATTTATCATCAAGCTAGATACACATGCATATTATGGGGGAATTATTGAATCCCTTAGTCACAAAAGTGAAAAAATGAGAATAATCTCTAGGTCCTTGAGTGAAAACTACACTATGGAACTCTTTGACCCAAAAAGATTAAAAATAAAAGATGCATCCAATGGTGAAAACCTCTCTGAGGTGCCTGAGATTTGGTGATTCAATCTTCCTTTTAGAGCTCTTCATCAGGAAAAATCAGCAGTCATAGCAAAAAAATGCAATCCAGTTAATCTAGGAACAAAGGAGACCCTGCACATAACATTCTACATGGAGTCATTACTATAAGAGGAACAAGAGCTCCTAGAAGCCTTCTTAAGAGAAAGACAAGTTAATTTTGCATGGAGCTATGTTGACATGCTAGGGCTCGATCTAGAAATTGCAGTTCATCACCTAGTAGTATACTCTGAAGCAAAGCCCATTAGACAAAAGCTCAGGAAAATGCACCCTCAGATTGCCCTACTAGTCAAAATGGAATTGAAGAAGCTATTGGATGCAAGATTCATTCGACCAATAGAATATCCAAAATGGGTGTCAAACCTGGTTCCTGTCTCAAAACCTGATGGGGGCATCAGAATCTGTATAGATTTCAGGGACTTAAACAAAGCATGTCCAAAAGATGATTTTCCATTGCCCAACATTGACATGATCGTAGACATGACAATGGGGCATGAAATGCTTTCCCTAGTTGATGATTTCTCAGGATACAACCAGATAATGATTGCTAAAGAATACCAACACAAAACAACCTTCACTTGTCCATGGGGGACTTATTATTAGAATATGATGCCATTCAGTTTGAAGAATGTAGGAGCAACATATCAAAGATCCATGATGTTAATCTTCCATGAAATGATCCATAAAAATGTTGAAGATTATGTCAATGACATACTATCCAAATCTAGAAAGAGGAAGGATCACAAAGCAACCTTAAGTACCATTTTTGATAGGCTGGAGGAATCAAGGTCTGATTAAATCCAAATAAGTGCATCTTTGGAATACAATCGGGAAAGTTGCTAGGATACATAGTCTCAATGAGAGGTATCAAGGTAGACCCTGCCATGGTAAAAACAATTCTTGAGATGGAGGTACCCAAAACATTGAAACAATTGAAAGGTCTCCAAGGTAGGCTTCAATCCATTTGAAGGTTCATTGGTAGATAAAAAGAAACCATACTCTCACCTACTTCACAAGGGAGTAGCATATAAGTGGGATAACAAGTGTGAAGAATCCTTCAATAAGATCAAAGAATATTTGCTTACACCACCGGTCCTCATGCCACCAATCCCAAGAAAGCCATTAATTCTCTATGTGTCAGCAATAGCAGCAGCCTTTGGAGCTCTCTTAGCTCAGCATGATGAAAATGGGACAGAAAGGGCCATTTATTACATCAGTTGTACAATGGTTGGGCATGAGTTAAACTACTCATTCATTGAGAAAGCATGTCTAGCAGTAGTGTTTGCTTCACAAAAATTTAGACATTACATGTTGGCACACAAAATCAAACTCATCGCCAAAATTGATCCCCTTGAGTACTTACTATCAAAGGAAATTCTCACCAGAAGGATGGCTAAATAGGTCATGATACTATCAGATTATGACATTCAATATGTAGAGCGGAAAGCAATCAAAGTTAAAGTCATCACAAATCAGCTTATGGAAGCACCTATCTACTCATAGAATCCATCTTCAATCTCAACATAGCCAACCACTAGAAACTTTACTTTGATGGCTCATACACACAACATGGATCAGGAGCTAGTGTCTTCTTTATCACCCCACAAGGGGACTGCACACCAAGGTCCTATAAATTGGAATTCCCCTACACTAATAACATTGTAGAATACAAGGCTTTAACCATAGGTCTCAGAATAGTAGTGCAGCGGCACATCATGGCCCTTAGAGTATACGAAGACTCCCAGCTAATAATAAATCAAGTGAATGGTGAATATTAGACAAAGGATGATAACCTGAATCCATACAAAAGGATGGTAGAGACCCTTAAATAATCATTCATTGATATCAAATTTGAGCATATTCTTAGAGAAAACAACAAAGCAGTAGACTCCATGGCAACGATTGGATCCCTATTAGACATCCCTCATAATGTCCCAAAATATGAACTCTTGGTAAAGCAACTTCTTGTGACCGCATTTGAGGTACAAAAATTGAAATTTGTGTGTGAAATATTTGGTCCCGGTGATCCTTGGTACCATGACATTTATACCTACCTATGAATAGGTGTCCTACCTACTGACTTACCCTCAAGCTTGAAAGGAACTTTCATCAAGAAATCATCCCGATTTGTCATCCTAGGAAATATCCTTTACCATAGGAGCATAGAAGGAACCATATTATGTTGTTTAAACATTGAGGAGGCATTGGCTGATTTAACTAAGGTGCATAAAAACATCTATGGTTCACACTCGAGTGGAATGACCCTAGCCAAGAAATTGTTGAGGATGGGGTATTATTAGCCTACAATGGAAAGAGAAGAAAATGACTATGTCAAAAGGTGCCTATAATGTCAGCAACATGGGGACCTCATCCATGCTCCAGCTCAAGAACTTTATCCCATTATCACACCATGGCCCTTTTCACAGTGGGGACTCAATCTCATTGGAAAATTCACTCCCACTTCATCTAATGGCCACAAATTCATCATAACCACCACTGAGTACTTTACCAAGTGGGTGGAAGCCACCCCCATGACATATATCACTAGAAAGCAGATATCAATGTTCATCCTGAACTACTTAATATGTTGATATGGTGTTCCCCAAGCTATTATCTTAGATAATGGAACACCATTCAAGAATTAGGATGTTCGTGATTTATGTGAAAATTTCAAAATCCAACATTGCTTTTCCACCCCATATTATCCCCAAGGACATGGCCAAACAAAAGCTACCAATAAAACCATTTTGAAAATCCTCAAGAAAATAGTCAATGTTGCAGGTCATGAATGGGATCTGTAGCTCAATCTTGCCCTCTAGGCTTACAGAACTAGCATCTGCACACCCAGCAGTGCCACTCCCTTCTCCCTAGTCTACGGATTAGAGGCAGTATTAGCCATTTACATTGAGCTCCCCTCACTAAGAATATCACTGCAAAACCTCATCACGGATGAAGAGTACCAAGTATCAATATTGAAGGAGCTAGAGCTACTAGATGAGCATTGTATAGATGCTTTAAATCATTTGCAAGTCTATCAAAATAGACTCAAGAGGAGCTATAACAAGAAAATTAGGACTTTCCAAGTTGAAGAACTAGTACTAAAGGAGAATCAGAAGAACGTCCCAAATCCAAACAACAAAGAAAAAATTGTACCTAATTGGTTGGGACCATTTTTTATCACAACAAGCTATAAGTCAAGGGCATATCAATTATCAACACCTAAAGGGGAACCACTCCAATAGCCCATGACCAACTCTCATCTCAAAAAGTTTTATGCCTAATATTTCAAGGTATAGAAGCCAAAAAATCAAAAATCAAAAAATGTCTTGAAAAAATGGTTACCTTGGAAAAAACCTAGCAAACAAGCATCTTGGTGACAACAAAAAAAATCAAAAAGAAAAAAATTCAAACAAATTGGAAAAAAGGATTAAAAACAGTAAAGAAAAAAATCGTCCTCTAGTGAAAACCACTTCGGTGGCACTTTGGACAAGTACCTTAGTGAAAACCTGGAAAACATGCACCTTAAGTAAATAAGCACTTTCCATCCACCAGGATCTTCATGGCTCATTCTACATTTCCATTCATCAAGCTTCTATCACCCATCTACATCCACATCATAGCTTGGTCCTGTGTTTGTGTTATGATCCCTCCTGGTACTACTCGACCCATTCTCAAGGTCAGTTTTTCCTGCCTCTATCAGAGTAGTCTATTGCAACACACTAGAGGCATGTTCTCATTAGATCAGATTCTTGTATATTCTTGAAGACCTTAAATCATAAAATCCAAAAATATTAGAAAATCAAAAAATTCAAAAACATCAAAACTTTAGAAAAATCCAAAAACATCAAAAACATCACAAAATTAGAAAATCCAAAAAATCATCAAGAAAATAAAAAATTCAAAAACATTCATAAAACCAAGAAAAACTTCAAAAATATCCAAATTGTATTAAATATTCAAAAATAGGTCAAAAAGTTAGTCAAAAAGTCAAAAAATAGAGTTGTCTTGTCAAACTATGGGTCTCTGAGCCTTGAACGTAGGCACGGTTGATCTTTGATCATCCCCTGAGACACTTAGGTCAATCCTTTAGGAGTCCGTCATAATAAACTAACATTTCATCATGTATATCTTCATCTATAAATCAGTTGAGTCGTTCGTTGAACTATGTGGTCTCTGCATGTATAACGTGGACAAGGCTAATCTGTTGATCAACCCCCAAGACCCCTAGAATAGGTCCTTAGGTTAGTCTCTTGGTCAAAATATCATAAAACCCCAAAACATTGGAAAATAAAAAGTTAAAACATTTGAAAAATCTCAAAAATACCAAAAACAACCTCAAAACATTTCAAAACTCCAAAAACATCCAAATATTTGAAAAATCCCATTCGTCTCATCTCATTTTAACCTGCAATAAATGTTGCTAATAATGAATGATCGTCATCCTCAACCTTTGGTAAAACAATCAGAAAAAAGTCTAGTAGGTGAAAAGTGAAAACTCAAAACATCAAGTCTCAAGATTAGGTCACTAGGCAAACAAGTTAGTCAACTCTTTGTGTCAATAGCCTATCATCCAATCAATCCCATATCAATCATCTAATAACATCATGTCCTAGTATGTATCCTTCCTACAATGGGCATTATTTATCAGAAAGAAAACTTTGGATAAATGAAATGACATGCCCCCATCCACTAACATGTCCTAGGATGTATCCTTCCTATAATAGGCATTATCTTTTGGCAATAGTTTCGGTTCTTATCCTTAAAAACACATTTCCTTTTGGTTAGCGATATTGAAGAACATCAACTTGTTTGTTTACTTTATCTTTGTCTTTTGACTTATCTTTTTCCTCTCATTCCAATAACCTCTTGATGATGTCCAAACAAATAGATTTAGAGAGATAGGAATGGGGAAATGTTCATTATCTTTTGTTTGTTGTGCTTCTTGGACATTCTTGTAATATAACTTAGCGAATACTTGCTTTGTTAGATATGTATGGAGGGTGTTTTGGGCAGCTTGTTGACTATTATATTGATAGGTTATACCTTTCCATGTTTTGGTCTGAGATTTTTGAAACTTTTTACGTGCATCCTAGCAAGGTTTCCGTATGTCAAGTGTTAACAAGAATTCTCCTATCTATTTTTTGAGTCAAATTCCATCACACTAAGTGCAATGACATCCTGGTTCTTTATACCTTGATGCATTGTGCTTATGCATGTTATCAAACATAATGTAAGTGGCCCTTATAAAATCACAATTCTTGATAAGAAAATCATCCATTTCTCATCATCATCTCTCATAAATTTGGCTTGTTGGATCCTCTTTTCATCATCTCATTTCTCATTTCTTCTTTTCTGCACTAACATCATGCTAGGATAGTTAATCATCATCACCAATGCATCCACAAACCATCAGCATAATGCATATCATATCATATCATATCATATAGGAAACACCAATCATCTCACATGCATTTTCATCATTATAATATAGATCTATTAGTCTAAGCATCTCATAAATCATACATTTTCATAAAACATCCATTGCATAATCATATATGCATCATCACATCATATCATCATTTAAGTTGTTTAGGATAATTTAGATTGGTTATTCTAAACGTCTTAAAACCATCCCATTTGCATCATCATCACAACCATCCATATGTCAATCTTGAACCTCTTTATCATGAGATCGACCCTCAGATCAAATCTTTTCACTCGATCTCTTGAGGGGGCAATGTACTAGTGTACTTCTTTCCACTCAGGCATCAGAATAAATCAAGATTTTTTTTGAATTTTGATCATTGTAAGATTATTCTTTGAACCAACGCAATGAGTACATTACTTCAAAGAGGGGAAAAATGTAAACATGAAAAATTAGCATAATGCATTTAATCAATTCCATCCATTAAAAAAATCAAGTTTATTTGATTTATCTCTAAGGTCCTCCATTTAAATAAATCAAATATTTATTTAACTAAATATTTATCATTTTCCATCTAATTTTTTTATTTAGTTTAATCCATATATCTAAAGCAAAAAGGTAAAATCACCTAGTCCTCTCTTAAATTAACAAAATCAGGATTAAATCTAATCTTAATGCAAGTTCCATCCTTTAGCTTTTCCCACTTGCACAAATAAAGGATTTTAATTAATCTATTAAATCTCCATTTTCCATCAACATGGAATAAATATGGAATATTCCCACAAGTTTGAATTCAAATCCAAGTTGACTTGTCCCTTCCAACATAGCATTAATTCCCCTCTTACATGTCCCCCACTTAGCATTTAAGCCCCTTTTTCTCCCTGCAACAAGCCAAATTTGAAATTTGAAAAGGCCACATAATGTCATTTATTGGCACATTCACCAAAACTTGTACATCCTCCATCCACTCACATTTGGACAAGTGGCTCCTTCCTATTGGTTGAATCTTTGTCTGGGCACATTCACCCATTTTGCATGTCTCTCCATCATTCTCTCCTAGAAATAGATAACTCATCCTTTGCATTTGATCATCCACAATTCATGCAAAGTTACTTTCTTCACATTGAAAGTTGATTTTGTCCACTCCATCTTCAAGGAATTTTATCATTGAGCTTGTGAAGGGTTGGGAAAGGGTCACTTTTCACAATAAAGTGACACCAATCCACTATGCAATAGGTGTGCATTTGTGCTTCTTTTATGCTTCCAATTAGTTTGTTTTCTTATCTTGTTTAATAGGCACTATGCATTATTTCATAGGAGAATTTAGTAAGTTTGAATAAACTAACCCATGTTATGGAGTTTAAGCTTTGTACAAATTTGTAGGGTACTCACAGTTTCCAAGGTGAAATATGTGCATGCCTAACCTCATGCATTTCTCTCTACTAGTTAGAATATGCAAGTTCATTGTTTGGTAAATAAATCTACAAAGAGAGTAAATACAAATAGTCTATTCCATATATGCATATATATATAAATGATTGGAAAGCTTGGAAAAGCTCAAGCTACATGAAATGCAACTCTGGTTAGATTTTGAAAAGCAAATCTACAATCTTTGGCACCCATATCTAGAAGAAAATCTTATCATATGAACGGGTATCCCTCTCTTTAGACCATCCATTAGCAACATTGTAGTGTGCTACAGTAGATACCAAACAATTCTTCTATCATTCCATTTTAAAAAAATCAAACAATATGCATTCACAATGAGTGTAACAATTCATCTATTATCTTATATAATTGCAATTCAATACTGTTCTAGGTTTATAGTTTGGTTCCATTTGAAAACATCTATAACATGTTCAATGAGTAGAATAGTAATCAAGATGAATGAAAGGGTATACCAGATGTATGTGCACATGGAAAAATGGATATTTATGCATGTTCACACGCATGCCTAGAAATGAACACAGTTTGAGTAATGAGTATACATTTTGAAGAATTAAATAAAGTTTCCCTTTCATACCAGTTTATTTTCATATTTAGTAAAAACCAAGGATCTCTTCAGTCAGATTAAATTACCATCATATCCAGTGTACAGACATAGTAGAAAACACCTGTTTCATAGTCTCTTTTCTTTTGTTAGGGTCTAAGAATAATTTTAATGAAAATTGTTGAAATACATCTTCTATAAAGATAATATTATCAGATACGATATACATTCATTTTGTTTCAACATAAGGGTCCATGCTTGTTTCTTTTTAACAAAAATATACATTCGATTATATTGAAAATAAAGTTTATACCCTATCCGTCAAAGAGCCATCCCTAAAGGGTACTGATACACATGTTATCATCCATTGTGTTTGGAATTTTTTTCTCAAACTTGCAATTATATAAAGGTTATTGTTGATAGTATATACATATATATATTTCTTATTTACACTGATAGGTGTAATATACAATGGCATCAAAGGGGAGGAGTAGAATCCATGTAAAGAAATTTTTGTTACTTTTTAAGGAAACTACTAAAATGGCTAGCATACATTAGATAAATGATACATTGTAAATCTAGACCATTAATTATTAGGTTTTAGATATAATGGTGGATATCTTTTTAGTCTGTCTTGCCCTAGAATGTAACCCTATTTTACGAGGGCATTGTATTATGACTACAATAGAGACAATTATTTATTTTGAGAGTCTAATAGTAGTCATGTTATCTCTTGATCTCTGAGTGGTGATACTCCTATGTGAAGCTCACTCTGTAAGTATATTGTAATCTTCATGATTTACTGAATAATATATTGGGCAGATTTTGGAGTATCAATTTTTTCTCCCAAAATAGTTTTCTCAATGTAAATCAATGTGCCATGGTATGCATGATATTTATGTTTATTTCTATTTAAGTTTCTATAACTGTTAAAGATCTGTACAATTTTTGGGTTATAAGACATAATAACCTGGCCAAAATAACCCTAGATAGAATAACCTGGTCATAATAACCCAAGGACAAAATAACCCAAGGTCATAATAACCCAAGCCAAAATAACATGTGGTCAGAACAACCCATGGAAAGAATATCCCTATAAGAATATAGAGAAAGGAAAATAAAATTTATAAATTACATGGGTTATTTTTTCCATGGGTTATTTTGACCACAAGTTATTTTGTCCATGGATTATTATGACCCTGGGTTATTTTGTCTTTGGGTTATTATTATGGGGTTATTCTATCTAGGGCTATTGTGGCTAGGTTATTATGTCCTAATACCAAATTTTTGTATTATTCTCATTTCAAGATTAGTGTAGGAAGTCATTCCACTACCTTCGCTTCCTTACAAGTGGTATCAAAGCCTGATCACCTTTGGTTTCAATTGTAGATTTTTGGGTTTTTTTGGACTAATCCAAGTTTGAGTGAGAGCTTGTGTAGAAGAGATTTTGTGATCTTGTTCAAGGAATTTTCAGATGGCAAGTTCATCAAGGAGAATAGTGGTGGATAAGTTTCATGGAAATAATTTTGAAATGTGGAAGCTAAAGATGGAGGATTTGAACTTATAGATTGAGATCTGTGGGATGTTGTTGATGAGAATGTTTCAAGGCCAATAGATCCTACTCAAGCTACTCAATATGATGCTATGGATTGTAAATCCAAGGGTCTCATCATATTGTGTTTGGCTGAATTTCTTTTAATTAATGTCCATGAGGAGACCTCTGTACATAAACTATGGAAGAAGCTTGATGAGATGTATCAGGTCAAATGTTTAGTGAACAATATTTTCTTGAGGAAGAAATTGTATTCCTTGAGAATGGAAGAGGATGTACCAATCACATACCACCTAGAAGCACTCAATATGTTGGTGGCTCAATTAGCATCAGGGTATGTGTAGGATCATCATAGAAAAAACATGCCCTTAAGCGGCAAAAAAATTAGAAAAATCAGAGTTAGGAAAATTGACATAAAAATTTGAATAAGTTATATATATTATTTTAAAAATATGTAAAAATATAATCTATAGAAAATTTAATGTAGTTTCTAAACTTCTAGGTTTTTTTTTAAAAAAAACAAATCTATTTGGTGAAAAATTGAAATTTCAATGTAGTAGTACTTAAATTTCAGGGAAAAAATAAGAAGTAGGTGTCTATCTGACCACCCTAAACACAATAAAATGATAATATTGTGTTATAATATTTTAGATATAAGTAGAGGACCCTTGTCCCGATGTGATGCATATTGTTTTGTAATTTTTTTCCAAGTAAATAATTAATTATGAATTTTTTATGACAACTTTTAAAAAATATAAAAAACTCGTATGTCTGACCACCTTAACTTTGTCAAAACTTCATGAAATTCAATTTTTCTTATTTTAATCCTATATTATGTGAATCATAGAATGTGATGCATGTTTTGGATTCAAAAAATGTGATATTGTTTGAAAGCTATAGATGTTTTTCAATTAGTCTATCAATCAGGACTTTAGTCATAATTTGAATAGGAAATGAATAATAATTACTTATTAAATTCAAAATAAAGCATAATTTATATTGGTGGAAATATGAGAATCTCCTTTAAAAACTCTTTTCATTTCATCAATTTTGGGTTAAAAAAAAGTCATCAGTAACATACCCATCATATTGCCACTTTTTGTCCCATCAACATCCTGCACATACCCATCAGTTGATATCAAAATGGATGAGGGGGAGAAATGTCAAATATTTCTTTTTTATTTTCTTGATTCATGGGATTCTCTTGTTATGGCTATTGGGAGTACTTCTATAATTTTTAAGATTGAAGATGTGGTATCCATCACTGCCAAGGAGGCCCTAAATATTTATGGAAGACCTAAGAAAAAAGGAAAGAAGAATGAGAAGCATGAAAAATCCAATTCCATGGGGAGATCTAAATCTCCTAGAAATTTGATGTAGATAATAGTGGATAACTTCAACATAACCTAAATCTAACAAACTTTGCAATCCTAAAACATAACTTGGTGGGTTTTTCCTCACAAGCCTTCAATCTTTAAAGCCTAAAACATGGGGGCAAAAAGTTATGTATCTTGGCCATAACTTTTAGTGCAGACATGATCTCCAAAATGTAAAGATATTTCTATATAACCATTTGGTATTTTTACAACATTTCTCAAAATCGGGGTAGGTTACTTTGTACAGAATCATTAAAAAATGGACTATCTTTTTGCCAATTGAGCCTAAAACATGAAAAATCAGACCTGGGGCATTATCAAAACATGTGCAAACCTCAATATGGAACACTAAAAATTTTAAGCGTGGTAATATAAAACATTTAAAAATCCCACACAAAAAATTAGAATTCTCCACCATGGAAAGCATGAGAAATCATATTTTGAAAATCACTAGTTACCTTGCCTAGGGTATATGACAGTTTTGAACCTTTTTTTTCAAAAATTACAATATATCTTTCTAAACTAAAAAAAAATTGATGAGATTAAGTACAATAGAAATTATATTAACATTTCTTTCAATTCCAATTAGTCTGAGATCAAGATATGGAATATCAAATTTGTACCACATGCTGCAATAGGCTGGTTACAAAAAAAAATTGGAAGTGGCAGTCACCAATTTTATCATAACTTACATAAAAATTAATGAAAATGAACCAAACCAATTGAAAATGAAAGCTATTTCAATCCTCTATAACATGCAATCATGTGAATATTAAGAAAGTTCCAAACAATACTGTACCATATCAAAGAACATTGTTGCCATGTTCAGACTTGACTAAAACAAACGAATTTTATTCCTTAGGTTATTTCAACATGTACCAATATTTTTCTAAACAACTTTCAAAATTTAACCATTTTATTTCTTCATTTACATCATGTCTCTTCAAATTACACAATTTGCAACTTTTTTGACAATATTGAGAACTTTTAAAACCTATAGCAACTATTACATTTTTGACAACTTGACCACACCTATCCTCCTAAGACCTCTTCTATACCCTTCCAAACATGAAGATGATCCAAAAGTACCTTATTACATAAGAGAGACACAAAATCAAAACAATGAAAAACCAAAATATCATGGGTTCTCCTGCACCATACTCCCAAGAAAAGAAAAGATTCAAGCTCTGCTTGAATAAAAGGTAGCAACTTGAGAATTAGGTCTGAAATCCCTTGCATGATCTACATATACCCATGCATATGACCTTCTTTGAAATAGTGCCATAGTGGATTCATCTTCGCTTGAGGTTTCTTGAACATGTGGCATAGGTAGGTGAACTTTGCAAAATAAACAACTGTTGAGAACTTGGAACAAAACAAATAACAACCTTGATTACCCTGCTTCTCACACTCTTTAGTGACCTTCTCAACATAGTAACATCTGATTCAAGTAACTTGGTTTGAAAATTCACAATAGCAACTTGATCTTCCCCATCAACATCCCTCTCTTGCTCAACTTTTTTTATTAAAATAAAATTCACTTTCTTCAAACAACTGTAAATGATGAATCCTTTGCATTGGAAATAAGAAATGTGAAAACTCAGCCACAACTATGTCTACATTATCTTTCAATACCTCATGAACCTCCCAAGGAAACTCTTCAATGCTTGTTGATGTCAAAACACTCATAGGTTTGCTTACCATTGCATTACCTACCTCTTCCTCTTTCTCAAATGGTTTTTTCTCTTTCTTCATCAATGAAGATTTTTCATTTTCTCATCCTACTATCCTCGCTTTCCTTCTTCTCTTTAGAATAATCTTCTTGATAGGCCATTTAACCTTCTTCCTTAAATCGGTAAATTCCAACCACTTTCTTGTTTTTCTCTTTCAAGAAGCTATTGCATTTCAAGTTCCATTATTTTTTCAATTTCTTCCAAATTTTGGCTCAAATTTATTATCTCTTGCTAAATACTTGTTCTGTCATCTCATCTTTCTTCTTTCTCTCACTTTTCTCTTTTATTTTTCTCTTATTTCTTGCTTGATACCTCCTTGCTTTGCAAGTCTCCATGGAAAAATCTCCTCAACATTTTCATTCTTCTTTCTAAAGAAAGTCTCTTTCCCTTGCTTCTTCTTGTCTTCGTGATACCTCACCTAGGTTTCCTCCTTTCTTCACTACCTACTCTTTTGGCATCCAAGTTTTTGCTTCAACCTATAAAAAGATAAAACATAAACCCCAAACTTATTTTCCCAAACCTTTAAGGCTTTGATACCAATTTGATGTAGATTAGGGTGGGTAACTTCAGCACAACCTAAATCAAACAAACTTTTCAATCCTAAAACATAACTTGGTGGGATTTTCCTCACAAGCCTTTAATCTTTGAACCCTAAAACATGGGGACAACAAATTGAGTTATTTGGCTATAACTTTCAATGAATATATGATCTCAAAAATATAAATATATTTGTAGATACCCTTTTGGTATTTATACAACATATAACAAAATCAAGGTAGGTTACTTTGTAGAGAATCCTTCAAAAATGGTCTGTCCTTTTGCTAATTGAGCCTAATACATGAAAAATCAAACCTAGGGCATCATCAAACTACATACAAACCTAAATATGGAATCATGAAACTTTGAAACATGGTAATATACAAAATTTCAGACCCCCACACAAAATATTAGAACTCTCTTCCATGGAAACCATGAGAAATCATATTTTGAAAGTCACTAGTTACCTTGCCTAGGGTATATGACAGTTTTGAACTATTTTTGCCAAAATTCCAATATCTCTCTCCAAACTCAACAAAATAAAATTATACCAAATTAATTAGAAATTAGATTAATATTTATTTCAATCCCAATTGGTTTTGGATCAAGATATGGAATATCAAATTTGTACTGGTCACGTGCTGCAATAGGCTAGTTACAAAAAAATTTGGAAGTCGCAGTCACCAATTTGATCATAACTTGCATAAAACTTAATGAAAATCAACCAAACCTATTGAAAATAAAAGCTAACTATATCTTCTATCACACCTAATCATGTGCATATCATTAAAATTACATACAGTACCGTACTATATCAAAGAGTAGTGTTGCAATGTTCAAATATGTAGAAAACTAAGGAATTTGATTGCTTAAACTTCAAAATTGTAACCACCCACCTTGGTTTCGACCATTACAAGGTTATTTCAACATGTCCCAACTGTTTTCTAACTTAATTTCAAACTTCAACAATTTTATTTCTTCATTGACTCTTCAAATTTGACAATTTACAATATTTTGGCAATATTAACAACTTTTAAAACCTATAGAAAATTTTACATTTTTGAAAAATTGAACACACCTATCCTCCTAAGACCTCATATAGACATTTAAAATATGAATATGATCCAAAAGGACCTTATTGCATAAGAGAGACACAAAACCAAAACAATGACAAACCAATATCTCATGGGTGCTCCTACACCAAAAGTCCAAAGTCATTTGTTGGAACTATACTAAACCTAGACATGTTCATAAGGAATGCCAAGAAGAAAAGAAAAATAAAAAGAAGAAATTTTATTTTGATTCTGAGTCTAAGAAGGAATATGGAAATGTATTCATTGTAGCTTTAGCAACTCATGCAAGTAATCATGCATGGTTAATTGACTTAGGTGCATCTTTCCATATGACCTTTAATAAAGATTGGTTTTCTAAATATGGAGAACTTGATGGAAGTAAGGTGTAATTGGGTAATAATTCTCATTTAGACATTGTTGGTCATGGTAAAGTTAAAATCAGGTTTCCTTATGGTAGAGTAAAAAGGATTAATGGTATGTTGCATATCCCTAGATTAGCATCAAATCTGTTATTTGTAAGAAAACTAATAGATTTGTGTGTCCAGGTAGTATTTTTCAATGTAGGATGAAAGATGGTCAGAGGTGCTATGGTGATTGCTAGAGGTGTTAGATATGACACATTGTATAAGCTTGATGCATGCACTAATGAGTGCAATAGTACTTCTATGAAAATAATTTTTTTGGAAGAAGTGAGGGTTTCACCCTTGATAGATGGCCATGGATTTTGGGTACCCAAGGGTGCTCTTTCTTTTGAAACAAAGTTACCTACAAAGAAAACTATATTATGGCACCATAGACTTGGCCACATTGGAGAAAAAGGTCTAAGGACCTTGAAAAATAAAAACCTTCTTGAAGGTTTATTTGATTGTAATCTTGAATTCAATTTATATGAGCATTGCATTTATGGAAAACAAAATCACATTTAGTTTTACTTGAGTTCTCATAAATCTTGTGGTGTATTGGATCTTATTCATTTTGATGCATGTTTGGTCCTATATATGTTCCTTCAATTGGTAAATCCATATATTATGTTTCATTTATTGATGACTATAGTAGGACATGGGTATATTTTCTAAATAGTAAATATTTATTTTTCAATCAATTTAAAGAATTTAAAGCAATGGTTGAGTTACAGACTGGAAAGAAAATAAAATTTTTGAGGACTGATAATGGCAGTAAATTTTTCTCTAATGATTTTGATAGATTTTGTAAAGATTATGGTATTCATAGATAGAAGACAACTTTTTACTCTCCACAATAGAATGGAGTTGCAGAAAGAATGAACAAGACACTGATGGAGAAGGCTAGGAGTATGTTCAGTGGTGTTGGCCTAGAATAAAGGTCTTAGGATGAAGCTATTGCTACTACCAGTTACTTGATTAATAGGTCTCATGCATAATCTCTTGTTGATAAGATGCCTATAGAAGCATGGTTGGGTCACAAGCCTTCATTAATACATCTTATAGTTTTTGGTTACGAGTCATATGCACATGTGCCAAAGAAGTGAACAAATTTGGAGAACAAGGCTGTGAATGTATCTTCATCAGATACAATTATGGTGTGAAAGGATACAAGCTTTGGGAACCTATTGCACAAGAGTTAATATGTAGTAGAAGTGTTATTTTTAGAGAGACTAAGCCTTCTTCTGTTACATTGAAACCAAAATAAATTAAATAGGAAGATGTGATTAAATTTCCTTCTATGCCTAAGAAATTTTAATCGAGGCCC
This sequence comes from Sequoia sempervirens, assembly GCA_007258455.2. Classification (NCBI taxonomy): domain Eukaryota; kingdom Viridiplantae; phylum Streptophyta; class Pinopsida; order Cupressales; family Cupressaceae; genus Sequoia; species Sequoia sempervirens. The sequence goes on from VDFB02000003.1 coordinate 590,517,237, forward strand.
AAGGATAGACAAGAAATTAAGGAGAACTCACCTAGCTTTGGATCTTCAAAAGAGAAGGAAGAACCCCCAATTGAACTTTTCTATAGGTATACAAGGAATAGACAACCACCTGAAAGGTATACACTTGATTATTGGAGATGTATTTTTACTTTGAATACTAACATGGATGAGCCCAAATCTATAGAAGAGGAATTAGGTATGAATGATGTAGAATACTAGAAGATTGTTATGGATGAAGAAATGACATCTTTGAAAAAGAATGATACATGGGATCTTGTACCATTTCTTGAAGAATGAAAACCTATTGGTTGCAAATGGGTGTTCAAGAAAAGAATTGGTTCAGATGGAGGTATTGAGAAGTAAAAAGAGAGGTTGTTTGCAAAAGGTTACTCTCAAGTAGAGGGTGTTGATTATGGTGAGATATTCTCTCCTATTAAAAAAATGAAATCCATTAGATTTTTTATTTCTATAGCTACTTATTATGGTTTAGACGTTGAGAAAATGGATGTGAAAACTACTTTCCTTCATGGTGACTTGAAGGAGGATATTTATATGACATGCAGATATAGCACTACATGGTGAAAGGTAAAAGTAAGTTGGTTTGCAAATTGAAGAAATATTTGTATGGCTTAAAATAGAGTCCTAGAATGTGGTACTAGAAATTTTATACATATGTGTTGATCTTGGGATTTAAGCATTCTAAATTAGATTAGGGTGTTTATTATAAAATTGATAGTGATCATTTCCCATTTATTGCATTATATGTTGATGATATGTTATTTATCGGCAAAGGGAAAGGTATGATTTAGAAACTAAAATATCAACTTACTACTAAATTTGAAATGAAAGATCTTGGTGCAACTAGACACATTCTTGGGATGGAAATTAAAAGAGATAGATTGAATAGAAAGCTATGGCTTGGCCAAAGTAAGTATGTCAATTCAATTTTATAGAGATTTAACATGCAAGTTTCTAGACCATTATATATTCCTATTTCTATTGGAACAAATTTATCTATTTTGGATTGTACATCACCATTAGAGATGGAAGACATGAGTAGAGTGCCTTAGTAGAGTGTAGTTGGAATTTTGATGTATGCTATGTTTTGTACTAGATTATACATTATGCAATCACTGGGAGTTATTTCTAGATATATGTCTAATCTTGGTAGAGTTCATTGGGATGCATTTAAAAGGGTCTTTAAATATTTCTGTGGTACCTCATATTATTCCTTGTGGTATCATAGTAATGTGATTAAAGATAACATTTCCCTTGATATTCATGGTTATATGGATTCAGATTGGGGAGATGATCCACGATTGCCTATGTGTTTACTTTATTTGGTGGTGCAATTAGTTGGATGAGTAAGCGATAGGTTGCAGTTGCTTTGTCCACTACTGAAGTAGAATATATGACAACTACTCATACTTGTAAAGAAGCCATTTTCTTGAGAGAGTGTGTTGAGATATTGGAATAAAACAAGGTGTAGTGACAATTTATTGTGACAATCAAAGTGTGATATTTCTAGCCAAGAACCCAACATTTCATGCCAGAACTAAGAACATTGATGTACAATATCATTTTGTTAGAGATATAGTCGAAGATGGTAGGGTTAAGTTGGTTAAGGTAGACACTGATGGATGTTGTTGATTCTTTAAATAAGCCCATAAGCACAGAAAAATTTAGATGGTGTTTGAAGATTATGGGCCCTTTAGCCCCTAGAAATCAAGAGACAATGTTTACTCCCACTTGTTGCTCTTGCAAGGTGTTAGACAAGTGAGAGATTTGTTGGAAAAGTATGTCTCAACCTTACAATTATATAAAGGTTATTGTTAATAGGATATATATATATATATATTTCCTAGTTACACCAATAGGTGTAATATACAATGGCATCAAGGGGGAGGAGTGGGATGGGTGATCCCACAATAGTGGTTTACAATTTTTGGCCAAACCAGACATTGAAATTATTATTTTTAACTAAATCTTCACATTCGGGAACCTATAGTAGCTAAACCATGAGGAATTTGAAGATGATGAAAACTAGAGTCTCATCACATTTTGTATGTAGATTCTAAAAATATTTTATTCAAAATTTTTGGAATCAAATTGCACTTCATTTTCCATCTCCCACAAAAATTGGTTTTTTCATAAAACAACATTTTTAGAAAGTGACACACGTTGTATAACACAACTTTTTTTCCATGAAGGATAAAATTTTGATTCTCTCTAATTTAGATTTGTAACTCTGATATCTAGTGCTTCCACTTGGTTAGATAGTTTTTTATTAAATATTTTTTCTTTAATCAAGTTTTGAAGTCAAACCAATTACAATTCAGACATAGCACGACCATATAACGTGTAACATTTTTTTGTATATATCAAAATTAAAACTTTTTTTGTTGGATCAAGGACTTCAATATCTAGTGCACTCATATTTTTTAATTTTTTTTTATAATCTAGTATTTTTCCGCATGTGTAGAACAAAGACCTTCATTTTTTATGAAAAACCTATGTTTACTAAAATTAAAAAAACAAATACATAATTAAACCAAAACATATTAAAATTATATTTCTTGGATAGCTCATTCTGAGTACTACCTAATTTCAGTTGGGTTTGTGAAGATTCCTCGATTTTCATCCTTAACCCGACCTTTGAAGTGCCAAAATTCAGGTTTTTTTTTATCTAAGGGGGTGGATGAGGGATAAGGGGGGTTTGTACAAACCCCTAGCGATTCGAGCAAACCTCTAGGGGTTTGCTCAAACCAAGATTCAACCGAACCCTAGTTTTAGCAAACCCATTCAAAGGGGTTCACTAAAACCCCCTTACAATTTGCACTTTTCTTTTTGTTGCCAAATTCAATGGGGTTTGCTAAAACCAGTTGGTTTGTACGAACTCCCAAAATCACATTTTTTTCCTTGGGGTCATTTTGTGTGAGTTTTCCTTCCTCACTTGAATTGTAAACCACTATTGTGGCTTCACCCAGATGCATGCAAATATTTTTTTAACATTTTTAAGAAACTACTCAAATGGTCAACATACATTAGATAAATGATACATTGTAAACCTAGACCATTAATTATTAGGTTTTAGATCTAAGATGGATATTTTGTTGGCCTATCCTTCCCTAGAATGTAACCCTATTTTATGAGGGTGTTGTATTATGACTACGGTAGAGACAATGATGTATTTTGAGATTCTGATAGCAATCATGTTGTCTCTTGATCTGTGAGTGGTGATTGTGAGAAGCTTGCTCGAAAGTATATTGTAATCTTTTTGATTTATTGAATAATATATTAGGTGGATTTTGGAGTGTGGGATTTCTCTCTCGAAAGGGTTTTCCCCATGTAAATCACTGTGTTTTGGTATTCATGATATTTATGTTTATGTTTGTTTAAGTTTCTGTAATTGTTAAATATTTGTAAATTTTTTGCATTATTCTCCTCTCCATATTATTGTAGGATGTTTTTTTTGCTACCTTATTTTCCTTACACATTGATTACATGGTATCAATGAATTTGGGTTTGTAATAGTAGACAATATCTATCAGGCCATGGGTTCATCCCATAATAATATAGGTCACCCAAATACATATAGAAATTAACATAGCAAAATTGATGTTTCAACTCAATTAACACACAAGATACAATAGTGATTAGATTGGTATCTATATTCATGCATATATATGTACATATGTAAATATATACATATATAGATATATATACATATATAGATATATATACATATACACATATATATAATATATATAATATATATATACCCATGCTCATCATTAAAAGCTTTCAACTTCTGCATTTTGAGAAGCTTGTCACGGGTATCAAAAACTTTAGATAAATCAATTGGGAATCGAAGATTCCACCACTGATGAATATTGTTTGGAGTGAATTTAATGGATAAATCAATAGCAATTTAAAAATTGCTCGGTGGGCTTGTAAGATACAGGGGATGCATTTCCACCCTAACTCAACATTAGGTGGGTCTCAAAATGTTGTGCTTGGCACATATATTTGAAAAATAAAACATTAAGATCAACTCGGTTGGTTGCTTATGAAAGGATGGATTTTGATTGGGTTTCTATACTTGGGTGATAGAACAACAAAACTCAACACTCTCATTCAAGGAAAAACCCTAGAGGTATGAATCCAACAAGGAAAGAGGAAAGAGATCTTGCAATAGGGTGGTCCTAGGGGTTGATTGTAAACTAATGAGGGGTTTTCCATCAAGCTAGGGATTGGAAAGATAAATGAAATGCAAAATGTAATGCTTAACCCTAATATGATGCGATATTTCATTAAATCGCCTAAAAATGCATAAAAAATAGAATAGAGAGGTGAGATCTTAGAAGTATGCACTTGGGAACTTGAATAAGGCTGGAATGAGCTCTAAATTGTTGGAAATTATGAAATTTAGGCCTACTGGGATTCATATGCTAGTCTGGGCATATTAGTCCTAGATCTAGGTTTCTATAATGAAATTGAAATCTGGCAAATGGGTGCCTAAAACTAGAAAAATTTGGAAAAATACTTGTAGTGGAACTCATACGAAACTTCTAGTGTATCAATCCTAGTGTTCTTTTTCTAAAGGTTAAGGTCTTATCCTACTATCCAATCTCTTCTCTCTCTACTACACTTTGTTTCTAGATCTAAAACCTTGATTTTAGACCTATAGAAGTCTTTCCATGACGTTGCAAGTGAAGAGAGAACTCCAACAACTTCCTTCAAGATTATAACCTAATCTTCAAAGATCATTCCCCAAGAAACCTAGACCTCAATCACACATGTAAAGAGGAGAAGAACTTGTTGACTGTTAGTGAATAGGGGTTTGCATTGGTCAAACCCCTTTAAGGTAATTAAACCAAATGATTAGATAATAAAATAAGGACATGAAACATGAACAATGATACCTTGAATGATCTCTTGTAAATGATGTCTTGTAAATCTACAATCTAACATGAAATGACCATGAAGGATCTAGATCTAGATCTTGAGATAAGTGTAGAAAAATTCTTGATCTTGGATCTGGAATTCAACATCACAACACTAGGTCAATAAAATGCTTCATGCTTGATATCCTTGACATGATGATGTATCTTGAATTTCTACAAGAATTGGTGAATACTTCTACCCTTGAATGCCTTAGAAATTATCTTCAATGCTTTATTGATGATCTTGTAAAGTCTTGGAATACTTAACTCTTGAGCGCTTAACTTGATATCATGAATTCTCTATGAAATAATAACTTGAGACATCATTTATATCGGAAATCCATGTAATATCTTGTTAATTGGATCCCATAGGTTGGAATTCAAGAAATTTGAACTTAAAACCTAGATTTCTCACTTAAGACCCTAAAAATAGGCCACATGGGACTCACACACCATTTGTGGAATATGGGTCCCACCTGTATGGGACTCATATTCCTAGGGTGGTGTTTGGGTCCCATAGGGCCTTTTTAGGTGGAAAAAGTGTCAAGGTGTTAAGAAATTAAGTTTATTTTTTGATATTATTGGGATTTTGATTGAAATATTCCTTAGAATGCACAATATATGGTCTTAGGGGCCTATTAATGATGATATTAATGTCATAAATGCAAGAGGTCCCAAAATGCAATGTGAGTGCAAATAAATTCACTGTATAACACTAAATCAAGGAAAAATTAGGTCTAATTAGCTAAAAAGGGCCCCAAATCCAATGTGAAAGTGTTCAACACATTACAACACTAGATTACATCCATTTAAATTGCTAGCAACCTCCTAAATTTAATGTGAAGGTGTGAATAAATATACTTTACAAAAATAAATTAAGGAAAATTTAGGTTTATTTAGCTTTAAAAGAGACCAAAACCTAATGTATGTGTAAAACACAACACAACACTAGATGAAGGCGATATCAAGTCCAATTAAACATTAGGGTATGTGCAAGATCATGATGGGCCAAAAAGTGGCAATATGATGGGTATGTGGCTGACAACTTTCTTTTTACCCAAAATTGATGAAAGGAAAAGGGTTTTTAAAGGATATTCTCAGCTTTCCACCAATATAAATTATGCTTTACTTTGAATTTAATAAGTAATTATTATTCATTTTCTATTCAAATTATGAATAAAGTCTTGATTGAAAAACTGATTGAAAACTATCTATAGGTTTCAAATGATATCACATTTTTTGAATCCAAAACATGTGTCACATTCTATGCTTTGCATACTATAGGATTAAAAAAAGAAACATTGAATTTCATGAAATTTTGACCAAGTTAAGGTGGTCAGACATACAAGTTTTTTATATTTTTTAAAAGTTGTAATAAAAAATGAATAATTAATTATTTACTTCAAAAAAAATTACAAAAAAATATGCATCACATCAAGACATGAGTCCTCTACTGATATCTAAAATCTTATAAAAAATTATGATCATTTTATTGTGGTTAGGGTTATTAGACAGACACCTAATTCATATTTTTTCCTTGAAATTTAAGTACCATTGCATTGAAATTTCAAATTTTCACATAATAGATTTTTTTTTAAAACAAGTCTAGTATTTTAGAAACTACACTCAATTTTCTACAAATTCTATTGTTACATATTTTTGAAATAATATAGATAACTTATTCAAATTTTTACTTCAAGTTTTCTAACTCTAATTTTTTTGATTTTTTTGCCACTTAAGGGCCTATTTTTTCCATGATGATCCTACACATACCCATTAATTATTCCTATATTAGGTGTGAAAATGTGAATGATGAAATTTTTGACACTACATTTAGCCCCCATGTTAGTGAGAGGATGAAATTGCTTGAAACTCGCACTAAAGTAGACATTCAAGGGGGGTCCAATTGTACCAATGCAGATTGCCTAGGATAATAGAGATCGAGAAGGTGGTCAAGCTCCCAGGATCCAAGATCCTATGCCAAGCTGACTTAAGCACAAAAAGGACTCAAACAAAGGTGTATATTATGCAACATTAAGATATGCAAACATGTAATGTTAACAAATAAAGAAAGAAAAAAAAATAAGGTGGATCAAGCTTCAACCGTTTGTCTAATGTGATGTGGATCAGATCTAAGTTGTTGGTCCAAAAATGCATGCTCACTTTGAGGCAATAGAACTTTAGGGTGTCCGTTGGGAGAGTGATCCAAGATTGTGAGACACATACACACGTGGCAAGTATGTTCTCACACACACACAAGAGTGGTTATGCGAAATTCATTCCTTCATTCAGCTTCCCATCAAACCACACCAAAGTTATACCTCTTGATAACTTTGATAAGGAACCATACAATCAGTGATCTTCAAGCCTCATGAGGAAAACATAACTTTGAACATGCTTGGAACTCATGAACAAATATGATGACTCCATAGGCATGCAAAGTGCATTATGCAAGGTGGCCATATAGCTGATGTTGTAAATGCAACATAGTGTATGGTACATTTAAAGATATTTTTCTTAGTTCATGTAAGAGCTCTTCTTAGGGAACATCATGCTTAATGTATCCAAGAGAGGAAAAATGAAAGAAATATCACACTCTTAGAGGAAATCAAACCTAATGACACCACCAAGAAAAGGATGACTTATAAGAATAAAGAAAATGGCATAGTAAAACATGAGCGTCGATGTATTACCCACTTCAAAGTGATTGCTAACACCATTGCTATGAGTAATTTCTTTAAGGTAGAAGAAGAAATGAGAGATTGTTCAGGAAGCCATATGCCAAGTCATATGTTTCTGATAAGCTATGTATGAAAAGGGAAGGGGTTGCACCCTAAATTTATTACTTAGTATGTCACATGTGAGCCAACTTAAGGAATGCTATCCACATCTCAAGCTTTCTCTTTTATGTGCATGAAAGGTGGTCAACTAGCCAAAAGAGATGAAAAGTGACATACGAGGAAAAAGCTACCTAACCCCTTTCACCCTTAGTGCAAGACAAGGATGAGATGCATATGGAAAAATTAATTTTCACTTAGAGAAAATAGGTGCTTCAACACAAGGAAGTGTACCACAGTCCCTAAGATGTTGAATTTTGTTACTTAAAGCCTTATAGTTTGTGGACATGGAAAAAGTAACCCTTCTACTGTTTTAGGCCCGTCTATTAGAGTTTTACTTCATGTTTTCCTAGATTTAATATTGTAATGTGGCCAACACATTCACATTAGGTCATGGATCCTTGTGAATCATTAAGACTTCTAGGATGTCTTGTAAAGGTGTTGTGAAGTGTTGTAACCCACGTTCATACTTTTCTAGGAACCTTTCATCATAATTCACTTAAATAACTCTTTTTTATCACTTACCAAGTATTATTTCAAAGCTTTGTAAAGTTTTGTAACCCACTTTCACACTTTTCTACACTTTTCATCACTAATTCAACCCTTTCTCATGTTTAATTGACCACTTAATACACTTAACAACCATTTTTAAGTGTGTTTTTGAGGATATTCCCATTGGAAAACATTTAATGCCTTGTAATTCCTGACACCCACTTAATTTTCTTAAGTGGGACTAAGTGGCCAATAGGGAGACTTAGTCCTTTTTGGCACAAAACTCAAAATTATTTCAAATTTCTAGCAGGATTTTGTCCTCTAACCCTTGAGGTTAGCTTGAGATGTGTTATTTTAGGGAAATTTATCAAGAACAAGTAGAAATAATGGTTTTCCCCCTCATTTTTCATCTTCTAATTCATCAAGCATTGAAGCATTCATTAACTTAATCATTCTTAAGTATTCAAGCACTATGAGCACAATCAAGTCATCCATTAGAGCACTTCATTGCATATATTCAGATTTACACATCAAGGGTTTGGTAAGTTTATGAAATTACATGTTTATTTATCATTATCTTCATATTTCATTTCATTATCTAGGGTGTGATTACCAAAGTGGGGTTTGACCAAGGCAAACCCCTATACTCTAACCCTTAACCATTTTCCCCTCTTTCAATGTGTGTTTGCAGAATTTGTATGCAGATTTGTCAAAGAAATAGGTGTTGAAAAGTGGTCAAGAATTCATCAGAGTCAATCAACTCAACATAACCATAATTCAACCTTGGAGACACTTTTTATCCTATTTTCTGCAGATTCAATTGCAGATACTTGTTAGAAAAGCAAGTACAGACCTGAAGCTACAAGTTCTATCCCAAGATTCCCAAAATTTGCAAGTGGAATAATGGCCACTACTGGTGGATTATTCCAACTTCCAGGCCTAAAAAGTGGTTTCTACATTTTTGGATACCCATTTGGTAGATTCTTATTCTAACAAGTTTTCCCGAAACTGGGACTAAGTTACCCAGCCTGCCATAAGTGTCCCAATCAACATTTTTGGTTAATTTTTTAGGATTATAGAATCTCTCCACATTTTTTTAAAATTCTAGGTGCATCTCTCAAATCCTTTTTAGTAATTTCATCATTTACTTGCATTTTTAGGTGTTTTTGCATATCACACTATGTTTTCAAACAACTTGCATTTCTTAGGTTTAGCATCTTTAAATCATTTTCTTTTAAAATCAGTGCATTAGTAAATCATAATTAGGCATATTACATCTTATTTGCATTATCTTTGAGTGTTGAAATTTGCATTTTGGACCCCCATTCCTTTCTCCTTTTAGGTGAAAAACCCTAGAAGGAGCTAAAGCAATGTGGGCAATCCAAAATCATTGTCCACATTTTGGTGAACCTGAATTTTAAACATAATCATTTCTAATTTTTAGTGCATCCTAGGTTCCATTTGCATTTACATTTCATTAGATATTTCATTGATTAAATTTCATCCTAGGGTTTTGAAAATTGCAATAGTCCAAAACTAAAAAAGCCTACATTTTTGCATCATTTTTGTATTGAAAATCATGAAAATTTTGTATTTTCATAATGTAATTGCATCTATGCATTGAAAAGACATAAAATTGCATTTAAAATTTTTGAAAAATATTTAAATAATGATTAGTGGGACTAAATTGTCACACTGGGTGACTTAGTCCTCCTACATATTTTGCATTGTAATTTTTCGTAATTTCTATGTATTTTCTACATTTATGTTTTCTATTACTACTTTCATGTTTTAGTTTATATAATTTCTATTATTTTCATTTTATTAGTCCTATTTTGCATTGCATTTGCATCCACCCCATCTCTTGTGGTATTTTTATGAGCATTTGGTGCCCTATTGATAATACTTTAGTGAGAATAAGTTTTTGACCCATGGAATCCTATGATAGCACACTCATTGTGGACCTTGGGTTGTCTCGAGCTCCTACTCCTAGTATGGATAATAGTGAAGTAGGCATGGATGCTACCACTAGTACACCTTTACCTTCACATATAATGGATGTTGGCACATCAAATGCTCACATTCTAGAAGATAAAGTCATTAACATTCATGAGGATCTAGCAAATTTGCAACAAAACTTGTGTCTTGAAAACATTTCAAGCACTGTAATTCCTGGTATAGACAACATCCATTGAATGCGTTAAAGTGATGAAGGCTTAGATGTTATGAAATAAATTGTTGAGATGTACCAAAAATATGCTTCTTCCACCTCTAGCATATCTCAACCAGCAAATACTATGGTTAGCCAAGGAGGATCTCACATTCATCCTCCTTCAACCGTAGCATCCATACCTACCTATACCACTCCTCAAGTGAAAACAACCATGAAAGAAGTTAGTCAGGTGACTCCTTTTGCTATTCCAACTAGCATGCTTAGTTGTTTTATGGCATTGAATGTTCCATCCTCCACCCCCTTCGCCCCTATTAGTATCACCTTCACTTGTCCCAACATTACATACACTCCATCACCATTGTCTCTTCCACCTCATATCACTCACATTGACCCTCTCGTTACACAACTCTTCCAAACTATTTCTTCCATGAAACAACAAATATCTACCATAAACCAAAACCAAACCTCACCATCCACCTACTATGTCTGTAGTAGTCCATTATCTTTGGAAATATTAAGACCACTAATGCCACAAGGACTTGAGATGTTTAGGTTTAAGAGGTACAGAGGTAAAGGAGACCCTACTAATCATGTCAATTCTTATACAACCTTATGCAGTGATTTTGTCCTTGATGTTAAAATATTAGCAAAATTGTTTCCTAGGACCTTAAAGGACATTTCCTTGGAGTGGTTTTCAAATTTACCTAATCATTCAATTTGATCAATTAATGAACTTGTTGATGCCTTTATAAGTTATTTCCAAGTCCATATGACTCCTAACAAGACAATGGTTGATCTAATAAGATGTAAAAAAAATGCAGATGAAAAAGTCATTTATTTCATTTCACATTATCAATCATTGTATTCTCAAGTAGATGTTAAGATTCCTGATTCACGTCTCCAAAAGATGTTTATTGAAAACTTGCAAACTCAACTTTAGGATAAATTGACCATGATGAAATTTCCTTTTTTCTTGAATTTATGCACAACTATTTATAACTATCACAACTTAGTTACTAGTCATGATGAAAAATCCACTTCTAATGGAGACGAAAAATTTGAACAAAATAACCAAAAAAAATCACAAAAATTTAGAAAACTAAACAAAGGGTTTTTACATCAACCCCCCCTCAAAAACTACCTAAACCTATCAACAACCAAGTAGCCATTGTTAAAGCCGTGATACCTTATAGTTATGGAGATCCAAAATGGTAGTTTACATCATTACTAGATACTCTTCATAACACCATGACCCAACTTATGCAGCAACAAATGATTTATTTATCTCCTATTAAACCATTAGATACAACCAAACTTTTCCCTTCAACCTTTCAATCTAATGCTTATTGTAATTATCATAGAAAAAATAGACATGACACAAAACAATGTAAGTGTCCTAAACACACAGTGCAAGACCTCATTTATTTTGGCCGTCTATCCATTTCAAATGCTAATGCAAAAGGAAATACATCTGTTGCCCCACCCAATCAAAATTTTCAATTTTTTACCAATCCCATGCCTGAACATAATGTTTCATTTGTCAAAGCTATTGAAACTCACAACAATGATGTGATGATTGTTCATAAAGAGACTGAACATCCTAATACACCCTCTATCAATCCTATGGCTGAAATGGTCAGAGTGATAGATGTTATCCCTCGTAGGGGCCAAACTAAGAAGAATCTTGATATTACTTTCTCTTCTAAAGATACTATTCCAAATCTTCCTGATGGTCCTCTCTACATAGCCAAATGAATTTATGATAAGCCCACTAATGGGATACTCATAGGTATTGTCTATAGTGAGAATGTGATCACTGAGGAATTTTTGGTCTTACATGATCTTTATCAAGATATCTATGACAAGCCAAGAGCATGGATCCAAACACATAATGGTTTTGCATTCCCTATGATTGGATCGATCATGCTTCTATTACAAATAGGACCTAAGACAATGGATGATACATTCTCTATCATTGCACAATTAGATCAATTTCGTCTGTGGCTAGGCTATCCTTGGATTCGATCGATGAAAGTTGCTCATTCAGTCATACACAAATGTTTAAAGTTTCTGCATGACAATGACATATTCACTATCCACCATAGTGGCTTTAAAACTTTGTATTCTAAAATAAATTTTACCTTAGAATCCTTTTGGTCAGAGCCCATGGAACCCATAACACCTCACAAAGAATTATTTTTCATTTCTTAACAAAAGTTTAAAGCAAAGAAATTGTTGAATTATCCCTCTGCAATCAATCCCCATCCACTTTCGCTATCCCAATCATCGATGAGATAATGCTTCAACCTGAATCTGAACTTGAAAAAATAGTGCAACCTCATGAACACCCAACAATAAACACTTCACCTTCATCATCCAAACGTCCATGGGATAATGAAACCAACCTCGTCATGTCTCCTCACCTAAAAAAAGTTTATAAAGCAAAAGAGAAAGTGATTGACCATCTCCTTCAGTTCCTTCCATTCTTCCCCATCAAGAAGAAAAAGAGCCTATGGCAGACCAACCTACTCTTACACCCACACATCTTCAAAATAGAAATAAAAGAAACCATGATGCTAGGGAGCATAGCCGTTGACATTGTCTCTTGGCTCGTCAATTGCAAATAGAAAACAATAAAGAAAATCAACCATTGTCTTTTCCAGAAGTAATATCTGACCACCCTTCTCCTAACTTTCCTCAAGATAATTGGATACAACCACCACATCAAAATGATACAATACAACAACTGCAACTCTTGATACACCCTTCATTGGAAATTACAATCTGTCCCTTCGTCATGATTAATTTGGATGATGATGATGATGATGAGATCTATAAAATAGATGAAGAGGTGCATAATGATTTGAATTATTTACTTTCCTCTTCCATGGCCTTAAAAGATAGATTTCCCATAGAAAGTGAAGAACTTGGTACTTCCCCTAGTTCGACACTTGAAAATATCCCTTTGAATAGTCCACCTCCCTCATAATACACTGAACATGATTGGGAGGAAGATGACTTGTTCAATGGTTGATTTTCATTCACCTCGCTAGCCTTTTTCATTTTTCTTTTATTTTATATTTATTCTTTTCTACATGTGCATATTATGTTCCCCTATGATGTGACGTTAGATGTTCTCCCTCTCTCTATGTACTTCCTCTATTTGTACCTCTATTCTTCTATATGTCATACATTTTCCTGTTTTTCACCTTTTGTTTTATGTTTTCCTTTTGGGGATGATGCAAAGAATTGACACACCCTAGGTCTCTTCCATGTTGAGCCAAAAGGTCCCTTTCCATTTTACTGTATTTTCTAGTGTTTTCCTTTTAGGGATGATGCAACACATTGAGACCAAAATGTCTCTTTCATGTTGACCCAAAATATTTTCATTTTCTTTCACCTTTTCATTTTCTTTTCGCCTATGTTTTCCTTTTGGGGATGATGCAAAGCATTGAGACTACAACATCTCTTCCATGTTGACCCAAAACAGACTTTATTTTTTCTTTTGTTTTTGCTTTCTTTGTGTCATTTTTCTAGTTCTATGTATTTGGGGAATGATGACAATTCCATTCTCTTTAATGAAAACATTGCAGCAATAAGCATACTAACTCTAAATCCATATATCCCTTATGTGTTTGGTGTGTTCCTTTTTGGGGGAACCCCTATTTATTTTGTTCCTTTTCCTTTATATGAGACAACCTTACTCAAGAACGTATGACTTGGAATAGGGGCTTTCCAAGTTGGCTCTCATGTCTTGTTTCTTTTTGCATTTCTCCTTCACCACTTTAAAATAATCTCACAAAATGGTGTGTAGAAATTCCTTTAAAGTGGGAGCATACATTGGCATTATTCATTTTCCATTTTTCCTTTTTCCTAGTTCTTAGTACATCCTTGTTACTTCATACGATGCATTTGTCACTTTGTGGATGACATTGGGTATGATGTTCTTCATAAGTGTGATCTATCTTAGCGTATTACATTCCTCTTGGTGGATTGATGTGATGCACTGCATCCCCTAAGTTGCAAATATTCTATTCTTTGATCAGTCCTCTCTTGGAGACATTAGACACAATGCTCCCTAAGTTATAGACCTCACATGAACTAAACAAGATGCATTTGAACATTCCTTTTTGCATGTTACATTTTGCATTTACATGGCCACCTTACATAACACAACTTGCATGCTATGGTACTATTGCATTTTTTCATGAGTTATAAGCATAAAAAGCTTTGCTTATCTCATGGAGCATGAAATGACATTGTCTTTGTGGTGCCTTATTAAAGTTATCAAGAGGTATAACTTTGGTATGGTTGAGTGGGAAGCCCATTGTGAGGCACAACTTTCCCCATAGCCACCTTTTGGGATTTCTCACCCCATAGACAACTAGAATTTTTGTGGCCCTAGAGTGAGTATGTTGTGGATTTCTCACCCTATGGAAAACCAGAATTTTTGTGGCCCTAGAGTGAGTACACATCTCTTTTTCCAAACAAACAGCCTAGATCTAATCCACAATGAGTTGGACAGATGATTGTAGCTTCCTTTCTTCCTTTCTCATCATCATGTTTGTTCCTTTGTGTTCATGTTTGATTTTCCATGGGATCTTTATACTAGGGGCTTGATCATCCCTCTTGATTATCATTATCTCATCTTATCAAGCATTAGTGCATTCAATCCCCTCTTGGTTGTCCAATCAACTACTTTAGTATGAGTTTGAAGCAAGTTCATCCTCTCACCAAAGTGGGGGCTAACTATGGACATAGAAAAAGGAACCCTTCTACTTTTTCATGTTCAGGCCCTCCTAGTGGATTTTGACTTGATTTTTTCATATATTTAATGTTGTAATGTGGCCAACACATTCAAATTAGGTATTGGACCCTTGTGAATCATTAAGACTTCTAGGATGCCTTATAAAGGTATTGTGAAGTGTTGTAACCCACTTTCACACTTTTTTAGGACCCTTTCATCATAATTCACTTAAATAACTCATTTTTTTATCACTTAGCAAGTCTTATTTTAAAGTGTTGTAAAGTGTTGTAACCCACTTTCATATTTTTCTACACTTGTCATCACTAATTCAACCCTTTCTCATGTTTAAATGACCCCTTAATACACTTTCTAACAATTTTTAAATGTGTTTTTGAGGATATTCTTGTTGGAAAAAATTTAATTCTTGGTAATTCCTGACACCCACTTAATTTTCTTAAGTGGGACTAAGTCACCAATAGGGGTGACTTAGTCCTTTTTGGCACAAAAATCAAAATTATTTCAATTTTATGGTGGGATTTTGTCCTCTAACCCTTTAGGTTGGCCTGTGATGTGTTATTTTATTGAAATTTAGCAATAACAAGTACAAATAAGGGTTTTTCCCCTCATTTTTCATCTTCTATTTCATCAAGCATTCAAGCATTCATTAACTTAATCATTCTCAAGTATTCAAGCACTCTAAGCAAAAACAAGTCATCCATTGGAGCACTTCATTACATATCTTTAGATTTACACATCAAGGGTTTGGTAAGTTTATGACATTTCATGTTGTTTATTTATCATTCTCTTCATATTTCATTTCATTATCTATGGTTTGATTACCAAAGTGGGGTTTGACCAAGGAAAACCCCTATACTCTAACCCTTAACCATTTTCCCCTCTTTGCATGTGTGTTTGTAGAATTTGTATGCAGATTTGTCAAAGAAATAGGTGTTGAAAAGTGGTAAACAAGTAATAAAATTCAATCAAGTCAACATAATCCTAATTCAAGCTTGGAGACACTTTTTATCCCATTTTCTATACAATCAATTGTGGACACCTGTCAGAAAAGAAAGTGTGGACTTGAAGCTACAAGATTTTCCCTAAGATTCCTAAAATCTATAGGTGGAATAAGTCACCATTATTGGAAGATAAGTCCCACTTCTAGGCCTGAAAAGTGTTTTCTACATTTCTTGATACCTATTTGGTAGATTCATGTTTCAACAAGTTTTCCCAAAACTGGGACTAAGTTTCCCAACCTAGCGTAAGTGTCTTAGTCAGCATTTTCAATCAATTTTTTAGGATTCTAGAATCTCTCCAGATAATATTTCAAATTCTTGGTGCACCTCTCCAATCTTGTTTAGTTATTTCATCAATTGCTTGCATATTTAGGTGTTTTTCCATATCACACTATGTTTTCAATCAACTTGCATTTTTTAGGTTTAGCATCATTAAATCATTTTCTTTTCAATTCAGTGCATTAGTACAACATAATTAGGCATATTACATCTCATTTGCATTAACTTTAAGTGTTGAAATTTGAATTTTGGATCCCCATGCCTTTCTCCTTTTAGGTGAAAAAGCTTAGAAGGAGCTAAAGTAGTGTGGGCAATCCAAAATCATTTTCCACACATTCATTAGTAGAATGACCATGAACTCTATGATATGTACAAAACGAACTCTAGTAGTAAAATTTATTTCATGTTGTTAGAGGGAGGGATATCAAATGATCTTGGAGGAGTCTCAACAAGATACTATCTTGATCAATAGTAGATGTTCCTTTATTTTGTCATAAATATATCTCTTGCTTAGAACAAGATGTCATACTTATGCAAGACTCTTTAAATTTTGAGATTTTGTACTTTTCTTTAAAGGAAGGTGTAAAATCTAACAAAATCAAATCATTACTATTTTATGTGATGAAATTGACATTAAGAAAAAAAAAATTGTTTGTTTTGTTTCTTTAAAAGGATAACAATCAGGACTAGTAGTGTGTAAAATTTTAGGATGCACTACTATTAAAGTCAGCTTAGAAGAATTTTTTGTAAGAGTGTTGATATTGAGTGAAGGCTTGTTTCTTGGTTTGATTTCTTTCAAAGGACAATAACCAAGACCATGATTTGTTTCTTGTGTGTTAGGCTCTATAGGGACATGGATACCTTGTTCTTTAGCACCACAATCTTTTCCACTATATCCTAGTTGTTTCATAAGTTCATAACCTCTTTCGTAAAGATTTTTCATTTCTTTAGGATTCAAAGGTATTTTATAGTCAGTTTCATCAAAGTTTGTTTTGTATGTTGTATTTTCTTCTAAAGTGGTTGAGTTGGATGCTTTCAAAGGTCTTTCAAATTTTGTGTTGAAATTATAGCTTTTTCTTTTCCCTTTTCAGATTCTTTGTTTATGATCTTGTATTCTCCCATGAATGTTGGTTTGTAGTCTAAGGAACCCCAAACATCTTCTAATAGCTTTGTGATTTCCTTAATATGTTTTTATTTATCTTTCTCTTGCATGTGTTCTAATTGTGTAGTTGGTGTTAATGTTTTTGAATGATTTTCCTTGTCTTACTCAATGCTCAAAAAAATTCTTGGGTCAAGGTCAACTTCATTTGTGTACACTTTGTTGTTGTAAATGTACTTCATTTTACAATGAAGAGTAGAAGGCACCCCATTCATTGCATGAATCCACAGTCTACCTAAAAGAAGGTTATATGAAAGATTGCGAGGCATAACATGGATTGGTGATTCTAATGTGGAATTTCCAGTTGTAATAGGAAAAGTGATCACACCAAGAGGTTGTTTTCATACATTATCAAATTCCTTGATAGACAAAGAGTTAGGTTGAATTTTTTATTTATCCATGCCAAGTTTATCCAAAAGGGACACACTACACACATTAAGGAAAGAGCCATTGTCGATGAGGTTTATTTTTCTTCCCAACCTATTATGGATAGCTATTATCATGAAAGCATCATTTTTTTTTTCTTCTAACTTAGGAGGGAGCTCACTTTGGTTGAAAATGATGTTAGCATTTATTCCTTAAATCAAGGTTGTTATGTCATTTAGTTGTGAATTAGAAGGGATAGGAACTTTTTGTAAAGAATTTTGAATCATGCTGTGGTAAGAAGGGAGGCTTGAATAAGGTCCCTTAATTATATCTTAGCAAGAGTATTCTTTAGTTGTTTGAAAGATCATACTCCTTTCCACTTTGTGGAGGAAAATGAGGAAGACCGGGTAAGATAGGATTATGCAATGGGAGGGATGTTGATGTTGTTTTTCTTGGTTGTGGATTGTTTCTAGTGTTATATGTATGAGCAATGGTATTATGACTCAGCTGTTGTGACACATTATTGTTAGGTGAGTAAAGGACAAGTTCGGGTTTATTTTGAGTTGGAGGTTTGTGTGAAGGTGGATGAAGGATGATTTGAGGTTGAATAATATTAACACCCCTTAGTGAAGGAGAGTATAATGTTACTTCATCATCTTCATCTAAGGAAACTATATCACTATTGTCAATATTATCATTTTCTTGCACCATGATATCATCTCTAGGAGGAGAGTTTTTAGGAGAACTACAAGCTAGATGTTCATGACATTCAAAGACCGGTTCTTCTAAGATGACTTCATCACAAGTAAAAGAAGTTATCAATGATTGTATTGTATTTTTTATCAATAATGAAATTATCTTGTTAGATATTTTTTTCCCTAGAGGAAGAGAGGAAACTAAGATTCTCATGGCTCTTATTCCTTTGATCTTCTACTATCAAAGTTTGTTTTTCACCAATGGTAGAGATATTAGGAGAAGGTCCAATTTTATTATTATGAGTTTCTATGATTTCATCCATGTTTTTAAGGGTGAACTCTCTTGTGACCTAATATCTACCCTAGTAGGAGAGCTTTTAAGGTCCAATTTGATTGTTATGAGTTTCCACGATTTCATCCTTGTTTTCTAAGGGTGCATTATCTTGTGCCCTAATATCTACCCTAGTAGGAGAGATTTTAAGGGAGAGCTTTTTAGGTTTTGTAAAGTAGCTTCATCACAAATAGGGTAGGCATCAAGAGAAGGAGAATCATGCTTGTCAATGATTATATCTTTTCATTCAAATAGTTCTCTCCAAATGGTAGGAGCATTAGGAAAGGGGGAAATGAGATTTCCATGACTTTCAAGTGTATCTTCTAACAAAAAACTATCATCTTCATTAATATGAAGGATATCAGGAGAAGAGAAAATGTGATTAACATGGTTATCTACAACTACATCCCTATGCTCTATAATGTTTTCCCATGTGGGAGAGGTAGTATTGCCAAAGATCTTGACCATTAGATCTCTTAACACCAACATGTCCCCCTCACAAATGTCATTTTCATGGTCGTTCATGATTGTAGCATAAGTAGGGGAAATATTGGTGGAGGAATGTAAACTAAGTAAAGTGGTGGAAATGATTTCATCTTCTGTTGTTATACTATCTTCCCAAGAAGGGTGAGAAGAAGGAAAAACAAGATCTTCATGATTCTCAATTATTGCATCTTCTT
Source organism: Sequoia sempervirens (assembly GCA_007258455.2). Classification (NCBI taxonomy): domain Eukaryota; kingdom Viridiplantae; phylum Streptophyta; class Pinopsida; order Cupressales; family Cupressaceae; genus Sequoia; species Sequoia sempervirens. The sequence continues at coordinate 590,536,958 of VDFB02000003.1, forward strand.
TCACCAAGATACCTTCATCACTAAAAGGAGAGGTATTGGGAGAAAAACAACTATGATCATCATGAATGTCCATGCTTGTATCATCTTCTATCACATCATTCCCAAAATAGGAGAGATAGGAGGTGGGTAGATTTAAGGTAAATGTCAGCTTTTTTAGCTTCTTACATAAAGAGACTCTCATAACTAGGAAGTGTATTCAAAGAATGACTAACATTATTATTGAATAATTTTTTCTTTACAAACTTGGAAAATACATTTAAACTAACATTTTTGAAAAGTAATAAATGAAATCTTAAAATGGAAAGATACTTAAAATGAAATGTAAAGACCTATAATGAATTGTGTAAATACAATTTTTAGATTCTAAATAAGGAAATTTATTGATTACATGCTATTCAACAATGTGAAAATGAAATGTTGTAAATGAAAATTTGTAATTAAGCAATGCATGAAATGAACCAATTTAAGCTAGATTTAGTGAAATGCATGTAATAGAAACTTAGCTAAAGGAAACAGATAACTAATGGAAACAAACAAAAGTGTAGAAACAAGGTTTTTAATGCTATAAAGTGTAGTTTAAAATCTACATTGGGACTAAATCACCGGGTGATCCCACAAAGTTGGTTTACAATTTCTAGGAGATTCTAATTTTTGCTGAGATCACATATTTTTAGAAAATAAAATGATTTAAGCCTTAAAGAGTTCCATTTAAAGCATTCCAATTGAAGAGGGTCTAATAAAACTACTTTAGATCAAACCCCCTTGGAGTTTTAAACCATACCTATAATAGAGTCTCCTTTACACCAATCAACATGTTGATAAAAAATTACTTTTGATTTACCTTTTGGGGGATCAAATGAATTCATCTAAAATTCACTTTTTGTAAGTATGTAGTCCTTATTATAAGCTTCCTAAAAAGTATATTTTTAAATAAATTTAATTTTATTATTATATATATATATATATATTCTTGGGAATGTAGGCTTTTCACTGAAAATCAAGCTCTTTGTTCTGCACATGTGAAAAAATAGAAGATTATGATTTTTTTTTTTGAAAAGTATGAGTGCACTAGATATTGAAGTCCTTGATCCAACAAGAAAAAAAGAATTTTGATACATAAAAAAAAAATTATGTGTTATATAGTCTGCCTATATTTGAATTGTAATTGGTTTAGCTTCTAAACGTGATTAAGTAAAAAATATTTAATAAAACACTATGAAACCAATTAGAAGCACTAGATATTGTAGTTATAAATCTAAATTCAAAAAAATAGAATTTTATCCTTCATGGAAAAAGATTTATGTGTTATACGGTGAGTGTCACTCTTTAAATATGGTGTTTACTAAAAAAACTAGTTTTTGAAGAAGATGGAAAAAGAAGTACAGTCTGATTCCAAATTTTTTGAAAACAATATATTTAGAATCTATAGATAAAATGTCACAAATCACTAGTTTGCATCATCTTCAAAATCTTCATGGTTTAGCAGCTATAGGTGCCTGAAAATGAAGATTTAGTTAGAAACAATCAATTCAGTGTCTAGTTTGGCCAAAAATTGTAAACCAGTATTGTGGGATTACTCCACTCAAATGGGTGTATGACTCCTAATGAGGGTATTTTTGCAAAATTTTCAAAAAAAATTAAGTGATTTTTATGTTTTCTAGATTGTATGATATGTAACTTAAGTGAAAATGAATTTTTCAAATGATTTTCAATGATTTGAGATGGAAAAATGCAAGCTATATGCACTTTCACTAATGCAAGATTGAGAAACCCTAGAATGCCAAAATTTAACTAGTGCAAACCCTAATGCAATGTTAAAGCAAGCAAGATCTAGGATGATGATACACTCCAAATTAGAATTATGGTGTTCTAAATGTAGGTTCACCAAAATGAAAAGATGGATTTTGTTTAGGGTTCTATGCTTGGGTGATACAACAACAAAAATCAACATTCTCATTCAAGGAAAAACCCTAGAGGTCTCAATCCAACGAAGAAAGGGGAAAGAGATTTTGCAATAGGGATATCCTAGGGACTGATTATAAACTAATGATGGGTTCACCACCAAGATAAGGTTTGGAAAGGAAAATGAAATGTAAAATGTAATACTTAACCCTAATATGATGCAATCTTTCACTAAATGGCCCAAAAATGTATAAAAATCAGAAGAGAGAGGTGAGATCTTAGAAGTATGCACCTGAAAACTTAAAAAAGGTTGGATTGAGCTATGAATTGCTAGAAATTCCAAAATTTAGGCCTACTAGGACTTGTATGCTAGTCTAGGTGTATTAGTCCCAAATTTGGGTTTTTCTGCAAAAACTGAAATATGGCAAATGGGTGTCTAAATTTGCAAAAACGTAGAAAATACCTATAGTGGGACTCATACCACTTATGGTCTATCATTCACGTTGTTCTTTTTCTGAAGGTTAAAGTTTAATCCTACTCTCCAATCTCTTATCTCTCTGCCATACTTTGTTTTTGGATCTGAAATCCTAATTTTGGACCTGTAGAATTCTTTATGTGACCTTGCAAATGATGAGGCAACTCCAACAACTTCCTTCAAGCTTTTAACCTAATCTTTAAAGATCCTTCATGCTCAAAGACAACTAGACCTGCAATCACACATGTAAAGAGGAATAACTTGTTGATTGTTAGTGAATAGGGGTTTTCCTTGGTCAAACCCCTTTTAGGTAATTAAACCAAATGATGAGATAATGAAATAAGGACATGAAACATCAAACATGGAACATGGAAAATGAAGCATGAACAATGATACCTTGAATGATTTCTTGTAAATATATAATCTAGCATGAAATGGCCATGTAGGATGTAGATCTTGATCTTGAGATAAGTGTAGAACAATGCCTGATTTTGGATCTTGAATGCAACATCACAACACTAGCTCAATAACATTCTTGATTATTGATATCCTTGACATGATGATGGATCTTGAATTGCTACAACAATTGGTGAATTATTCCACCCTTGCATGCCTTAGAAATGATCTTGAATTCTCTCTTGATGATCTTGTAAAGTCTTCAAATTCTTAACTCTTGAGTGGTTGAATTGATATCATGAAGGCTTTATGAAATATTGATTTGAGACCTCATTTATATAGAAAATTCATTTAACCCATTAATTAAATCCCACAGGTCGACATTCACAAAATCTGAACTTAAAACATAGATTTCCCACACAAACCCCTAAATATAGGCCAAATGGGACTTATATGCCATCTATGGTGTATGTGTCCAACCTGGATGGGACTCATATGCCTATGGCATATGGGTCCCACAAGCCCTTTTTAGGTTGCAAAAGTGTCGAGTTGTTATGAAATAAATACACTTTACAACTCTAAATTAAGGAAAATTAGGGTCTACTCAACTAGAAAGGGCCCCAAATGCAATGTGAAAGTATTCAACACATTACAACACTAGATTAGTTCCATTTAATTTACAAGGCTCCTAAATTTAATGTCAAGGTGTGAATAAATACACTTTGCAAAACTAAATTAAGGAAAAGTTAGATTTATTTAGCTTTAAAAGGGTGCAAAGCCTAATTTGGATGTGTAAAACACATCACAACACTAGATAAAGGAAATATCAAGTCCAATTTATCATTAATGATTCATAGATTAGGTGTGAAAATGTGAAAGATGATATTTTTTAACACTATAGCCTACAACCTCTGGTAATCATACAAGTCAATAAGAATGTAACAAGGTGATATTCAATGGTCAGTTGTATGACCACTATCATGTGGGTTTAACATTCATATAGGTATAGTAATTGGCTTGGGAATGAAGCCTTCTTCCTTTCACAATGATTTACAAAAGTTTATAGAGCTATCAAGGTGACTTGGCCCACAAAATGGCTTTACATAAATTGACGAGAAAACAGCGTAATAACTTAAATATCAAATTCACATAGGCATACATTATACATTTATGTTTCTATCTTTTATAGGATAAAAAACTCATTCAAGAAGAGAGGAAACTAAATGAAAAAAAAATGAATACCTCAAGCGTAGCTTGCTCACCTATCTTTCCTTCAGTTTCCTGCCATTCTCTCTTAGCCTTCTACTTTTTCCTTCCTTTCTGATAGATTTTTTTATTCCCTTTATAACGATGGATTCCCTACTAATTTTGGGGAGATTGGGGTCTTTTTTTTTTAGACTGCAGGAATCGGGTAGCACGACCCCCTATAAACTGCAGTGCGCCTGGTAAACTTTTTAACGTGACCGGCGGCGCTGGCGCGACACGCCCTCCGGTACCACGGGACGGGGGGAGACTAGAACTCGTGGCCAGTGAGCCCATAGCAGATTACTTATGTAGGGGAGATTGGGGTCTTAATTCACACTCACCTATTTTATTATTTTGGCTACCCACTCACTCCATTTTGAGTGTTAACTGAATATTTTTAACTTTAGTGGGGATCAATGCCTATCCCATTTTTGGTGGGAGTTACAGATTTTCAAATCCCATGATTCCATTATTATTATGAAGAATTTAATTTAACTTGATGAAAAAATTCATATATATATATATATATATCTTAGAATGTATGTATGCATATATACATACATACATATAGATATATATTAATATATAAATTTGCACATACACATTCAACTTGTCTCCATGAAGTCATATACATACAAATTTCAAACATGAAATAGTTTTTCATACAATGATTGTGTTTGATGAATTGAATTTCTTATTCAATTTTGGTTGAATATAAATGTTGAAACAGACATGGTATGTCGAGAATACACCAATTTATTTATGTTTCACTAATTTATAATTATCATACCAAGCATAATGAAATTCAAAAAAAATTCAAGCATATGCAAATGTTATGATTCTATAGTGGTGTCAGAGATTCTAGATTATGTTCTTTCTTACCAGTGTCATCTAGCTAAGTGTTCCTGCCTCAATTAAGTTCTCATCCTTCAACCTTCTCCAAAACACACATTCTTACTTAACAATAGGAAAATGGTGATGTTGCTACACCACTACTCTTGTATTGTCACTCAAATATGACCTAGGATCCCCAATTGGATTGAATATCAACCCAAAAGGACAGTCAATTATCAACAAGGATGACCTAGGAGGGGGTTATTTAAGCTTTGAGGGGTTCACCACCAAGTAAAAGTTTGGAAAAGACACTTTAACATTCAACTCACAAAACCTAGTAATGCAAGCCAAATAATGAATGCAAATGATGAAATTAAGCAAAAACAAGTTAGGGTATGCATACCTAGGAAGTCTTGAAATGTGATGAGGATTCTAGAAATGAAAAAATGCTATTAAAATATGCTAGGGAGGACCAAAATGGCCTTACTGTTATCTTAGTCTCATTATTGTTTTTTGGGGGAAATACATAATTTTCTGATGTTGAAATAGAATCTGAAAAAAATTCTGCAAAATACCACTTGGAGGACTAAGACGCCCTAGGTGGCGACTTAGTCCCAATCCAGATTTTTAAAATCTCTAAAAGTGACCCTGAGGCTTAATGTCTGATTTTTCCTTTTCTTTGATCTCGAGTTCAAAAACTTTTGGATTTGGCCTATAGGTGAGTTTCTGTGAAGATGAAATATTTGCAATGAAACTTTGCAACTTTGCAACTATTCAGTTGAAATGATCTTCAAGTCTTAAACCTAAGTCTACAAAAAAATACATACAAGAGAGGAAAAACTTGTTGATTGTTAGTAAATGGGGGTTTTTCTTGGTCAAACACCTCATTGGTAATTAAAACTTTAAATGAAATAGAATAATGAAGAGAAATGATGAATGAAAAACATGCAATGCTACTACTCACTAAACCCTTGTTATAACACCTACAAACTTGTGTAAAATGGCTAGCTTGAATGTAGATCATGACTTGAAGTAGTGCTTGATAGATCTTGACTTGAATAGCTTGCTTGAATCAAAACCCTACATCACAAATGTTAGCTCAAAAACAAAAATGATGCAAGAATTCTTTGATATGGTGCTTAAATCTTGATTATGGATCCAAATGCTTGATGAGTTGCTCTTGAATGCTCTTGTGAACTCAATTATGCTATTATGAATGCTCATTCAACTTTCTTGGTAAAAAATGATTGAAATAACCTTGTATTTATACTTATCTATGCTTAATATCCCAAAATTACACCAGCCAACAAATGAAATCATTAATTAAAGGAGGCTAAATCTCACTAAGATTTGAAATTAAATCCTGAAAAATAACCTAAAGGGAACTAAGATGCCCTAGGTGGCATCTCAACCCTAAGGAATGAAACTCAGAGCATAAACTTCAAAGAGGGACCCATTTAAGGTTCATTTGAAAATAGGGTCCCAAGACCTTTAAAGGAAAAATATGCTCTAGGTGGCATCTTAGTCCCAGTCCAAAACTTAGGGACACACAGCCAGAATCATTAAATTATCATTTCCCCTTTGATGTTTGTCAAGATTAGCCATAAAAAGATATAATTCATTAGGCTTGTGGATGAAAAATAGGACCAATTAAGACATAAATTAGGATAAACAAAGCAAGTCAGGCCCAAAAGTGTGTGAAAATGCAAGGGTATGCATTTTACTACACTACATTTAGCCCCCACTTTAGTGAGAGGAGGAACTTGCTTCAAACTCACACTAAAGTAGCAAACCACACAATCAAGAGGGGTTGAAATATAAAAATGTTAGTAGGATAGGATGAAAATAATCAAGAGGGTGGCCAAGCCCCTAGGATAAAGATCCTATGAAAACCCAACATAAGTACAAAGGAACATGCTTGCAGATGATATATGAAGCCATAACTAGATCATAAACATACACCATCAAAGATAGCAAAAAAAAGGGAACAAGAGAAAAAGGAAATGGATCAAGCTTCGAATAGCCATCCAACATGTTGTGGACCAGGTATAGGTTGTTTTCCAAACAAGGTTTGCAAGTGGAACGTGTTTTCCACTATGCAAACAAAACACACACTCACAAGGGCTAGTGAAGCTAGTTTTCCACTAGGCTCATGAGCCCCAAGAGGTCCATATCAAATTCATATCCCCATGACTATGATAATGAAAAAAGGAAAAAAAATGCATGCTCACAAGGGCTAGTGAAGCTAGTTTTTCACTAGGTGACCCCTAGGGGACCATACTAGGGCCATACCTCAATGAATTTAATAAGGTACAAAAATGCATGCAACAAGAAAGAGGGATGTTAAAAGGGATTTTTCTTAGTTCATGTGAGATATCATCCTAAGGAACATTGTGCCTAATGTCTCCAAGAGAGGACAAATGCAAGGTCTCATCTTAGGGAAAATTGTACTTAATGTTTCTAAGAGAGGACAAGTGCAAGGAAATATCATGCTCTCGGAGGAAATCGAGCCTAATAAAACCACCAAGAAAAGGACACATCACAAGAAGAAATAAAATTACACAATGAAACATGAGTGTCATTGTATGCCCCCACTTTAAAGCAGTTTCTAACATCGTTGCTCTAAGAAATTTCTTTAAAGTAGAAGAAGACATGAGAGCTTAATTGAAAAGCCCTATGCCAAGTGATGTGTTTCCAATAAGCTATGTCATGCATTAGATGGAAGGGTTGACCCCAAAAATAAAATGCTAAAGATAACTTAGTACATCTTATGTGAGCCAACTTAAGGCATGTCATCCACATCCCAAGCTTTCTCTTACATATACATGGAAGGCGGTAAACTAGCCAAAAGAGACAACAACAAGTGACATATGAGGACAAGGCCACCTAACTCCTTTCCCCCACTTAGTGTGGGATAAGGATGAGCAAAAATAATTGATGAGAAACATGCTCGTGTAAAAATCAGTATCAATTAGAGGAATCATGTGGCCCCACGTAAGGAAGAGTACCAAACTCATGAAGATGTTGAATTTAATTACTCAAAGGTTTACTTTCATTAATAGAATGACCATGAACTCTATAATATTCAAAAAATGAATGTAGTAACATTTATTTCATGTTCTTGGAGGAAGGGATATCAAACGATCTTGGTGGAGTCTCGACAAGATACCCTCGTAACGAATAGTAGAAGGTGTTCTACCATTTTGCGATAAACATATATTTTTTTTAGGCTCAGATGACATGTCACACTTACACAAGAATCTTTAGATTTTGATTTTTTTTTGGTCCTATATAGGAGGGTGTAAAATCTAACGAGTTTAAATCATTAGTGTTTTGTGAGATGACATTGACATTAAGCGACATATTTATTTGTTTGTTTCATTTATTTCAAAGGATAATAATCAAGACCACTAGTGTCTATCAATTTAGGGTGCACTATTGTTAAATTTTGTTTAGAGGAATCTTTTGTAAGATTGTTGATATTGATTGAAGGCATGTTTATGTATTTTGGAGGACAATGACCAAGACCATGATTTATTTCTTATGTGTTAGGCTCTATAGGGACACAGATACCTTGTTCTCTAGCACCACATCCTTTTCCACTATATCTAAGTTGTTTGATAAGTTTGTAACCCTTTCCATAAATATTTTTCATTTCTTTAGGATTTGGTGGTTGTTGATAGTCAATTTCGTCGAAGTTTGCTATATAATTTTCTTTTTCTTCTAAAGTAGTTGAGGTGGATGCTTTCGAAGGATCGTCCAAATTTTTTGTTGACATTACTTCTTGTTATTTTCCCTTGTATGATTTTTTTTGTGATTTTGTATTTTCCCATTAATAGGTATGTGCAGGATCATCATGGAAATAACATGCCCTTAAGTGGCGATAAAATTCAGAATTAGAGTTAGGGAACTTGACGTAAAAATTTGAATAAGTTATCTATATTATTTAAAAAATATGTAAGAATAGAATCTATAAAAAATTGAATCTAGTTTCTAAACTACCAGGGTTTTTTTTTTTAAAATCTATATTTGGTGAAAATTTGAAATTTCAATGCAGTAGCACTTAAAATTCAGGGAAAAAATAAGTAGGTGTTTGTCTAACCACCCTAACCACAATAAAATGATAATATTTTTTATAAAATTTTAGATATAAGTAGAGGACGCATGTCCCGATGTGATGCATATTTTTATAATTTTTTCTAAGTAAATAATTAATTATAAATTTTTATTACAACTTTTAAAAATATAAAAAATCATATGTCTGACCACCTTAACTTGGTCAAACTTCATGAAATTCAAATTTTTTTAATCCTATATTATAAAAATCATAGAATGTGACACATGTTTCAGATTCAAAAATGTGATACAGTTTGAAAGCTATAGATGTTTTTCAATCAGCCTATCAATCAAGACTTTAGTTGTAATTCAAATAGAAAATGAATAATAATTATTTATTAAATTCAAAGTAAAAACTAATTTATATTGGTGGAAATCTGAGAATCTCCTTTAAAAACCCTTTTTGTTTCATCAATTTTGGGTAAAAAAAAGTTGTCAGCCACATACCCTACACATACCCATCATATCGCCATGTTTTGGCCCATCATAATCCTGCACATACGGTCCAAATGTTGGTTCAAAATTAAATGAACCAAAATCATCTAGCGATATCATTGTGAAGGGTTTAGGACTTGTATCTTTTTGTTGTTATTGCATGGGTTCTACTTGTGTAGTTGGTGTCAATGTTTTCAAAGGATTCTCTTTACCTTTCTGAATGTTCAAACAACAGTATGGTTAAGGATCAACTTTGATTGTATAAATTTTTTTGTAGTAGACATATTTCATGATATGATGAAGATTAGAGGGAACAACATGCATCTCATGAATTCATGGTCTACCTAAAAGAAGATTGTATGAAAGATAATCAGGCATAACATGGATTGGGGTTTGTAATGTAACTTTTTCAACTTAATACCTAATGTGATATCTCCAAGCGATCATTTTCCCATGTTATCAAAGTCACTAATTGATAAAGAGGTTGGTTGGATTTGTGATTTATCGACACCAAGCTTATCTAGAAGGTTTTTAATACACATATTAAGAGCTATGATCATTAAAGCATCATAAGCCAGTATAAGCCATTATCAACAAGGGTTAGTTATATCCTTGTGCTATTGTATTGAGCTATGATCATTAAAGCATCATATTGTTTTTACACTTCCAAAGGAGGGAGCTCACTTTGGTAGAAAACAATGTTAGCATTTATTCCTTGAATCATTACTGCTATCTCATTCGGGTTTGCACTACAGGGAACCACAACTTGTTGCAAGGTTGTTTGAAGCATAGTGTGAAAATTAGGTGAATTCTAAATTAGGTCCCCTAGGGATATCTTTGTAGAAGTATTCATAAGTTGTTCAACAAGATCATAGACTTTTCCACTTTGTGGAGGAAAACGAGGGGTGTTAGGGAAGATAGAATTAGGAAATGGGAGGGATATTGAAGGTGTTTGTATTGGTTAAGGATTGTACCTAGTGTTGTATGTATGAGCAATGGTATAGTAACTTGGTTGTTGTGAAACATTGTTCTTAAGTGGTTCGAGGATAAGGATGGGTTTGTCTTGAACTTTTGGTTTTTGAGAGAGTGGATAAATGATAAGTTTATGTTGGGGAGAGTCCTCCAAGGGGTATCTAGTGTGCATATCCTCAAAAGAATTATCCTTATTTTCATGATCTCTTAGTGAAGAGGATTCTAATGTTACTTCATCATCTTCATATAAGGAATTACTATTGTCAATGTTCTCATTTTCTTCCACCACTATATCTTCCCTAGTAGGAGGGTTTTTAAGAGAACTACAAAAAAAATGTTCTTGACATTCAAGGGTTGGTTCTTTTAAGATGTCTTCATTACATGCAAGGGAGTTATCAATGGTTGAATTGTCTTGTTAATCAATAGTTGGGATATTAGGAGAAGGCTCTATTTGATTGTTATGATTGTTCATGATTTTATCCTTTTTATCTAAGGTCTCATTCTCTTGTGCTATACCATCTACCCTAGTAGGAGAGCTTGTAATATTTTCATCACATTCCATGGTTAGATTTTGTAAAATAGCTTCATCAAAAGTAGGGGAGACATCAAGAGAAGGAAAACTATAATTTTCATGCTTACCAAAGAGATATTTCCAAATGGTAGGAGCATTAGGGAAGGGAGGAACAAGATTCTCATGAATCTCAATAGGTGCATGTTCTAATACAAACATATCCTCTTCACATCGAGGAGGAATATTAGGAGAAGGAAAATTTTCAATGTCATGGATATCTATGATATAATCCTCTTTCACTAAAACATTCTCACAAGCAATGTATGAATGGATACTAGGAAATGTGATGTTTAGAAATGTTTTTATGATCTCATCTTCTTGTTTTCTAATATATTCCATAGGGGCTAGAGCATACGGACAATCAAGACTCTCAATGCTTGTATCTTCTCTCACTAAGATACCTTCATCACTAATGGGAGAGGTATCAGGAGAAGAACAAGTATAATTGTTATGATTATCTACACTACCATCATCACCAATGGGCAATGCAATATTAAGGATTGTGGCAATGGTTTGACTAGCTTTCTCTAAGATGTTCTCATAACTATGAAAGATAGTAGAAGGATGAATAACATTTTTTTTAATGACCTCCTTGTTGTACTCCATATTGAACTCATAAGAGGGGATGTTGTACTTATGCAACCCATTTTTAGCCATATCAAAGCCACATCCCTTGAAAGAAAACATGTTATCATGGAAGAGTGAAGAAAGTGAAATGCAATGATCTAAAGTGAATTGTTTAAATACAATTTTCAGATTTTAAACAAGGTAGTTTGCTGATTGCACTATACAACAACCTGAAAGAAGAAATGTTGTAAATGCAAATTTTGGAATTGAGTAGTGCATACAAAGAAGAAATTGAAGCTAGATTTAGTAAAATGCATGAAATAGAAGGTCAACCCACTAAAATAGATAACCAAGGGCAGCAAAGGGAAGTACAAAAACCCAATTTCAAATCCTGAGAACTAGAAAGTCAAAGTCAATAGGGACTAAGATGCCAGTAAGGGCATCTTGGTCCTACTAGAGGAATTTTGAGGTTCTAGGAACTGGAACTGGAAGCAAACAACACAGACAGGGTTTTGAACCAAAAACCTAGAGAAGGACTAAGATGCTAGTAAGGGAATTTTAGTCCCAATAAGGGTTTTTTTTCAGAAAAATAGAAAAATATTGATTATTTATAGTGTTCCTAAGTTTCCTACTCAGGGACCTGATGTTTAGAAACAGAAAAGTGTGAAAATGAATGCAAGAAAAAGTAACTATTGACAAGAAATTGTATGCAAAGTTGAAAGATTTTTTTTTTCAATTTTGAATGTAATAACAATGTTCCTAAATGCAATTAGAATGATTGAAAATGCACTTTTTTAATTTTTCAATGAGATAAAATGATGCAAGAGATAAAAAATGAAACCTATATACACTTTCACTAATGCAAATATAGTAAACCTTAGATGCACTTTTAGTAATGGAAGATGCAATGCAAGAATGAATGTAACCTATATCTAGGACCTTAATGTACTCCAAATCAGAAAAATGAATGAATCTACTAAAATATTGGGTTCACCAAAATGAAAAATAGGAAAATGGTGATGTTGTTGCACCACTATTCTCCTATTGTCACTCAAATATGTCCTAGGATCCCAAATTGGATTGACTATCAACCCAAAGGGTGACTCAATTCTCAACAAGGAAGACCTAGGATGGGGTTCTTGAAGCTTTGAGGGGCTCACCACCAAGAAAAATCTTGGAAAAGAAACTTTAACATTCAACTCACAAAACCTAGTAATGCAAGCCAAATAATGAATGCAAATGATGAAATTAAGAAACAAAAAGTTAGGGTATGTATACCTGGGAAGTCTAGAAATGTGTTGAGGATTTTGGAAATACCAAAATATTGTTAAAATGTATTAGGGAGGACTTAGATTCCCTTACTATTGTCTTAGTACCATTGCTATTTTTAGGGGAATACAAAATATTTAGATGTCAGAGCAGAATCTGAAAGAATCTTTACAAAATACAACTTGGAGGACTAAGACTCCCTAGGTGGTGACTTAGAGCTAATCTAGAATTCTAAAATCTCCAAAAATGATCTAGAGGCTTAATTTCCAAACTTTCTTCTTCTTTGATCTCAGGTTCTGAAACCTTTAGATCTGGCCTATAGGTGAGTTTTTGTGAAGATGACAACTTTACAATGCAACTTTGTAACTTTAAAACTTAACAACTTTGCACTTCAAATGATCTTTAGGTCTTCAACCTAAGCTTGCAAACATAAACATACAAGAGAGGAAAAAATTGTTGATTGTTAGTAAATGGGGATTTTCCTTGGTCAAACCCCTTGTTGGTAATTAAACCTTTATATGATATAGAATAATTAAGGGAAATGATGAATGAAAAACATGCAATATTTCAACTAACCAAACCCTTGTTATGAAAACTCCAAAGTTGTGTGAAATGGCTATCTTGAATGTAGATCTTGACTTGAAGTAGTGCTTGATAGATCTTCACTTGAATTGGTTGCTCGAATCAAAACCCTATACCATAAATGTTAGCTCAAAAAAACACATGATGCAAAAATATCTTCGATATGATGCTTGAATATTGATGATGGCTCCAAATTCTTGATGAACTACTCTTGAATGCTCTTGTGAACTCAATTATGCTATTAGGAATACTCATTCAACTTGCTTGGTAAGAACCTTGTATTTATACTTATCTATGCTTAATATCCCAAAATTACACTAGAACAAGCTGCCACATGAAATAATTAATTAAAGGAGGCTAAATCCCACCAAGATTTGAAATTAAATCCCAAAAATAACCTAAGGGGGACTAAGATACCCTAGATGGCATCTTAGTCCTGAGGCATGAAACTAGGGGAAAAAACTCAAAAGAGGGGCCCATTTAAGGTGCATTTGAAAAGAGGGTCCCAAGTCCTTTGGAGGAAAAATATGCCCTTGGTGATGTCTTAGTCCTAAGCCAAGAATCAGGGACACACAGCTAGAATCATTAAATTATCATTTCTCCTTGACGTTTGTTGGGATTAGCCATAAAAAGGTATAATTCAAGAGGCTTATGGATGCAAAATATGACCAATTAAGAAATAAATAAGGATAAACAATGCAAGGAAAGCCCAAACAAGTGTGAAAATGCAAGGGTATGCCTTTTCCTACACTACACTTACGCTTGTCCACTTATCAAGAACCTTTAATAGATAATCTTATCAAATATTTCCTTCAATTAGGAAATTGCATAATTTTTTTTTAAAATTTTGTCATTGCATTTATCAAATCCATAAAAAAAAAATGATAAATTCTATTTTCTTGATTTTCCAATTTTCTCAATATTTAAAATGCAAGCAATGAAATTGATATATGACAAGATGCATTGTATGTGACACATACAAATTTATTTTATATTTAAGTTCTTACTAATGGTATAGAAACAATTTATACACATCATGGTTGGAAAAATATAATAAATAAAATTTATTATGCCATGTAATCAGGATTCAATTATTTTTTTTACAAAATTTGGTCAAGGTCATAATTTTTCTACTTCAATGACATTGGTAGGTTCTACTTGCTCAATTTTATTGGGAGTATCATTTTGATATGGTTTGTTGATTGATTATAGGTGTAATATACAATGGCATCAAGGGAAAGTTGTGGGATGCATGTAAATAATTTTTTGTTAACTTTTTCAGCAAACTACTAAAATGCTCGACATACATTAGATAAATGATACATTGTAAATCTATACCATTAATTATTAGGTTTATTATCTAATGATGAATATTTTGTTGGCTTGTCTTGCCCTAGATTGTAACCATATTTTATGAGGCAATTGTATTATGAATCTGGTAAAGATAATGATGTATTATGAGAGTCCAATAGTAGTTGTGTTGTCTCTTGATCTCTGAGTAGTGATACTCCTATGAGAAGCTTGGTCTGCAAGTATATTGTAATCTTTGTTATTTACTGAATAATATAGTGGGATCTTTTTGGAATGTGGGTTTTTTCTCTTGAAAGGGTTTCCCCCATGTAAATCATTGTGTTGTGGTATGCACAATATTTATGTTTACTTTTGTTTAATTTTTTGTAACTTTTAAAGATCTATAAATTTTTTGCATTATTCTCCTGTCAAGATTAGTTTAGGAAGTTTTTCCAATATCTTAACTTACTTGCACATTGATTACATGGTACTAATGCGTTGGGGTTTATAACAATAGTTGATATCTATCACGCCATGGTTTCATCCCATAATAATATAAATCACCCAAATACATATATAACTCAACATAATAAAACTAATGCTTCAAATTGGTTAATAGATAAGATATCAATATTGATTAGATGGGTATCTATATTCATGTATACATATACACATTCTCATCATTCAATGCTTTCAACTTCCGTGTCTTGAGAAGTCTATTGTGGGTATCACAAATTTTAGATACATTGATTGGGTATCAACAATTCCACTTCTAACAAACAATGTTTGGAGAGTATTTAATAGATAAATCAATAGAAATTTAAACATTACTTGACCCTTATAAGATACAGGGAATGCATTGTCACCCTAGCTCAATGTTAGGTGGGTCTCAACATGTTATGCTTGGCACATACATTTGAAAAATAAAACATTAAAATTAACTCAGTTGGTCCACTACAGGCTCTGATAATCATACATGCCAATAACAATGTAATAAGGAAATATTCAATAGTCAGTTGTATGGCCACTATCATGTGGTTTTAACATTCATATAGGTATAATATGCACCTTGGGTATGAAGCTCGCTTCCTTTCACAAGGATTTACATAAATCAATAGGAAAATAACATAATAACCCAAATATCAAATTCATAGATTATACAATTATTTTTCTATCTTTTACAAGATAAGAAATTCATTTAAAAAAGAGAGGAAACTAAATGAAAACATGTTCGAATACCTCAAATTTAGCTTGCTCACCTATTTCTCCTTCTATTTCTCATCATTTTCTCTTTTCCTTCTTTTGCATTTTCTTTCCTTTTTGCTAAATTTTTCGATTCCCCTTATCACATTTGCACATACACATTCGACTTGTCTCCATGAATTCATATACATACATTCCAAATTGAAATAGGTTTTCACACAATGATTGTGTTTGATGAATTGAATTTCTTATTTAATTCTCATTGAATATAATGTCGAAGCATACATGGTATGTTGAGAATACACCAATTTGTTTTTGTTTCACTAATTTATAGTTCTCATATCACGTATAATGAAATTTGTCAACTTTTCAATCATATGAAAATGCCATGATTCCATAGTGGTGTGTGAGAATCCAGATTTTGTTGTTGCTTACTAGGGTCATCCAACTAAGCATGCCTACCTAAATCAAGTTCTTGTCATTCAACCTGCTCTTGCACAAACATTCTTACACTTTTCTACTTATCAATAATGTTTAACCGATAATATTATGAAATAATTCCTTAAGTTAGAAAATTGCATAATTTTCATTTTTCAATTTTTTTATTGCATTTATCAAATCCATAAAAAATAAATGATAAATTCCATTTTCCATAATTTCCAATTTTCTCAATATTTAAAATGTAAGCAATGAAATTGAGATATGACATGATGCATTGTATGTGACACATAAAAATTGATTTTAAATTTAATTTCTTACTAATGGCATACAAACAATTTATACACATCATGGTTAGAAAAATATAATAAATAAAATTTATTATGCCATGTAATCAAGATTCAATTATTTTGTTTACAACATTAGGTCAAGGTCACAAGTTTTCTACTTCAATGGCATTGGCTGGGTCTACCTACTCGATTTTCTAAGGAGTATCATTTTTAAGTTTATCAATTTTAAAACATGAAAAGTGAAATAAGAAAACTTATTTTGTATGGTCTTTATGAGATAATTATAATTTTTAGTGAGCTAAGAGCCTTTTAACTCTAATTGCAAAAATAGTGCCTAAGTCTATATAAATCCTCTTTAATTATAATTTATAATTTGATAAAACTATATATGAATACTTGCTTCAATTTTTCATTATCTCCATTTTGTGATGTAATACTTCTATGGACAATATAATCAAGATTTATAAATTTATTCATGCATATTTTTTGTATTTGAATTATTTTCATTCTTAGTTTTTATTCAAGGAACATTGTAATTTATTTCATGAAAGCCATGGGAATATTGTTGTCAAAGAATGGACTATAAATTAGGATCACATTGTTAGCCCTTGATACATCATACTATTACAAGGTAATAATACTCTAATGATCATCAAAGTATGTTCAAGATGTGGTGAGCGAGGATGTACAATTTATTGAATCTATGAACCTACATATGCACTGATCTATTCTTACTCTCAACCTCAAACTCATCATATATTTTAAAATGATAGATTTTAAGACAATTGTTAATTATTTATAATTATTTACCAACTTCATAAGAGAGATTTAAATATTACAATGAATGAAATATTTATTTTATGTATTGGGGAAAATCATTTTCAATTTGTATGATGTTTAGTATCCTCTAGGAACTATGATATAATTTTATTGTTAAATTAAACTTAATGTCATAAAATGGAACCTGCCTATGTCCTAGAGAGCCTAGAGTGTAGATGAAGACAATCATAAAAAGTGTGTTTCCTAATCAACCAATATTTCAGTGTTATGATAATAATAATTGCTAAACATTTAAAATTTATTAAGGTAATAATTAGAGAAAAAATAGGTATGAGGACAATTATAATGGGATTTCCAAGGACTATATCAAAAAAGGACTAAGATATCTCACTCTATAAATGCCATGTATGATGAGGTACTAGGATTCTCATCATAGGATGAATGATAGGATGATGGGAGGATGAGGGATATGAAGGTAAGTGGAAGAATTAGATGGTGGGAAGCATGAGTCATCTGTCGCGCTTTCTGTTCCATCTGAGTTAAGCAGCAGCTCAAAAGTTCCAATAGTAAAGCTAGCAGATCAGAATCGTTTAAATAAGTTACTACCTAGAACTGTAATTATGAAGGCTTATTGAATGTAGGGTATGAGAGAGATTTCTGGCAGACGCTGGACACACAAACATAGATCCTATAGCTGATGGTTTTAAGCGGCTGTCTTAAACATTTCGTCATGTAGCGCCGAAAAATCAGGTATCAGAGTCATGCATTTGCTCAGACGCGTTACAGCTGGCAAGATAAAGCAAATTAAAAATGCGAAATGTATTCTGCAAGTCGTGGGCGCGAAAGGTGACAATGAAGATATATGGTGAATGTAGACACATATCGAATTCAAGTCAATAATCACATGCGAATTTAATCTTTTCTTCAAGATATTTTTTCGCTCTTCATTCGTAGGCCTTTGTTCTCTCTCTCTCTCTCTATAATCCTTTGAGAATTCTCTTACGATCTATCAAAAGTTTCAGATTGCATGGGACGAAAAAATATTCCATTGCTGGGGCTTTTTCCCGACAGTGTCCCTTTTCTGGTTTGGTGAAACCAAGAAACTCAGAATACAATGGAGGAAGACTCAATGGCGGGCGGCTGTAGACCGTCCAATAATGATGACCACCCACGAGTTGAAATATATAAAATGTCTTATTTGTAAATGGAAATAAAGTCAAACATCATCAAAAAGAAAATTTGCAAGATCATAACCACGAATCTATACATCGGTATCCATTAAGCTCAATTATAAATGTGTCGGTAAAATATATGATTATAAGATACAATGTTTTTGCCTTTAGGAAAAATCTTGATACTATTGCCTTCCCACCATGTTGAATGTATCGCAAAGAAGCTTGCCCTCTTTTCGAGGCTCCAAAATTTCTGGATTCTAACACCTATGTCTTGACTACATTCAAAACTTCCTCATTTCTAAAAGAATCCCTTTGCATCCCCTTTTACAAGTTTATATAGTACTGCATTACATTCTCTTGTAGTTTGGGTATGGTGAAAGGTGTATTTTAAAAGTTTGTCAATGTTTTTAGTAGTAAATTTTTATCAATTGGTGAATAGTTCATATGGATCAATTTTTTATTCGGTGAATATTATGATAATTGTTGATCTAAGAGATTTTATTTATTAGTCAAGTGGATATTAAATTGCCATCAATTTATGAGACACTTATAAGTAATATCTTTACCATTATAAACAATATATTTATAATCGAAAATCATCTAAATTCTTGAATGGATGCTTCAACTTATCAATATATTCACCAATAGTATTAAAGTTCACAATTTATTAAGACCGATTTCACCACTATTGTTACAATACCATCCTAAGCTTAGGGCCATACTTTTCTTAAAAATCACAACATATGTTTCTAATCATGGTTCAAATCACTCAAGGTTTATATAGATAATTTTACAATCATGTAAGATTTTCCAAATTCTTACTCCACTAATTTCCAATCATGTGACATTCACAAACTATGTGCACATTAATAGAATCGAATAATTGAATTAATTATTACACAACTTATTCTAATCTCATTTCAAAATTGAATTAATTATTGAATCTTGAATCCTTTGAACAATTTTATTTTGGACAAGCCTTTTATTTGGTTTCTTCTATGCTCATTCCTTCCATACTACCTTGAATTTTATTTGTAGTGAACATAGGCAACCATAGACCTTTTCTAGTTTGTATGCATACCTCTCCAACATATTTGGACAAAGTATAAAGAATTAGTCCATCCAACAAGAAAGAACATGGACTTGGAGAAATTTTAACAATAAAATTATTATGATAGAAAGTCTATGCAATACAACTTAAACCTTTTAGAAGGAAATGCAATTTTGTTGATCCACAAATAGAGGAAAACAAGATCAGGCAATATGGATGCTTCATCCTTCTAAGAACTACATAGTTTCTATTGGGTACTCCTTACTTAGAGAATAAGAAAATATAGACAATCCAACTAGCTTAGAATCGTAAATTTCTACCACATTTTCTTTTGGTGGATCTCACTATAGAAGTAAATCCTCACTCTAGATAACCTAATGAAAAGGGGTTCAATTCCATGATAGGTTTATATTATGTAAAAATAGGGAGGAAAAAATAAATCACTTGTTTCTTCATTGTTCATCTTCTAATGTTTGGGTACTTATCATGGAAGATTTTAGGATTATTTGGGTCTTCCTTGAAAACCCACAAGAAATTTTTTGTAGTTGATTTCCTCACTAAAATAACTCTAGTCAAAGGGTTATGGAAATTGATAACACCTCATGTGGAATGGAACCTATGGAGAGAAATAAACATATTATTTATGGAAAATAAAATAAAGTGAGAATCACATAACATTTTTATTAAAAAAAACATCACTAAAAATATAAATATTAATAAAATAAGAATAGAAAAGACCCTAAAAAATTCTTGGAAGAAAGAATAATCAAGACATGTCTGTTGAGTAGGAAAGGTGATCCTTGATCCACTTAGGATAACTAGGGTTATCTCCTTTTCACTTGGCTCAACATTGAACACAAGTGAACTAGGGTTTTGATGATTAGCTTCTTGCCACAATGGAGATCCAATCCCTAAGTTATTTATGTTTGTGATGTATTGTGAGGATGATAAATTTGAGTGCTAATTTGATAAGCCTATTTGACATACAATGCTAGATCTAAAAATGTAATTTAGCAAACAAAAGAAAACAAAAATTTAAGAAACTGACTTGGATGTGAGAAGTGACAACAAAAAGGAGCTTGCACTATAAATTTTAGCTTGAATTTGTAGAAGTTGTGAAAGCCAACTTCACAGAACCGAGAAATCACCTACATGCAAATAACTTGTCATGAAAAAAGAAATATAGAGAAAAGGGGAAAGGTGCTCTGCAAGCTTCAAGATGAAATGCATTAACATAGAATGAATTTAAAAATTACAATGAAATCAATCCTTATAAAAGGAGATCGAGGAACCCTAAAGAAAGCCCTAAAGGGTGCATTTAATAATTAGGATAATTATTAAATTCCTATTGAATGCATTCTAAGTTTATCTTAGCAGAAATAAGAAAAGGTGTCTTAATTAAATAATTAAGTAAAAACCTTTTACAATAACACCCCCCATTAAGATGAACTTAGGGAGTAGCTACAAACTAAATGCATGAAAGCAATACAACTACAAGCTAGAAAGAAAACTTGGGTCTCAACAACTAGGCCTGATGAGGTACCCAATCATAACCAAATCTCTGTAAAGTGGAGTAAAGGAGAAAACCTAGTGGGAAAAAACTCCTCTCCAAAAAGAGATGAAACCATGCAGAAAATAAAAAACATGAAGGAATGAAGGCCTCACAAAGACCCTCCAAGGACAACTTCCTTCACCCCAATCATGGAGCACAATTGAAGATAGTGTGGTGATGCCAAAGGCTTAGTGAAGATGCCTACAACCTGCTCCTCTATAGGAATGTACTCCAAGATGAGAAAACCATCCTGAATCAACTGCCTGATGAAGTGCATGTGGATCTCAATGTGCTTAGTTTGTTGATGGTCCACTGGGTTGCAGGAAATGTGAATAACACTCTAATTGTCACACCAAATAATAATGGGACTATCAAGAGGAAGCCCAAACTCTGTCATCAACTACCAAAGCCATAGAATCTCCTGACTAGTTAACACTATCGCTTGGTACTCAGCCTCTATAGATGATAATGCAATAAAAAACTACTTCTTGCAAGACCATGTGATAGAACCAAAACCAAGGCAAAAAAAAAAAACTAGAAGTAGACTTCTGATCATTGACATCGCCATCCCAATCTGAGTCAGTGAAGCCAACAATGTGAGGGGCTCCTAATGTATAGGGAATGCCATAATGTGAAATGCCCTGAATGTACCTCAAAATACATTTGGAAGCTTTCCAATGGCACTCATGTGGATCATGTGAGAACCGAGAGACAAGGCCAACTACAAAGGAAAGATCAGGATGCGAATGTGTCAAGTACAACAAGATTCCAACTAACTACCAGTATAAAGTAGAATCTATGAAAGGAGTAGAACAAGTGGAAGATAGAACAACACTTGAATGAAATGGTCTGGGGGTAGGATTAGAATCAAGCATGTCAAATCACTGGAGCATATCAAGAGCATACTTTTTTTGAAATATGGAAATCCCATCTAAAGACTGCATAATTTGTAGACCCAAAAAATATTGTAGAAGACTGAGATCTATAATCTCAAACTGCTCCATCAAAGCTCTGTGAACACTTTGAATCCTCGAGGATGAGCTACCTATAATAATGAGATCATCAACATATAGCACAAGAATCAAATATCACCCTCCTGACACTGAATGTACACTATGGGATCATAGTGACAACATGTGAAGTGAGAGGAAAGCAAGAAAGAGTCCATCTTCTCATACCAAGCCCAAGGAGCTTGTTTGAGACCATATAATGAGCATCAAAGTCTACAAACTAAGGAAGAATCTTGCACAAAACCCTGAGGCTGCTCCATATCAATCTCCTCATGTAGGTTTCCATGCAAGAAAGCACTCTTCACATCCATTTGAAACACTATCCATCCTTGTGAAGCTGCAAGTGAAAGTACAAGGTGAATAGAGTTCATCTTGGAAACATGAGAAAAGGTTTCAAAGTAATAAATACCCTCCACCTGATAAAACCCCTTCCCAACAAGACATGCCTTATACTTATCGATTGAGCCATCTACAACATACTTGGTATAGTACACCCAATTGCACCAAACAAAGATCCCAAGTATGATTCTTCATCAAAGAAGAATAATCCTCATCTGTGGCCCTATCCCACTCAAGGTGACTTATCACCTCTAAAAACTTTTGAGGATCATCCAAAATGGCATGACTCAAAAGGCTAGTACTAGAGGTCTGAGCATGAGTATGACAGGAATCTGAAGGATCACCTACCAAAGATCTAGCTGCCTCAATAGTAACACGGGCCCACTTGGGAAAATGTTGAGTACCTGGTGGTGGTGAAGATGGTGGGTCATCATTTGCATCATCCTCGAAGATAAGTAATCCTCAAGAGATGAAGAGGAAGGATTAGGCAGTGAGGGAGAAGTTGATGATGGAGAATCCATCAAAGGAAAGCACTCATCAAACTAGACATCTCGCCAAAACAAGACCTCTCTAGAATTAGGATCAAACAACCTATACACCTTAGCATCCTCATAATAGCCAACAAATTTGAGTGGTAAGCTCTTCCTCTCCATGCCTTTTCACTGAGCATTGAGAATAAATGCCCAAGCCTCACTACCAAAAACTCAGAAAGTAGAAACATTGGGCTTGACATGAGTCCAAGCCTCCATAGGAGTCATATGTCACAATTCCTTATGAGGCATCTAATTATGAATATAATTGGAACAATTGATTGCCTCAACCCAAAATGAAGAACTCATAGCTCAAGACTGTATCATACAATTGGCCATCTCCCGTAAGGTTTTGTTCTTTCTCTCAATAACACCATTTTTTTGAGGGTTGTAGGGTACTGTAAACTAATGTTGCAAACCATGCTCAGTACAAAAATCCTTGAAATATTGATTAACATACTCCCCCCCCATTATCTATGCATATCCTCTTGACAGAAATTCCATATTGCTTCTCCAAAAATGTCTCAAAAAGATTCTAAATGAATCAAAGACATCAGATTTGTACTTAACAAAGTACACGCGTGTACATCTGGAGAAGTCATAAATAAATTTGACCATATATCAGGCCCCTAAAAGAGCTGAAAAGGACATGAGATCATTATGTACCAGCTCCCAGGGTGCCTTAGCATGTGTGGCTCTACCCGTAGGAAAAGAATCCTAGTGATGTTTTCCAAGGGCGCAACCTCGACATACACCATCAATACAATCACAAGTGCCTGAGTACTCATCTACTATAGGTATCTATAATTGACATGGCCAAAATGGTCATGCCAAACCCCTCTCATTGTATCTACATGTGCTATAAGAGAGAAACTTGAACTATCTAAACTCTCAAAGCCATCAAACCTATATAAGCGAGACTTAGCATCAACACTCCCAGTAGCAACAACCAAATCAGGATCATGAAGATATCGAATAACCACATCATATGGTGAGAATTCAACTATCCTACCAGTGATAGAATTGAAAGCCTAACAAAAAGGAAGAAGGTTTGTCGAAATGTCAGGAACTAGATGCACATCTTGAAGACAACCACCATCTAATGAAATAGTACTTGAACCCTTGATTGAAAGTTGTGTTGATTCACCAATTGCAATCTGTGAAGTATCACTATGGGAAAGTGCAGTGACAATATCCTATGAGTACGTCATATTGTGTGAAGCACCAGAATCAATAATCCATATGGATCCTAAAGATAAGGCTCATGCATAAAGAGAATGACCTTTCCCTATGGGTGGGGAATGATACTAAAGTGAGGTGTTATTATGCTACTACATGGCTTCCTCTAAAGCCTCTAATTGTTTCCAACACTTGGAAACTGGATGTCCTTCCTTGCCACAAAAACTACAAGGATCATCTGATTTCTTCTTAGTCTTGGAGGAAGACTCACCAGAATTAGAAGATTTTCCCTATTTAGGATTGGATTGTGGTTTTGAATTAGGCTTTGGAGGTGGCTTGGAGGAATTCTCACTGGTAGCTAATTTTTTCTTCAACTTCAGTTTCTGCTTCAGATGTCTAAGCTACCAATTCTTGATTCTTTGATCTTGTGAGAGTATCCAACTATGATAACTTGGCCTGCTCACAAGTCAAATGATTGCAACACACCTCAAAAGGAGGCATGGTAAATCATTGGCCCAAAGAATCCTTGGTGGAATAAAATCTTAAAGAGAATATCTAAAAATGACCTCAAATCTTAGAATGAATCATATGAATACACTTGGTGTCAGTCTTGTTCTAACCACAACCCTGTAAAAGAGATCTGAGTGATTTGTATTTCATCAAAAAATCCTCGATGGAGGAAAAGGAATTAGATAGCAAGGAATTCAATTCTACCTCAATCTACAGTGCACAAAACTCATTGATGGTGCCAAAAAGATCATTAAACCTTTTCCATATAGTTCGAGGAGTTATGCAACCCTCTAGATGAAATAGGAGACTATCTAAAACATATAATGATAACAATCCCATGGCCTCATCCATTCTATTCCTGTGTTGTAGAACCTTAAATTGATGTATCAACTGAGGTTGAATTTCATCCAAACATGACCATAACCCCTTTGACATGAGAAGTTTGGTCATATGTGCCTTCCAAGTGTGATAATTGTGTGGGTAAGATGTTCAACAAAAGAGGAGTCCACCATTATGAATGAGTTTTGAAATGTGTAAGAAAGAAACACCCCACACAACACAAGAACCCAAAACCCCAGTACAATTTGAAAGCAAGAAATAGTTTAGATTGTATGCTATGTACCTAATAAATATTATGATGTAAGAGACTATAGATCTAGAAAGATAATTCTAATAGCTTTCCAATGCCTATTCGTTTGTGAAAAATGGAGTCCAAACACAAAGGTTATGCCCTTGGAAGTGCAAAAACCATGCTTTGACTTTGACTGGCAAGAGAGACATCAAAACAACAAAACTAGAAAATCAAACCTACACCATTGGATAGTGCTTGGGACCATATTTTTTACACCTATTTGTTTGTGAAAAGTGGAGTTGAAATGCTCAAGATACATTTGATTTTGTAAAACACCTCCAAAAAGGCCAATAAACCCTTCAATAGGCTCTGGGGGCTAAAAAAAATTTTGGTCCCTAGTCATATGCAGGATAACCTGCTAATGCAAAGGGGCTAAGGCCATTGGTCCTTAGTCACCTACATGATTGCAGGGGGCATTGAGAACCGACGGGGGCTAGAAATAGGTGTCTGTTCTTCGAGATGACCATGCGCTGGTGCTTAAGCCCTCAAGGGCTAGCAGATGGAGGAGGGTGGCCTTTGGGTGAGCACTGGGTGGCTATTTGGTGGCTGCTAGATGGCTACTGGGTGGTGCCCAAAAATTGCACTGGAGGCACTTTTTAAAAAGCAATTTAAAAAAAAAAAAATTGAATTTTTTCTCTCAAAATATGTGCTCTGGGGCTTGTATGTCCTTGGGACAAATTTTTTTTGCCTCCCAGATCAATTGCACCAAATTAGACAAATTTATAGTTGATGCTAGGGTTTTGAGCCACTGTGAACACAATGGAAAGGTCCATTTGGGCTCAAAATGCTCTAATAAAATGGGTATTCCCTAGATCAAAAAGGAAAACCCCAAACCGTCAAAGCTCCATGAATCCATTAGAAGAGGAATATGAAGCAGCAAGTCTGATCACTCTGATTCCATGTAGAAGTTGTGAATTCTAACTTCACATAACCTAGAAATAACCTGCATGCAAATAACCTGTCACAAAAAAAGAGATACAGAGAAAAAGGAAAAGGTGCTCTACAAGCTTCAAGATGAAATACATTAACAAAGAATGAATTAAAAAAATACAATGAGATCAATCCTTATAAAAGGAGATAGTGAAACCCTAAAGAAAGCCCTAAAGGGTGCATTTAATAATTAGGATAATTATTAAATTCCTATTCAATGCATTCTAAGTTTATCTTAAGAGAAATAAGAAAAGGTGAATTAATTAAATAATTAAGTAAAGACCTTTTACTCTAATAGAATTGGTTTATCTAGGGCTAAAGCATGACCTAGATTGAACTCCTATTTTCTTAGGTTTGAAAATTTTGATATGTTGATTAATGTTTGAACTCTACTTACCTAGACTGTCACTAGTTGAAACCTTCATATTTGACCTACACACATGAAAATTGTTGAAAAGTATGTGTTTTATTGGTGCTTACCTAATTCAAACCCTGTGCTGGTATTTATATCTCCACGTACAATGATTAATGATGATCAAGAGAACATACCTTAGGTCGAGTAGAGGGGAAAATAATAATAAATTACTAAAATGGATAAATCACAAATAATGATGTTACTTTGATGTGAAAACCCTTTAAGAAGATATGTCACACATTTAAGTTGATTGATGGATTCCTTGAATTCTCGATAGACCTGCAAAAGGTTTGCTCACATATACCATAGATCATTGAAGCTAGCATATAAAAGATAAATCATACTTCTCCATAATTTCCTTCTAATTGATCTCCCATTCATAAATTTCCTCCTTTAGATTCAAAATGAGAGGAAAAAATATTATATATACATTTTAATTAATCCTTTTGGGTAGGGTCCAACCTAGGGTCATTTTTAAATAATAAAAGCCTGTTAATCAAAATTTCAAACATTCAATTTTTTCTATTTTTTCTAGGGTGCCATGCACCCTTGATCGATACTTTTTAGCCCAAATTTATGGTGATGATAGGTATTCAAATATATTTTATTAATCTATCCCTGAAATTGGTAAATTATTATTAAAGTGAATGTTATAAGAAAATTAGGGTGTTAAGGGAGTGTGAAATTTTCAAGGGGGACAATTTTTGATGCTATATTTAGCCACCACATTAGTGAGAGTATGATCTTGCATTCATACTCACACTGAAGGAATAAAAATTCACATCAAAATACTGAAGATACAAGATGACATTAAGTTGATGGGTGTCCAAGCCCTCAACTTAGGATCTTATTGATCAACAAGGTTCAAAAAAATATGCACATAAGACAAGGAAAGATTCACTCACTTATAAAGTACTTAATGAACAATCAATGGAGTGCACTTTAAAAGAATATATAAAACATCAAAAAAATAAAAATCAGAAGAGTTAGTACTAAAAAGGAATTGAGTCATTATGGAAAAGAGATCACTATCTTAAATTTGTCTCAAATACCAAACATCATCCATTCAATGGGTTATTTAAATAAAATGGTATTCTCATAAGGATGTAAAATCAATCATGAATCATATGGTTCCACTATAAAGAAAGGTGTGTTATACTAGGTGGCCATGTAAAAAATGCTCAAGTTCATGAATTATCAAGCTCTATTATGCCAAATCCATGGACTATATTTCCATTCATGCTTCAGGGAGAGCACAAAAGTTTAACGTCATGAGGGATGATTCAATGCTCAACATCACAAGGAAAAATTGATAACCATGACTCAAGGAGCATAATAAAAACATGACCACTAGAGGGATATGTCAATAAGATAAATATCACAAGACATCTATGTAATATATAGGAGGGTATGTGTAGGATCATCATGGAAAAAATAGGCCCTTAAGTGGCAAAAAATTTAGAAAAATCAAAGATAGGCAACTTGACATAAAAATTTGAATAAGTTACCTATATTTCTTTAAAAAAATGTAAGAATAGAATATGAAGCAAATTTAATGTAGTTTCTAAACTACTAGGTTTACTTTAAAAAAAAAAACCCTATTTGGTGAAAATTTGAAATTTCAACGCAATAGTACTTAAATTTTAGGGAAAAATAAGTAGGTGTTTGTCTGACCACCCTAACCATAATAAAAAGATAATATTTTTTTATAAGACTATATATAAGTAAATGACTCATGTCCCAATGTGATGCATATTTTTTTGCAATTTTTTTCCAAGTAAATAATTAATTATGATTTTTTTATTATAACTTTAAAAAAATATAAAAAACTTGTATGTCTGACCACCTTAACTTGGTCAAAACTTCATGAAATTCCTTCTTTTTTTTAATCCTATATTAAATGAAGTATATAATGTGACACATGTTTTAGATTCAAAAAATGTGATACCATTTGAAAGCTATGATGTTTTTCAATCAGCCTATCAATTAGGACTTTAGTCGCAAGTCAAATAGAAAATGAATAATAATAATTTTTTAAATTCAAAGTAAAGCATAATTTATATTGATGGAAATCTAAGAATATCCTTTAAAAACCATTTTGTTTCATCAATTTTGGTTAAAACAACATTTTTCAGCGACATACCCTACACATACCCATCATATCGCCACTTTTTGGCCCATCATGATCCTGCACATACCTAGGAGTAATATACCTCCCTTAAAATGTCAACATACTTGCTATGTTGGTATTTTAAGAAAGAAAAGGGGAAGAGGGGATCCTTGAAAAGAAGACACACCTCTTGACACTATTTATCCTTGTCCCCCAAGTGTGAAGGAAAAGAAAACCATACAAGATACTATCGTTTTGTTACCAAAGAAAGAAGTATGTTTGCACGCAAGATTGTACCACCATAAATAGAAATGCGGAAACACATGAAGCTAAAAATGCCACATAGTGAGGAGAAACACAATAGTATTAATATCATCATTTTCTAGAGTCATTAGGTGGATCAACACATGGATGAGCACTGCAATCAACAAATTGTATTATTTTACTACTCAAGGCTTGAAATTCATTAGTGGAATGACCATGCACTCATTGATGTGCAAAAAAAAAAATTACTGCTATTAAATTTCTTACATGTTGGACAAGGAAGAGTAATGAAGTGAGCTTTGAGAAGCATCAACAAAATATTCTCTTGCTTTGATAAAGGTGTAGGAGATAAAAAAATTTATTGTAAAGAAAATATTTCTCACTTACTATGTGATGTTTTAAATATATTTGATGGTAGAAGATGAGATGAAAATGGAGAAGAAGGTTGGAAACCTAAACCCATTTTTGAAAGATACAACATAGAACTTCCATGGTCCTTAACTCCTTGATCTATGTTTTCCTTATATCCATTATTAGAAAGTATTTTATATCCAGGCCTATAACCTTCTTCAACACAGATGGAGAAGTCTTATCTAAATGCTCATGAGAAGAATTTATTCTTTTACAAGAATAAAAATCCATTTTTTGTTTTTTTAAATCTAGCCATCACTAAAACTTGTAGGAAAAATGCTAAAGAGCCCCCATCACCATCGAGGTGTGATGTTTTTGGATTTGTAGATGAAAATTGAGTGAATGAAACACAAGAATCCTTAGTTTGAGATTTTGATATCTTGTACACTCCCACAAAGGAGGGTGTAAAATCTAATGAAACATAATCATCACCAAAGCATGAATTTGAAGATGAATTATCACTATTTGTATTCAACTCCTTATACTTTTCTGGTCAAAATTTAGACTCCCCATCAAAATAAGGTGTAAACTCTAATAACCCCCAATCATAATATGAAAGTTTTTTTATAGGTGAAATACAATCATTATTATTTTCAACATGTATGAATTCCATCTTTGAATTTGGAATCAAGTATTAAGAGAGTTAGAAGTGTTATGTTTAGCTCCAATTTGTGAATTACAAATTTGTTCATCCTCTTTTACCATATATATATTTTTATTGTATTCATATTTCCTATCACAATAGATAGTAAATGGGAATTCCTTCATGACATGACTCCATGGTCTACCAAGAAGAATATTATGTGAGAGAGTATCTGGGATGACATGGATAATGTTAAGGAAAGTCACTTTCCCTACCGTAATGATCTGATTAGGATCTAGACTAAATTGCGTATTTGAATGCTTAATTATAACAACTTAATGGAAATACAATTCATGCATACATTATTGAAATTATGCATCAAAGACTTAAGGTGAAAAAAAAAATTGAGAAAGAAGAAGAGAGAGAGTGAAAATGATCTGATAACAGAGTTCACCACAAATGTGATTATGTCTCCGGGTCCACTCCAATAGAGTGAGACCAATCCGATTAATCTCCAAAATTGAAATTACAATTGCACCAAGAGCATTTCTTCTAGCACTTGACCAACATAACACTACTCCAATGTACAAAACTGGCTCCAAGATCTTCTTAGGATTCCTCTTTCGTATCACATGTTTCTCTACTTCACCACTTGCATTCATTGAACTCCTAAGAGCTTAAATTTCCCCCTTTTTATACATAAAATATGCCTAAATATTCTTAACAAAAATATTAAATGTCTAACCCCCCTTCAACAACTCGTATATTGGCTTATTTGTCTTTTAGACCCCTTTAGTTTAAATGGTTAGAGGGTTAACAACAAAAATAGCCCAGTTTGATAAGGCTTCAGGCTAACTAATACAATAAAACAAAACATTCCCTTTATTTAACTAAACAAACATCGGTGGCCTATTGGTATATAACCATCTTACCAACCCAGTGGTCGGTGGTTCCAACCCCCCCGGCCACGCTTAATCCCAAACTCCGCCAAAATTTGAAAGAAATAAAAACCTCTATCAATAACTATTGAACGGTTAGCAGCGGGTGCAACGGTATAACGGCAGGCTATAATGTGAAGGGTCAGGGGTTTGAGCCCGTTAAAACATTTTTTGGTAAACACTAAACACACTCGCTGGCTACTTGCCGATGCCGACACCGATGGAGGAAAGGGAGACACATGTCACACTAGACGACTGCCACATGGTAGTGTTTGATTCACTGACAGAGCCACATCATCTGCCCAACTATTTGCCATTGCATAGCTGACTCGATTATGGAGATGCCACTTCACTTGTATAGATGGACACGTGTCAACCAAGGATTGGTCCGTGAAGGGAGGAATGGTTAGCGGTAGGTGCAACGGTATAACGACAGGCTACAATGTGAAGGGTCACGGGTTCGAGCCCGTTAAATTTTTTTTTGGTAAACACTAAACACAATCGCCAACATCGACACCAATGGAGGAAAGGGAGACACATGCCACACTGGAGGACTGCCACGTTGTATTTTTTGATTCACTGATAGAGCCACATCATCTGCCCAACTATTTTCCATATCGTCGTTGACTAGATGCCACTCTGAGGCTTACTCGATTATGGAGATGCCACTTCACCTATACAGATGGACACATGTCAACCAAGGATTGGTCTGTACAATAGCAACGTGTCATACACATTGATCCACATCGGATTCTATACAGTACGAACTGACTGATGATGTCACCCATTGTACCATCAAGTCAACTAAACTTTGACTACCCATATCTCAAGCATACGACATCAGATTTCGACGAAATGAACATTGCCGAAATCATCTCGACAAGCTCTTGAACTTGACACTGCTTCCATTGATTTTTGAGATGATAATTTTTTTGCTTGCTAGTCGACCCATGATGGCAGTTTGACTAGCCATAACTTGAGCAAACAAACTCATTTTGACTCTGTTCAAGTTGCGCTGGAATCAAGACATCGAGCTCTTTCTCATGGTACTGAAATATGGAGTATTGGAGACACTTCAATTTTTAATGAAAATATCCCCTGGATCACTTAATGAGTAGTTTAATTGTCTCCAATGGCTGCCTAATAACATTATCAAAACCATAGATAGCAAGATTAATAGGTTATATGCAATTATTATCCACATGAAGTTTATCTATAATATCAATGTGATAAACATTAAGATCTAATATATTATCAATAAAAGTACATCAAACCTCAACTTTATTAATTCTAATATAACTAGAACTAGTTCTTCATTTTTTTTGGATCTCAAGAAAGGGTAATTCATGTTGAGGGAATATAGTATAAAAATTTATTTCCAACATAAAATAAAATAAAACAACTACACCATTCAGTTTGACAGAAGGTTAGATATTAGTCTTCTACAAATCCTCATGGAGCATCTTGTGGTATGTAGGTGATATTTGAGTCAAGTCGCAAAAGGAGACCTTGGATGGACTATTATGTAGTTACTCAACAAGATCATATTCTTTACCACTATTTTGAGGAAGGATAGGTGGGGATGCAAGATATGGTTGAGGTTATGGAATGGATTTTATTATTTTGGTCACTTATTCCTTTTAGTATTATATGTGTGAGCAATTGTGTCATAACTTGGTTGCTTCAACAAATCTTTTTTCACATGATTATTATTGATTTGTTTTAAAATGTTTAGGATATCATGGCCATGAGGTTTCTGAGGTCCTATAATAAGAGGTTTTTAGGTGGTCCAATAATTAAAGGAGGTCTAAAGTTCATAACTTCAACTAAGTTAATTACTCATTGATGCTCTTCTATCAATGGGAAATCTAATGTCAATTTAGAATATTCATCTATGTCATCCATCTTACTATCATTTTAAAACATATCAATGATTCCATCCTCTTGTACTAGAATATGTTCCCAAGTAGGAGAGATATAGGGAGAGGAACAAACATGATTCTCAATGATTGGATCCTCTCGCACCAAGATGCTCTCATAGGTAGGAGAGATATATGAGGGAGAAAAAAATGATTTTCATGATTGTTAATGATTGCATCCTCTTACACCAAAGTACCTTCACACATAGTCCAAAGATAGTGGGAGACGAATCAATGAAAAGTGAAAAATAGGAGAGATAGAAAAACACTTTGAATTTCGTAACAAGATCTGACAATAGGGTATGAATTATGATAACACAAGATTTTTGCAATCAAAACATTAATCCATGTACTATAGATCAAACTAGTGATGTACAAAAAATTTAGATAATTTGCAATAGATAACTCCAAAACAAGAATTGAATCTAAACAAAGAAAACTAACAGAGATGTGCACAAAAAATTTCACCTTGGGGTATGTGTAGGATCATGATGGGACAAAAAATGGCGATATGATGGGTATGTGTAGGGTATGTGGCTGAAAACTTTTTTTTAACCCAAAATTGATGAAATGAAAAGGGTTTTTAAAGGAGATTTTCAAATTTCCATCAATATAAATTATGATTTACTTTAAATTTAATAAATAATTATTATTCATTTTCTATTTGAATTACGACTAAAGTCCTAATTGATAGGCTGATTGAAAAACATCTATAGATTCCAAATAGTATCACATTTTTTGAATCCAAAAATGCATTATATTCTATGCTTCGTATACTATGGGATTAAAAAATAAATAAACAAATTTCATGAAGTTTTGAACAAGTTAAGTTGGTCAGACATAAAAAAATTATATTTTTAAAAATTTGTAATAAAAGAAATCATAATTCATTATTTACTTGGAAATATATTACAAAAAAATATGCATAACATCCAAACATGAGTCCTCTATTTATATCTAAAATCTTATAAAAAATAATTATCATTTTATTGTGGTTCGGGTGGTCAGAAAAACACTTACTTCTTATTTTTTCGGTGAAATTTAAGTACTACTGCATTGAAATTTCAAATTTTCACCAAATAGATTTAAAAAAAAAATAAAACTAGTAGTTTAGAAACTACATTCAATTTTCTACAAATTCTATTCTTACATATTTTTGAAATAATATTGATAACTTATTCAAATTTTTATGTCAAGTTGCCTAACTCTAATTTTTCTAAATTTTTTGCCACTTAAGAGCCTATTTTTTCCATGATGATCCTGCACATACCCCTTGAACTAGCTCATATAGGGTGCAAGGATGCCCTAGACAAGATAGGTAATTTTGAAAGATTTAGAACTACACATCATTAATAGTGTAGAAGGGTCATGTGTTTAACAAGTTCAAGTTTCCAAGTGAGAATATTTCTTGAAATGCACCAAAAATTAATTTTTTCTATATGAATAAGTTACATCCATGTAGTTTTAGATATTTTTAGAGAAATTGAATACATTTAAATGATAACTTTAAAAAATTAAACACTATAATTAAATTTTTTTTCCAAAAAATATCGAAAAGCAATGCTTTTAATCTTTTGGAATGAAAATACTATGTAATTTTATCACTTTTTCAATATTTTTCACTAAAGTATGGTGTAAACTATGATTTTGGAAAAACAAAGGCTCTCTAACTCTTCTAGGGTTTTTCACCTAAAAGGAGAGAGATGGGCCAAAATGCTAACGTCTACACTCAAGATTAATGTAATGAGCAATGAAATGTGTCTAAATGTAATTTCCTAAGTGCAATAAATCAAAAAAGAAAGATGATTATTGATTTCAAACCTAAGAAATATAAAATGCTGGAAAACACATTATGATATGCTAGCATGCGATAAATGACCTAGAAATGCAAACAAAACTAAATAGAAAGTTATGAAATAGATTGTGTGCACATGGAATCTGAAAATTGATGGCATGAAGGTCTGAAATCCTAATAAAACTGATGCAGAATTCAATTGGAACACTTAGGCCAGTTTTGGCGACTTAGTCCCAGTTTTGAAAAAACTGTCTACAAACTAGTTTTAGCCAAATGGGTATTCGGATCTACAAAAAACACTAAAAATCAGGTCTAGTGTGACTAAGTCTCCCAAGGTGGTGACTTAGTCCACTTCTAAATCTCTCAAAATTTGGAAGTGGAAATGAATTCCCTAGTTCTACACTTCAGTTTCCTATAGGTTTCTCCTTCTAAAACTTTGATTTTCGGTTTTGAAAGTGACTTTTAGGTGATATTTTGACTTTTTGAATGAAGATAAGGCTTGAGAAACCTTTAAAATTGATCTCCAATGATTTCCAAGCTTCAAAAATTCCTAAATATGCAAACACACAAGAAGAAAAGAAGAAATGTTGAATGTTAGGGCATGGGGGCTTGCCTTAGTCAAACCCATTTTCGGTAATTAAAATAAAATGATGAAAGAATGGAATGAACCAAGAAATAATGGAGTTGATTACCTTTCCATGATGTTTGATCTTGATTTTCTACAACCAAGCATGAATAATCTTCGTTTGGATGTCTTAGGAAGCTATCTTATTGACTTGCAATCATAAAACCCTAGCTTGCTTGACTTAAGAACATGATGAGTGATGAATGAAAGTGAGTTATGACTTAAGATGAATTAGGATATTGTAGATGTAAAATGAGGTGAAAAACACTTATTTATACACTCTTATGCCTAAATT
Source organism: Sequoia sempervirens (assembly GCA_007258455.2). Taxonomy (NCBI): domain Eukaryota; kingdom Viridiplantae; phylum Streptophyta; class Pinopsida; order Cupressales; family Cupressaceae; genus Sequoia; species Sequoia sempervirens. Next base: position 590,572,585 of record VDFB02000003.1, read on the forward strand.
CTCAAAGAATACCTCATCACAAGCTGACCTTAGGTCTTAAAGAATAAAAACCTGAAAGAAATTTGAATTAATTTTTATTTTTGTGCCACATGGAACTAAGTCGCCAAAAAGTGGAATCTTAGTCCACCTGGGAAATTTTGAGTGAATTTTGGAAATTAAGATGTATTAAATGTTGTTTATTGGGTTGTTCTTCAACAAGACACTTAATTAAGGCCTTTAAGTACATAAAGGGGCCATTTAAAGCATAAGAAAGGTGCAAATATTGATGACAAGCCTAGGAAAGTATGAAAGTTTGTTACAAGACTTCACAACACTTGGAAATAGGTCTTGGTAGGGTTATTTAGGTTAATTATAACATTATGGTCCTAGAAAAGTTTGAAGATATACTACAACACCTTACAACACTCTTACAAGACATCAATAAATGTATTTTATTAAATTTCCTAGGATTCAAGACCTAGTGTGGATGTGTAAAACACCTCACAACACCAAATCAAGGCCTCATTAAGTTTGATTTGTCATCAATTATTCCCATATAAAGCAAAGTATACACTTTTTGACAACACATTAAGCCCCTACTTTAGTGAGAAGATGAACTTGCTTCAAAATATGACTAAACTAGCCATTCAAGTGGAGTCCAATCATACCAATGTGGATGACGAAGAATGATGAAGATCAAAGGAGGCTGTGGAAACCCCCAGGATCTAAGATGCTAAGTCAAGCCTACATAAGTATGAAAAGACACATGCAAGGTGAATGATTTTCAGCAAGACAAGGTACATGGTCATACAATAGCAAGAACTAGAAGGAAATGAAAATGGGGTGGATCAAGCTTTGATCATCTATCCAACACATTGTGGATTAGATCTATGCTTGTTTGTATTGAAAATGTGTACTCACTCTGGACTGACAAAACTTCTTCATTGTCTGTTAGGTGAGAAGGCCACAGTATACTCACTCTGGGGCCACAAAACTTCTGGTTTTCTGTGGGGTGAGAAATCCCAAAAGGTGAGAAACATACACTAGTTGGTATGCACTCAAACACATAGGTGGCTATGGGGAAAGTCGTGCTACTAGTTGGGCTTCCTGCTTAACCATACCAAAGTTATACTGCATGATAACTTTAATAAAGGCACCACAATGAAAAATGATTTTTGAGCTCTATGAGGTAAGCAAAACTTTGTATGCTCGACACTCATAGACACTGCTAATGCAACATAGTGTAAGGGTTTTTCAAAGGGATTTTTCTTTGTTTATGCAGTTCTCATCTTAGGGAACATCATGCCTAATGTCTCCAAGAGAGGATAAGTGCAAACGGTCTCATCTTGTTTCCGAAAGAGGATAAGTGCAAACCATCCCATCTTGTTTCCAAGAGAGGAAAAGTGCAAGGTCTCATCCTGAGCAACATTGCACCTAATGTTTCCAAGAGAGGAAATTGCAACAAGAAGAAAATCACACAATGGAATATGAGTGGTGATATATGCCTCCCACTTTAAAGCAGTAGCGAACACCAGTATTGTGAGAAATTTCTTTAAAGTAGAAGAATAGGACATGAGAGCTTACTCAGAAAGCCCTATGCCAAGTCATATGTTTTACATAAGCTACATCATGAAAGAGGAGTAGTATGTCATCCACATCCCAAGCTTGATCTTATATGTTCATGAAAGGTTAACAACTTGTCAAAAGAGGCAACTACAAGTGGCATAAAAGGACAAGATTATCAAACCCCTTTCCCCAACTGAGTGTAGGACAAAGGTGAGCCTAAATGATTGATGAAATGTAGGTAAGATTGAAAATCAGTGTCAATTAGAGGAATTAGGTGCTTCCACAAAGGGAAGCATACCAAACTCCTGACAATGTTGGATTTTACAACTAAAATCCTTATATTCATTAGTAGAATTCCCATGAACTCTATGATAGGCATAGAATGAAGTCTTAGAATAGAATTTATTATGAGTTGTAGGAGGGAGGGTGATCAAGTAATCTTGGAGGAGTCTTGACAAGATACCCTCTTGATCAATGGTAGAAGGTGGTATTATAGTTGATGACAAAGAAACATCTTGCTTAGTATCAGTTGTCATACTTACACAAGACTCTCTATTTTGTGAGATTTTATTCTCTCCTTTATAGGAGGGTGTAAAATCTAATGAATTCAAATTATGAGTGCCTTATGAGATGAAATTGACATTAAGTAAAGATTTCCTTTTTTGTGTCATGTTGTGTAAAGGATGATGTTTAAGACCACTAGTGTCCATCAGTTCAGGATGCTTTACAGTTAAGGTTGAATTGGAAAAATGTTGTGTGAGAGTGTTGATGTTGAGTGAAGGCTTGGCAACTTCTATCACAAGACAATAACCAAGACCATGACTAGTTTGTTGTGTGAAAGGATTGATACAGTTGTAAATACCTTTTCCATTAGCACCACATCCTTTTCCACTATGTACAAGTTGTTTCATAAGCTCATAATCTTTTCCATAAACCTTGTTCATTGTTTTGGAATCGAGCAGTTGTTCGTTAGTATGTTTTTCAAAGATCAGTGTGTAGTTTGCATCTTTGTCTAAAGTGGTTGAGGTGGATTCTTTCAAAGGGTTGTCTGAGTTTCCTATTGTTATGACTACATTTTCATTTCCCATAGTTGAATCTTTTTTTATGATCTTGTAGTCATTCATGAGTTGTGGTGTGAAGTCCAAGGAACCCCAATCATCACCTAATATCTTTGAGTTTTGTTCTTTGTTTTTAGGTTGTATGGAGTCCACTTGTGTGGTTGATGTTAATGTGTTCAAGGGGTTCTCTTTGTTTTTCTCAAGTTGCAAGGCACTATAAGGCTCATGATCAACATCAATTGTGCTCACTTTTCTATTGTAGATGTATTTCATTTTTCGATGAAGAGTGGAAGGAACACCATTCATAGCATGAATCCATGGCTTTCCTAGAAGAGGCTTATTTGAAAGATCGTGAGGCACAACTTGGATCAGTGTTTTAATGTGACTTCTCCAACTTTAATAGGTAAAGTGATCACGCCAAGCATTGTCTTTTCAACATTGTCAAAGCCCTTAATAGATAAAGATTTGGGATGAATTTTTTTTATCCACATGAAGCCTATCGAAAAGGTTTATGTTACGCACATTAAGGGTTGAGCCATTGTCAACAAGGGTTCACTTTAAACCTATTGTATTGTATTGAGCAATGATCATGAAAGCTTCATTTATTTTTTTGCACGTACAAAGGGGGAGTTCACTTTAGTGGAAAAAATGTCAACGTTTATTCCTTGGATCATGGTTGCTATGTCAGTTGGTTGCACATTAGAAGGTATGGGAACTTGTTGTAAGGCTATTTGGATCATGTTGTGATAGTGAGGGGAGGCTTGAATAAGATCTCACAATGATATGTTAGCAGGAGTATTATTTAGTTGTTTGACAAGATTGTACTCCTTTCTAGTAGGAAGACCTGTTAAGAAAGGTATAGAGGGGATAGGATTAGGAAAAGGTAAGGGTATTGGGGTTGGTTGTGGGTTATTTCAAGTGCTATATGTATGAGCAATGTTATTATAACTTGGTTGCTGAGATACATTAGTTTGAAGTGGGTAAAGGGTGAATTCAGGTTTGTGCAGAGTTTGTTTGTGTGAAGGGAGATAAAGGATGAGTTAAGGTTGAATAATATTAACATACCTTGGTGAATGAGACTCTAACATAGGCTCTTCATCTCTTTTCAAGGGCATAATATTATTATCAATGTTATCTTTGCCTTGTATGATAATATTCTCCCTAGAAGGAAAGTGTTTAGGAGAACAACACACCTCATGTTCTTTACAACTAAGGCTTGGTTCATCCAAGCTAACTTGATCATAACTAAGGGAATTATTAGTGGTTGAATGTGTTTGATGATGGATAGTGGGGAGAAGAGAAGAAGACTCTATTTTATTGTCAGTTGTTTCTAAGGTCTCATTCTCTTGTAACATATTATCTCCCTTAGTAGGAGAGCTTGTAATGGCTTCGTCACGTGTCAACGGAAGGACTTCTATGATTTTGAAATAGATTGTCCCAAATGGTAGGAGCATGAGGGAAGGGAGGGTCATGATTCTCATGAATCTTAATAGGTACGTCTTCTAACACCAACCTATCCTCATGGCATCGAGGATGGATATTAGGAGAAGGAAAATGTTGATGATCATGGTTATGGAGGCTAGGTAAGGTGAGATTTAGAAATGTTTTGATGATCTCATGTTCATTTTTTCTAACATATTCCAAAGTGGAATAAGGAGAGGGACACTCAAGACTCTCAATAATTGTATCTTGCTTCACCAAGACACCTTCGCCACTAATAGGAGAGGTATTAGGAGAAGAATAAGTATGATTGTTATGATTGTTTATACTACCATTGTCACCAATGGGCAATGTGATATTAAGGATTGTATCAATGGTTGGATAAAATTTATGACTAACATGTGTCTGAATGACCTCATTGTTGTAATCAAAAGTGAAGTCATAAGAGGGAATGTTGTGCTTATACAATCCACTATTAATGAAATTAAAACCACATATTTTGAAAGAAAACATGTTATGATGAAGAAGGAAAGAAATGATAATGCAATGAATTAAAAGGAAATGCAGTTTTTAGTATTTAAGCATGCTAATTTTTTGTGTACATAATGCAACAATCTAAAAATGAAATGTTGTATATTCAAAAGTGCATGAAATGAGCTAATTTAGGCTAGATCTAATGAAATGCATGTTACAAAAACTCAACCAATTAATATAGATAGGTAATAGAACCAAACAAAAGCTTAAAAATAGGGGTTTTAGCTCTATAAAAGGTTGTTTCAAGGGTGAATAGGGACTAAGTCACCCAAGGTGGTGACTTAGTCCCAATAGGGATTTTTTTTAGATTTTTCAAATTTTTCTGATGGATTTTCATGGTCTTTGTATTGTACAATGTATTTATATGATGCAAATGCAAAATTTCAAATATTTTCAATGATTTAAGATGTAAAAATGCAACTTATATGGACTTTCACTAATGCAAGATTTGAAACCCTAGAATGCAACTTAACTAATGAAAAATGAAATGCAAGCTGATTCTAGAATAATGAAGGACTCCAAATCAGAAAAGGAAGTATGTGAAAAGCAGGTTCACCAGAATGTAAACTATGATTTTGGTAAACCAAAGGCTCTCTAACTTTTCTAGGGTTTTTCACCTAAAAGCAGAGAGATGGGCCAAAATGCTAATGTCTACACTCAAGATTAATTTAATGAGGGATTTAATGTCTCTAAATGTAATGTCCTAAGTGAAATTAACTAAAAAAGAAATATGATTATTGATGTAAAACCTAAGAAATACAAACTGCTGGAAAACAAATTGTGATATGCAAACATGTGATAAATGACCTAGAAATGCAAACAAAACTAATTACAAAGTTATGAAATAGAATGTGTGCTCTTGGAGACTGAAAAAAGATGGAATGAATGTCTGAAATCCTGATAAAAATGATGCAGAAGTCAACTGGGACACTTAGGCCAGTCTAGGCGACTTAGTCCTAGTTTTAGAAAAATTTCCCAGAAACCAGTTTCAACCAAATGGGTATCTAGCTCTACAAAAATAACTAAAAATAAGATCTAGTGGGACTAAGTCACCCAAGGTGGTGACTTAGTACACTTCTAAATCTCTCAAAATTCAAAAGTGGAAATAGATGCCCTAAGTCTGCACTTTAGTTTCCTATAGGTTTCCACTTTTGAAACTCTGATTTTCGGGCCTAAAAATGACTTTTAGGTGATATTTTGGCTTGTTGAATGAAGAGAAGACTTGAGAAACATGGAAACTTGATTTTCAATGATTTCCAAGCTTCAAAAAGTCCTAAATCTACAAACACACAAGAAGAAAAGAAGAAATGTTGAATGTTAGGGCATGGGGGTTTGCCTTAGTCAAACCCTTTTTAGGTAATTAAACCAAAATGATGAAAGAATCGAATGAACCCTGCAATAATGGATTTTATTACCTTTCCATGATGTTTGATCTTGATTTTTTGCAACCAAACATGAATAATCTATCTTTGGATGTCTTTGGAAGCCATCTTGTTGACTTGCAATCATAAAACCCTAGCTTGCTTGACTTGAAAACATGATGAGTGATGAATGAAGGTGAGCTATTATGTAAGATGAGTTAGGATATTTAAAATGAGGTGAAAACCATTTATTTATACAATCTTATGCCTAAATTCTTGAAGAATACCTCATCACAGGCCGACCTTAGGTCTTAAAGAATAAAAACATGAAAGAAATTTGAATTAATTTTTCTTTTTGTGCCACATGGGTCTAAGTCGCACAAGGTGGTGACTTAGTACACTTGGGAAATTTTGAGTGGATGTCAGAAATTAAGATATATTAAATGTTGTTTATTGGGTTGTTCTTCAACAAGACACTTAATTAAGGCATGTAAGTACATAAAGGGGCCATTTGAAGCATAAGAAAGGTGTAAATATTGATGACAATCCGAGGAAAGTGTGAAATTTTATTATAATACTTTACAACACTTTGAAATAGGTCTTGGTAAGGTTATTTAGGTGAATTATAACATTATGGTCCTAGAAAAGTGTGAAGATATATTGCAACACCTTACAACACTCTTGCAAGACATCAATAAATATATTTTATTAAATTTGCAAGGGTTCAAGACCTAGTGTGGATGTGTAAAACACCTCACAACACCAAATCAAGGCCTCATTAAGCCCAATTTTTCATCAATTATTCCCATATCAAGCAAAGTATACACTTTTTTGCGACACATATGGATTCATAAATGTCAAAATAATATTGCAATTAATTGTTCAATAAAATAACTCAGATCTAAGCCCTAAGTAAAGAAAATCAAATCTAAAATGTTATGAAATTTAATTCAAATATTTATTTTTTCCTTTTAATTCAGGATCAAAATGAGCATTTTTTTAAAATTAAATGCAAATTATCAACAATATTTTTAAGTAACCTAGGTTCGGATTCAACTTTTAGACTTGATGAAATGAAAAACTAAAAATTGTAAATGCAAGATATGTCAGGCTCGCCAAAATTTTGAGTAGGAAAAGTGATTCTAGATCAAATTACGATAACTAGGGCTATCTCCTTTTAACTTGGCTCAACCTTAAACATAAGAAAAGTAGGGTTTTATGATTAGCTTACTACCAAAATGGAGAGAAAATCCCCTAATTATTTATCCTTATGATGTGTTGTGAGGATGATAAATTTGATTTGTTAATTGATAAGCCTATTTGACATACAACCCTAGATTTGAAAATGTGATTTTGTGGAAAGATAAAAGTAGAAAGTTACAAAATTGAGCTAGATGTAATAAGTGACAACAAAGAGGATATTTCACTCTAAATTTTATCTTGAATTGTTTGGTCTAAGGAATAAGAATTCCATAGACTAAACATACTCTTTTATATCTAAAATTTTTGGTATGTTAATTAAATATTACACTCTACTTCCGTGCACTATCACTAGGTGAAACCTTTAGACCTATCCCACACACATGAAAATAGGGGAAAAGGTTTTTTGTATAGGGGCTTACCTAATTCAAACCGTGTCTTAGTATTTTGACCTCCATGCAAAATGATTGATTATGATCAAGAGGGCATGCCATAGGTTGGACAAACGATGAAATAACAATGATTTCTCTTAAATGGATAAATAACAAATAATACGACTACCTTGATGTGAAAACCCTTGAAGAAGAGATGTCACACATAATTCAATTGATGGATGCCTAAAATGCTTGATAGACTTGAAAAATATTAGCTGGCATACACCATAGATTTTAAAAGCTAGCATGTAGAGGATAACTTAATACTTCTCCATAATTGCCTTATAATTGACCTCTTATTTATAAATTGCTCAATTAATGTTCAAAATGAGAGGAAAATATATTGATATATGCATTTTATTTAATCCTTTTGGGTAGTTTCTAACCTAGGGTCATTTTCAAATCATAAAAGCCTACTGGTCAAAATTTCAAACATTGAAAATTTTTCGTTTTGGTGTAGGGCGTCTTGCACCCTTGATCAATACTTTTTAGCCTAAACTTATAGGAATGATGGTGATTTAAATGTATTTTATTAATCTAGCCCCAAAATTGGTAAATTATTATTAATATAATTAAAGATATTGCAAAAATAAGGTGTCAAGGTGTTGGTGCATTCAAATTTTGAAGGTGCCATGTCCAAAATTTTAATATGACACTCAGAAAACTCGCTTGAAAATGCAGCCCAAGGAGCACATTTTGAAAAATCATAACTTGGGATCTATTCATTTTCATGCAAACCATCTTGTAGGAGTGTTCATCTACCATATGTGAGTGTGCATGCCAATTTTTAGATCCATATGATCTGATTTGACAAAGTTTCAAAGTGACAAGTTGAAGGGCTTTTGAGAAAATCTGTCGTCAATAGAGTGAAAATTCTTATAAAATGGTCAACTTTGAGGGTAAATATTAAGCAAATGGATGAGGATCATAACAAAATGTTTGGTGCCTTCAATTTTGTACACTAAAGTCTACCTCCATACCAATTTTCAGGACATTTGGACATCGTTTGGTATTTTTTCAAAGCGAAAAGAAAAATGATTTCACAGAGTTTTTGCATCTGCATTTCCAAAAAAATATCACAAAAGGTTAAATTGGAAGCTTGATATTTTGCAAACAAAGAATATTGATGAAAAACCACTTTTCAAAAATGCTCAAGAATCCAAAATGAACCAATCCACTAAGTTACAGCCTTACAACAAGTGATTTGATATTTTTACAAAATTGTAAATTGGTGAGTTTCAGTTGAATTTGACAATGGCAACTTTTTAGAAAATGCCAAGTTAGCAATTTTGAACATTAACAGTTTTTTATTCTGACAATTTCAGACCAAACTATTTCGTGAGCACACTTCCCTACCCTCAAATAACATACCGGTGAAGTTACATAGCTTTTGGAGACCATTTGATTAGTTTTCTAAAGCCATTTTGGAGGCTACTTAATCTATTTTGTCACAGTGCAAAACATCATAAAAAGAAATCTGGTAGATACCCATCTCAATTTAAAGATGCATATAAAAATTTGGATGAGAGATAAGGTGTCATGAAACTTATTTATTTGGGTTTATTCTCAAAGAACCTCTAAGAAGTGTTTAACAAGGTCAACTAAATCAATTAAGGCTTGCTTGAAAGCGCTACAAGATATTTCTAGAATGTACCACAAAGAACATAGATAAGTCTCACAGGACTCTAAAAGATGCAATATGGAGCTCCTTGGACCTGTGGTAACCTTTCAATTGGAGCACATGTTATGTAAAAGGGACTTGGAAACATTTGATTTACAATGAATTTTGGCACCATCTCTAAAAAAATGTTGACCACAAATTTCCCATAAATCACCTTTGTGGTGAAGGTAGTTTGAACAAATGAAAAAGTATACGCTTCTAAAGGAGGAAATAACGTATAATCAAGGGGTTTTATATTCAACACAATATGATGAAAGAATCTGAAGAATTCTTTCTTTCAAAGTATGGAAACTTGATTGTCTTGCTATCATTTTTACTGGTCAGATTTGCAATGCATATGGTGCCTTCAATACTTCAGTATCAGATCCACCTACAGAGATTCCAGAGGACATACTCTATTTTCTATTTGCATTCAATTTGAGCATTTCAGACCATGAGCAACTTTTAAGACAATCCTTTTCTACTGGTTTTTCGCTATTGGTTAGATGCTTGGATCATCCCATTCTCTCCTACCAAACTTTGATGATAGGAATGATCAAGCAAATATATATGCTGTGACTCAGAATGTGATCCAACCCAAAGCAAAGTCAAGGGTGCACTTAGGGAGAAAAAAACTCATTAATTGCTTTGTTTATGCTTGAGGGCATCGAACTGATAACCGATAAATGACTTAAAGCAAAGGAAACAAGTAAAGCAACATGAAATGAATGAATGCATTATGTGGAAGTACATATCATCTCATATGTCAAAATCCAAATTCAGCTCATGAGGTTAGTCAAGCAGTGCCAGATCATTATGGATCATCCTTGCCCAATTGCGAAGAAAGTAGAACTTGGAAATTAACACATGGGTCATGTAAAAGTAATGTTGCAGTAAATCTAGAACCAAATCATGGCTAACTTCGATGTTCCCACCAATATATGCAAAAGCTATGCAGGACATAAAACCCGGGAGGAGTCATACGCATTTGTGCACAATCGCAGCTTGAAAACTTCCACGTACCCTTGAAAAGGAAATGTTATATGTACACTAACTTTGGGAACACATTTGATTCCACACTTTGCTAGAGCAAAATAGCCCTGGCTCTATATTTCACGAATGTCAAGCATTGTGGACATAAGTGAACCCACATTGGTGGTAGACAATGCGTCCTCCAATTACATGTTACGCTTTGATATTGGTGCTGCAATGCAAGAGTTTTAAACTATAAACAAAACGTAAGGCTAATGAGGATCGCCAAGCAGTGAATGCGCTTCACTCACATGACTTTGATGAGAAGATAGAGTCATAAATTGACTACTGTAAATATGTTCTTGGAATCACATAAATTCATAGAAAGATAGCAAAATATGTTCCTCGACTCCTCCAGGTTCATCACTTCAATCTATATGGAACCCTAGTATCAAAACAGCTTCAAAAAGTGCTAAACTTTGTACAACATATATGCAGAATATTTGAGTACAGAGGCCCATCATCAAAAAGTGTTGGATTTTAAACCCTAACTGCAGTCGTCCCCGCCAACCACTGCCCGCTATATCGCAATCAATAAAATTATCATCGTGATACTGCAGGAGACTCCCTAGTAATTTTGTTTTATCTTTAACCGCCAGGTGTTTACCATAGTTTACCAGGTTGTCAGCTAACTACTGCCCGCGATATTGCAATATGGGTTTTACCCATTGCGATACTGCGGGGAATCTTCTCCAAGCTGCCACCACCAGTAGAAATTTTAGAGTACAGGAAATTAATATTTAATTTTTAATTTTGTTATAAAGGATGCTTTATTAAATGCGTGTTGACGAGAAAAAGTTAGTTAGGTATTTTTGTATTAAATTTTTGGCGGGCCTTCTCTCTTCCGTGAAAATTTATTCACGTGACTTTTTACTTCAACATATATTTGTATATGTATTTTATTTTTTTGACAAGGAAGGTGAATGTGAAGAAACAAAAAATTACGAGCAGCAGCTCTGTTTTGAAGAAAATAATATTTTAAGTTTTATTTTTACTGTGTATGCATTCCTCTACCTTTGGCCTTCACGTGGTATCAGAGCAAGTTCGAGTATCAGAGCAAGTTTGATTAACAGAGTCAATTTTATCAAAGTAGATTATCTGGGTAAATTTCAAAAATGGCAGCAAGCACAAGCTTGACAAACCCACAAATTCCACAGTTTAATGGGAAGAATTATGAGTACTGGTCAATTACCATGAAAGCATTATTTAGCTCACAAGATATATGGGATTTGGTTGAGAATGGATTTCCAGAGCCAGCAGATGCAGTAGCATACAATGCTTTAACAAAAGCAGAGAAAGACTTATTAAAAGACACAAGGAAGAAAGACTCAAAGGCTTTATTTTATCTATTTCAAGCTGTACATGAGAGCATTTTTCCAAGGATTTCAATAGCAACAAAGTCCAAACAAGCATGGGACATACTTCAAACAGCCTATCAAGGCATGGCAAAAGTTAAAACAGCAAAGCTAGAAATGTTGAGAAGAGATTTTGAAACAATATGTATAAAGGACAATGAATCTGTAGATTCATTCTACACCCAAGTCATTGGGGTGGTTAATCAAATTAGGTCTCATGGAGAGAATCTAGAAGATACCAGAGTTGTTGAAAATATTTTAAGGAGTTTTCCCACAAAATTTCTACCAGTTGTAGTTGCTATAGAGGAGACAAAGAATCTCTCACAGTTCTCAGTTGATGAGCTGTATGCATCTCTAATTTCTCATGAACATAGGCTAAAGAGGTCAGCAGATACATCACTAGAGCATGCTTTCAAAACTCAGGCTTCATTCAGTCGAGGAAGAGGCAGAGGTAGATCAAGAGGAAGAGGAAGAAACTCTTACAGAGGTGAAAGATATAGTGTATCAAGTTCAAGTGGAAGAGGCAGAAATCAAGGCTCAAGCCAAAACCCAACACAAAATTAGTCACAAAATAAAAGGTATGATAAATCTCAAGTCCAATGTCACTATTGTAAAAAATATGGGCATTATATGAATGAGTGTAGAAAGAAGCAGTATAATAATAATAGACAAAATGCAAATTTTTCAAGAGAAGGTCAAAATCAGAATTCAGATAAAAGAACAATGTTTTTAGCTTGTAATGTTGCTCAAGCAAATGAAAAAGATGTATGGTTTTTAGATTCAGGTTGTACCAATCATATGACAGGGAATCTAGAAATGTTTTCAAGTTTAGATGAGAATGTAAAGTCTGATGTTACATTGGGTAATGACAACAAAGTGTTAGTCAAGGGAAAAGGAGATGTCAATATTCTAACTAAACAGGGGGAGAAAAAGTATATTTCAGATGTGTATTTTGTGCCTGGTCTGAAACATAACTTAATGAGTGTAGGGAAACTGGTTCAAAAAGGGTATAGAGTAACCTTCAAGAATGGTCTGTGCACAATTTTAGACAAATACCCAAGCAACCAGCTTATTGCAAAAGTTAGAATGACAAACAACAGAATGTTTCCCTTAAAGATAAGGCTAGATTTGAATATAAATTATGCTCAAGCACAACACTTAATGAATTCACAAGTGGGTAAAGAAGAAACTACAAGAGTAGTGCAGACAATTTTTCAAGCTGAGATAAAAGATGAAAACTAGTTATGGCACCTGAGATTTGGGCATCTCAACTTTGGAGGTTTAAATTTACTTCATAGGAAAGGCATGGTCAAGGGACTACCTTTAATAGAAAAACTAGAAAGGGTATGTGAAGGGTGCATTTTAGGAAAACAACATAGAGAATCATTTCCAGCAGGAAAGTCAACTAGAGAAAAAGCCCCTTTGGAAATTATACATTCAAATTTGTGTGGACCTATGCAAACACCTTCAATAGGTGGTAGTTTTTATTTTCTAACATTCATTGATGATTATTCAAGAAAAACATGGGTTTACTTTCTAAAGCAGAAAAATGAAGTGTTTGATTTGTTTCGTCAGTTCAAGAATTTGGTTGAAAAACAAAGTGGTTATTATATAAAAGTGTTGAGAATAGATAGAGGTGGTGAATATATTTCAAGAGAATTTTTTAATTTTTCCAAAGATCATGGAATTCACATGTAGTTCACAACTAGATACACTCCTCAGCAAAATGGTGTAGCTGAAAGGAAAAATAGAACAATCATGGAAATGGCTAGAAGCATGTTGAAAGCCAAACATTTGTCAAATGAATATTGGGTAGAAGCAATATCTTGTGCAGCATATTTAATGAATAGGTGTCCAACAAAAAGTGTTATGAATATGGTACCTGAAGAAGCATGGATAGGAAGAAAACACAGTGTTACTCACATGAGAGTATTTGGATGTGTAGCATATGCACATGTGCCTGATGAATTGAGAAGGAAGCTAGATAACAAAGAAGAAAAATGTATATTTATTGGATACAATGAAGAATCCAAAGCTTATAAGCTCTATAATCCAACAACAAAGAAAGTTATAATCAGCAGAGATGTACAATTTGTAGAAGATGAAGCATGGGATGGAAGCATAGAGAAGACAGTCAATATTTCAGCTAGTATACCTCAAGAGGAGAATGAAGTTTCAGCATCAACAAATGTTCTAGCTATTGTGACTCCTACCACTCCCATTCAAGCTCAGCAATGTAGTCCACAAGTGACACCAGCATCGACTGTAAGAACAACCTCATTCATTCAAGGAAGCAGTCCAACAAGAGGACAATAAACACAATCTACAGCAGGACCATCGGGTCCACATTCCACAAGCTAAAGTGATATGTCAAATCCTACATTGGCAAGTCTGAGAAGACAGAAAATTAGAAGCATAAGAGATATATATGAGCAAAATGAAGGTGAGAATAACTCAGATCAAATTTCTCTTTTTGCATTTTATTCTCAAATAGAAGATCAAGTTCATTTTGAAGATGCAGTCAAAGATGATAAATGGGTAAGTGATATGGATGAAGAGATTGAAGCAATTGAAGATAATCGGACATGGGATCTAGTCAGTCTTCCAAAAGACAAAGATGTCATTGGAGTGAAATGGGTTTATAAAACCAAATTGAATGAAAAAGATGAAGTTCAGAAACTTAAAGCAAGATTGGTTGTAAAGGGCTATTCACAACAGCCTGGAATTGATTACAATGAGACATTTGCACCTGTATCACGATTGGATACTATAAGGATGATTTTAGCTTTAGCAGCTCAGAATAAGTGGTCTGTATTTCAAATGGATGTAAAGTCAACTTTTTTAAATGGTTATTTAGAAGAAGAAGTTTATGTGGATCAGCCACCTGGGTATGAAATTCTGGGTCAAGAAGACAAAGTTTACAAATTGAAAAAGGCACTGTATGGATTGAAGCAAGCCCCAAGAGCTTGGTACAACAAAATAGATAGTTACCTTTTGCTGAATGGATTTAATAGATGTAGCAGTGAGCCCACATTGTATACAAAAATGAATGAAGAAGGTGAAATACTGATAGTATGCTTATATGTTGATGATCTAATTTTCATTGGCAATTTGTCAGTTGATTTGTTTAAAGCAGACATGAAGAAATAATTTGAAATGACAGACTTAGGTCTGATGAAGTATTTTTTGGGCATTGAAGTGAATCAAAATGAAAATGGTATTTTTATTTCACAGTCAAAAGATGCAAATGACATTTTGAAAAGGTTTAATATGATGAAGTGCAAACCAGCACCAACACCTATAGTGATAGGTCTGAAACTAAGAAAAGATGATAAAGGGTCTAATGTTGATCTAACTTTGTTTAAGAGGCTTGTTGGAAGTCTCATGTATCTCACAGCCACAAGGCTAGACATTATGTATGGAGTAAGTTTGATTTCCACGTTTATGGAAACACCAAAAGACACCCATTGGAAAGCTGGGAAGAGAATTTTAAGGTATGTAAGTGGAACAAGAAATTTTGGCATTAAGTATTCAAGTTCAGATGAGTTCAAACTCATAGGATACACAGACAGTGACTGTGCTGGCAGCATTGATGACAAAAAAAGCACATTTGGTTATGTATTTAATTTTGGGACAGGAGTTGTCTCATGGTCTTCAAAGAAATAGCCAATAGTTTGTCTTTCATTAGCTGAAGCAGAATATGTGGCAGCCACAATTGCAGCATGTCAGGCAGTCTGGATGAGAAGAATTTTGAAAGAATTGCAAAATGAACAAATGGAGGCAACAAAAATTTACTGTGATAACAATTTAGCCATAGCTCTCTCAAAAAATCTAGTATTTCATAATAGAAGTAAGCATATTGATACCAGGTATCACTTCATCAGAGAATTAATTAACAATGGTGAAATATTTTTAGAGTTTTGCATATCAGAAGAGCAAAGTGCAGATATTTTCACAAAGGCACTGGGAAGAGATAATTTTATTTTTCAAAGAAATAGATTGGGCATGGTGGACTGTGCAGTTATGTTTAAGGGGGAGTGTTGGATTTTAAACCCTAACTGCAGTCATCCCTGCCAACCATTGCCCGCTATATCACAATCAATAAAATAATCATCACGATACCGCAGGAGACTCCGTAGTAATTTTGTTTTATCTGTAACCGCCAGGTGTTTACCACAGTTTACCGGGCCGTCATCTAACCACTGCCCGCGATATTGCAATATGGGTTTTACCCATTGCGATACCGCGAAGAACCTTCTCCAAGCCGCCACCGCCAATAGAAATTTTGGAGTATGGGAAATTACTATTTAAGTTTTAATTTTGTTGTAAAGGACGCTTTATTAAATGCATGTTGATGGGAAAAAGTTAGGTATTTTTGTATTAAATTTTTGGCAGGCCTTCTCTCTTCCATGAAAATTTATTCACGTGACTTTTTACTTCAACATATATTTGTATATGTATTTTTTTTTTGACAAGGAAGGTGAATGTGAAGAAACAGAAAATTACGAGCAGCAGCTTTGTGTTGAAGAAAATAATATTTTAAGTTTTATTTTTACTGTGTGTGCATTCCTCTACCTCTGGCCTTCAAAAAGGAGGTGTTGTTCTATTTAGTTGAAGAAACTGCTGGGAACAAAGAGCAGGATTTCACCGCACCCCCGCTGGCCTACTCGAGATCATGTACGGTATCATGGTGGTCCCCGCATTCCCGCAAAAGCTAGGGCAAGGACTCGTGGTATTGCGGTGGATTATGAAAAACAAAGGGGTATAAGATATAATTGCAAATAAAAGTATGGAGAATACTTTTACAATTGAAGAGCAAGCATTGTGGGGTTTCCGGCATCCCCCCGGAGGAAAAATTAAACATTGCGATATCGCGGTAGTATTGGCCCAACACTAAGTTCGTGGGTATGCCGTGAAGGCAAGACAAAATAAGAGACTTTTTTATTTTTTTTACATGGAGATAAATATAAAATGACCTATATTTAATGAGGGAAGGAAACCAAAATCATAAAATAATTTATTATGTTAAAATATTTTGTGAGAACTATGGGGAGATAATTATTTGAGTGGATATAAAGGGACAAGCAATTTTTCACCTTGTAAATATAGTGAATGCACGTAGGTGAAATACAAGGAGATTTTTTTCTAAAAAAAAAAAAGATGTAAATGAAAAATTGTTTGCAAAAGAATTAATATTAAAGTATTATTAAATACTTTATTTTTCATGGAGATTATTATTATTCAAAGAGTATTTCGTGCTAAATGAAGATGCACAAATTAAATACAAGGTGAGAGAGGAAAAATATTTTCTACCAAGGGAATTAAATGACAAATCATATTCAATGGGTGGTTTCCAGCAAAAGAATTTAAATTTGAAATG
Source organism: Sequoia sempervirens (assembly GCA_007258455.2). Lineage (NCBI taxonomy): Eukaryota > Viridiplantae > Streptophyta > Pinopsida > Cupressales > Cupressaceae > Sequoia > Sequoia sempervirens. Next base: position 590,589,584 of record VDFB02000003.1, read on the forward strand.
AAGACAATAAAGATTAAAATATTTAATTTTCCAAAAGGCAACTAATTGAATATTTTATTTTACCAGAGATAATTAAGCAAAGAGTTGCATCAAAAAAGGGAGTTACCTCAAACTGATGTTATGAAGGATCGTAACCTTAAAAGGAATAATGTATAATGTAAGATCAAATAAAATCATGAAATCATTAGATTTAGGAGTTAGGTAGGAAATATACAGGAAATACTTTTAAAATGTTTATCATATAGATTATATAGTGGAGAACATGATGCATGTATAAATTTAGAAGAAGTTAATGGAAGATATCTAATTTTCTGGCCTAATCTTGGTATCAACTATTTGTTGTAATTATTTGATTATTTGGTTTTCTCCACTTTAATGCTTCTTTATTATTTGAGTTGATATATCAAGTATATACGCAATTTATCAATGCACATTTGTTGTATTTGTGTGATATGATTAATTGGTTCTTTCAAGTAAAGATTAAATCCTTCTAGTCATTCATAGTAATTTGGAAATGTTAATTGGATCAATAAAAAGAGTCATATAATTAGGGTTGTCAATCTGTCTCAAGTAGAGTTTTTCAACTATTTACTTGCATGTTTATACAAGTTATAAACCCATATTAATGTGTCAAGCAGTTTGAGTTATTGCCATTATAGGTCACATTTTCTAGATCTCCATTTGACTCCATTTACCCAACAAGGCACTGGTCTTATCCTTTTCATCATTTAGTTTTAACTAATTTATTTTTAAATTTTCACATTTGTTAACTAAAAGTATTCTTAAATTCCACCTTGATATTGCTTATACAATTCATACCAAATAGGTTTGCATCTCTCCACTTCCAATTTCCATTGTGGAAAGATTGCTTGAGTAGGAAACACACTGTTTAAGTCTGCTCTACTTGCATAGGTATACCTACCTAGGTTTGGCAGAGCTTGAAGAGAAAAAGGTTCAAATTCATCATTTGGCCTTGTATGTTAGCAAAAAATGTTTTGAGAGCTTGGCAACCTCTCGTGGTTTAAACTTGCATTTTTAAACCTAACACAAGGTAGTGTGAAATTTTCAATGGTGACAATTGTTGATGCTATATAGTGTGATCCTTCTGCCAGAGGTTTTCTTAAGGGTACTAGTTCCAAAAACAAGAGGTTACTAATAGTCTAGAGGAGGCCTAAAAAGAGTTATATAAAACTATTTTTTTATTGTGTAGCTAAGGGAAATCATGGGTTTGCAGTGACCTAGGGGAGCTTGATAAATGATCAAGATAACCTCACCAAATGCTTTGCTTCCAAAATAGAGAGGAAATTTTTTAATGAAGTGTAATCTATAGCTATTTGGTTGGGAGTGAAGTTGGTGCTACACAAAATTGTTTGCAAGCTTGACATAGAAAGCAATTCTAAAACTTTCATTAATTGAATAAAGGGTTCCACAATTACTAAACAAGACAATTGAGAGGGGGGGTGAATCAGTTGTAACAACCTTTAAAAAGTTTCACTGGATGTTAGATCAAGAACCATTCATAAATCCTTTACTATGCTAATGTGATTAATCTTTAAGTGCAAAAGCAGAAACTGCAAGAAATATAACCATATAGACAATAACTCTAGATTTACATGGAAAACCCAATGAGGGAAAAACCACAGTAAGGATTAGCTCACAATATAAATGTAGTGTAGGAAAAAGTATCCCTTTTTCACACTTAATCTAGGTATGGTAAAGATTAAAATAAGCTTATCGTTGCCTTGATTTAGTGTTGTAATGTGGTTTACACATTCACATTAAGTTTAGGGCCCTTTTAAGCTAAGTAGACCTAAAATTTCCTTAATTTAGTGTCATAAAATGTATTTATTACATCTTCACACTAATTTTTTGGGCCCTTTTTCATTATTTACCTTCAAATCATCATTAATAATCCCTTAGGACCCTTTACTATGCATCCTAAAGCTTATTTCAACTGAAATCCCAACAAGATCAATAAGTACACATATTTTTCTAATGTCTCAACATTTCCTCAGCCTAGAAAACTAGGGTGGGACTCATACGCCACCTTGGGTGTATGATTCCCCCTATGTGGGACCCATATGTGACCTTGGGTGTATGATTTCCCCTAAATGGGACCCATATGCCACCTTAGGCATATGATTTGGGGCATTTTTAAGGTTTTTAGTGGGAAATCAAGGTTTTAAATTCAAATTTTATGAATGTTGGCATTTGGGTTCTAATAACTAGTAAATTATATGGAGTGCCTATATATATAAGGTTTAAAATCATCATTTCACTAAGCAATCAAGATTCAACCATCCTAAGACTTCATAAGATCATTTCAATAGCATTCAAGGGAAATTTTGTAGAAGATTATTGCAGCAATTCAAGATCCATCTTCATGTCAAAGGCATAATGCATCAAGCATTTTGTTGAGCTAGTGTTGTAATGTAGCATTCAAGATCCAAGTTAGGCATTGTTCCACATCTAATTCAAGATCAAGATCTACATTCTTCATGGCCACTTAATGTTAGATTGTAAATTTCCATTTCAAGAAATTATTCAAGGTATCATTGTTCATGTTTCATGTTTCATTGTTTCACCATAAGGTTTAATTACCTAAATGGGGTTTGACTAAGACAAACCCTTATTCCCTAATAATCAACAATTTTTTTCTATCTTTGCATGAGTGCTTGCAGGTCTAGGTGTTTTAGAGCTTGAATATCCTTTCAAGACAAAGTTGTAAGGTTGAAGAACATTGTCAAGCTGTCACCTTACTTGTAAGTTCACGAAAAGTCACCTAGAGGCCAAAATTTAGGGTTTCCAACTCAAAGATCTGAGACGAGAGAAGCTATAGTAGATCAGTATAGGATACCATGGTTTTAGCCAAACCCTAATACTAGGACTAAATTTCTACCTTGGGCATATGAGTCCCAATACTTCATTTTTCTAGATTTTAGGAGATCTAGATTAGTCACTAGGAGATTCCAATTTTTGCACAAAAAATGTAGTTTGGGACTAAATCACCCAGACTAGCATATGAGTCCTAGTGAGCTTCAAATAATAGAATTTTATGGTTTCAAATCTTTTTTTGACCACATATTTCTTCCAGATATCTTTCTATTTTCATTCTCTTTTATCAGTCTGATTTCAATCTCTTAATTTTCTAGGTTTCATAGCTAGATTGGTACATTTCATGCATTTCCTTCATTCCATTTTTTTTCTTAGCAATGAACCCCCTTTTACCTTTAATCACACCCTAGGACACCCTTCTAGTAGATCTCTTTCCCTTGTTCCATCCTTGAATGGAGATCTCTATAGTTTCCTTGAATGAATTATAGGGAAACAAGAGGAAGGTTCTAAACCCCTTTTTGCATTCCATCTCCTAAAAGGTGCAATGCCCATTTCCTACGGTTCATTTTGGTGAAAATAGCCTTTGGACACCTTATTTTTTTAATTTGGAGTGCATCATAGTCCTAGATCTAGCTTACATTAACTTTTTAGTAGATCTTGCATTAGTTAATTTGAAGTTAGAGTTTCTAAATCTTGCATTATAGAAAATGCATATAGGTTGCATTTTTGAATCTTATATCATTCAATTTTACTGAAATTCTACAATTGCAGATAGTAAAGTCAACATAAAAAATAGAAACCTTAACATTCACTCAGAATTTGCTGATTTCAGTGGAAAAACCCTAATTTGGGACTCATACACCCCTCTGGTTAATTTAGTCCCAATAGAGGTGGTTTTTCCTAATTTTTGGGAGTTTTATGTTGTGTTTTTTCTAGTATTTGAACCATTGAAAAACCCTAACTAGGAATCATATGCCCCTCTAGGTGATTTATTCTCATATCAAACCTAAAATTCCCTTTTACAATATTAAAGACATCATTTGTGTGCTTTTGTTTATTGTTGTTAGCTATATGTTTTAGTTTGTTGAGTTTTTGTTTCATTCATTTCATTAGATCTAGGTTAATTTACTTCATTGATTGCATTTCTTAAATTCAAAATGGCATTTACAACATTTCATGTTTAGATTGTTTCATAGTGTAATAAGCAAATTACCTTGTCTAGAATTTGAAAATTACATTTACACATTTCATTCTAGGTCATTGCATTTCATTTTGAGTCTCCTTCCATTTTTAGTTTGTATAGATTACTTTTCAAAAAAATTAGCATCTTTATTTTCCATGTTTGCAAAGAAAAATTTAGTCACTAAGCATGTTATTCATTCATTCAATACATTTCCTAGTTATGAGAGTCTCTTAGTGCAAGAAAGTGACAATTTTGACACTTGCCTTAAATCTACACCCCCTCCCATCTCTCCTATTTTTTTGGAATGATGTGATAGAAGAAGATGAAAACATAGAAAATAATGATAATCACAGTTGATCTTCTCCTAATACCTCTCCTACATGTGATGAAGGTATTTTGGTGTTAGAAGATGCACTCATTGAGAATCATGACAATGTTGAAAGCTCCACTTTTGTAAACTCTCATACATTGCAAGATATTATAACACAATAAAATGAGATCATAAACACATTTATAAACATCACCTTACCTAATTTCCATTCACCTCTTTCTTGTGAGAACATTTTAGCAAAAGACGATATAGTTTTAAGGAATGATGACAATCATATTGTGAGTGAAGATGATAGGTTGGTGTTAGATGATTAAATATTTAACGTCTATGACAACCCTATTTATTTTTCTTCCCCTACCTATCATATTTTGGAAAAAATTATGGGACAAAGGAATGTAATCATAGATGACCATGCTAATGATACTTGTTATTCTCCTAGTATCTCTCCTAGTTTTGAAGAAGATATTTTGGTATTAGAAGATCAAACCAATGAGAGTCATGAGAATCCTATTTTTCTCTCTTCCCCAAGGAAATAAATTATTAAACAAGAGAATTCAATCCTTGATAAGAAATACAATCCAACCATTGATAACTCCCAAGTTACTTGCAAAGAAGTCATTTTAGAAGAACCGACCTTTGAATTTCATGAACATCTAGTTTGTAGTTCTCCTAAAAACTCTCCTCCTAGGGAGGATATCATGGTGCAAGAAAAAAATAACATTGACATGTGTCTTTTAAACAAGAGTGATGTAACTTATTTAGGTGATGGTGAAAAGATGACACTAGACTCCCCTTCACTAGAAAGACATCAAATTGAAACCACTGAGGTTATGAATGCACAACTGTCTATTAGACCCCCCTTGATTATTGGACCTCATAAATACCTTGTGGGACATCCTAAAATTCCTTTAATTCTTTACCCACCCTCACAATGACCATAAAAAAAAAAAAACCTATCTTCATCCTTGAACCACCTAAGAATAATGTGTTGCAAAAATTGAATTATAACACCATTTCTCATACATATAACACTAGAAACAATCCACAACCAAGAAAAAAACCTTCAACATCCCTACCATTTCCTAACCCTATCTTACCTAGTCCTCCTCATTTTCCTTTACAAAGTGGAAAGGAGTATGATATTGTTCAAAAAATGAAGAATACTCCTACTAATATATGATTATGGGACCTTATTCAAGCCTCCCGTCATTATCATAACATGATTCAAAGTGCCTTACAACAATCTCCTCCCCTCCTAATGTGAAATAAAATGATTTGGCAGCCTAAATTCAAGCTATAACCTCAAACAACTTAGACATTACTTTCCATCAAGATGACTTACCCTCACTAGAAGTGCAAAAGAAAAATGAACCTTCCATGATAATAGCTATATAATAGGATTGGGATAAAATGAACCCTTGTTGATAATGGCTCGGCCCTTAATGTGTGTAGTGTAAACCTTTTGGATAGGCTTGGCATGGATAAATCAAAAAATCAACCCGCCTCTTTATCTATTAGTGGGTTTGATAACATGGGAAAATTACCACTTGGTGTGATCACATTATCTAAATTATAGTTGAAGAAGTTACATTACAAACCCCTATTCATGTTATGCCTCAGGATCTTTCATATAATCTTCTTTTACAAAGACCATGGATTCATGAAATGAATGGGGTGCCTTCAACCCTTCATTGTATAATGTAGTATGTCTACAATAACAAAGTGGGTATAATAAAAGACGACCCTGAACCAAATGATTATTTGAACATTAAAAAAGGCAAGGAGAATCCTTTGAGAACATTAACACCAACCACACAAGCAGAACCTATGCAACAAAAAGACAAAATAAAGCATATAAATGAAGTCATGAAGTTATTAGAAGATGATTTGGGTTCCTTATATTTCAAAACATTCATTTAAGAATATAAGATCATTAAAAAAATTCTAAAAAAGAAGAAGAAAAAAGTGATAATTTCAAAATAATATTCAAAAGAATCCACTTCAACCACTTTAGACGAAGAAATAAATTATAAAAAAAACCTTGATGAAGCTAATTACAAACAACCATTGACTTGAAAATAAATGAAAAATCTTTACAGAAAAGGCTATGAACTTATGAAATATATTGGATATAGTGGAAAAGGATGTGGTATTAGAGAACAAGGTATATGTGTCCCTATATAGCCTAATACACAAGAAAAGACTAGTGATATTGGTTATAGTCCCTCATAAAAAACAAAAAAGCCTTCACTTAATGTCAACACTCTTACAAAAGATTCTTCTAAGGAAATTTTAACATTAATGCATCCTAAACTGATAGACACTAGTGGTCTTCATTATTATCCTTTGAAAGAAACAAGTAAATCTTTGCTTAATATAAATTTCATCATGCAAAACACTAACAATTGGAGTTTTTTAGATTTTACACCCTCCTTTAAAGGAGAGAACAAAATCTTGCAATCTAAAGAGCCTTGTGTAAGTATGACATCTTGTAATAAGCAAGAGATACCTTTGTCGCAAAATAGCATAACATCTTATGCTTTTGATCAAGCCAGTATCTTGTTGAAACTCCTCCAAGATCATTTGATATCACTCCTTCCAAGAACACAAAAGAAATTTTACTAAAAAAATCATTTTTTGCATATCATAGAGTTCATGGTCATTCTACTAATGAATGTAAGGATTTGAGTAATGAAATTCAACATCTTAAGGAATGTGGTGCTCTTCCTTCTATTGAAGCACCTAGTTCCTCTAGCTAATACTTATTTTCATTCTATTATGTTTCTCATCAATCATCTTGGCTCATCCTTGTCTCGTACTCAATGGGGGGCAAGAAGTTAAGTAGCCTTTTCCTCGATGGCACATGTCATTGTCTCTTTTGGCTAGTTGACTTCATTCCATGTATATATATGACAAATCTTGGGATGTGGACGACATGCCTTAAGTTGGCTCGCATATGACGTACCGATCTATGTAAATAGTATTGCAACTCCTTTCATGATGTGGTTTCATTTAGGAACAAATGAATTGGCATATGGATTTTTGAATAAAATCTCATGTCTTGTTTTACTTTAAAGAAATTTCTCATAGCAATAGTGTTAGCAACTAAATTAAAGTGGGGGCATACATTGACACTCATATTTCATTGTGCAATTTTCTTTATTCTTATGAAGCATCCTTCTCTTAGTGGTGTCATTAGGTTTGATTTCCTCTGAGAGCATGATATTTCTTTGACTTTTCCTCTCTTGGAGACATTAAGCATGATGTTCCCTAAGAAGAGACCTTACATGAACTAATAAAAATCCCTTTGAACATACCTTACACTATTTTACATTTACAATAAGTGTTATATGGAAACCTTTCATAACACATTTTTCTTGCCTATGGAGCCATCATTTTTTATCATGAGTGTTGGCATATAAAGTTTTGCTTGCCTCATAAATCCTGTTGTTCATGTTGTGTGGTGCCTTGTCAAAGTTATCAAAATGCATAGATTTGGTATGGTTATCGTATGGAAGCCGAACTTAGGTGTGCATTTCCCATAACCACTTGCTTGTTTGTTTGAGTGCAGGCTAGCCATGTGTGTATGTGTCTCACCTTTTTGAATACTCACCCAGTGGATAGCTTGGAGTTCTATTACCTCAAAGTGATCGTGCATTTTGCACTCCTTTTGGATACTCACCTAGGATACATGCCTAAATTTTTGTTTCCTCAGAGTGAGCATGTGTTTTATGAAAATAAGCTTAGATCTAATCCACAATGTGTGAGATAAATGATCGAAGCTTGATCCACCTTTTCTTTCTTTTTCCTTTGGCTTTATGTCTTTGACATTGTATGTTGGTGTACCTTGATGTTGCATATCATACACCTTGTGCATGTCCTTTTGTGCTTATTTTCATTTGATGTAGGATCTTGGATCTTGGGGGCTTGACCACTCCCTTGATCTTTTTCATTCTATACTATCTATATTGGTACACTTGGACAGTCCCTCTCAAATGTCTACTTTTGTGCACGAGTTTCAAGCAAATTCATCCTCTAACTAAAGCGGGGGATAAATGTAGTATAGGAAAAAGTATCCTTTTTTCATAGTTAATTTTGGAATAGTTAACCTTAAAATAATCCTAATGTTTCCTTGATTAAGTGTTATAATGTGGTTTACACATTCACATTAAGTTTAGGGCCCTTTTAAGCTAAGTAGACATAATTTTTCCTTAATTTAATGTTGTAAAATGTATTTATTTAAATCTTCACACTAAGTTATGGAACCTCTTTCATTAATGAACTTCAAATCATCATTAATAATCCCTTAGGACCTTTTATTATGCATCCTAAGAATTATTTCGACCACAATCCTGACAAGATCAATAAGTACACTTATTTTTCTAACATCCCAACATTTCCTTAGCCTAGAAAACTAGGGTGGGACTCATATTCCACCTTGGGAATATGAGTCCCCCTAGGTGGGACCGATATTCCACCTTGGGCATATGAGTCCACCTAGGTAGGACCCATATACCACCTTGGGCATATGAGTCCTATTTGGGGAATTTTTAGGGTTTTCAATGGGAAATAAGAGTTTTGAATTCAAATTTTATGAATGTCATCTTTTGGGATCTAATAAGTTATGATAGATTATATGGAGTGACTATATAAACAATGTTTCAAATCATTATTTCACTAAGCAGTCAAGAGTCAAGAATCCTAAGACATCACAAGAAAATTATATAGAATTCAAGAGCATTAAAGGGAAGATCTGTAGAAGATTATTGGAGCAATTCAAGATCCATCATCATGTCAAAGGCATAATGCATCAAGCATGTTGTTGATCTAGTGTTGTGATGTAGCATTCAAGATCCAAGTTACACATTGTTCTACATCTAATTCAAGATCAATATCTGCATTCTTCATGGCCACTTCATGCTATATCGTATATTTATATTTCAAGATATCATTTAAGGTATTGGTGTTCATGTTTCATTGTTTCATCATAAGGTTTAATTACCCAAATGAACTTTGACTAACAATCAACAAGTTTTTTCCTCTCTCTCTCTACATGGGTTATTCCAGATCCAGGCGATTTAGATCTTGAAGATCCTTTGAATACAAAGTTGTAAGGTTGAAGAAAGTTTTCAAGTTGTCACCTTAATTGCAAGTTCACAAAAAGTCACCTATGAGCTAGAATTCACAGTTTTAGATTAGATATTTGACATGAGAGAAGCTATAATAGATTACCAAATGATACAATAGTTTTAGCAAAACCCTAATACTGGGATGGGATTTCCACCTTGGATGTATGAGTCCTAGTACTACCTTTTCCAAATATCAGGAGATCAAGATCAGTCAGTGAGAGATTCCAATTTTTACACAAAAACTCTATTCTAGGACTAAATCACCCAGATTGGTATATGAGTCCTAGTGAGCTTCAAAAAGTATAATTTAAGGGGTTCAAAGCTTGTTTTAACCATATCTTTCTTCCAAGTAGCTTCCTATTTCATTCTCTCTAATCAGTCTGATTTTAGGCTCTTAATTTTCTATGTTTCATAGCTAGATTGGTACGTTTCATGAATTTCTTCTTTCCAAGCCTTTTCTTGGTGATGAACCCCCATTTATCTTTAATTACACCCTAGGATAGCCTTCTAGCAGATCTCTTTCTCTCATTCCATCTTTGGATTGAGATTTCTAGGGTTTCCTTGAATGAAATATATGGAAATAGGAGGAAGGTCCTAAAACCCCTTTTTTGTTCCATCTACTAGGTGGAACCCCTATTTTTGATCATTCAATAAAGAATTCCAAAATTAGATACAAAGGCTCACTACCAAGACATGACTTACTTGTCCAAAACTATTGCAAAATAGGACTCACTATCCAATGATGGCTCACTACCTGGAGGGCTCATTACCTGGAGGGATCCCTACCATAGAATTACAAAGAAGATAGAAGAGAAATGCCACATAGAGAAGACTATCTCAATGTAATGGAAATTCCACCATAGATGACACACACACTCATAGTCTCATATGAAAGATTTTGAATTCCTTCATCTCACTACCTTTAGAAACCTAACATGAAATTCATACTAAGCTACTCAAAATCACATCACACTCACTATCTCATATCTTTCTTTCACCTATCTTGCCTCTATCTTGTCTCTCACAAACATCTTAACTTGTGCTTATACCTTCTTCAACCTTGAAACCCATCCAAGGTTGTCCACATACCATTTTTATTTACAAATTGAAATTAGGTCAGTACCAAACATTCTATGGTGGAATTAGAATGAGGGTGACCCAAACATATACTAAATGAGGACCTAAATATGTCCCAACATGCTTCAAAATGCTTCCATGAACTTCATGAGTATTTTTTAACACAAGGTCATCCAACACTAGTGTGAAACACATAAAAATTAAGCATATGCATCCTTAACTTCATCTACTATTTCTGGACAACAAATTTCATTTGAACACAACCTCATTAACTTGTACTTAGAACCAAAATTCGTTGAACAAAAATATGAAGAAATCTAAAGCAATTGCATTTCTCCTAGATCACTGCCAAACACTCTGAAAAGTATAGTTCACATACTAGTTAAATTATCTTAAACTGTACAATGATCCAAAGACCCACAATATTGATATAGCAACTACCAAAAATCATGAATAATACCTCATATCCTCACTAGCATAGCAACACATCCTAGAGCATACCCTAAGCAAGAACATACACTAAAATGTCAATACAAAATCCTCCCCCTTAGGAGTACACCCAAGCAATTCAACATGGACAACACATAACACTACCTTCTCCCTCTGAGAGGTATCCACTATCATTAGTCTAGAAATAATATAGATACATAGATCAACTAGATTGATGCATCTCCATATGCATCTAGTTCAAGAAAGGAGGAGAAATAAACCCTAACTTCTCCTAGAGATTCTCAAAAGTATCTTTAGGAAGAGGATTAGTGAATATGTTAGCAATATGATCCTTTGTAGGTATATACTGAAGCTTCACTTCATTTTCCATTAGCTTTTCTCTCAAAAAGTGTTACCTTATTGATATATGATTTTTCTTCAAGTGCATCATTGGATTCTTTGAAATGTTAATTGCACTTGTATTATCACAAAAAAAAAAGATGAGATCCTCATACATTATTCTGATATCCTTAAATGTATGTCTCAACCATAAAACTTGTGTGCAGGAGGATACTGCAACAATATACTCAGCCTCTATAGTGGATAAGAAAACTCAATCTTTCTTTCGACTTAACCATGACACCAATTTGCAACTAAGAAAGAATGCACCACCACTTGTACTTCTATCATCAACACAACTTTCCCAATCTACATCTATATTAGCACTTAGTATAAAATTAGTATCCCTAGGATACCATAAGCCATAATTCAAAGTGCCATTCAATTATCTAAATATCCTCTTAACAAAAGCAACATGTGTTTCTTTAGGATCTTCTTGAAATCTAGCCACAAGACAAACTACATGCATGATATCTAGTCTAGTGGTAGTTAAATATAGTAGTCTTCCAATCATAGATCTATATTTTCTCTAACGAACCTTAAGTGAATAATCATCTTTACTCAATTTGTAGCTAGACACCATAGGATTCCATATTGGTTTGAAACCATATATCCCAAACTTCTTCAACATTTCTTTTACATATTTTGATTGTGAAATAAAAATCTATTTTTTTTTTTGATTAATTTGCAGCCCAATAAAGAAACTCATGTCACCAAACATAGATGTTTCAAACCTTTTTTACATTTCTTTAGCAAACATCTTACACATTGTTTCATTTCCTCCAAAGATAATATCATCAACATATACAACCACTATAAAGATTTTGTCATTTTCAATTTTGAAATAAATATTGATATCTATCGTACCTTTACTAAAACCTTGTTGAATCAAATATCTATCCAACCTTGAATACCAAGCTCTAAGAGCTTTCTTTAACCATATAAAGCTTTCTTCAACCTACAAACCATATCTGGTTGATCTTATTACATTGGTGGTTGCCGTTGCACCAAAAGATTAACCTGTTAATGCTCGATACAATCACCAAAATTATACAAGATCCATAGGAGATGGTTAAGCCATGTCACAAACCCAAGTGCCACATTGCACAAGGAAGACCAAGGGACACACTGTCTTGCAAAAATCCTCCCAAGTGCAAGTTTTGGGTTTGAATCTATGACCTCGGCTCTAATACAAATTGTTACATAGGTGGTTGTCATTGCACCAAAATATCAACCTATTAATTCCTAATAAAACCACTAGAATTATACAAGATCCACAGGAGGTGGTTAAGCCATGTCACAAACCTAAGCATCACACTGCACAAGGAAGACAAAGAGACACACCATCTTGCAAAATATTTGACAACTAAAATCCTTCTAATTGTTCCATGTAGACTTCTTCTAGCTCACCATTTAGAAATGTAGACTTTACACACATCTGATAAACTTTAAAATCCTTATGAGCAACAAATGCCAAAAACTATATGATAGCTTCCATTCTAGCCACCAGAGAAAAGTTCTCCTTAATATCTATACCTTCTACTTGTGTGTAGCCCTTACACACAAGCCTTGCTTTATTTTTTACCACTTCTCCATTCTCATTCAACTTGTTTTTTAATACTCATTGCTATCCAATTATGCCTTTATCCATCAGCCTAGGAACCAATTCCCAAGTTTGATTCTTCTCAATTTGTGTAAATTATTCTTCCATAGCTTTCATCAAATTTTCATCTTTACATGCTTCACTTACTATCTTAGGTTCAACTATAAAAAGTAAATATAGATAAATATTTTAGTAGTAGTAGTAGCTCTACTTCTTATCAATACTCCTCTCTTTTATTGAATTATTTTTTCTTCTAAATTATTTTTTTACACATATTTAGGTGTCTATGGGGACACTAATAGAGCTTATTCTTCTTCATTCTAATTCTCTTGTTCTTCAAAAGCATCTTCCACCTCTCTGCAATCAGGTTCATCTGATACATATCCACCAACTTTAATTGAATTCTTCAAAGCTTCATCAACCTTGATATTTTTGCTTTCTAGAATCCTTCTCAGCCTTTTATTGTAACATCTATAAACTTTTTTTCTAAGGGAGTATCCAAGGAAGATACCCTCATCACATTTTGCATTAAAATTTCCCTAAATTTTCATCTCTTTTGATATAACATCTGCTTCCAAATACTTTGAAATATTTTATAGTAGGAATCTTTCCATACCACAACTCATAGGGAGTCTTAGTGCTATTATCTCGTACTTGAATTCGATTGAATACATAAAAAATAGTGTGAATTGCTTCTCTCTAGTAAACTTCTAGTAGACCTGCCTCAATTATTATTGATCTAGAAGCTTCTTGAACCAATTTGTTCTTTCTTTCAACAACTAAATTCTACTAAAGAGTTCTAAGAGTCTAGACAATTGTCTTCTTATTCCATTTTCTTCAAAAAACATATTAAACTCATTGGATGTGAATTCTTCTCCTCTATCTGACCTCAAGCATTTGATTTTAATTTCCATTTAATTTTCAACCATAGCTTTGAATCCTTTGAATTTGTCTAATGCATGAGATTTCTCTCTAAGAAAAGTAACCCATGTAAATCTAGAGTAACCATCAATCAAAAGCATAAAATACATGTCACTTTGTAGACTTCTCATTCTTGTAGGACAACAAAGATCTGCACAAATTAAATCTAGTAGTTTGGTAGTAGATTGTTCCTTTGACCTAATTTTTTTTCTTGCTTTCTTTCCAAACTAAGAATCCCTACAAATAGCATTAACAAGTTTTGTAATCCTTGGTAAATCTCTCACAACTTATACAATACTAATTCTCACCATATTTTCAAAATTCATATGACACATTCTCCAATGCCATAACCAACTATCATTAATTTGAGACATTAAGCAATTTTCATCTACACCCTTAAGTAGATAAATGTTTCCTTCATACTTCTTTCCAATAGCAATCACAGTTCTGAATCCGTTCCTTATTTCACACTTCTCATCCTTGAACAAAAGATTATAACCTTTACTACACATATGTCCAACACTTAAGAGATTACACCTTAAGCCCTTAACATAGTAGACATCATCAATATTATGCTTTCCATCAAAGCTAACTAAACCTATTCAAGCAATCTTAGCACTAGTATCATCTCCAAACTTAACTAAGCCTCCATCATAGTTTTCAATTTTAACAAACATAATTTTTTCACTGATCATGTGATGTGAATGACCACTATCAACAACCCAATAGTTATTTTACTCTTTATCATGAAGAGAAGAGATCACAGTACTTTCAACTTATTTCGAAGCACTTTCCTTCACATATTGTTTAGTATTAGTAGAAGTAGATTCATCTTTTAGATCTAAGAAAAAGTAGTCATTGTCATTAAAATCTGCATAATCAAACTCATCATCATAAATACTAGCATCTTCATTTACATAATATGCTCTTTTGATCATCTTTCCTTTTTTTTCTTTTCCTTCTCTATATTTATTCTTCTCATCTCTTTTTGGACATCTTGAAGCATAATGACATATTCATCCACAACTAAAACATTTGAAAGGTAAATTACCATGATATTTATTGGAGCCCTTTTTCATTCTTCTTACAAAGTAAGCTTCCACTTCATTGAATTTTTCTTCATCTGGATTTTCAACTTTTGTAGCCTTGAAGGAATTTTTTGTCTTTGATCCATTCCTCAAGCTAGGCTTTCACATTTCAAATTAGGCTAGAGTACCCAAAAAATTATCTTGAGTATATGTCTTCTAATCTATAAATTCCTCAATAGAAAATACCTTTTCACTATATGCATCAAGGAGAGTTCTAAGAAATTTATTTACTATTCTAGATTCATCCACTATTGCACCAAGTCCTCATATTCCACCAACCAGCTCATCCACTCTTTGTACATAGGATTTAATGTTCTCATCTTTGGACATTTGCAGGATCTCAAATTGTGCCTCCAAGCTCTACAATTTTTCCTATTTAACCTTCTCATCTCCTTCATGAATCCTTTCCAATGCATCCCAAAATTCTTTAGCAGTCTTCGTATTTATGACTTTAATTAACTTGGATTGTGAAAGACTATTCTTTAGTATATATTTTTCCTTATTGTTTACATCATGTGCCTTGGTCTCATCAGTAGTACTCAGACCATTTTTTGAAGGAGTGTATGGAGTCTTATAAGCCTTCTCAACATCATATCCATAGTATTCTAGATATCCTTCCATGTTTACTTTCTAGAAGGTATAGTCAGTGCCATCGAACCTAGGGAATTCAATAATAATCTTGTTCACCATCCCGTACCTTCCTCAAGTGATTAATCTCTACTCCAAGTAACCAAGCTCTAATACCAATTGTTGAACAAGATAACTGAGAGGGGGGGTGAATCATTTCTAAAAACCTTTAAAAACTTTCACTAGATGTTAGATCAATAACCATTCATAAATCCTTTACTTTGCTAATGTGAATAGTCTTTAAGTGCAGAAGTAGAAATTGAAAGAAGTAAAACCATACACACAATAACACCATATTTATGTGGAAAACCCAATGATGGAAAAACCACAGTGATGATTATCTCACAATATAAATAATTCCAAAAATAGAATACAAAGGCTCACTGCCAAGATATGACTTGTCCAAAACTGGTGCAAAATAGGACTCACTATCTAATGAGGGATCACTTCCATAGAATTACAAATAAGATAGAAGAGAAATATCATAGAGAGAATAATATCTCAATGTAATAGAAATTCCACCATAGATCACACACACACACACACACACACACACACACACACACACTTGCAATCTCATATGAAAGATTTCAGATGCCTTCAACTCATTTCCTTTGGAACCCTAACATGAAACTCACGCTAAACTACTCAAACTCACATCACACACACTATCTCACATCTATCTTTCATCTATCTTTCCTTTATCTTGTCTCTCACAAACATCTCAACTTGTACTTATACCTTCTTCAACCTTGAAACCCATCCAAGGTTGGCCAGACACCATTTGTATTAATAAATTTAAATTAGGTCAGTGCCAAACATTCTACAACAAAATTAGAATGAGGGTAACCGAAACATATACTTAATGAGGATCTAAATAAGTCCCAACATACTTCAAAACACTTCCATGACCTTCGTGAGTAGTGTTTAACACAAGGTCGACCAACACCAATGTGAAATATAGAAAAATTAAGCACACACATCCTTAACTCAATCCAATATTTTTGGACAACAAATTTCATTTGACCGCAACATTATCAACTTGTACTTAGAAATGCAATTCATAAAATATAAATTTGGAGCAACTACGTTTCTCCCAAATCATAGCCAGACACTTTGAAAAGCATAGTTCACATACTAGTGAAAAAAGCTCACACTGTACAATGATCCAAAAGGACAAATTATGGATATAGAAACTAATAACAATCATGAATAATATCTCAAATCCTCACTAGCATAGAAACACATCTCAGATAATACTTAGAGCCAAAACATAAATTGAAATATCGGGTATGTGTAGGATCATCATGGAAAAAATAGGCCCTTAAGTGGTAAAAAATTCAGAAAAATCAGAATTAGGCAACTTGACATAATAAAAAAAAAATAGTTATCTATATTATTTAAAAAATATGTAAGAATAGAATCTATAGAAAATTGAATGTAGTTTCTAAACTACTAGGTTTGTTTTCAAAAAAAAAATCTATTTGGTGAGAAATTGAAATTTAAATCCAATAGTACTTAAATTTTAGGGAAAAAATAAGAAGTAGGTGTCTATCTGACCACCCGAAGCACAATAAAATTATAATATTTTTTTATAAAATTTTAGATATAAGTTGAGGACTAATGTCTCGATGTGATGCATTTTTTTTCTAATTTTTTCCAAGTAAATAATTAATTATGAATTTTTTATTACAACTTTTAAAAAAATATAAAAATTGTATGTCTAACCACCTTAACTTGGTCAAAACTTCATGAAATTCAATTTTTCTTTTTTCAATCCTATAGTATGCTAATCATAGAATGTGACTTGTTTTGGATTTAAAATGTGATACCATTGATAGCTATAGATGTTTTTCAATTAACCTATCAATCAGACTTTAGTCATAATTCAAATAGAAAATGAATAATAATTACTTATTAAATTCAAAGTAAAGCATAATTTATATTGGTGGAAAGTGAGAATCTCCCTTTAAAAACCCTTTTTGTTTCATCAATTTTGGGTAAAAAAAAGTCGTCAGCCACATACCCATCATATTGCCACTTTTTGGCGCATCATGATCCTGCACATACCCTACCTACAAACCTTTTTTAAAACAATTTTTTGAATATCCTCAACATGTACAACCAAAGGCCACTTCCATGAAATTAATGACAACAACAACTAGTTAACCAATTGACATAAATGAAAAAACCTTCATACTTGCAATAGTGACATGGTGCTATCATGGAGAGTGGTGGATCCTATTAAAAAAGTGAGAAGAGATTTTTTTTTGAATAATTTATAATGATTCATACCTATAGGGAAGGAAATAAGTAAAGGAATGTTGCTAGAAATTGAATAACGAATGTGTCTAAGTGGATCTCTTATACTAGAATCATATAGTTGTCGATTACCATTCAAAATGAAAAGATTTGAGAAAATAATTAAGAAAAGAGTGAAGAAGTTAAAGAGGATATTAAAGGACCTCAAAATGATCTAAAATCCTAGCTATAGAGAAAGGACTAAAATTACTATTGAAGAAATAAAAAATATTAATGTGAAAGTGATCTAGGAGGATCCAAGAGACTAAAAGTTTCATAGTCTCAGAATCAGATGGAAATAGCTCCATCACATAGGGCTCACCAACACGGTCCTGATGTAACTTGAATCATGTCAAAAGGAGACCGTACACCCAAGATATGCTTGGTCAAAGTTGGGGTCAAACCTGGTACAGGGGCCAGTCAAAGATGAAAAATTTAATCATCTAAAAAATGGTCAAAAACAACATCATGTCAAAGATCTTGTCGCCATGATTCTGATGCCATTCATTCTATCAAAAATGAAGGTCATAGGACAAAGTTATGCTAGGTAAAAGTTTCAGTCAAAATGGGTTGACTATGTTGATGTCAGCATGACATCAGCATGGTGATAGGACAACACAGTCAATAGTCAACGATGACATCGATGAGTGAAGATCTGACACGTGGTAGGACATCTGGTGCTGATGTGGAAAAATGTGGTCCAACTACAAGGTGACACATGTTACATATGGCTAATGAAAATGAGCCACATGGCCCAGTGGTTGGGCACCACGTGGCTCCTACATGGTAGACTTTGTGGGTTTACTAAAATTCTTCAACAGGGTTTGACCCCATAACCTCACCTTCATAAGCACAAATACCTACCAACATGCTAAAGAATCCACTTTAGCTATATTTGGTTGTCGATTTATTTTGATATTGAATTGGTTTGGATTTTGTTTTAAAAATAGTTGCGGGTGGGGGTCGACCACTTGACCTCTCTGCCCCCAAAATTGCTCTTTTCCACTATGCCAATGCATGGTTTAGAGTATAATGTGGGGCTTGTTGGTACAAAAATAATTGTTAATCCCAAAATATAAACAATAAACCTCCTCTAATTAAAAATAAACCCTTTTAAAGATTGAAGCCCATGACAAGATAAATACAAAGGGCTTAAAATGAATATTCAAGGATTTCTAAAGGATTATTAAAAATTATTAAGGGCTTTAGGAGATTGTTAAAGATTTTAAAAGGGTTATTTAGGAGATTTGGAAGATTTAAATGATATTTTAAGGGGATTTTTGAAGATTTTTGTTGTAAATGGGAGATAGGGTGGATTTAACAAAATCATATGGTTAAAGCCCATATTAGGAAATAAAAGTGTATAAAAGGGGAAGGATTTTGGAATTGTGGGACATTGAAATTTCTCTTGTAGAGAATAATTATATTATTGGAAAATTATTGGAACTGTGAGGGTTTGAGGAGAGAATTCTTTTGGATGATATTTTTGTAAATGCGAAGATGTTTGAATTATCTTCAAGTGTTGAGAGAGACTGTGAGGAGAGTTTTATGCAGGTTTGGAGCTTGGATATTGTAACAAGGCATTTTTTTGCTTGGTGATATTAATGAAAGTGGTCCAATGTTTAGAAGCAGACTCAAAAACGTAATTCTTATTGGAAAAACTCTATTATCAAGCTCCCATGTTAACTTCTCTTCTATCTTATTCTTCTATATTTTGTCTTATTCTTCTATCTTTGGTTTAATTTTCTCTCTATTTCATATCAGTTTATTTTTCAATTTAGTATTTGATTTATAATTATAACATTTTAGTAATTAGTAATTTCATTAATTTATGTAAAAGTGAACCTTGTCTATAATTTGAACGGTTAAACAACATAGTCACAAAATTCTATCTAGATCAAGAATAATTGTAATTAAGGTTAAATACATTTGAATTGTAAACCTCTAATTACAGATCAAATTGGTTATTTGAGTGAGGAATTTTGTACCACAACTTTGTGGATAGGGTACAGAAGATTTTAAAGTAGTTTCCAAGAGGCTCTTTTTAGAGATTCTAGTGTATTTGGAGCATTGTTAATAGATTGGTCACTCAATTGAGATAGACTCAGAGATGTAGTCCACTCAGATGAACTTCATAATCAATCTTGTGCCCTCTTCTCTCTCTTTATTGTTCCTATTGCTCTATTACTTAATGTATTTTCAGTTAAGCTTAATGCATAAAGGATTTTTTCACCTTTATGTACATTCACTTATTAACGTTTGTCATAGATCCCTTCCACATCGGATCAAGTGGAGGATCTAGAAGAAAAAAAATTAAAAGTCTCAGAATCAGATGAAACCAGATCCATCGCATAGGGGTCGCCAACATAGTCCCGAAACAACTTGAAATATTTCAAAAGGAGACCGTACACCCGAGATATGCTTGGTCAATGTTGGGGTCAAACTAGATACAGGGGCTAGTCAAAGGTGAAAATTTTGATCATCTCAAAAATGGTCAAAAATGGCATCATGTCCAAGAGCTTGTTGCCATGATTTCGACACCATTCATTTCATCAAAAATGGAGTTCATATGCCAAAGTTATGCCAAGTCAAAGTTTTAGTCAAAAGGGTTGACTAGTCAAAATGATGATGTCAATATATGATGTGGCATGTGGTGATGTGGCACATGACGAAATGTTAGCATAGTCAATAGGCATGGTGACTTGGTATCATCGTAGCTTGACACGTGGATGAATTCTTATTTGACACATGGCACTCTTTTGCAGAAGTTAACCAATTACATGATGACATGTGGCATCCTTCTAGCCAACTGTGTTTTGACACGTGTCACCCCTCAGTAGCTCTAGGAATTTTGTTTGATTGTTTAAAAGGTTGTTAAGAGGATCAAACTCATGACCTCTCTTTCCTTATAATTCCTCCCCACCGCTAGAGCAAGTGGATTTCTTGCTATTTATATGGGGCTTCTTTATATTTATCCTAAAAATAATGGAAAATCCCTATAAAAGGGGATTGGATGGTTTCAATCCCTGATCTCCCATAATCAATTGATCGCTCTCAACCAATACACCAAGCATCGATTTCGGTATGAACTTTGGCGGATACTGATTTTGTTATAAGGTGAGCAGTGGAAAGAGGGCTCGAGCCCCCATGTTAAATAAATAAACCAAAACAAACTATGTCTATTTAAATAGCATAGTTATAAATATAGGATTTTTTTTAGTCCGAATGATACATATTTAGCCATATAATTAAGGGTTTAGAATTTTGAAAGGATTATTCTATAAAATCCCAAATTATAAGGGCCATAAATTAAAAAGGGTTAGATTTATTTGGGGGATTTTAAAGATTTATTATTGCAAATAGGGTTTTGGGTTGATTTTTTAAATGATATGGTTAAAGCCCATATTAGCAATTAAATTTGTATAAAAACGGGTCTTATTTTCTTGTAAAGGAGGTAGAATTTTCTTCAAGAGAATTGTAAGAGGGAGATTGTTTTGATATTTTGCAAGCATGAAGTTAGTGCAGTTGTAATACTATCTGAGAAGGAGAGTACGCGAATGTATTCAGGTGCGTCAAGAGATTGTGAGAGTTTGTATGCACGTTCTTGGACACGTTTTTTAATGTAACAAAACAAATTCAAGTTTGGCAGCATTAATGAAAGTAGTCCATCATTGAGAAGAGGACCTAGAGATGTAGTCCTAATTGGAAAAACTCTATTATCATGCTCATGTTCCTCTCTCTTCTATCTTATTCTTCTTCTCTCTCTTGTCTTTCATTCTTTATTTTTTTTCTAATTACAACACTTTAGTAATTAGTTAATTTCATTAAGTTATATAAATGTGAACCTAGTTTTAATTTCAATAGTTAGACAACATAGTCACATAATTTTGTTAGATCAAGAATAATTGTAATTAAGGTTAAATACATTTGTATTTTTAAACTTCTAATTATAGATCAAAAAGACTTTACTACAATTTCCCACATGAGGGAATCAATTGAAGAGATAGGCACACCTAGATTTAAATCTTGTAATCATTTAGTGTTCCCCCGTGTCACCTTCATTAGTCATGATTTCATTCCCATAAAGGATCATGAATCTCAAAACACTTTTAAAAATTATAGTGTTTATTCTTAAATTATATTTTTGGGAATGGTTGTCACTTTTACAAATATCTACAAAAGAAAAAAGGAAACCAACTTGGGAAATGAAAGTTTAAGGGTGGAAATCTCTTCCTATGAGCTATTAATGAAAAATAATGAAATCTAGAGGAAACTTGAAAAATGTGAGGTCACTAATTACCTTAAAGCAATGTAGAGACGTGATGAGGTCCTATCCAAAAAAATGTTGATACATAGAACTAGTGGGAGACGAAAATTGGAGTTAGATTCATGGTGATAGAGGAAATTATAGTGGAGGCTATGTGGACAATATATCATGGGAAAAAAGTGTTAAGGTCTCATAAATCTTAGGAAAAATATTTCATTGACACCTTTCTTAATAAAATATAGAAATTAAAGAGATTCGATAATTGCTACAAATCTGAGGAACTACCAAGGCCTTAGGATGAGGTAAAAACTAGTGTAGTGTAGAAAATTATATCCCTTTCTAAGAAAAAGTATGATTTCACACTTAGTTTGGACCTATTTTACTGAACTAGCATTAATGCATTATTAAACCTCAATAATAGACCCCTAATAACCTTTATCATTGAACCATCAATATTTGTTGTGTTATGGCTCTCTTGCTTTCATAGGGTTTTTCACCTAAAAGGAGAGAGATAGACCAAAAACCTATAGTGGTTCATTCAAACTAATGAAAATTTAATGGAAATATGCCTAAATGGAATTATCTAAATGCAAAGAACTGAAAAGATAGATTGATTACTTATGCAAAACCTAAAAGATATGTAGTGTTTGAAAACACACTGTGATGTGCATAAATAAACTAGAAACATAAACAAATGCAAACAAAACTTAATGAAATTGAATGAAGTACACATGGAGGTAGAATGAAAATGTTGGAAGGTTTTGAAATGTACTAGAATCCACTATTGATGCCCACTACAACTCATTTTCCACATATGGTGAATTAGTCCTTCTGGTAAAAACTGTTGAAACAGGTTTTGGGGTGCCAGAAATTGAAAACCTCGTAAAACACTTTTTCCAGCCTGGTAGTGGGACTAATTCACCATAGATGGAGAATTAGTCCATCTACAAAAATCTAAAAAGTCAAAGGTCAACCCTATGGGTCATGGTTTGCAGTTTTCTAGTTGTTAGGTTGATGGATCTAAATATGTAGAAAACCGGTTGAAAGATGTCTCCAAGCTTCAATTAGGTTTTTGTTGACTTAGATGACTTTGATGAATTGTTGACCACTTTTCAACATCTATCTCTCTAAAAAATCTTCCTACAAGACCTGTAAACACACATTGAAAGAGGGGGAAAATGGTCAAGGGTTAGAGTATAGGGGTTTTCCTTGGTCAAACCCCAATTTGGTAATCAAACCCTTAATAATGAAATGAAATAAAGAGAAAGAATGATGAAAAAATAACATGAAAATGTCATAAACTCACCAAACCCTTGTTGTTGAAGTCTGAATATATGTCAATGGCTACTCCAAGATGCTTGATATTTCCTAACATGCTTGAATGCTTGAATGCTATAATACTTTAATGAGTGAATGCTTGAATGAGTTGATGTGATGGTACAATGAGAGAAAAAAATATATCTAAACACACTTATACCCTAATTTCCCAAAAATACATCATAGGCTGACCTTAGGTGTTGAATAAAAACTTGCTAGTAATTTGAATTTATTTTGAATTTTGTGCCAAGAGGGACTCATTCGCCCCTAATGGTGAATGGGTGTTAGGGATTAAGTTGTATTAAGTGATGTTTATCAGGTTTACATTCAAAAATACACTTAATTAAGGCCTGTAAGTGCATAAAGGGTCCAAATAAAGCATAATAAGGGTGTAATTATTGATGATAGGCCTAGAAAAGCATGACATTTTATTACAAGACCTTACAACACTTTAAAATAAGACTTGTTAAGTGATAAAAAGGAGATATTTAGATGAATTATAATAAGAAGAGTCTAGAAAAGTGTGAAAATGTATTACAACACCTTTACAAGACATCATAAAGTCTTAATAATTCCTAGATTCAAGACCTAATGTGAATGTGTAAATCACATTGCAACATTAAATCAAGGAAAATTAGGCCAAGAAACATAGGAGAAAGACCCCAATGACTGTGAAAATGTCTAAAGATCCATTTTTCTATAATACAATTATGCATCCCAAGGCCTTTTTAATTATTTCCTGACACTATAATCCACATTAAATAAATGCTATTAATTGATTTACTGCCCCAACATAATCTAGATCTTGAACTTTTAGGTCAGGACCCATTCACCCATGGGATAATGTGTCCCCTTTAAGTTCATAAACTCAAATAATAATATATTTTTAGTGGCAATTCAAGATCCCAAATTCAAATTTTAAGTGTCAGCTTTTGGGATTTAATAAAATGGAAATTACAAAAGGAAACATATAAAACTAAGTCTTTCAATAATTTTCACTATACAAGAGAGATATTCACATGAGAACACAAGGATTTACATTCAAGAAAAAGTAGAAATAAATAAAGAATTCAAACATGAAGTATTGAAGCATAATTATATTTATTTCTAAGGTCTTCAAGATCATTTTTCCAACACAATCAAGCATTTTCAAAGATTAATGATAGATGCCTATGGAGTATCGTGATGGATTCTAGGTTTGGTAGATGCACCAAGAAATTCAACTAACCCTAATGACTTGTTTCCTAAGTGGTTCCATCTTCTATTATCATTCTACTTTTTTCCTAAAGAAAGGTTTTATTAGATTTATGATCTATTAGAGTGATTTCACATCTCCCAAAGTAGGTCTTCATCTTTGTTCATGTTTCATTTAGGGATATTATTTTAACACAATTGAAGAAGGTTTCTTTGCATTCTTTCTCTGGGTATGTGAAGGATCACCATGGAAAAAATAGGCCCTTAAGTGGCAAAAAAATAAAAAAAATTAGAGTTAGCTAACTTGATGTAAAAATTTGAATAAGTTATGTATATTATTTCAAAAATATGTAAGAATAGAATCTATAGAAAATTGAATGTAGTTTATAAACTACTAGGTTCTTTTAAAAAAGAAATCTATTTGGTGAAATTTAAGATTTCAATGTAGTAGTACTTAAATTTCAAGGAAAAATAAGTAGTTGTCTGCTGACCACCCTAAAATAATAAAATGATAATATTTTTTATAATATTTTTTGATATAAGTAGAGGAATCATGTGAATGTGATGCATATTTATTTGTAATTTTGTTTCCAAGTAAATAATTAATTATGATTTTCTTATTACAACTTTTAAAAATATAAAAAACTCGTATGTCTGACCACCTTAACTTGGTCAAAACTTCATGAAATTCAATTTTTCTTTTTTTAATCCTATAGTATGTGAAACATAGAATGTGATGCATGTTTTGGATTCAAAAAATGTGATATGTTTGAAATATATATAGATGTTTTCAATTAGTTTATTAATTAGGAATTTATTCATAATTTGAATAGAAAATGGTAATAATTACTTATTAAATTCAAAGTAAAGCATAATTTATATTGGTGGAAAGCTGAGAATCTCTTTTAAAAACCCTTTTTTTTCATAAATTTTGGGTAAAAAAAAGTCGTTGGCCACATACCCATCATATTGCCACTTTTTGGCCCATTATGTTCTTGCACATTTCCCTCTTGTTAATCTAATAAACACTCAAGATTAGGGCTTGAACACACTTTCATGTTTTAGGTCTATATTTTTTGTCAAGGTTTAATTACCAAATGTAGGGTTTAACTAAGCTATGTTGGAGTATGATAACACTGAGAGGGGGGATGAATCGGTGGTATGACAAATTTGAAACAACCTTCAATTAATCTTTTAAGACTTTTCACTTATAAAAAGCAAGGTTAGAATAGTTCAACTATCAAATGCAACATCATGTATGTAAATCTATCAAACTTGACTCATCACAAAGAGTATAAATAGATCTTTAATTTGACTTAATCAATTTGCACCAATTTATCCTCATATTATTTCAATGATACAAATATTCATTTATTGAATGTAACATCATAGCAATTAAATGTCAAATACTTGAGCAAACTCAAAGATAATTAGAAGAAGACAATCACAACATACCACAAAATTTTTTCATGAGTGGAAAACCCTTATAGGGATGAAAAATCACTCAGTAAAATGCCTCACTAGAAAAGCCTCACTAGCTACAAAATGATCAATCTGCCTCACTAACATGATCATATACATATTCTTATAACATTTATGAAACAATCAATTACAGAGGATCTCTCTGTTTCACTAAAAAGAATTTTCACTTCCCAAAACTAACATGTTTCCATATTTTAAAGACTCATTTACTTGGAATGTTTAAAATATAAAATATATCAATTTATACAATCCCTTGTTTTGCACATTGTTTGCCAAACTTCTTTATAGAATTTTGTTTATACATTCATCATAATAATCTTTTTGAATGCACTTAACCAAAAATAGTGATAAATAATTGTTTAAATAATCATTCAATGGTGTTCATGATATTGCCATCTACCATACATTACAATCATAAGAAGAAATTTTTGAAACTATTCTCATAACTTCTTGTCAAGTCATTATGATGACTTGACTTTAACAAGCTTTAAACTGCCTTTCACAAAATTAAATTGTTCTCATAATTTCCCCTAAAGACATCATGATATGCTTGCATGAACATCCTAAACTTTGACAACAAGAAGATTTGAAGACCTCATGCCATAGCATTAGGGGTAAATATGACACGATCTCTACATTCAAAGATGCATCAAAAATAAAATCCCTCTCTCAACATAATCCCTATTGACCTTGCAAATGATTTAGGATTTTCACAAAACTTAAACAGAAATGAGATACCCTTCAATAACCAATAGCCATTGAAAACACATGCATTGCAAAATATTATAACCATGAAATTTGAAAATGACAAATTCAACTTGGATACCAATTCTAGATAAACCATATACCACAACAAATAAGGAAATGAGTTACCAATAGGCTTGCCATTGAAACCTTTAACTATTTTTATAACAACTAAACCATTTTACTATAGAATCATTTTTCAAACCACCATAGTATTCATCCTACTTCAAGCATCAGAAACCCTAAGCAGCAACAAATACCAGATCTTGTATTTTGCAATTTGTGAAAATAATTAGGGCACAAATAATATCGATATAATGACCTTGTGTCTCCCAATTATTATGTCATCCTTTTCTCATATGTTTTTCTTCAAGAACATAAAAACCATATAGATGTTGGTGATGAACGAGTGATATTATTATCACCAAATAATTTGTGTCGATGTCAAAATTCTCACCATGTGAATTTTCAAATATACGATGCCTTGCTGGTCTACCTTAACTTCCATAATGACCAAAGATGTATGTCATCGGAAAAAATCATAACCTTATAATTGATGTAATATTATATTCACCAAATGATATGTATTATGATTTGTATAAAAAGCACCATAATTTTTCCATGTATCTATGTAATGATACAAATCAATGTGTTGAATAAAACCAATGCTAATGTGCCAAGACCAATATAAATCATTCATCAATAAATTGATCAATGATAAATATATATATAATGCTAGAATGTAAGATGCCAAAACATGTACTATATGTATACCAAATATGTTGTCCCCATATCTTGTCTTAGACATCAATGTTAGTGTCACTCAAAAACACATAAAATATATGTTGCCTTTGTAACCAAACCAAAAGTATTCAATGAATACCACACATGTATGCAAAACATATATCACCTAAATATGTATGTCACCTGTAGATATGTGTCAAATCAATCAAAAAACAACCCAAACTGAACCATGATAACCATTAAATGCAAAAGACCTGAGATTATGCCAATTCTGTAAATGCCACAAATAACCCTTGACATCAATGTCAAAATCAATGTCAAAGGGGTCAACAAACTCCCGGTTTGGCATTGATATCAAACCTGCCACACAATGCAGCTTGCATGATCACCAATGTACCATCATGTCATCATCATATGATTACCAAATGAACTCAACAATAAACCAATATGCAGTGTGGAGAAAAACTACTTTGCAATGTAATTTTGAACCTGTACCACTATAATGAGATGAAAATTTAAACTTGTATCTCTCTATCTTAACTTTTCTACCCCTTTTGACAACAATGACAAAGGTCAAAGGGGTGGATAAACATCATAAAAGCACCAAGTACCTACCCAAGAACACAAATCTTCTTGCACATGGACACAAAACAACATCAAATTTGAATGGATAAAACCAAAAAGAGCACTACATAATGATATAAAAGTTTTCCATAGTATCAAAATTGAACCAAGATGCTACCACACTAAAATATAACCTAGGGGTGTAGAATATGCATGAAAAATCCCCCTAAAACCATGAGTATTCTTTTTGATAGTTGATAACCATGTCACTATCATGTTAGTACAAGCAATGTTTCTTCAAACATCAAGACTTCCACTTATTCAAGTAAATGTTTCAAACAAAGTTCAACACTGTTATTGGAAACAAGGAATCAAGGCATAAGTAGATATGAGATTAAGATTGTCTTGTCATAATATTACCATATGTATAATCCACAATAGCAAACCATGTATCAACTATATTTTCAACTTGTCAAAAACAAAAAACTAAGCATGTTTCATGAAACCAAACTATAGTGTCAAGATGAAAGCCTATAGTATTACCAAAGTAACCAAATTCCAAACAAAGTAGGCATTAAAGTAATCAAAGCTTCATTTCCAAACACCCTACATTTCCAAATACCAAGATGCACTTCTAATGAATTCCTACCACATTCAAGCTAAT
Source organism: Sequoia sempervirens (assembly GCA_007258455.2). Lineage (NCBI taxonomy): Eukaryota > Viridiplantae > Streptophyta > Pinopsida > Cupressales > Cupressaceae > Sequoia > Sequoia sempervirens. The sequence continues at coordinate 590,618,483 of VDFB02000003.1, forward strand.
AACAATGATAACCTTCAAAATACTGAGACATTCCATAGAAGTAACAGTTGTCTCACAAAGCTAGTAGTGTGTATCATCACCTGTCAATTCCACTGTCACTTCAGAAAGTCAAACTTGCATTCAAATGATGTATAAGCTACAAGAACAGTGACAAAATTTTACCACTATCCAAACACCTATTTAGCAAAGAACCTAGAACAAGAAAGAGATCCAAAAAATAACCGTTTAGAGCCATTGTATATAGCTTCACAACTACACCACTTTCATCATTGTATAGTTAAAGTATGTGATATCCACAATCAAGATTCATTCACTATCAACACTAACTATCTCGAAACAAAGGTATTGTTAGCAAAAACATAAACCACTATCAAAGCATGCATGTACTACGCATTGTCCAAGTACAAACTATACATGTAGCCCAAACATGTGAAATAACCAACACATGAGAAAAGTATACATTGTAATCATGAAAAACCATTGTGGAACATGATAAGCCATAGCCATAAAGTGTAAGAATCATGAGAAAACATTACCAACTATATTACAAAAGTGCATTACCAATTTTCAAGTAAGCAAGGGCAACATGACACCATATCACCAATCTAAAACCAATTACCACAAACTGTCAAAGCAAACCAATGCCATCATCAAGGTAGTAATTTCAACCATCAAGACAACATGATCAGAGCATCAAGATACTTCTCCATTTTCAAAGAAAATATGTATTGTTCAAGTGTATGTGCAAAAGAATAATATTTCCTACTAAACTGAGATTAAATGTTACTATCCTTTGATCACATAGGCAATCAAAAAGATGAAACAACTATCACTCCAAAAAAAAAACCACAAAAAAGTTTGATTACCCCTCAAGATATTATGACTATATCAACTTTTACTATCACTTGCAATCCCCAAGTTGACTTGGATTTATCAATCACAAGAAAACTATTGCTATACCTTTGCACCAATAATTTCTCAAAAAAATACCTCACTTTGAATCAACATTATGGATAGCACATTAACTGCTCTATCAATGTATGTGCTTTGTCTTCTAAATATTAGCTACTTAATCAACCTTATCACTACACAATATTATCGCTCAAATAGATACTTACCACATGAGACACTTCAAGTACTCATTATTGTCACATGTTCATCATTAACACTATCAAGTACCTCTAACTGAGAGCAATAAACTCCCATGAATATCCTGTGTCCTCTAACCCTTAAACTATATTGTAGTAGAGGTTTTCAAACTTGAAAAACTACCTTAATTACTTCTATTATATTACTAATGATTAGCCTTTTTGTTCATGGTCTTACTTTATAATTATTTCATGATTACATTAATCAACAAGGATAGAAAAACATTGTCATCTTATATGTCAAACTTCTATGAACAAACTATGAATGAAGATCACTATACTTTTTGTTAGAGCAACAACTACATGGTATAAAAGAATATCAACACTTAATAAGCTACAAACTATCACTTGGCATGAACATCACAAGCACAACCGTGATACTGTCTTGAAGGAGTATGAGCATTATATCAAACAAGAACTATTAGCAATTTCAAAACCAAAAAACCAAAATACATCACCTAGCACTTTCTTCATTGTCTCTTTGCACTATCATGATCTAAACCACCATCATGAATTTCAAATCCAACTGACACATTCTTCTATACTTCTCAAAGTGGTTAAGAGATAAAACACTAATCTTCTCCGCCTTACCTCATGTTTTCCTTTTAGCTATTATGGATTTTTCTTATGTAATATGCACAAGCTTTGGTTTTCCTTTCTCTTGCACATGTTTTCTCCTCCAAATTTTCATAGGTTGTTTCCTCTCTTTTTTTTCCTTGTATCAAAGAGCTAATAACCTTTTACTCTTCTTAAATGAGGAATTCTTTCTTGGTGTAGAGGTACCTTTGGGTAAAGGTTGTCAAGCAAGGTTGTTGCTAAGTAGGATTTAGGGTATTTTGCATCTTTTTATGTTCAATAAGGTTATATAGAACAATTTGTGATGTAATAATTCTTATTAGTGCAGTTAGGGGGTCATTTTGGTTAGTATTGCAAAATTGCAAAGTGATGTAAAAATATGTCAAGCAAAAAGCTACAAAATTTGCATGTTTGTGGAAGCTCAATGGTCATTCATTGAAAGGTTAGTTTTAGGCAGTTGTCATAGTTGTTTTGAGGAGGGAAAAATTATATAAGAGATTGAATACTTGTTGTAAGTTTCTGTTGAGAGTTTTTAGAATACTTTGAATAATAAAATCACTATTTTTCCTTAAAATTCTATAAATTTCTTTCTATACAATGTTATTGCAGGGTTATTGTATGGCCCGTACAAAGTCATTTTGATTCAAGTCAAATTGAATTGGATAGGAGACTATTTTATCTTTGATTTGAATCTAATTTTGAGGATCTTCATTGAGTTTAGTGAATTTTATTGTTGATTTACTGTAACTGGGTTGTAACTACAGAGATAAGGGTTTTGTTGCTTTAAACATGTAGACAAACCCATTACACCTTCTATAAATAGTGTACCTTAGTGGAATGGGTAGTATTTAGAGGGAATATGTGTGTAGATGGTTCTTATGTGCAGGGGAGGTCTTCGTTACTATGGGATTGTTTCCCTAGTTTAGAAAAATGGTGTTACCTTGAATGAAATAGAGAGGTTTGAGAATTGAAATGTATTCAAATCATGGAGGAAATAGTTTTTGTTGAAATTTTAAGTTTTTGTAGGCATATTAGGACCTGATTGAAGTGGTTTCAAGGTTTTTAGAGGCCTGGAAGGCTAACTTTCAATAAACCCCCATGTAATTTGCTAGAAATGAAGGTTTCATGATAGGGAGTCTTGGAAAGTGTGTCTCTACAAATATGTTGTGGAATTTGGAGTTTTGTTAATTTTTTAGTTCTTCCCAATTGATATTTTTTGTTTGTGGAATTTTTTAGGGGTACTTCCTTTGTAAATTAGACCTAATTGGTCAATGTGTTCAATGTAGAAAGCTTGGTTAGTGGATGCTAGTCCAAAGTAACCTATAGGGGTTCTTAGATATGTTAAATAAATTGAAAATGGGTATCTAAAAATGTAAGTATAGTCTTGATAGAGTTTTGGAGTCACAAGTTTTAAAGGAGAAAATGGGTCATCACACCTACAAGTGAAACTAGGTGTAGTTATGCAAGTTTGGTGAAATAGGGTTTTGAGAGTGCTAAGATTGGTTCAAAGTGTGTGAATTGTGTTTGGTGATTTGAATACCTCCTCTGATTCACATCAATTTGTATTAGAGAAAAGGTACTAGGTCTATGAGGAAGAAGATTGAAGTTTGCAAAAGAAAGTGTTGAAGGTGAAAAGACAATATTGTCAAGATGCCTCCTCAAGGGAAAAATGTGGCCAAGGAGATAAGTGATTTGAAGGATATGTATGTTAGGGAGATCATAGAATTGAAGGAAATACTGGAAGCTTTTGAAACAAGCAAGAGAAGAGATGAGGTTGAAAGTGATTCAGATGAAGAAGAGGAAGAAGAGTTTGAATATGTGGATGAAGAACTAGATCCAGAAGATCAGAGAATGGAAAAGTTGTTAAGGTATGTCAAGAGTGACAAGAACAAGGTAAAATTTTTTGTTCCAAAGTTTGGTGGGTGTTTGAATGAAGAAGATTCATTAGATTGGATTGCATATTTAGATAACTACTTCAAGTGTGAATAAATTCCTGAAGAATAGAGAGTCAAGATTGCTAAGAAAAAATTGAAAGGTCATGAAATTTTGTGGTGGGACTATGAGCAGTTAGAGAGAAGGAAGAGAGGAAAATCCAATATTGTATCATGGGACAAGATGGTAGCCAAGATGAAAGGTAAATTTCTCCCTTCTAATTATGCTATATAGATGTTTAGGAAGTTACAAAGTTTAAGGAAAACATAAATGGATGTGGACACATACATTGAATAATTCTATAAGTTAAGTATGAGATCTAACCATAATGAGAATGAGGATGAAAATATTTCTAGGTACTTGGGTTTTTTGAGATTGAATATTTAGGATGAATTGGCTTTGACAAATCCAAGGAGTGTTGAAGAATATTGTCAAATGGCCCTAACAGAAGAAGAGAAAGTAAAAAGAAGAAAATGAAAGATGGATAGAGTAAGAGGAAACACTTCAATGGGTAGAGGATCCTTCTCTACTTCAAGAAAAACACGTGAGAATCAAAAATAAGAACATAAAAGAGACAAGCAAGTTACAAATTTCAGAGGTGGTTTTAGAGGCACAAGAGGCATATTTTGTGGTGGTAGAAGAAAAAATACATTTTCTACTAGGTGCTACAATTACAATGAGTTTGGTCATCCTTATTGCAAGTTCCCTAAAAAATTTGGTGTTAAAGAAAGTGGTGGAAAAAGGAGAAGTGAAAGAATAGCTCAAATTATCCAAGAAGATGAATGTGAGAGTTAAAATTGTTCAAGTCATGTTGCTACTCCAAAAGTGGGGGAAAGTTTGATGCTGAGAGGAACACTCTTGAAGACATACAAGGAAGAGGAGATGAGTCAAAGAAGGAGCTTATTCAATACCACATGCAAATGTAGAGGTAAAGTATGCAAGATTGTTATAGATTCAAGTTCAACTGATAATATGGTGTCTAAAGAAATGGTAGAAAAATTGTAACTAGATAGATTTCTCCATGAAACACCATATAGAGCATCTTTTTTGAATGATAATTAGTCACTTTTGGTAAATGAGAAAGCATATGTTGAGTTTCATATTGGTGGGTATAGAGATAGAGTGCTTTGTGACATTGTACCTATGGATTGTTTCCATCTACTTCTTGGTGTATGATTGAAATTTGATAAGTGTGCATTATATGATGGAATGCATAACACTTATACTATTGACAAGGATGAAAATTCTTTCATACTAACATCAATGTAGGAGAATGAAGAAGCAAAGTGCAAGGCAGCTAAGATCATCATGGTTGGCAAAAGGGATCTTGTAAGGCTTGAAGAAAACTAAAAAAAAGAGAATATGTGGCCATTGCAGGAGTTGCAGATGTTAAGGCAGTCATTTAGAAGGTGATATAGTGATGAAGAGAAGGGAAGAGGATAGATTGGTGTCCAAGTTTGATATAGTGAAGAATAAGGGTGAAATGCTTGTGGAAAATCAAGGAAAGAGTGAAGGAATTCTGATTGGGACAGTCATGTGTCCAATGACAAAAAAGGAAGTGAAGGGGTAGTCTTATTCTGACAAAGAAAAGGTGCACAAGTCTAAGAAAACAAATATCTTGAAGGAAAGGCGTATGATAATAGAGATAAAGGATAGTGATGGAGTGAAACAAGGTGCAAAGCAAGGACAAACAAGTGAGTTTGAGAATGCAACAATAGGGAAAGAAAAGTTAGTCATGAGTAAGGATGATAAAGGTAATTTTTCAGGTGTCAAGACAGATGTAACATCAGTTCATGATAAGGGAAAGGTGAGAGAATCATCATCAGATTAGTGTGTGAGGATGGAGCATGATTCAAGTGATGACAAGGGAAAGAATCCCAAGAACAATGTGAACCAAAGGCAAGCTGTACCTGATGAAAGAGTTCAAGAAGGTCAAAAGCATGGAATGATCAGTGGTAGACATGTTGCAACATAATTTCCGAGAGACATAGAAAAATTTCAAGGTCGGGCGTGTGGCGCAGAGGCACCTTTCAGTAAAGGTTGTCAAGCAAGGTTGTTGCTAAGTAGGCTTTAGGGTATTTAGAGTCTTTTTATGTTCAATAAGCTCATATAGACCAAGTTGTGATCTAATAAGTATTATTAGTGTGGTTAGGGGGTCATTTGTGTTAGTATTGCAAAATTGCAAAATGATGTAAGATGTCAAGCAAAAAGTTGCAAAATTTACAAGTTTGTGGAAGCTCAATAGTCATATCATTCAAAGAATATTTTTAGGTGATTGTGATAGTTTTTTTACAAGGGAAAATTATATAAGATATTGAAGAATCATTTTAAGTTGTTATTGAGAGTTTGTAGAAGACTTTGAACAATAAAATCATTATTTTTCATTAAAATTCTATAAATTTCTTTCTGTATAGTGTCATTGAACGGTTATTGTACGACCCATATAGAGTCATTTTGATTCAATTCAAATTAAATTATATGAGATACTATTGTATCTTTGATTTGAATCCACTCTTGAGTATCTTAATTGAGTTTAGTGAATTTTATTGTTGATTTACTATAATCAGGTTGTAACTATAGAGATAAGGGTTTCGTTGCTTTAAACAAGTAGACAGACCCATTCCACCTTATGTAAACACTATAACTTGGTGGAATGGGTAGTATTTAGATGGAATAGGTGTGTATATGGTTCTTATGTGTAGGGGAGGTCTTTGTTAGTGTGGGCTTATTGCCCTAGTTTGTAGAAATGGTGTTACCTTGAATGAAATAGAGAGGTTTGAGAATTAAAATGTATGTAAATCTTGGAAGTAGTGATTTTTGGTGAACTTTTAAGTTTATTTAGGTATATTAGGCCATTATTTAAGTGGTGGGAGGGTTGTTAGAGGCCTGGAAGTCATACTTTCAATAAACCCCCATATAATTTGCTAGAAATGAGGGTTTCATGATAGGGAGTCTTGGAAAGCATGTCTCCACAAATAAATTATCGAATTTGGAGTTTTGTTAACTGGTTATAGATTCCCAATTGATATTTTTGGTTTGTGTAATGTTTGATGGATAATTCCTTTGTAAATTAGACCTAATTGGTCATGGTGTTTAGCGTAAAAAGATTGGTTAGTGGATGTTGGTCCAAAGTAACCTATAGTGGTTCTTAGATATGTTAAAGAACTTACAAATGGGTATCTAAAAATATAAGGATAGTCTTGATAGGGTTTTGGAGTCACAAGTTTTGAAGGAGAAACTAGGTCATCACACCTATAAGTGAAACTAGGTGTAGTTATACAAGTTTGGTGAAATATGGTTTTGAGAGTGGCAAGATTGGTTCAAAGTGTGTGAATAGTGTTTAGTGATTTGAAGACCTCCTCTAATTGACATCATTTCTCTTCTCCTATTGCATAAATTTGGTACTATAATTCTTTGCAAAATGACTAGGATTATTGCATCTAAAACATATAACATTGTGACCTAGAGCAAAAGAACTATCATTTTCCCTTGGAAACCAATAAGTAATTTTGTTATTGTTCCTTATATAATCATACCTTTCAAGTGCTCTACAATATTTGTCTATGTGACCAACTTTGTTACAATTGTAACATATAATATTTTAATTTTGTTTTGATAGTCTACAAGAATTTTTGTTCCATTCACAATCAATTCTAGCATGAGCTCTACAATCTTTAGCTCTATGACCAAAAATATGACATGTAAAACAATAACCATGGAACTGTGAGTAATTGTACCTTATTGTTTGCTTTGGCCTGGTAGGTGAGGATCTTGAGGATCTACTTGTCCTTCTATCTTCATCAACACATTTATCTCATTTTTTATCTTTAGGAGTAGCATCATGATGAACCAAATCTATCTTATTCCTTGGTGCATTTTTTACTTTAGAACATTGTTCTTCTTCATAATCTAAGCTAGTTTTTTCCTTATGATTTTTTTGTGTTTCTAAAAGATCAGCAAGCTTGTCACTACCATCTACCATTTTTCTTAAGAAAAATATTTCTGCCTCTAAGGTGCAACATTAATTTTCTTTTATTTCAAGCTTCATTTTAGTGACCTCTAAAACTTTTTTATTTTCCTCAAGCTGGAGTTTTAAATCAGCAACTTTTTTTTTTTCAATATAATCAATCAAGTTTTCTAAATATTTTTTAGACTAATTTTTTTGTATGACAACCTCCTTTTTAAGTTTCTTTATCTCACCTAAGCCACATCTTAGTTCACCTTCAATATCAACCTCACACTCTTGTTCATCATACTCCTATTGAGAGTCATCTTCACTCACAAAGAGGTCTCCTTCTTCATCATCAATATCAACAACAAAATCATTCTCTTTATCGCACTTTCCCATAGTAATCCACTATCAAAAACCCCTTAAGTTGGTTATACTTATGCAAGGGTATGGCTCTGATACCACTTGTTGGAGTAGGATACCACTAAGAGGGGGGGTGAACCAGTGGTGTGAAAAATTTCAAACAACCTTGAATTAATCTCTTAAGACTTTTCCCTTATAAAATGCAAGGTTAGAATAGTTCAACTATCAAGTGCAACATCATGTATGTAAAGCTATCAAACTTGACTCATCACAAAGACTATAAATAGATCTTAAATTTGACTTAATCAATTTGCACCAATTTATGATCATGTTATTTCAATCATACAAAAATTCATTTATTTAATGTAACATCATAACAATTAAATGTGAAATACTTGAGCAAACTCAAAGGTAATCAGAAGAAGACAATCACACCCTAACACAAGTTTTTTTCATGAGTGGAAAACCCTAATAGGGATGAAAAACCACTTGGTAAAATGCCTCACTGGGTTAATAAAAAAATGTATCTATTGGCTACAAAATGCCTCACTAGAAACACAAGACTCATTGGCCACAAAATGATTAATCTACCTCACTAACATGATCATATACAACTTTATATAACATTTCTGAAACGATAAATTACAAAGGATCTCTCTATTTCACAACAAAGAATTTTCACTTCCCAAAACTGACACATTTCCATATTATAAAAACTCATTTACTTCGAATCTTTAAAATATAAAATATATCTATTTATACAATCCATTATTTTGCACATTGCTTGAAAAACTTTTTTACAAAATTTTGTTTATACTTTCATCATAATAATCATTGTCAAAGCACCCAACCACAAATAGTGATAAATCACTGTTCAAATAAACATTCAATGGTGTTCATGATACTGCCATCTATCATACATTACAATCATCAAAATAAACTTTTGAAAATATTCTCATAACTTCCTATCGAGTCATTGTGATGGATTTAATTTAACAATATTCAAACTACCTTTCACAAAATTAAACCATTTTCATAACTGCCCCTGAAGACAACATGATATGTTTTCCTCAACATCCTAAACTCTGAAAAAAAGAAGATTTGAAGACCCCATGCCATAGCAGCAGGGTAAATAAGACATGATCTCTACATTCATATATGCATCCAAAATAAAATCCCTCTGTTGACATAACCCTTTTCGACCTTGCAAATGATTTAGGCTTAACACAAATATTAAACAAAAATGAGATACCCTTGAATAACCAATAGCCATGGAAAACACATATGCATTGCAAAATATTATAACCATGAAATCTAAAAACCACAAATTCAACATGGATACCATTTCCAAATAAACCAAATACCACAACAAATAAGGAAATGAGTTACCAATAAGGTCATCATTGAAACCTCTAACTGTCTGTATAACCACCTAACCATTTTCTTGTAGGATTACTTGTCAAACCCTTGTACTCTTCATCCTACTTCAAGCATCAAAAACCTCATGAGGAAACAAATACCATATCTTCTATTTTGCAATATGTGAAAATAATTAGGGAACAAATAATATTGATATAATGACCTTGTGTCTCCCAATTATTATTTTGGCCTTTTCTCATATGTTTTTCTTCAAAAACACAAAAACCATATATATGTCAGTGATGAATGAGTGATATTATTATCAACAAATAATTTGTGTCTATTTCAAACTTATCACCATGTGAATGTTCAAATATATGATTCCTTGTTGGTCTACCTTAACTTTCATAATACCCAAAGATGTATGTCAGCACTAAAAATCATAACCTTGTAATTGATGTAATATTATAGTCACCAAATGATATGTATCATGATTTGTATATCAGGCACCACAATTATGCCTTGTATCTATGTAATTATACAAATCAATGTGTTTAATAAAACCAATGCTAATGTTCCAAGACCAATATAAATCATTGATCAATAAATTGATCAATGATAAGTATATATAATCCAAGAATGTAAGATGTCAAAACATCAAGTATATTTATACCAAATATGCTATCCCCGTATGTTGTCTCAAACACAAATGTTAGTGTCACTCAAAAACACATAAAATATATGTTTCCTTTGGAACCAAACAAAAAGTCTTCAATGAATACCATATATGCATGAAAAATATATATCACCTAAATATGTATGTCACCAGTAGATACGTGTCAAATCAATCAGCAAGCAACCCAAACTGAATCATGATAATTGAATCATGATAACCATTAAATGTAGAAGACCTAAGATTATGCCAATACTATAAATGCCCCAAATAACCCTTGACATTAATGCCAAAATCAATTTCAAAGGGGTCAATAAGGAAAACCCTATACACCCTAAACAAAACAAAAAATAGTAGATTTATCACAGGTACATTTCTGAGAGTGAAGGTTCAGAAATACAAGAAGGAAGTGTAGACATATGACTCAAATCTTAGTTTCCAATTTTCTAGAAAGGGAGACCTGGACCTATTCACCTGTGGGTGAATGAGTCCCTGATAAACTTATGAAACTAACATTTTGTGATAGGTGCATAGCTTAATTTTTTTTTGAAATTTTCTATATCTTTTTTGTTTCTCTAAGTTTTAAGCTTAACCTACAAGATCCAAGTGTTAGCTTGCATTTTTTACTTGATTTGATATTTTTAGTTTTTCTCCCAAAAGTGCTATTTAGGTTGATACCCCCATCATCAATCATAAGGAAATAAGTAGATTCCCTCATTGAGTTGAATCGTTTAAAGGTTGTAAGTCCATTGTTTGTGTGGATATAATTTCCTAACGAAATAAAGGAAAATAGGTCCATGATGCCCCCATTCCATAATTGGATCAAACCTATTTTTCTTCATTTCATTTTGGTGAACCTAACTTTGTAGAACAAAATTCTAAAAAATAGAGTCTATTTCAACCCTAGATCTAGATTTTGCACTAATTTGGCATTATATTTGCATTAGTTTTATTACATTTAGGTTTATTCAAACTTACATTAGTGAACATTGCATTTAGATTTAATTTTGCATGCTTGCATCCCTTATATCTATTAAAAATTAGAAAAATTACATTAGGTTTGCATTCATCTTGCATCAAGATCATTATTTAACCACTTAAGTATAGTGTTAGGTTGAAATTACATTCCAAAAATATTCATTTGGTTCATCATTTGATCTCATTTGAAATTGCATTTAGACACCCTAATCTAGAAAAAAATATTACATAACTCTCAATTTGCAACCAGAAATAGAAATCACACACTGTAACTCAAATTTTCAAAAATTCAATTTTAAAAACCCTGTGGAAGGACCCATTCACCCATGGGAAAATGAGTTCCTGTACAAGATTTTTAGACAAGTTTTTGAGTGAAATTTATCTTATGTTTTTCCATTTCTATTTTTTTTCTGAAATCTGGATATTGATTTTTTGAAATAGTTGGTTTTGTGCATTCAAGTAATTGCTTCTTTAATTAAATCTTGCAACATTTTGGAAATATTTATTGCATGTTTTAGTTATAGATAGTGTTATATTTTTGTACTTCTTTATTTTAAATATCATTTCATAGCTTAGATTAGTTTACATTTTGCAATCATTAGAAAACATAAACCAAAAACATCTAAAAAATCAAGAACAAATTAATGAAACACTTGGAAAAAGAATAGTCATTTGATCATGTCAAATTTCCTTTTCCAAGTTACCATATCCCTCAATCCCTTTAGTAGCAATGAATTTGACATGTTAGATGAATCCCTTGAGGATTCTGTCTCACAAGGTTCATCCACTAAGTCTTTCTATAACAAACAAAAACAAAGAGAAGTTAATGTAATCACACCTCAACTCTTAATATACCCACCTTCACGCCATCCTCAAAGTAAAAAAAACATGTTCTCATCACAGGCCCACCTAAAATAAACCATTACCTCTAGGAGCTATCTTGAAATTTACAAGGAAACTTACTAGTAACTATGTTTCACAACAACTGAGTTATAATACTAGTGCTCACATTTATAATGCATGGAAGAATAAGCAACCACAAACAACTCCCACTTGTTACCAAATTGCCTCAACCTATTTTTTCAAGTGCTCCCCATTTTCCTTTACATAGTAGAAAGGAGTATGAACTTATTGAACACCTTAAAATAATCCTACCAAGAAATCCTTTTGGGATCTTATTCAAGCCTCAAATAATTACCATAGCATAATTCAAACAACTTTATAACAAGTTGTGGTTCCTCCTTGTGTAAATTAAAATGATGTAGTAACCTTTAATCAAGGAATGAATTTGGTTAATATAGACATTTTTTTCACCAAAGTGAACTACCTTCTTTGGAGATACCAATATAACATGAAGCTTTCATGAGAATAGATATCATTAATAGGCATGGGATAAAGATAAACCTTGTTGACAATGGCTCATCCCTTAATGTGTGTAGCATAACCATTTTGGATAGGCTTGGAATGCATAAGAGCAAGATTAAACCAGATTCCTTGTCTATTCATGGGTTTTATAATGTAGGGAAACAACCATTGTTGTGATCGTGCATTACCTTTTACAGTTGGAAAGGGTACATTAAAAACTCATTTCCATGTTATTCCTGAAGATCTTTCAAATAATATTTGTTTAGGAAGACCACAGATTCATGAAATGCATGTACTGCCTTCAACCCTTCATCATATAATGAAGTATATTTGCAACAACAAAGTATATACAATCAAAGCTGACCCTAAACCAGAAAGTTTACATATTGAGAAAGATAAGGAAAGTCTTTTGAAAACATTGACACCAACTACAAAAATAGAATATGTGCAAGAGGAAGAAAAAAAGAAAAAACTTAGGAAGTCACAAATTTATTGGATGATGATTAAGGTTCCTTATATTTTACACCTACATTCATGGGAGAATACAAGATCATAAAAATAAATACTAAGAAAGGAAAAAGAACCAGCCATAATGTTAACAAAAAATTTAGAAGAACCTTCAAAAGCATCCACTTGAATCACTTTAGAAGAAGAGATAACATACACAACAAACTTTGATGAAGTTGATTATGAACAACCATCAAATCCGAATGAAATTGAAAGGCTTTATGGAAGAGGTTACGAGCTCTTGAAACAACTTGGTTGTAGTGGAAAAGGATGTGGTGTGAAGGAATAAGGAATCCATGTTCCTATAGATACTAACACGGATGAAACAAAAAATGGTCTTGGAAATTTTCCTTCTAAAATAAGTAAAAGAAACAAAAATACCTTCACTTAATGTCAACAATATTTTGGGTGGTTCTTCTAAGACAAATCTCACTTTAAAGAACCCTAAATTTATTGATACAACAAGTGATTTTTCATTAGAATACTTTGAAGATGGTGAAGCCTTGAAATAAATTTTAGGATTTTATGACAAGTCACCACCTTCCCATCACAAAAAGGATTAACTTGTGCCACAGTTAGTACCAAACAAGTTCATGGAAAAAGAAAACAAGTGACATTGAACAAGACAAAGAAGAGCACATTCTTGAAGTTCCAAGAAAAAGTGCACTACTTGTGGGAGATACAATCAACATACTAATGGACACATCTAATGAAGAGAGAGTGATTCAAATATAGGAAAGTTCTTTGATGAGTGAAATGAAGAAAAATAGTGAGGTTCACAAAAATGGATTGATGAACCATTTAGGGACCTATTTTACACTATTTCATTAGGAAATGAGATCCCCAAAAAGAATTGATTAACAACCCATAGGTGAATGAGCCCTAAGTGATAATCTTCAAATTTTCTTATGACTGAAGAAGGGTTAAGGTCAAACAACACTTTGTGGAGAAAAAAAGAAAAGAAAATCAACACCAAAATTTAGTTGAACACTTGAAACTTGAATATTAAATTGAATATTTGTAGAACCAAAAAATAGAATACATATATGAGAAGGGAAGAAACATGTGTGCAAGTCACCAAAAGATATCTTTGGAAGTTGATCTAAGAGTCTTTTTCCCATGGGTGAATGAGTCCACGTATAGGGGTTGCAACAGTATTTTGGGAGCCTCTAGTGTAGATCTAAAGATTCTATTTTTTTGAAGTTTCAATGTCAAAAATTCATAAATCCGATATGTAGGTGAGATCGTATGATTTGATGACAACTTTTGCAACTTTGACAACTTTGTAAATCTTGCTCCTCAAAAGGTCATAAATTCTTCTTCAACCTAAATTTTCAATTACACATAGAAGAGAGAAATATATTTGTATTTGGTGAATAGGGGTTTTCCTTGGTCAAATCTTGTTTTGGTAATCAAATATTGAATTGAAATAATGCATGAAAGAGGGAATGAAGAATGAAAATAGCTATGTTACCACTCAAAAAACCCATGAATGAAACCTTGATAATGGAGATCTTAGGAAGTCTACAACTTGCATGAAATGGTTGAATTGGATGTGGATCTTGACACTTGAATCTTGCTTGAAATGACACTTTGAATTCTTGAATAGATCTTGAAACCTACTAAAAAAAAAACAAAGAGGAGTTTACAAAAAATGATGTATGATGAACCTTTATTTCTCTCTATTTCATTCAATATGTGTGTTTTAATGTGTAAATGAGTAACAAAAATTAAATCTAACCCAACTAATAGTCAAAAGGAGGATTTGGGAAGAGTTAAATGTTGTTTACCTATTGTAAAAAGTGGTTTTTTAGACCTCACTAAGGATTCATTTTCCCTATGATGAATGGGTTTTGGCTAGGGCTCCAGAAAATCAATTTCTGGGTTCTATTCCTCTTAGTCTACATTCCTAGATTCTCTCTGATCGCTGTCAGAATGCTAGAAATAAAATGTGTAGCTCAGTTTCTATGATTTGACAACTTTTCAACCTTCAAATTTTTTCTTATAATGATCTTCAACCTAAAGCCTGCAATCACACATCAAAGAAGATAAAATTGTTGTTTTGTTAAGAAATAGGGGTCTTCCTTGGTCAAACCCTATTTTGGTAATTAAACATAGAAATTGTTGGAATTTTGGAAGTATGTGATTGTTAATATTGGTTGGCAAGATGAGCATGAAATTTATATAAATCAGTTGATTCGGCTGCCCTAGTGTTTTCATTGATGTCAACATTGAAGGGAAGCATTTGGTGTGTTATCTGTAGAAATACTAACTATAATGGAAAGATGATCTATTTGAAGTATTGTTCTCTCTACTGATGGTGTTGTGGTTTAGTGCGTCATTTTTTGGGTCTCCCTTCACCAAAAGAAGAGGTATAACTCTATGCTTCTTATGACTATTTCATGCATCCATATTCAAGATCTCAATAATTTTGGTGAAGAGTGCTAGAAGATATCATTAATAGAGTTCATATATATATATATATATATATATATTTGTCTTCTTTTCGTTCAGTATAATAGTGTGGGAGATTCAACATTTTCTTATGAAGAATTCCCTCATGTTGTGGTTTTGAAGGTAGTCTCTCTATTGTTGATGTAATGAGAAACTAAAGAAATATCAAATTTGAAAAGTGCATATGTCATGAAGTGTGTGCATGTTTGGATGTTTGTGTGATTAGATCATGTTTCTAGCCAACCTAATACATGGTATGTGTTGAGAATATTAAATACACTTTTTGGATGTTAATTGGATCTACCTTACATCCATGCCAATTTGAATTTAAGTATTACACAGGTTGTTCAAGTGGAAAGATGATTTTGAATCTTGTGTGGTGCCAACAAAAGCTATTTTTATTGTTTTGTTTACATCTAATTAGGCTAACCTAAGTGATGTGTGTGGATGTAATTGGATATATACATGAGATATTTTGAATTGGTGAGTGAGGTTGTTAAGTGAAAGTGTGAGCATAAATGACATATCAAATGAGAATAGTGTTGTATGATGTGAACATGTGAATTTGATGGTAGAAGTCTAGAATCAAAGAAGAGTTATTGTTTGACTGCTAAGTAGAGTAGTACTTCTTATTCAAAGCTTCAAATGAACTAAAATATAGCACAAGATAGGTACACTTTATAACAATTCATACTGTGGTAGTGAGCCACACCATTTTTGTATTGTAGTTAACTATGGTTGTGAGGCTTATAAGGATAGTGTGTCCTAGCAATAAGCCCTTGTAATATACTATATCTGGATATAATATATTGTGAGATAATCCTCACCATGGTTTTTCCCATTTTGGGTTTTCCACGTAAAATTCTTGGCATCCATGTGTTTTGTGACTTTGTGGATGATTCATGCTTTCACTCTTAATTTCAATTAACATGTTTTGGTGAATGAATAAGATGTGTTCAAAATTTTAATAGAATATTGATTCACCCCCCTCTCAATATTCTGAAATGTTCAACAATTGGTAGCAAAACTCTTGGTTCCCTTTGAAAAGCCTAATAGATTAAGGAAGATCTTGTAAGTTTGAAGACATGGAAAAAAAGAAGTGTCCTATTCCTCTGGAATAAATTTATGCAATTGAATATGAAGAAAATGATTGTATGTTTGACAAAGAAGAATTTAAATCTGCTCTTGAAGATCTGGATAGGGTTGAAACTAATAACAAAAGCTTGAAGGAAAGTCTAGGTGAATCAAATGAATGCAATAAAAAATTGAGAGAAAAAATTAAGAAGTTAAGAGAAAGACATAGGGAAGTTAATATACAGTTGAAGCAATAAAATGAAGAGATCATTGGACTAAAAGTACAAATGGAAAAGAAAAAGAGGATTGAAGAATGTTTGAATATAGTGGTACAAAGCAAGGCTGATGAATGTACAAAGTTCAAACAAGAAATGGTAAATATTAGATATGATTTGAAACAGGAAAGAATACATGAGGAGAAATTAAAAATAAGTGTTATATAATTCTTGATGAATTAAGTTTAATAAGGAAACCCTCTAAGTAAAAAGGTGGTTTGGGACTAGAAGGATATAGTTCAAAGGGAAATTAGAAATCTAATGAGGTTGATAATCAAAAGAAGAATCGAGGAAATAAGAAACAATTCAAAAATCAAATAAGTAATGTTGGAAGAACTCCTATCGGACAACCAAATACTCAAAGGTACCCATACTTTAATGGTGTTGGTTTTTCATGCAATAAATATGGACATAAGGAAATAGAATACTGAAATAGAATAAATCAAAATGTTGGATTCTTCTCCAGACAATGTTTTGCATGAAAGAAATTTTGACATAGAAGTACAAAGTGTAGAAGTTCAATGATGAATAGATATAATATAGGAATCTTGAATGTCTCAATATTCCAATGGTTATTGTTATACATAGAATATATTTGGTTGTAAGCCTAACTAGTGTAGATCAAGAATGAATAGAAGTCAATTCAGTTTGAAAAATGTTGTGTGCTACAATAGCAACAATTTTGAACATATTTCAAGAGTTTGTAGAAGAAAAAATAGAAGACAGTCCAATCTAGTAAAAATGAATGAATCTATGAAGAAAGTTGATCCTACTAAGGTGAAGAATGAAAAGGAAAAGATATGGAGAAATAAAGGGGAGTCAAAGAATAGAGATGATTTAGGAAGTTTAAATGCATCTCTATCTCCCTTTGGTACAGATAATTCCTCTGGAAACCAAGCCCATACCAAAGCTTAGGGAGAGCAACAATAGAAAATTATAATAAGCCCCCTAAAATACAAGGTGCCAAGTCATGAAAAGAAGTTATGTCTTGGAAAAAGTAATTTCTAAAACCATAGAAGAAAGTTGTTGAAGGTGTAGACACCGAAATCTGGTTTAAGCCTGTGACTTCAATATCTTTCATAATTCGTATTTCTTCCATGGTCATGATTAAATAATGTCAATTATTTAATTATTCTTTTGTTATTTCTTCTATTAATTAAATAAATGCTTTTTATTTAATTATGTTACTAATTAACCTTATCCTTCTTGTCAAATTAAATAAATTCTTATTTAATTTACTCTTTATCACACTTTCACTATAATTAAATAAATTATCATTTTCCTTTATCACTTTATTAAATCTTATTTATTTAATTTCTTAAAATATCAAATCTTGAATTAAATGAATTATTTAATTTATGAATTCTATTTTAATGCATTCCTCTATATTTAGATAATTGTGTGAGTTATCTAAGTATTCACTTTTACTCGACTCAAAGATCTATTCAAATCATTCAGTTAACTCTTGATTTAATGTCTGAGTGGCATTCTCGAGTAATCTCTTCGTCAAATCATTCAATCGTCTGGTTCTAACTCATTTGTGTGTACATGCAGATTAATTAAATATTCCTATTTAATTAATTAAATATTGTGCGTGCATTCAAACAGAGAGTTGCTTTAATCAATCTTTATCTTTGTCATGCAAAGATAATTCTTTTGTTTTCAAATACCAAACATGAAGATTAAATCATTTATTTAATCTTTAATTCTATTTCTAATTTATATCACTCATGTCACTACTAACAGTTATCATAATGCATGACTAATCAGTCAATCTTAACTGTTCGTTGATCTTTCAATCCTGGCCTGTCGTTCGAATAATCAATTTTCTATAAATTGATCTAGTCTTTATCAATCCAATCTCTCTCAACATCTTATGAATTTTAGAGTAGCTATCTTGAATCTTTGATGTTTTTATAAATCTCTATCATAGGCTATACTTGTACGAACCTTTGAAAATCTGAGGGAAATTATACTACAACGGAAAAATGGAGAAGGGCAATCGAGATGAATCATGGAAATATGTACAAATTTGGTGAGATTGTTCAAGTTTTATTTACATTTTTACTTTCTTTGTTCTTTGTTGATTAGCATTAAACTGCATTTAGATTTGTATTGCACACCATGCTTTTAATCTTTTCTTTTTGCACTTTCTTGGCATTACAGAAGGAAAAAATTTGATGTGGAATTTTATGGAGCATTTGTAGATTAACTATGTATACAAGGTTTCAAAGTTTTCTATCTTTTTCTATAGCATTTATTATTGACACACTTATTGATATGGGTCAAATCATGAACTTAAATACATATTTGAGAAGAAAAATAAATTTGATATGAAGGAAATGAAAATTGAAGAAGAGGAAGTGGATTTGAGTCTTTCTCCCAAATCTAAACATCAAAACCCTAATCTTCACTAAAGCAAATTCAAAAGGAATTCTTCTTACACAATTCCTTTTCATAATTTTCATCTTTTATGCAATGGATGGTTCGAAAGTAGTGAATGTCTCAGATAGACCAAAAATCAAATTAAAGAGTTATTCTTTGAAAAATATGTTGAAAGATTTGTCGGGTGCATTTTCTAGCACTCCACTTAGAGTTTTTGCTACTAAGGATGTCTATGTGTATATTTACAAAAAAATAGAAGAAATTTCCCCTGTTCGATTGAGTATTATATGGAAAAGAAAATTGGAAGGAAATTATGATGTATACAAAACCATAGTTCAAAAGAAATTAGATGCATGGCAGAAGTTTACACTATTTGAATTCTACAAGGAGTACATTCAAATTGTATTGAGCAAGATTCATAATGAGTCTATTTGAGTTGATGGTGCACACCTGATAACCAGAGAAGCAATAAGGGATGTGACTGGTTAGGGTCCTCTAAACTAGTTCCATGATGGAAGTATGTTGATGACCAAGAATTAATTGAAAATATTGTGCAACTCTTCAAGTAAATGAAGTTGTATTGAGTATAGTTGAAAATCTAGCTATCTAGTATGCCATAATGCTTATTGGACATAAAATTTTCTTACATAATGATGACTACAAAATCTATACTACTACTACTCATATTACATTTAGCATGATTGAGAATGGTGTGAACTATGATCTTTGTGAACTACTTCAACATGTAATGATTAATTTGAAAAAAATAAAAAATAACA
The DNA here is from genome assembly GCA_007258455.2 of Sequoia sempervirens. Lineage (NCBI taxonomy): Eukaryota > Viridiplantae > Streptophyta > Pinopsida > Cupressales > Cupressaceae > Sequoia > Sequoia sempervirens. The sequence continues at coordinate 590,638,300 of VDFB02000003.1, forward strand.
AGAAGATTACATTAAGGTATGACACTTTAATAGTTTTATTACTTTTCTACTTCATGAAGGAGATACTGGTAATTGGTAAAGTGGAATGGAAAAATTTAAAACTGGTAGCACACTAGATAAGAAATATCATCATGAATATTGGTGGATCAGATGCTCAAGAAGTTGCTCTTGCAACATTCTTTGGAATATTATAGATGAGGATGAATAAGAGAGAAAGAATACCCAAGAATGTGATGGAAAAACACAACGAAGACATCAATTTCCTTGTCTTTACTATTTTTTTTACGTGGAAGAAGTTGATCCTAGACTTGTGTGAATTTTTTAGTTAGATTATGAAGAGAAATGGAGGAGGTTTATTATTATTCAAATGTGCTTCTAAGAAGCCCAAAAGACCCCAACAGAATAGGTTTAGAAGAAAAGTCTATGACTGAAGCCTTTGATAGTACACGAAGACTAGGAAAGAAAAGAAAAGGAGTTGCTATCAAGCAATAAGTCACAGAACAAGAAGGAAGTTAATTCGATGTGACCCTACATGAGCATGAAAGTGAAAATACACAAGACCTAGATGAAGCATTAAAGGCTTTACAAGAGGTAATTCTTAGTGCTAGCATTAATTCATTTGCACCCATTTTGGAAAATATGAGGAGTATGTCTGATTCATTAAAGGGATATATTTCTGGATTGAAAGAGAAAATAGGAGATGAGTTAGAAGAAAGGACTATATAGGAAAATCTAGAAGGTACAATAGGAATAAATGTTTAGATGCACATCATAGAGTCCTAAAGGGACTGAAGGATGTTTAGATTTGTGAAGGAGAAGCACAAGATTTAATATCCTTTTTTCTAAATTGGTCTAACTGGAAACTGGATATAATGACTGAAATGAATCATAATGGATTTGGTTGAGCCATCAAGCAGATGCTTATAGCTTAGTAAGTGACAGGGATAATCAAAGGTGGTCTTACATAATTCAACTATAGGAAAGATTCTTTAGCTTACTAAATCAAAGGAGAAAGAAAATTAAGTAATATGTGGCACATAGATACTTATTAAAAAAATGCATGGTCCTATATCAAGTGCCCTTTGTAGTGTTGACAATCTATCAGAAATAAATCTCAGCCCCAACACTATGGAAGAAGGTATAAAGTCTTTAACGAAACTTGAATTACTATATAAGACTCTTGTACATGCAAAAGGCTCTTAGGAGGAAGGAAAAGATACTTGACATGATGTTATGAGGAATGTCAAGGGATCTTCATCTTCAGTTTGACATATTCTTATCCTTTTGATCAATTATCCTTTTTGATGATGCATACATACATCTATTCAAAGAATATATACCAGACCCCTGCACTAATTTTTCCATTGATGTCAAAGGGAGAGAGATAGATAGTGGAGAAATAATGAGAAGATTTTTTATTTTTTTTTGGACATTTGGAAACCTTTTTTTGGAAATTCAAGATTAAGGGAGAGTTTGGAAGATCAAGGTTAATTTTAAAAGAGGGAGTTAAGGTTTGGAAGAAATAACTATTGTTTCATGATATGAAAAATGTTTTTCAAATGCATGTTGCCATCAATGATAAAGGGGGATATTGTTGTAAGTTTGGAATTATGTGATTATTAATACTAATTGGTAACATGAGCATGAAATTTACATACATCAGTTGATTCAGTTTTATTAGTGTTTTCATTGATTTCAACATTGAAGGGAAGCTTTTTTTGTGTTATCTATACAAATACTAACTATATCAAAAAGATGATCTATTAGAAGATTGGTTTTCACTGTTGATGGTGTTTTGGTTTAGTGCATCGGTTTTTGGGTTTGTACTTCACTGCAAGAAGAGGTATATAAATCTACACTTCTAACCATATCATTATGGTTGGTTCATGGAGCTATATTCAAGATCTCAAGAAGTTTGGTGAAGAGTACTAGAAGATATCATTGACAAATTTCAACTCTATATATTTCTATCTTCTTTTTGTTCAGTATAATAGTGTGAGAGATTCCACACTTTCTTAAGAAGAATTCCTTGATTTTGTAGTTTTGAAGGTAGTCTCTTTGATGTCGATGCAATCAAAAACTAAAGAAATATTGAATTTGAAAGGTGTGTATGTCACGAAGAGAGTGTATGTTTGGAAGTTTGTGTGATTAGGTCATGCTCCTAGCCAACCTATTACATGGTATGTGTTGAGAAGATTAAATACACTTTGTGGATGTTAATTAGATCTACCTTACATCCATGCCAACTTGAATTTAAGTATTATGTGGGTTATTAAAGTGGAAAGATTATTTTGAATCTTGTGTGGGGCCAGCAAAATCTATTTTGATTATTTTGTTTACATCTAATTAGGTCAACCTAATTGATCTGTGTGAATGTAATTGGATATATATACATGAGATATTTTGAATTGGTGAGTGAGGGTGTTAAGTGAAAGTGTGGGCATAAATTCCATATCAAATGAGAATAGTGTTGAATGATGTGAATATGTGAATTTTGTGGTAGATTTCAAAAATAAAAGTAGATTTTTTTTTCAACTGCTAAGTAGAGAAGTACTTCATATTCAGAGCTTCAAAGGAACCAAAATACAACACAAGATAGGTGCACTTCATATCATTTCATATTGTGGCAATGAGCCACACCATTTTTTTATTGTACTTAACTCTAGCTATGAGCCTTATAAGGATAGTGTGTCTTGGAAGTTCAAATGATGAAAAAGGGGTATGGTGCTATCATATGGTTTTAGGACATAGAGCACACTCACTTTCCAATTTCATTCAAGGATAACCCTAAAGATATCAATGCAAAGGAGAAAGATATTTTGTAATAAGGCTGTCCTAGGGGCTGATTATAAGCTAATAAGGACTTCACCACCAAGTTAAGACTTGGAAAGACAAATGTAATGCAATTTGAAATGTAAGATGAAATGCAAAAACCTAATTCAATGTAAAGCTTCACTAAATGACCTATAAATGCAAATGAAACAAAACAAAAAAATATAGAAAAGATTGTGTGCACCTAGAAGTCTGGAGATGACTAGAAGAAGGTCTAAAACACTAGAATTTCTACCTTTAATGTTGAGTGGGACTCATTCACCAAGCTGGGTGAATCAATCTAAAATTTGGGTTTTTGTGCAAGAATAAGAATCTTCCAAATGGGTATATGAATATGCAAAAAATATGTATTTTGACAAAAAATGGGACTCACTCGCCAAAAGTGTTGAATCGGTCTAGTTAAGGTTTTCTAAAAATTTGGGATCTAAATCTACTCTCCTCAGTCTACTCAATTTTTTCTTCAGGTCTCTAGGTTTGAATCTCTGTAAATCAACTTGCAAGTGTTCTCCAATGTTCTCCAAGGCTTGATGAAAATTTTGACAACTTTAGGCACTTTGACAACTTTTTCCAATCTTGCTCTTCAATGCTTCTTCAACCTACACTGGAAAAACACACACAAAAGAGAGGGGAAAATGTTGTTGGATTAGTGGATAGGGGTTTTCCTTGGTTAAACCACGTTTCAATAATCAAACCTTGAAATAGAATGAAATAGTAATGGAGAATGATGAATGAACAAACTATGATGTTACAACTCACCAAACCCTATTAATGAAGTGTTGCAAACATGTGTGAGATGGCTCCAATGGATGTAGACCTTGACTCTTGCTTTAATGTGATAGATCTTGAATGAAAAGCTAGGTTGAATCATAAAACCCTACATCACAATTGTTAGCTCAAAAACAAACATGATTCTTGATGCTTGAAGAATGCTCTAAAATTCTTGATAATTTTCTCTTGAAGACTATTGAATGCTCTTGTGAACTCAAACTTGCTATAAGGATGAATACTTGAATGCTTGAGGTGAAAATCAGTGAAAGAAACTTGTATTTATGCTCAATTATGAAAGAATTCCTGAAATTACAACACTACAAACTGACATTAGATCTAGGAGGATAAAATCCTACCAAAAAATTGAATTAATTTTGATTTTGGGCCACACGGGACTCATTCACCAAAGGTGGTGAATGAGTCTCACAAAGGCATAATTTTTGGGACCATTTTTAAAAATGCTTAGAAAGGTGTGAAACCAAGATTGAGACCCAAAAATCTAGGTGGGACTCATTCTCCCAAGGTGGTAAATGAGTCCCAAATCACTAAATCTAGTCCACACAAGGTGACAACACCTAAATTATGATTGGGCATTGATTTGTGTTGGGATTATCCTCAAAAAGATGCATTAAATGGGGATTGTGAATGCAAAATAAGGCCAATTAAAGAATAAAGAAGCCCAATTATTAATGAAAACCCTAGAAAAGTATGACAGTGTGTTATAGTAATTTAATACACTCTAAACAAGGCACCAATAAGCTCATTTAGTTTAGAAGGGCCCAAGACCCAATGTGAATATGTTAGACATATTACAACACTAAATCAAGGCCAAGTTAAAGGGGGGATTTTTTTGTCATTATAGCAATGAGCCCTTGTAAAATACTATATTTGAATATAATATATTGTGAGCTAATCCTCACTATTTTTTTCCCCAAATTTTGGGTTTTCCACATAAAAATCTTGGTGTTCATGTGTTTTCTGACTTTTTGGATGATTCATGTTTTCACCCTTAATTTCAGTTAACATTTTTTGGTGAATAAATAGTTTTTTGTTCAAAATATTAATAAAATACTAATTCAACCCCCCTCTTAGTATTCTAAATGTTCAACAAAAATGAATGAAAGCAAGAAAGGAATGATGAATGAACAACAATATGTAACAACTCACCAAACCTTAATTGAACCTTAGATAACAAATCTATAATATAGAATGAAGTGGCCTCAATGAATGTAGATCTTGACCATGAAAATTGATGTCAAATAATTCCTTGATATGCTTGAATTGATCTTGAACACTACATCAACAAATTAGCTCAACATGCATGATGCAATATGACTTTGACATGATGAAAGGAATCTTAAATATTGTAATAATCTTCAATATTCTACCCTTGAATTCCTTAGAAATTCTCTTGAAATGTTTTTGAATGCTCTAGCTTGATATCATGAAGTCTCAAAAACTTTCTAGGTTGAAACATAATGAAATTCCCTTGTATTTATACATATCTTATCATTAATTCCTGAAATTCAAATATCACAAGCTAACATTGAATTATAGATTTGAAATCATTAAAATAATTCCAAAAACATATTTCAAGGAGACGTCCTAGGTCTAAGTGAGGATCCATTCACTACAGGGTGAATGGTTATGTTGATGTTGTTTTTAGCACTGTAACAACTTAGACATAATGCAAGTATCATATCTCTCTTGAAAGGTAAATTTCTATCAACAAGCCTCAAGAAATAACCCCAAGGTCTCTAATGTCAGGTCTTGACAATGCTAAACAACTCAGTGATAATGTGAAAATGTTGGTAATCACAAGGGACCTTAAAAAATAACAATGCTGGAAGTATTTTATCATCAAATATAGCAATGTGGTGATACTAATTCAATCCTAAACTTACCAAGATTAAAAGAAAGATCAAAAGTGATAAGGGTTAAAGAGATCTAAACTAACTCCTAAGGTCAATAAAAACAATGATGAATGCTTCAAATGGATAGATCCCCATAAACCAGTCTTTTCTTGATCAAGGATAAGCTTACAACTACATAGAGACAGTGCAATCTTCTAAGGAAACCAAAAGATTTTTAGACTATGAGCATTCATCCACATACCCAATAACTGGTGCAACATGAACAAGTATCCATAGCTGAACTAGCATAATATATGGCTCACACTAACCTTACACAACAACTTACAATCAACAAATTGCCAAAATTATGAACCGAAGATCGATCAAACATCATTCACATTTCACCATAATTACAAAAGAATTGAAATCTAACATATAACATTAAGAATTAAGAGCAAGAAACCATAGACTATCGAATTTGAACACAAAGTTTTCCAAATAAAAAAAACCTATTGCATTAACTTCTCCAACAATTACAAAACAATTTCCATTTCACTTCTCTTCTACTACTACTAACTTGCAAAATCTAACTTCTCCTAACCTAGATTTCTAACTCTTTAAATCTAACCCCTTACAAATGAGAAGGAAAAGGCCTTTTATATATTTTACATTTCAATCTCAATGGCTAGGATTAAATCAATCCAATGGCACAAATTAATCCTCCAAAAGCATTAGGAAGTTACACGAAGTTGGATAACTCAGGATACATCATCAATTAATGAGAAAATTTAGTTACATCTTGTAGAAAATAAGAAATAAACATCTCCCAATGCATCTTCTAGACATCTCCTCTAGTTGTAGATAGTTTGGCATAGATTCTTAGGTAGGGGAATTTGAATAATTTGAATTTCACTCCCAAACACACTTTCATATGTAGGGGGGACTCAAATAGTTTTGAACATCCTTGTTTGGCATATTTTCTTATGTGGTTCTTCTAGAAAGTGTTGATGCATAGGCTCCTCCTTGATAATTACAACTTAATTTGGGACTCTCATTAGTTCACTTCACCTTCATCTAGTGTTGCACCCTCAAATTACATAGATTCCATTAGTCCTCTAAAATAAATATGATAATGTCATGAGAATTCATTAAATATAACACCCATAGGAATCCATTTAATACTTAACCATTAAGATCAAATATTCATCACTAAAAACATCATTTCTTATGATATGAATTCCTCATAAATGGAAAATATTTATTTTAAAAAAATTCAAAGTGTCAATCAATCAATCCCTAGTTTTTAGATGATAAAGAGACCCCGAAAAACTCCTTGTAAATTTTTCTTCTTAATCCCCGCAAATACACAAAATAATCATAAGATCACATAAAATGATTTAAATGAATTGATATGGATCATTTAAATGAAAAAAAATCCACCTATGAAAGCATTCAAACTTTTGTAGCCCCTTTTAATCAAGAAAATCAAATTGCAGGTCATGGATTTGGGTATTTTGATTGACACACTATGCCCTGACTCTGAATTTATTTAATATTGTGAATGGAAATCCATTTATTTTCCTGTTTGATGTGTCCTTTAACTACCCCATTAATGAAATAATTAAAATAAAAACAAAATCTTCATAACCTAATGTACAAATTCATAATCAGGGTATGTGCAAGATGATGATAGACCAAAAAGTGGTGATATGATGGGTATGTGTAAGGTGTGGCTGATGACTTCTCTTCAACCAAAAATTGATGAAATGAAAAGTGTTTTTAAAGGAGATTCTTAGCTTTCCACCAGTATAAATTTTTCTTTACTTTGAATTTAATAAATAATTATTATTCACTTTCTATTTGAATTATGACTAAAGTCCCAATTGATAGGCTGATTGAAAAACATCTATAGATTTCAAACGGTGTCACATTTTTTGAATCTAAAACATGCATCACATTCTATGCTTCACATAATATAGGATTAAGAAAAATAAATTGAATTTCATGAAGTTTTGACCAAGTTAAGGTGGTTAGACATACGAGTTTTTACATTTTTTAAAAGTTGTAATAAAAAATTCATAATTAATTATTTACTTGGAAAATAATTACAAAAAAATATGCATCACATTGGGACATGAGTCCTCTACTTATATCTAAAATATTATTAAAATATATTATCATTTTATTGTGGTTAGGGTGGTCAGAAAGATGCCTACTTATTTTTCCCTGAAATTTAAGTACTATTGCATTGAAATTTTAAATTTTCACCAAACAGATTTTTTTATAAATTTTGAAATAAACCTAGTAGTTTAGATACGACATTCAATTTGCTACAGATTCTATTCTTACATATTTTTGAAATAATATAGATAACCTATTCAAATTTTTATGTCAACTTACCTAACACTAATTTTTCTAAATTTTTTGCCACTTATGGGCCTATTTTTTCCATGATGATCCTTCACGTACCCATCATTAAGATCCCATTTTAGTACTCGGTCCTTTTTCAACCTGAAATATTTAAATTCCTTACAATACAATTTCCATGACCATCAGTATTTTTAGTTACAACCTCGAAGAATTCATTGTTCTCAGATATTTGAAGGTCACCCACCATCGCAAACATTATCCTCATACATCATATCATTTGTTATACACCCCAATTTGAAACCATCGTGTTCATTTCACTCTTTAAAATGACATTATAGTGATTATTTTTTTAACATTTCTTTCTAAAATGCATTCAAAGTTAGTTATGGAAGGGTCCTTCTATTTTCAGATTTGATATCCTCCTATATCCATGAATCTGTCCATTCAATGCTCAAGTAAAATACCCTAATTTTCTCAATAGTCCATAGTGATATTACACTTACCACCTGTGAAATGGATTTGTGTCTCCAACCTAAAAAAATTCAAGTGACAATATTTTACCACCTCACAATATTTTGCCCCTCATGGATTCGAATGTAAATCATTGTTGAAGATGCATAATACCATATCAAACCTGTTGAATATTTCATCATGTTAGAGCTCTCAAGACTCTTACTTCATTCCCCAATTGTTGATCATTTTGCATTTGTTGTTGTCATAGGCCGCATGTGTTGATTGGATAACTATGCACACGTTCATCCATTTATACTAATAGTTCACTCCACCAGCATACATACTCTTCAACAACCATCATCCAGATTTTTCATAAACAAAGGACAAAACATTGTTATCATAATAGTCTTATTCACTACAATCTCCACTTGAATATCATTAAATATTAAATTCCTTTAATCCATGAATAGAGGCAGATTCACAACCATTTGAATCTTTGTCTGAATCTTCACTTATGACTATATCATTCCATCATGGAACTGGTGCCTTCAATCATCATTCAATGTCTACCTATGTGAATAACATCCTTGCACTATACCTAATTATAGGCTCTCAAGAAATCTTTACCTTCAAGGATTTTGTGATTTCTAGGATTCGAAACATCGAAGGATTACTCAAACTTTAATTCTTTTGCTAAATTTAGATACAAACAGATTTCCTAAACTAAACCTCTTGTGTACCTTTTATTTCTATCAGTTTTAATGCTTTTGGGGATTTTATTTCTATATTAGGGAGAAATTTTCCTGTTATTTGCAAGTAGCATGAAACTAATTCCCAATAAACAATAGAGCACAAAGGAAACTAAAAGCAAATGAACATGAAAGAAAGTCACCTAGTTTTCAAGCCTCCATTGAATGACCTCAATTGGCCTTCTCCACATCTTGTTGAAAATTTTATACTTTCCCTTAGATTTGAAGTGCAACTATGACCTATTCCTTAGACAAGAAAAATATTGAAGTAATGTGAGTGCTCAAGTGTTCAAGTTCTCAAGCATGCTGAAAATAACTCTATGTTTATGTATGAATGATTCTGTGTCCCCAAAATGGTTTGGGAGAGAGCCTTTTAAAGAATTCCTAATTGACAATGGATGACCAGGATTAGAATTTGGTAAAGACCTAAGATCAATGGCTAGGATTCAATGTGATAAGGAGCATTATGGTTAGGGAAAAATTAGCTCAAAGTTAGGGAAATCCTTGAAATGAAGGGTTGAGATTTAATTGGAGATAATCAAATCAATGGTGGAGAAAAAGAGGTAGTTGGAATAATAGAAATTATTTAATTTTTGGAGGAAGGTTGACTTATGAATTAAATAATGGCTTAATTCATAAATGGGGATGAGACAAAAGATAATAAATAATTATTTTGATTATTTATTTGGTATGATGGAAAGTGGGTTAAATAAATAAATTTATTTAATTGAAGGATAAATGGTCATGTTACTAAATAATTAATGGTAATTATTTAATTGTAGGTGAGGGAGAAGTGTGGTTGTCATAGAAAAATTTGATATGCAAGTTTAGGCCATTTTTATGTGTCTACATTTTTCCCCTCTTTGACATAATGAAGTTTATCATGTTGTGTCAAAGAAAACAAGTCAAAAAAATATGCCCCAATGTGAAGGTGAGGAGAGGAATGATGACAAGGAGGTAGTGGTATTCCCCCTGAAGAGGATAGGCAGGTTCAAAGAACACAAGTGTGCTCTCAAAATGGATGAGAGGACTAGACGATGAAGGAATAGAAGAAATGTTAGCATGGAAGACATGGATGTTAGGACAAAAAAGGAATACTTCAATATTTTTCCAAATAACATCATAGGCATTGCATAATCATCATTGGGTGGTAAAATGTGAAAAATTGATAACAAACACCATGATATGGCATAGACCAAGGTGTGCAAGGTCATCCACTTGCGAAAGATAGGTAGTCGCAGGCAAGGAATGTCCTAACTCATACTAAGGGCCAAGTTGCCCCAGTCTTTTTGTCAAGACACACCAAAGATAATAATCAAGGAAAAATAGGTCATGAGACATATCACACCTCTAAATAGTTCATGGGACATCCTTGAGGTAGCTAGTAACATGAGCAAGAGACAAAACAATAAAAAGATAATACAAAATAGACCAAAAAAATCAACAACAATTCAATATGTTTTCCAATATTTTTTTGTCGAAGGTTGATTGCTTGATGATTTGAATAGTCTAATAGTTTTGATAGTGTGACAATGCCTCTCATCAAGAAGGACACATCTTAAAAAGGCCAATGGATATGTGATGGATCCTATCATTAGGAAAGACACATCCTAAAAAGGAAAATGACATTTTTGACAAGGCCCAATTCCAAGAAGGATGCATCATGGAGGGGACCATAAAGTGACTAGGTCGACATTGTTTTGGCATGTTGATTGATTTTCAACTTGATGATTGATTGGTCTATGTTGTCTATTGGTCCATGATTTGAATGTTGATGTTTCGATGATTGTCTTGTGTTTGAGTTTGACTATGTTTGAATTATTTGACTGATGCGACAAACCTTAAAGGACTGACCTAGGTGGCCTTGGGGGCTCATTGACCAATGACCTTGCCTACATCATGCACTCAGAGACCTCATAGTTCTACAAGGATGGGACAAATGTATTGAAAATGAACCAACATGTTTTGACTTGACCTGATGAACCCTAAGAGATTGGACCTAGGGGCCCTCAGGGGCACATTGAGGATGGCCTTTCCTACATAGAAAATGCACAAAGACCTCATAGTTCGACAATGACAAAGACTGGCCTAATTGACTCTGACTCTATTTTTGGAGTTTTGAAAGCTATTTGGATGTTTCTGTGTTTTTCGCATGTTTTGACTTTTTCTAGATTTCTTTAGGACATTTTTCAATTTTTAGGATTTTTTTAGGACTTTTTTAATTTTTAGTTCTGTTTTCAGGACTTTTTCTTATTTTAGGTCACTTTTAAGGACTTTTTCTATTTTTTAGATCATTTTTTAGGACTTTTTTTATTTTTAGGTATTTTTCCAAGATTTTTTTATGATTTTTAGGTTTTTTCTAGGACTTTTTAGGTCTTCTTTAAGACTTTTTTCTAATTTTTTAAGTCTTTTTTTGGAATTTTGTGATTTTTAGGTCTCTTTTTAGGACTTTTTTAGGTCTTTTCTCAAAAAAATTTTGATTGAAAAGACCATGTGTGATACCCACTACAGTCACATGATAAGAGGGTTTCCCTTAATCAAGTTTAGGATTAGCCAAGTTGAAGGGGATGGAAAAGGACATGCTTAGGAAAAAAATTAGATGTTATGCTAGACCTGATGTCATCGAATGTCGTGATGGTGTCAGAAGAGCAATGGTTTATTATGGAACAAGATAGATGGACTGATAATAGATGGCGAAGCAAAGACTAACTACACATGACACCTCTTTGCTAGGTTTTCACCATGGTACTTATCCAAAGTTCCACCGAATTGGTTTTCACTATTCAAAAATTTATTTCTCTTTACTCTTCTATATATATATATTTGGTGTCACAATGGCACCCGTTTTCCAGATTTTAATTAGGGTGAATTTTTTTTGTATTTTTGTATTTTATTTATTTATTTATTTTGGCCAAGCTTTCTGATGCTATGTGTAGAATTTACAGAGATGTAGACTATTGATGGGTTTTGTTAGTTGTTCCCCGTCTGGAGTGGCCAATTGGTATGCACAAGAACCAAATGAGGCAGTGATGATCTATGAGCCTAGCTAATTAGGCCCAAACTTGTCAGGCTTCTCTCTGTCAGATTGATTCTTCGGATTTTGTATTCAGGCCAAGTTGCCAATTTTAAATTTTTGAACCATTACTCTCTTATTGTAACTACAATAAAGGCAATTCTGATATGCCTGTAAATGATTTAAGGCATTTTTCTTTGTTCTTCTAACATTTCTAGCTCATGTAGTTGTGATTGTCAATACTCTTCATCATCGATGAAGCCCTTCATGGAGACTCTTAAAGATGGGATTTCGACCTTGATGGGAAAGATAACTTCAACTCCAAAGACCAAGGAAAATGGAGTGGATTTAGTAGGTGTGTGGATGCTGGTGTGATAGGAATATAGAGCAGGGTTGAGTTGTAGATGCTAGTCACAGCTAGTGTCATTGATAGTCTTCTTAAGAATTTTGATAATTGTCTTATTGTACGCCTCATCTTTATTGTTTCCTTGTGGTTAGTAGGGTGTGAAGAAATGGTGTTGAATGTGGAAGCATTAACAAAGCTCATGAATTTCTTGATTTTTTAAAGGCTAACTATTTTCTATGATAATGGAATATGGAACACCATACCAGCAAATGATGTAGCTGAGGATGAATTTGGAAATATGCTTGTCAGTTATGTATGTAAGGGGAATGGCTTCAATCGACTTGGTGAAATACTTAGTGGTGGTGATAATGAATTTATGGCTGTTGGATGAGGTGGGATGGATTTTTCCCACGAGGTCAAGTCCCCATTGTGGGAAGGGCCAAGGAGAAGTGATAGGGAGAAGCTCCTATGTTGGCACATGAATCAGGTCATTGTGTATTTGACATTAACAACATGTTCTTACAAACGCAAGTGCATCTTTTTCCATAGTCGACCAATAATACCCAAGTCTCATGATCTTCTTAGCCAAGGTTGGACCACTTGAATGAGATCTGCATATACCCTCATGTACCTCATGTAAGTTTGTTCATGCTTTGTTAGTGTCGAGGCATCAAAGAAGGGTATTGCCAAAGTTGTGGCAGTATAAGGTGTCACTGATGATGGTGTCTTGGGTAGCCTTGTATATAAAGGATTTGTCTTGGTTGTTTGAAAGGTTCGGGGGAAGGGTGTGGGACTGAAGGTAATCATAAATATCTTGATACCATGGTTAATTGGGACCAACAAGCTCACAAACCATTTCTGACTTTGGAATACCATATGCAGGAACCAATAGTTGCTCCACTAAGAACTTGAATTGTGACACATTGTTGAGAATGTCTAGGAGAGATCCAATCATTTCCATTGCATCTGATACCTTGTTTTGTGCCCTCGATATTTTTTCAAAATCAAGCAAGTGAAAATATGAGTGGAATCTATCAACCATGCATTTGTAGGGCATCAATTTCTCATCCTTGGTGTCATATTCTCCACTAACCCGATTGATGACCAACTAAGAATCTCCAAAGGACCAAAAGTTTCCTAATTTTCTATTTTATGGCCATTCGGAGTCTTGTGACAAGTGCCTCATATTTTGTAATGTTGTTGGTACAAGCGAAGGAAATTCAGAATGACTTAGGAATGGAGTCCCATTGTGGTGTGATGAGCTATATACCTGCCCCTGAGCCATGACCAATATGTGACCTATCGAAATAGAGCTTTCAAGGTGATTTGTGTTTTGTATGAAAGATAGACTCACCGGGGAAGTCAGCTATCAAAGGATGATCAGCTTGTATAGGTGTGTCTGCTATTGATCATCTATTACCTATCCATTGATTTCCTTAAGGTCGATGTATTCCATGTCATATTCACTCAATATCGTAACCCATTTTTCCAACCAACTTGTAAATGCCGCCCAACTGAGTAAATATTTCAATGGATCAATGTTTGCTACCAATTGTGTCTTATGATTTAGCATATAGTGTCTAAACTTCTAGGTATTGAAAACAACTGCAAGACAGGCACATTCATTAGGTGTGTATTTGAGTTCATATCCAACCAATGTGCAACTAATGTAGTATATAGCCCTTTCCTTCTCATCATGGTCATTTTGTGCAAGAAATGCCCCTATTTTTGAAGTGGTTGCAAAAATATGTACATGATTATTAATTTTCCTTCAATGGGAGGCATTAGGATAGGTGGTGACAATAAATAGTCTTTGATTTGTTGGAAGGATAATTGAAATTTATCTGCCAACACAAAGGGGATTCCTTTATGTAGTAGGTATTGGAATGGTTGGCACTTGTCTACTAGTTGTGTGATGAAGCATTGAATAGACTACAATATGCCTTGTAATGTCCTTAGCTCATAGATTCTTGTTGGTGGAGGCATGTTTAATATTGCTTTCACTTTAGCAGGATCTACTTCAATGCCTCTATGAGAAACTATGTACCCCAAAAAATTTCATGAAGCCACACCAAAGACACATTTCTTAGGGTTTAAATGGATCTTGTTTTCTTCTAGCCTCTTAAATTTTTTATCCAACACATTAAGGTGATCCTTGCATGTTAAGGACTTTTCCAAGAGGTACTCTACATAAACTTCAATTAGTGTATGTATGAGGTCACGAAATATCATTGTCATTGCTCGTTGATATGTGTCACTTGCATTCTTAAGACCAAAAGGAATATCATTCTAGCAATAAGTACCCAAAGGACATGTGAATGTTGTTTTGTGTTGATGCTCAGGGCTGATCCAAATCTAGTTATAGCTCGAGAAACCATCCATAAGGGACAACATCTTGTATCATGTTGTCAAATCAACAATGATGTCTATGTTGGGTAGTGGAAAATCATTCTTTGGGCATGCCTTGTTCAAATCATGAAAATCTATGCAAATATGGATTTGACCATTTGGCTTTATGATAGGTACAAGGTTCAATATCTAGTCTACATAGTCTATTGATCTTATGAATCCCACATCTAGCAACTTCTTTAGTTTGGCCTTTACTAGTAATACAATATGTGGGTGCATCTTTCTTAGGTTCTATTTGGTCGACTTGGCATCTAGAAGCAAAGGGAGATGGTACAAAACTAGTTTTAGATCCAGTCCTAGCATATCGACATAAGACCATGTGAAGTTAACCTTTCATTCTGAGAACTTTTGAAATTCAAGCATTTCTTCTTCTATCAAAGATGGGGTAGAGAGAACCATTTTGGGATCCTCTGTTGTGGCTATTTTAAATTTGATGGTGTCCTCAATAAGCATTGCCAATTTTTCTTGTGTGATGGGAAGAAATTCCAATCCTCCATCCTTGAGTACCTCAGAGAGGTTTTCACCCTCAGATACGTCCTTAATTTTTACTTTTGTATCATTAGTGGGTGCCTTATGGTTTTCACCTAAAGATGTGTCTTTTTTGTTTTATTTTTATTTTTTATTTTTTGCAACTAGAGTATTTCATAGTTTCCCCAAAGTATGTTGCACAATCTAGGTCTATAGTGAATCCTTCCTTGTGGTCCCCACTTGGTATGCCTTCATGAAGGCCCATGAATTTTGCAATAGCTTCGTCATTTTGAAATATGTCCATAGCAGGTGGGCCTTGTTGATCCCAATTGATGAGCTATGGGTAGATGAGGGAAATACCACCATTAGTGTTTGAAAAGGGTAGGGATGATGCAGAAAGAATGCAGATAGAGGTTGAAAGGGTGAAGAGATAATTTTCATCCTCAGATTCCCACTTGGATTATATCTAAGGATCATCTTCATTAGTGTAAAATACATCAAACTCATCAACAAAATAGGGAACAAATGGATTAGACTCATGGTCCATGGTGTCAGATGGCAAGTAAAATGAATCAGAATGATTGTCCATGGGGTCATATGGTTGGATAGACAAATGAGAATGATGGTCAATAGGATCAGAAGATAGTTCAAGCTTTTCATCATTTTGAGGGAAAAATAATCCATCCCATTCTTCTATTTTCCTTGTGATTTTGGGGTTGTCACTATTTTGTGTTGGATAGATCTTAAACATTTTCTAGAATATTTCTTTGAGTGTAGGTTCACCAGGTTCTAGGAGAAATTCATTAAGGAAAAATTCACTTAAGGATCTTTGAGAACCAAATTCACATTCATGTGAGTCAGCTTCGATGAAGGAATCCTTGATTATCTCAACAAATTTAGAAGCATTCACGCTCTCACCTAAAAGTACATTGGTACATTGATCGTCAGTTGCAAGTGGCCCTAACCCTAACCCAAGATACTTTGGTCTTCCAAAAGGCATTATAGGTTCTCGCCTTCTAGTTTTGTTTTTACCAAGGCCACTAGTTCCATCATAGCCTTTTGCATTCATTATTTCATAGCCTTTTTCCATATATCTATACTAGTGATGGGGGTGGATCATGTGGATCTTTTTAAATCCAACTTGATATTTCTTCAATGTCATCTTTGTCTAGTTATCCCCATTTTGTGAAGGTCATTGTTGGAGGAACCTTAAAAATATCTTTAGGTTCTATTTTGAAACAAGGTTGACCATAAACTTTGGGAGACTTGGGTATTTTAGTGAGGCAATAGGTTGTGTTCAACTTGTACTCTCCACACCCTTGGTCCTAGATCTTGACAATAGGATCGACACTTGGTATTGTGGATGACGTGGTGGGGGTTGAAGAAGTGGATGTTGGTGTGGAGGGTTTGGTGAGCATGGATGGGTCAATGAATTTAGAGGAAGTGTATGTTGAAGCTTCGCAGTTAATCAACACTTGGTGCTTAGAGATGCCTCTCAAATTGGTGCAATACTGGAATGGATAAGGGTCTCCATGTATGGTAATTTCATTGCCATCAAAAGGGAACTTCAAGCATTGGTAGTAAGTGGATGGTACAACCTTTAAGGCATGGTTCCAAGGTCGATTGAGCAAGATGTTGTATGGTAGTTCAAGATCCAAGACCTGACATGCTGTATCCACAATGATCAGCCCCACATAGATAGGAAGAGTGATGATACCTCTAGAGGAGTGTTCCTCATCATCATATTCCTTTATTACTATACTATTGGTAGCATCAACACAAGCATCAGAGAAGCCTAGTGCTTTGAAAAATTTTAGGGAGCATATATTCAATCTTGCTTTACCATCTACTAAGACTCATCTAACCTTGTGTTTATGGACAAAGACTTTGATATGGAAGGTGTCATTGTGAGATGATTTGGGTGAGGAATAGTCTTGGTCAGAAAAGGTAATGTGATGTGGAGAGGCCAAGTATCTAAAAATGGCTTTGAATTGGTTGACATTAATTTCATTAGGGATAGAGGAATCTTGTAAGGCTTTATCAAGTATGGCTTTGTGTGCAGGAGAAATGTGCAACAACTCTAGTACGGATATTTGAGCAAGAACTTGTCCCAATTGGTCAATAAGATTAAATTGTCCCTTGGGTTTGGCAGATGGACTGGGTATTGTGATCTTTGGTTGTCTAGGAGGAGGAGGACCAACTATTGTGACTTTACCTTGATGAGTGGTAACGTTACACTCCAGTGTCTTCTTAGTGGTGATGGTATTGACATGTTCATTAGCCACTCAGAAGTGATTAATGATGGGTCTACTAGAATAGTCAAAGGTGGTGTGAGCATAACTAGCTTGATTGTTATAATTATTTGGCCCTAACATTGAGGGGTTGGTTCAACCATGGTCCTATAGTGGGTTTTTTATGAATTGTATGGTTTGCATTTGTCAGAAATTGTTGACCGTCTGCTTCAATGGCATGACTTTCGATAAGATCCTATATGAGATTTATTAATTGTCAATAGGAAGAAGTTTTATGCCCTTTTATTAGATGATAATCGCAAAATGCATTATCATCCCACCATGATAACTTGATCTACCCAGGGTCATAGGGTTTAGTGTCCTGCAATATGATGATGTTCTTTTGAAGGAGCTTCTTGAGGACAACCTCAACTGGTTCACCCAAGGGGGTGTATGTGTGTCTCTTTGGAAATATTCTAGTTTGATGAGGTTTCCCTTGGTCTAGTTTGATGGGATTATTTTTGATGGCATGTGCGATGGGTGTCAATGTTTTCAATGGTGCATTTTGGGGTGGAATTCCTTTGAGGATGATCACAGGACTTGTCGCATTTACTACTTTTGTGTCAACAGCTCCATCATTAGTGATATGTTTATTTTTGACCCAATATTTATTTTTGTCATTGGGAGCATTTGGGTTTGTGTTTTTCTTTCCATATTTGAGTTCTCTTTGGAAATTATGGATTTTTCAAGTTGAACTCCTTTTTCAACAAGGTCGGTGAAAGTGTTGTAGCAATGGACCTGTAAGCCATATCTTAGTGGTCCAAGAAGATCTTGAACAAACATGGTGAAATTTTCTCTTTTTGGTATCTCCATAAGGTATCCACTTGCTAAATTTCTCCACCTAAGGAAAAATGGAATAAATTTCTTGCTCATTTCTTCTTGGTTAGTTCTACATAATGAGGCAATGTTGATGTCTGTGTGAATGTTATAGGCATAATTGTCAAAAAAAATTGTTAGAAAATTCATCCCACAATTTTATTCCTTTAGGTAACTATACGAACCATTCAAGTGTGTGACCCACGAGACTCCTAGGAAAGAGTCTCATCAGATAAGTATGTTCATAGGAAATGTCTACATAGTTAGTTGTGAATTCTATTATCTGTTTGATTGGATTAGTTTTCCCTTTGTATTTAGAAAATTTTGGCACCACATATCCTGGTGGGAACAGTGGCATGTAAAATTTCATGTCAACTGGATACGGGCATAGGTCATATGACATGTGGGCCCTTTTTTTGAAATTTGTAGGTTTTCCACTTGTTTTTGCAAAGCTGCAAGTTAAGTTGTGAGTGCATCCACTATGGGGTTTTTTGTGGCATCACACATGCTAGTGATAGGTATCCCATGAGTTCCCACTTGTTTTGAGGGGATGTTCTGATTTCAGATATATTGTTGTTGAGACATGTGTGGAACATTTGTATTTTTTTGATATTGGGTGTTTTGCATGGGACGTGTTGTTGTTGTGTATGGATGTGAGATGTATATGTAGGGATGTGTGTGCCATTGATGTTTGTTTATATTTGTGGAATTTCATGACCTAAAATGTTTTGATGTGAAAATGTACTCATGTGTTGCAGTATTTGATTTCCTTGTCCAAATTGATAATTGTGGCCATGTGGAATGTTTTTGTTTTTCCTTTTGGGAATATGGATGCTGATATTGATGTGTGATGAAGTGTGAACATTTGGTTGGGGACCTTGAAGAGTGAACTATCTCTTGTTCCTTCCAAGGGGGTGTAATGAATTTTTTCCCATGGCATTAGTTGAGGATCCATTCAAAGGATTTGATGATGTTGTTCCCATGGTGCTAGATGAAGATACAAATATGAGGTTTGAGGTGTTGGTCCCCATTGTGCTAGTTGAGGTCCCAAAGGTAGCTCCCACAATTTGTGATGGAATTGTGGATATTTTTTATGGAATTGAATGTGATGTGGCATTGGCTAGGGTTGATGTTCCCCCAATGGATGTTGTGTTGACCATTTTTGAAGTGTTTTGAGTGGTGGTGGTGGTGCCAATGGGAATAGTGTTAATGGTGTTCATGGTACTTTGCGTGGTGGTACCAATGGGGGTTTTGTTTGCATTTTGTTGTGGTGTGGATAGGGGTTCACTTGTTTGAGTGGTATGGTCAAGAGATGCTACTCTAAAAGTGTTAATGGAAAACCCTCGTGGCAATGTAGCCCCTTGGTCTAGAAGAATGGCTAGGTATCTATCTAAGTCTTGGAGGATTAATTCTTCCACAAAGGAAGCCATGTCAGGATTTTTTGCAGTTGCTTCTAGGTCTTCCACAAATACTTGTCCATTTTGTGTCTTTATATGAAAGGTTCAAATGGGTTATGTGATGAAAATGGCATGTTCATGTCACTAAAGGGGTTCACGAAACGTGCCCCCATGACTGTGTTTGAGTTCATGTCATATGAAAAGTTATAAGGATTATTGCCTTGTCCAAAAGGGTCGACTTGTCTCCTTTTCCTTTGTAGTCTTGTTTCAACCATGATATAAGTCTTGCTCAAATGGTGGAGGATGGAGGATGATCAAACCTATGTATGCAAATGATATGGCACTATTTTTTTTGGATTTTTATAATAAGAAATGGAATAAGGACAATACAACTATGTTTTTGGTGTTTTCTTGAAATAAGGGATGCAATGATGATATTGTCTAAAGAGGATTCCAAGTGTAATGAGGGTAATGAGGAATAAAATGAGGATTTCAAATGCAATGGGAATAATGAGGACTAAAATGAGGATGTGGAAGACTAGAGTGTTCTAATGTAAACACAAGGAGCTCCAAAGTGCACTCAATATTAGTAGACTTTTTCAAAGGTTTCCTAACCAATCAAGGTGTGGAAAATGCCTCAATTTCAATTGCCAAGGAAATATTTGTATGACTAATGGAAATGATAAGATGACAAGGTGAGATTCCAAACTATACTTATGAGTTGGAATTATCTCACAAAAGGACAAAGACTAAAAATGAGATGATTTTGACCAAGTACAAAGACAATCTAATTTTCAAAGCAAAGGTTTGACCAAGAATGAAAAGTTTATCTATTCTAAATTCTATAAAATGAGGACCTATGAGGTTATTTATGCTCAAAAATGATGGTTGATTCTAAGGTGTAACTAAAAAGTGCAATGGAAAGCTAAATGCAAACTAAAAATGCAAGGAGCATTTGAGCAATATTTTTTTCTAGTTTTGAAAAGAGATTGCAAAAAAAAGGTGTCTAAAAAATAGTTTGGAAATGTTTGGTCTTGAGTTTTGACACTGGTGACAGAGATTTTTCAAATTGACAGGCAATTGCATCATTTCAAGTGACAAATGTGTTGCAGTAAGACAAATGCATCTCAATTTTAACAAATCCTTTGTTCTGGGTCATAGATGCAGTTCAACAGATCGACTACATTGCACAATGAAGTAAATGTAGTGCAATATAGTCAGATGTGTAGACTCTGATAGGAAAAGTGGTTTATTAGAAGACTGCATTGCATAGAATCTTGAATGTGGCTCAGAATGTTGAATGTGTTACACAAGACAACAAATGTGTTGTAACATAGGAAAATGCATTGTTCTAAGTGTCAAATGTGTTTTAATAGGGCAGATGTGTTGCAAAAAGTCTTAGATGTGTTCTAGTTTGTAACAGTGTCTGGTTTGTGTGCAATTTTTGGCCAATTTTTTAACTTGTTTTAGTCTGAATGTGTTTTTCCAAATTGGTAAGGATGTTTATTTTTTCATTGTTTCAAAAAACACTTGGAAAACACATTGTATTTGAATGTTTTAAAATCAAGCACAATCCTAGGGTTGGCAAGGACTATATTCTCCAGATTCCATGTGGGTTTCACCAACCACACTTATTCTTAGTAAGTGATTTAGAAGCTTCGCCACATAGGCTCCCCCTTACATTGCACTCACTTCTTTGGTCAACCAAGCTTTGAGCCCCCATAAATTTTCCATGGCAGGCTCTTCACCTCTACAAAGAACTCGGAGAATGTGGATGCCTTGTCAACGACCGTTCCTACATCAGTGAATAGATAGGGTTTTTTGCTTCTACATAAACTTTTTAGTTCGGGAACCCATTCGAGTGCCACACATGAGGAAAGATTAGCTCCAATAAGGAGGAATCCCAACCTATAGAGGTTATGCTCCATAGGGTTTATGGGGATTCACTTTTTTGTGTGACACATCTTCACTCGTAATCCTAAGTTTTCCATTAGGATTCACATGTATATACCAATTGGGAGTAGCTTGGCTAAAAATCTTCGTTTCCAGTTTGAGTTGCCTTGGGGTGAGTACTTTTTCCCACTAAGGAAGGCCCAATTCCTAGAGTTAATAATAGTTTCTCTTGCACCTAGGATTGCACAAGTGCACAAGGGGAGAGGATACTTCCATTATTGAATTAGGGTTACACAAATTTGAAGACAAGATAGTTCATTGTAATTTCCAAATCCAAATGTGTGGGTGGGTATAAAAAATGTCTAAAGGTGTTTCTGATTCTCAAGATCACCAAATCGCATGAGAGAAAAGCATACACACCTAGAAACAAAATCCAAACCACAAGACAATGCAAGCACTTGTAAATTTTAAACTTGCTTATGATGTCAAATCAAGCACTTAAGTTCTTTTTAGGCCCACTAATCATTCTATATGTGGAAAAGGCACTTAAGATAAAACAAACAAAAATAAAAGCCCTGCAAAGCATGATTAGTAGTTTGGAGTCTCCAATCTTTGACAAGCAAAAATTGAGGTTTTAAATTCCAAAGTGTGGACATTCGAACTTGCAAAAAGGTCAAAGATTAGTCACAAAAAATCAAAATTAAACTAGAGAGAAAACCAACACCAAATTTAATAGAAAAATTAATCTAGTCTAGAAATCTAATTAATCTAAGTTATAAAAGGTTTAAAACCTAAGTCTAATTTTTATTTTTTTTTAAAAGCTAGATTTAAAGCTAAAATGTTAAACCTAATTAAATCTGATTAATCTAAAATTCAAAAATCGAAAATCTAAAAATTAAGCTATACTAAATATCTAAGATTTAAGTAAGAATCTAAAAAAAATCTAATGAAAAATCTAAAGTTACTTGAAGTCTAATCTAATTAAAAATGTAAAATCGAATTAAGAATTTAATCTAATCAAAATCAAAGTCTAGATTAAATTAAAATCTGAAAGTCTAATTAAAAATCTAGATTAATGAAAATCTAAGTAAAAAGATAAATCTAATCAAGATTTAATCGAAAATGTAATGAAAAATCTAAAGGTAAGTAAAGTTTAATATAATTAAAAATGTAAAATTTAATTAAGAATTTAAGCAAATTAAAATCAAAGTCTAGATTAAATAAAAATCTAATTAAAAATCTAGATTAATGAAAATCTAAAGTTAATTAGAGTCTAATCTAAGTAAAAATTAAAAACTAATTAAAATCTAATTAAATTAAAAAATAAGCAAAATCAAGATCTAGATTAAATTAAAATCTATTTAAAAAAAGAAAAATCTAAAAATTAATTAAATATTTAATTATAAATCTAAATTATAATTTTGAATTAAAAACCTAAATCTAAAACATAACTAAATTAAAATCTAAACTAAATGAAAATCATAAAAAAAATTCTAACCTAACTTAAAATTAAAATCTAAAGCGAATGTGAATAAATTAAACTAAAACCTAAACTAAATTAAAACCTAAACTAAAACGAATGTAAATAATGTACTCCCAACCAGCTATTAGCCACAACAATAAGGTATGTGCAGGATCATGATGGGCCAAAAAGTGGCAACATCATGGGTATGTGGTTGACGACTTTTTTTAACCCAAAATTGACGAAACGAAAAGGGTTTTTAAAGGAGATTCTCAGATTTTCACCAATATAAATTATGCTTTACTTTGAATTTAATAAATATTATTATTAATTTTCTATTTGAATTATGACTAGATTCCAAATTAATAGGTTGATTGAAAAACATCTATAACTTTCAAATGGTATCACATTTTTTGAAGTTGAAACATGTGTCACATTCTATGCTTTGCATAATATAAGATTACAAAAAAAATGAATTTCATGAAGTTTTGACCAAGTTACAGTGGTCAAACATACGAGTTTTATATTTTTTAAAAGTTGTAATAAAAAATCATAATTAATTATTTACATGGAAAAAATTACAAAAAAATATCGTCACATGTACATGAGTTCTCTACTTATATCTAAAATATTTTAAAAAATATTATCATTTATTGTGGTTAGGGTGGTCAGAAAGACACCCACTTCTTATTTTTTCCCTGAAATTTAAGTACTATTGCATTGAAATTTCAAATTTTCACCAAATAGATTTAAAAAAAAAAAAAAACCTAGTAGTTTAGAAACTACATTTAGTTCACTACATATTCTATTCTTACATACTTTTGAATTAATATTGATAACTTATTCAATTTTTTACGTCAAGTTTCCTAACTCTAATTTTTCTGAATTTTTTGCCACTTAAGGGCTTGTCCTACACATACCCAATACACGACTTTGATGAGAATAAAATAGGTTTACTGGTTAATGGCTTTAAATATTCATGTGCTGCAATAGAATATTTTGTGGAGACTCTTCGTTGTTGGCTATTGGAGAGCATTAATCTATGTCACCTTTGTCAAAATTAGCATTAAAAAGAGAAGGTTCTCTCAACTATGCTCCCTGCTATGACACCCAAGCAAATAGGAAAAATAATTAAGATAGAAACTTCTACCACTGATGTCCAGTCTTCAGTTTGGGAATGTTATTTTGAATATTTTGTCTTCAAGCATGTGTGCAACCAACGGAGCCACATAGCCATCCAAAGTTGGAAACATCACTGACATATGAGGGACAACAAAATCGTCGAAAAGCTAGAAGTAGCTTCGACTTGTGTTAGCTGTTGAGGAAAAGTTGTGATGTTGGCATGGTCAGGCAGAAGTTTTCAACTTCAATACTTCAAAAGAAAAAAAAATGGCAATCACATTTAAGCAAAAACATCATCAATCACATTTATTTCCACCACACTTCAAAAGAAAAAATGTCATGTAGAATAAATGAAAGCATGCCATGGATTCAACCAATGTTCGATGTAGTGAATGTGCTCCTTGTGTTAAACCATCTTTTGGCACATAATTGAATGATCTCCATGTGTTCAACCAATTTCAATTGTGCATACCTCTATGCAAAAGACGTGTGTTGACCTTCAATCGCTCTTTCACCCTTGTGCAACAACAAGAGAGATCATTGCAAATGGAGGTGGAAATAAATGGATTGCTCAGCGTCAGAAGCAAACATGGTCATGAACATCAGCTAGAGTACAAACTAATGCCAGTAGAGATGAGAGTGTAGTATTCCATGCCTAGAGTGGGGTCTATTTTCAAACTAAATACAATTGATTGAACTCTTTTGAAACAAAATGCATATTTTTGAAAACTAACCAAGCCAAATCCAAACCAAAAGCCGAAGCTACAACCTACTATGCACACACTGAAATTCCCATGTTATGAGTTGATGAACACCAAGTTATGTTATAACAACAACTACAATCTTTCACAACTACATCTTTTGCACTTCATTCAGGAATATAAATCAATTTATTTGTTTATAGCTACAAAATTTTTAGAGCTACAAAATTTATTGTGATGAATCCATATGCAATTGTAGCTTCATTTATTGTTTCTTTTACAACTTAATCTTGATTCAAGAAGAGGTACTCAATACCAGATCAATTTCATTTTAAATGGTTATGATCTATATGTCCAATCAGACTCTTGCCTATTAAAAATTGAAATTGCATACAATGGTTTCATGCACCTAGGAAGGGTCTGTTAAGATTCAAATGAGACCATGGTTAATGATTTAATTGTAATGTTAAGAAATATTGATATTATTTCATGAACACATCTTCGGATAGAAAAGGTAGCTCAAATCAAACTTGAAAATAGAAATAATAAAAATGTATGGCACAAAAATTAAGCAAAAAATTATCAGAGAGTTATGGCACCGAAATTTACTAGCTGATGCGATCAAAGATATATCATATGACAAAACTATTTCCAAAAGTCAGGAATTTACCGGAGATATATTATATCAAAATCAACCAACAAAATCTCAAAGGATTCTACAAAACTTTCATCACACAAAACCTTTTAGCCTAGAAAAGCTTGTCGGGTTCACCAAATGTATTAGGGAGAAATTTTCATGTTAGTTGCAAGTAGCATAAAACTAATTCCCAATCAACAATAGAGCACAAAGGAAACTAGAAGCAAATAAACATGAAACAAATTCATCTAGTTTTCAAGCCTCCATTGAATGATCTCCATTGGCTTTCTCCATCTTGCTGAAAATTGTATAATTTCCCTAAGATTTGAAGTGCAACTATGACCTATGCCTTAGACAAGAAAAATATTGAAGTAATGTGAATGCTCAAGTGTTCAATTTCTCAAGCGTGCTAAAAATAACTCTATGTGTATGTATGAATGACTTTGTGTAGATAAAATGGCTTGGGAGAGATCCTTTTAAACAATTCCAAATTGACAATGGATGGCCATAATTAGAAGTTGGTAAAGCCCTAAGATTGATGACAAGGATTCAATGTGATGAAGAGCATTAGGGTTAGGGAATCATTATGTCAAAGTTAGGGAAAGCCTTGAAATGAAGGATTCAAATTTAATTGGAGATAATCAAATCAATGGTGGAGAAAAAGAGGTACTTGGAATAATATAAATTATTTAATTTATGGAGGAAGGTTGACTTATGAATTAAATAATGGTTTAATTCATAAATGGGAATGACAAAATAGATAATAAATAATTATTTTAATTACTTATTTGGTGGGATGGAAAGTGGGTTAATTAAATAAATTTATTTAATTGAAGGCTAAATGGTCATGTTATGAAATAATTAATGGTAATTATTTAATTGTAGGTGAGGGAGAAGCATGGTTGTCATAGAAAAATGTGATATGCGGGTCTAGGCCATTTTTATTTGTCTACACTTTCTTCAAGAAATCCTCAATCTGGTGGATTCCTTGAATGCTCCTCCCTTCAGGAATTCCATACGTGGATGGATTTTTTGAAACACCATCTTATATTACATTTTATTCTATATTTGCCACTTTGATATCATCTACACCAATTTTCTTCAGTCATATAATCCTGCAAATTTCATACCTTAATTCCATATTCTCCATAAGTTTTGACCCCCACTTGAATCATTATGGGCATAGTAGAAACCATCATACCATATCTAGCTCGATACACCAAGCTCTTATGTTTACCACACATCATCCTTTGACAATCAATTCCTTAGCTTGGTACTTAGATCAGCACACCACAAGTAACTTCATGGTTTTATTCTAAGAACACCTCCAATTTTAAAATAATAACCATATACATTATATTGGACAATTGATCATTTTTTCTCTGATAATCAGAAACTTGCTTGGTCTAATTTATCTTCATTATTTGCACCCTGGGAATTGATAGAAAATTTTCTTCATACAACACTTCTTTATATCGACCATCTGAGAGACTACTTAAATAAAAACAACTTAAAACACCACCATTTATCACTTGCTTCATTCTCAAATCTCATCTTGGTGTTCTTCATTTGGAACATGATGAACTCTTCAAATAATTAGAAGCTTTCATCAGATGTTTGTGACTATGTTTCGTTCGCTTGGCCCTTTTATCTCTTGAAATTCATCAAACAAAGTTTTAGTGATATTATATGTGGATCTAGTAAGCCATATATGTGATTCAATGATTCAACCACAAACTACCATTTCTTGTGAAATTAAGATCATCACAAATTTCCAATTGATGAAAATTTCCAAAGGCAATCCTTCTCCTTAAAGGCATCATCTATTTATGAAATTCCTACCACAAATTTGATCGCATATATTCCAAGACCTAATGAAATAAATGGGTTCCAATTCATTAACATATTCATGATTTTTAGTCTTCAGTGATTTGTCTTCTTAGGGAGTTTTCCATCTCAAGGAATCCAACACCTCCTAGATTTTTTGAGCTTTTGTTCTTTTAGATAATCTGCCTCTAGTCATATTTTTTGAAACTTTATCCTTTTTGAAGATTTTCATCCTTTGTGGAATCCGCCTCATGGAGGATTTCCTGAACTTTATTCCTCTCAAAAAATCCTCCCATGACTAGATTCTTTGAAGCACATGAAATCCAAATACCTTTAAAATCTTAAAATGTCCATTTCTTCTTTGTTCTAATTTTTCAAAGATTCACCCCTTCAACTCATGATCATAAATGATAGTCTTCTTGATGTGTTTCAGTTTATGGGTACTACACCCACTCTTGTCATCTAGCTATCCATGGACTCAAGCTCTTGGTCAATAAGATTTGCTTCCTTCCAATTCTATGAATATAGTAAAGACTAAGAACATAGCTCCAAGCTATTCCATTTCTTGTGTCTCACTAGGTGATACAATTCCTTATTAAATTTGTAAGATTTTGCACCCTCTATAAATAACTAATCCCTTAAAGTGGTGATAGTTAACAATGGTGTCTTCATTTCAATCGTAGGGATTACTTTTATCTATTGGATTTTTAACAACCTCAAATACTTCCTTTCCACCCTATTGACTATGAGCTAATTCTCAACCTTATAGTGCACCTATATAGCTTGCAATCCCTTTTAAGGACTTCAATTAACCAAACACTCTTCTATTGGAAACAAGCAACACTAAGGGGGGGGTGAATTAGTGTTGTGCAAAAATTAAATTTATTATTCTGATCTTTAACCCACTTAAAACATTCAACCCAAAAAAATATGCATGAATAGAGAGAAAACCACCACAACACCATAACACAAGGATTTTTATGTGGAAAGCCTATTAGGGGAAAAACCGTGGTGAAAAGCCAATCCATAATATGATATGAGTATACTCAAAAGGAAAATTACAATGTGAGAATGCACTTGCAATCAAGCTCACTGCTTAATATAGAAAGGCACAGTTCCTTACAAAGATTCAGATTAGCTCCCAAAGAATGAATTGAGAGAGTAGCATCTAATAATGCTTGATTATAGTTTTGGTTAGGCTCAATAGTTGACCTTCTATCCTTTTGACTAATTTTGCACTTCTACTCGCATCACAAAATCTTTAATGCATAAGTCAGCTTCAATAAGACTTACAAATATTTATAACTATTGGCTCAAATCATGAATAATATTCAATGTGCATCCACAATGGTCAGTCACAACTTAGATCACATTATATCATCTGGGTTGGTCACTAAACACTGATGAACATAAAGATATCCAACTGGATCTCCATATTTTCACAAAACTTGAGACGAGGCACTTAGATATTTAGATAACACAAGACATGCATTAATCAACCTCCCATGAGATGCACAACTCAAAAGAACAACAAAAAATCTATGTATCAATCGATGAACACAAAACTGTCGGATGTTATGTTCTTCCTTGAGTGACTTCAATTTGTCTGTTGGTATGAGCAAATAATGATGTGCACATCCAATCACCAATTAGGGTTTAGATCAATGACAACACCAGAAAACATTTACAGTGTCTCTTGCCAACATTCCCCCCCTTTGGCATTGATAGCAACACTTAGTGAAAAATTACTAAGTGTTAGATCAGTACCAAGATATGTGCAAAATCATCATGGAGAAAGGAGGCCCTTAAGTTGATGCAAGAGCATCCAGTGGTGTAAGGGCAATCTTGCATCACCCAAAAATAGTTAAATTTCAAGTTTCTTAGTTTTTAGATGTTTTTAAATTTTTGGATACCCGTTTCGTCATAATGAAATTCCCAATTTATGGTTTTTATTTTCTATTCCTGGGTTGAAAGATATTGAAGTTTTAGTTTCCCAGATTTGCACCTAAAAATCTTTCGAGTTAGATTTGAGGCACTTAGAGTTCCCAGAATGGCCCCGAAACTTGCCGAAATTGGCGTGGTTGATTTCAAGCGCATTATTGACTTCAAGACCTTTCCAACAGTTCAAATGGTTTGTGAATCGGAGTCCCTGATCAAAAGTTATGGCCCTCGGAAGTTGGCGCACTTTCTAGAAGATACAATTGCAAATGTTCTTTTGAAATTTGAACTTCAAGTTGTAATTTTTCGGCGTTAAACCGCCTAAACTCAAATTTGAATGTTGATTTGGCTCCAACTAAGGAGGAGCTCTATTTCTGGGCAGGTTTCTAATTTTTGAGTAACTTTTTGGGGACAAGCTCGCATATTGCAAAAAGGTGATTTTGTAGCTTTCTATAACTTGCATGTGTTGTAGAACTTGAGGATTTGAGATCCCCTACATGTAAGAAGTTCTATTTTCTAAATAATAAAATTATTCTCTTGTTTGTGGGTTATTTTCTAAATCTTGGGTTGTGCCCTCATCAAGTGGTATCAGAGTGAGTTTTCTTGAGCGTGTGGATAGATCGCCAATCATGAGGCAGTTCGCACCAGAACCGTGGTTGTGGGTCGAGGTCAAGAAAGATGCCTCCAAGAGTGATGCCTGGTAGGCGTGGTGGTGCCAGAGGTGGTTGAGGTGGCAGAAATGCTAGTGGAAGAGATGCATTGGCAACCCTCCAGAGATAGATTGACGCATTACAAGAGCAGTTGAGAAGAGGGTTAAACCTGAGGGAGGAAAGTGAGGATGAAGGAGAGGAAGAAGGTTCAAATGTAGAAGAGGAAGAAGAAGCAATTGATCAAGACCAAATGCAGCTAATAAGGGCCATTTCAAAGATTGAGAAAAGACCCAGAGCAAAAGTCCCCAGTTATTCCGGAAGTCTGAACCCAGAAGAGTTGATCGAAGAGGCAGAGGATGAGGGAGATATGGAAAAGGATCTGGAAGAGGTGGTTTCAAGACCAAAGAGGGCCTGCACGAGTGGTTAGTCATTCCTTTTGGGCTAACCAATGCACCAAGCACATTTATGTGGCTCATGAACGAGGTACTAAAAGAATTTCTGGGAAGTTTTGTTATCATGTATTTAGATGATATTTTGATTTTTAGTAAGACGTTGGATGAGTATCTGATGCATATTCGGAGAGCCTTTGAGAAGTTAAGAGAAGAGGAACTATTGATTAATCTGAAGAAGTGTAGTTTTGTGAAGAGGGAGTTAGAGTACTTGGGGTTTATTGTCTCAGCAGAAGATCTCAAGATGGACCCAGAGAAGGTGAAGGCTATTCTGGAATGGCCTACCCCAAGAACTGCTACCGAGGTGAGATCTTTCCATGGTTTGGCTAGTTTTTATAGAAAGTTCATTAGAAATTTTAGTAGTGTTTGTGGACCCCTGATTGAAACAATGAGAGGGGATAGAAAAGAATTCAAGTTGAGCACTGGAGCGGCAAAGAGTTTTGAACTGTTGAAGCAGAAGGTAACAGAGCAACCTGTTCTAGCCCTCCTAAATTTCAACAAGGTGTTCCAGGTGGATTGTGATGCCAGTGGTTGTGCCATTGGAGCAGTGTTGACCCAAGAAGGTAAGCCCATTGCCTATTTCAGTGAAAAGTTAAATGATGCCAAGAGAAAGTATTTTGTATATGATCAAGAATTTTATGTAATAGTTTAAGCATTAAAGAAATGGAGACATTATTTGTTGTCGAAGGAATTTTTTCTATATACTAATCATTAGTCCTTGCAGTACCTAAATAGTCAGGAAAAATTAAATCAGAGGCATATGAAATGGGTAGAGTTTTTGTAGAGTTATACCTTTGTTTTGAAACATAGGAGTGGAAAGTCAAATAAAGTTGCAAATGCCTGAAGTAGGAGGCATACATTGATGAAAAAGATGCAGATTGAAGTGGTTGGGTTCAATGAACTTAAGACACTATACGCAGAAGATCCTAATTTTTCAGAGGCATGGAAAGCTTGCAAGGAACCTGTTACAGTGGACAGGACAAGGTGGCTGGATTTCATAATCCAGGATGGCATGTTATTTAAGGGAAGTCAATTGTGTATCCTAAGGAGTTCCATGAGGGAGAACCTAATAAAGGAGAAGCATAGTGGAGGAATGGCAGGACATTTTGGTTGGGATAAGACCATTGCCATTATCAGAGCATTATTATTGGCCTCAGTTGTCATAGGATGTGAAGAAGTTTCTACAAAGCTACAGGGTATGTTAGATGGCTAAAGGAGTGAGCCAGAATACAAGCTTATATCAGCCCTTACCTGTACCAGAGAGGCCATGGGAGGATATAAGTATGGACTTTGTTCTTGGTTTTCCAAGGACACAATGAGGGAATGATTCAGTCTTTGTGGTGGTTGATAGGTTTTCAAAGATGGCACAATTCATTCCATGTCATAAGACCCATGATGCAGTCCACATTGCTGACTTATTCTTCAAAGAGGTCATGAGACTACATGGTCTGTCAAAGAGTATTGTTTCAGATCGTGACACCAAATTTGTGGGGTACTTTTGGAGGACCTTGTGGAAGAAGCTGAAGACATAGTTGAAGTTTAGTTTTGCACACCATCCAAAAATATATGGGCAGACAAAGGTTGTTAATAGGAGTCTGGGTAACCTACTGAGATGTTTGGTAGGAGATAAACCCAAGGGATGAGACTTGATCTTACCCCAGGCAGAATTTTCTTACAACAATTCTGTTAATAGAAGCACTAGTAGATCACCATTCCAGATTGTGTATGGAGGTAGCCCCAGAATAGCTCCAGAATTAAGGAAGATGGACCGAGAGAAGAAAATAAGTGTTGAAGCCGAAGATTTTGTAGAAGACATCAAAGATATACATGAGAAGGTAAGAGAACATATTAACAAAATGAATATGCAGTATAAGGCTAAGGCAGATTAGAAGAGGAGATATAAAGAGTTTTAGATTGGTGATGAAGTGATGGTCCACTTGAGGAAAGAAAGGTTTCCAGTGGGAACATATAACAAATTGAAGATGAAGAAGTTCGGTCCCTATAAAATTTTGAAGAGGCATGATTCAGGGAATGCATATGAGGTAGAGTTGCCAAATGGATTCAACATTTCCCCTGTGTTCAACATTTTAGACTTGACAAATTATCATAAAGGTGATGCAGAGGAAGTACCAATGATGGAACAGTGTGGGATTCCAGCACCTACTTCATAAAAAGAGGAGATTGAAGAAATCCTCGATAGTCGAGTGGGAAGGAGTACCAGGAACAGGCAGTAAGAAGAATATCTGGTGAAATGGAAAGGAAGGCCTATTGAAGATTCATCCTAGTTGCTTAAGGTAGAGGTTGACTGGTTGGGTTTTCCTCAACCATCTGAGATATGATGGGTCACTTCTCAAATTACCCTGGGTGTCTAATGCAGGAGCTTCTAGTGGTGTAAGGGCAATCTTGCATCACCCAAAAATAGTTAAATTTCAAGTTTCTTAGTTTTTAGATGTTTTTACATTTTTGGATATGCTTTTTTTCATAATGAAATTCCCAATTTACGGTTTTTATTTTCTATTTCTGGGTTGAAAGATATTGCAGTTTTAGTTTCCCAAATTTGCACCTGAAAATCTTCCGAGTTAGATTTGAGGCACTTAGAGTTCTTTTAATGGCCTCTAAACTTGCCAAAATTGGTGTGGGTGATTTTGATTACGTTATTGACTTCAATACCTTTCCAACGGTTCAAACGGTTCGCGAATCAGAGTCCTAGATCAAAAGTTATGGCCCCGAGAAGTTGGCACACTTTCTAGAAGATACAATTGCAAATGTTCTTTTGAAATTTGAACTTCAAGTTGTAATTTTTTAGTGCCAAACTGCCTAAACTCAAATTTGAATATTTTTTTGGCTCCAACTAAGGAGGATCTCTATTTATGGGTGGGTTTCTAATTTTTGGGTAACTTTTTGGGGACAACCTCGCATATTGCAAAAGGGTGATTCTATAGCTTTTTGTAACTTGCATGTGTTGTGGAACTTGGGGATTTGAGATCCTCTACATGTAAGAAGCTCCATTTTCTGAATAATAAAATTATTCTCTTGTCTGTGGGTTATTTTCTAAGTCTCAGGTTGTGCCCTCATCATAAGTGGCAAAAAAAAAGAAAAATAAGTGTTAGGCAATTTGATGTAAAAATTTGAATAAGTTATCTATATTATTTCAAAAATATGTAAGAATAGAATTTGTAGCACATTGAATGTAGTTTCTAAATTAATAGGTTTTTTTAAAAACAAAAAATCTATTTGGTGAAAATTTGAAATTTCAATACAGTAGTACCTAAATTTTAGGGAAAAAATAAGTAGGTGTCTGTCTGACCACCTTCACCACAATAAAATAATAATATTTTATTATAATATTTTAGATATAAGTAGATGACTCCTGTCTTGATGTGATGCATATTTTTTGTTATTTTTTTACAAGGAAATAATTAATTATAAAAATTTTATTACAAATTTTAAAAAATATAAAAAACTGGTATGTCTAACCACCTTAACTTGATCAAAACTTCATGAAATTCAATTTTTTTTTTTTAATCCTATGGTACGTGAAGCATAAAATGTGATGCATGTTTTGGATTCAACAAATGTGATACTATTTGAAAGCTATAGATTTTTTTCAATTAGTTTATCAATTATGACTTTAGTCGTAATTTGAATAGAAAATGAATAATAATTATTTATAAAATTCAAAGTAAATCATAATTTATATTGGTGGAAAGCTAAGAATCTCCTTTAAAAACCCTTTTCATTTCATCAATTTTGGGTAAAAAAAAGTCATCAGCCACATACCCTACAAATACCCATCATATTGCCACTTTTTAGCCCATCATGATCTTACACATACCCTGAACTTCATCTGCACTTTAACCATGGCTGATTTTTCAAGGGACTCAAAATTAGTACTTACAGAATTTGAGCTTCTTCAGTTCACTGGAAGAGGAACCAAATGGATCCTTAACATGAGTTGGCATGATTTTCTCCAACACTCTAGATGCAAGATTCAATAATTCACTATTCTTAATGTGAGACTTCAAAATCTCCTTACTAGCCTTAGCTTGTGCAAATGATGTTACCTTCATTAGCTGAATTGGGGATAAGGTGGATAAATTGATCAGGCCTCCAACCAATTCAGGATCAAATTCTTCCTGTTGTTCCACTAGAGATTTCTTCACTGCCTTGGCAATGACTCTTGCTTCCACTGGAATTTCCTTAACTTGAACCTTTTCTTCTTCAACTTCTTGTTCTTCAATAACTATTTCTTGATTTTCTTTAGGAGCTTCAACTTCTTCATTTGGCATCTCCTTTTCTTTAGGCAATACAACCTTAGGAATTTCAGTCTCCATAGGTACTTCTATGTCATCTAGTTTAGGAGGATATTTGAATATGCTCAGTATCTACATTTACCTCCTCATTTACTAGATCAGATACAACATCTTCAACATTCACTTCCTCAACATTGATCTTGTTCTTTGACAAAAATGCTTCTAGGGTTTTCTTGGTTTCATTAGCAACAACACCAATTTCACTAATCATAAGTTTGTTCACCCTTGTTTTTCTTCTAAATTCCTTCTTGTCTTTGTTTAGGAGTGACTTCATCTCCTCAATAGACATTTCTAGACATAAGTATGCAAGAATTCTCTTTCTCATATGCTCTTCTTTTGTCCTAGAACTTACTCTTCTGATCTCCAAAACCTCATACAAAATCTTAGGTAAACCAGACATAATTTCAACAAGAACTTTATTGAAAATATCCATGTGTTTTATTGTTGCTTCCTCAAGAATTCTTTGACCTAATTTATCAAAATTTCATACCATTCATAGAGGGGCTTGAGATTTCCATCCTTGACAACATTATCAACTTCTTGAACTATCATACCTGGTTTGTCAAATTTTTCCTTATTATTTTCCTTTTCTTCCTCACCAGAGGATTTCCTCTTGGTTACCTTGGTAGCTTGAGTGTCATTCGCCTTCATTTCTTTCACAACTTCATCTAACTTAGCCTCCTCATCTTCTAAGATGACTTCATAGTTTCTTGTGCTCTTGTTCTTCTTCCTCTTATCAGAAGCCTTGTATTGAGTTTGCATAGGAACTAGCTTGGCTGCAAGAGTGGATTGGGATGGAGAATTCCTTGTAGATCTAGTATGGGTAGAGGATGTTATCAGACTAGCAGATTCGGTTCTTGCTGACTCTTTTCTTCTTCAACTTCATCTCTCTTCCTTCTAGCTTCTTTCAATGCTTTTGCAGATATACCAAAACTTTCTACAAAGACTTCCACTTCTTTCCTTACTCTTTTGATTATCTTAGGCTTCTTCTATTGTTCATACACCTGCATATCTCTTTCAACATAAGTTCCAAAACTTTCTTCCGCCAGATTCAGAGGCATGCTCAACAAATGTTCTGCATACATCTTCAAGATTTTCTCCTCGACTTCATATCCCATAGGCATAATCCATATCATTCTAGGATCAACGGCTCCCATATGGAATTGATCAATATCTACCATGAAACAAATTGTATCTTTGTACTTCTCTACAATTGAGGTAGTAATTCTTTCTCTTGCATGCATCATATTTTGAAAAAAAATCAAGTACCCCTAGAGGGTAGTGTTTTTGGTTTGAAGATCACCAATTCCAAATAATATATCTCTTATTTGGACAACTAGAGATT
The DNA here is from genome assembly GCA_007258455.2 of Sequoia sempervirens. NCBI lineage: Eukaryota > Viridiplantae > Streptophyta > Pinopsida > Cupressales > Cupressaceae > Sequoia > Sequoia sempervirens. The sequence continues at coordinate 590,674,402 of VDFB02000003.1, forward strand.
GATTACTTTGCCAATGAACTTTCCCAACACTCATAACCTCACTCATGAAATAAAAGAACAAATAAAGTAGCAATTTTCCATATTTAAAAGATTTCTTGTCTTTCTTTATCTTCTCAAGATTCTCCAAAGCCACTCACACAAGTCATAATCTGCATTTCCTTTTACCATCAGATAGGCTACATAAATGGCCATACAGGATACTCAATTATCCTGGTTGGAGTAGTGGAATTTGTAGCCAATGACCATCAATGAAAATTTCACATCCACTTCAACAATATCTTTGATTGTCATTTCCCTTCTATCAAATTGTGTACCTTTTGCATCAGTAACCTTTTGATTCTTTATAGATTTCAAGATTAGTATTCCACCATAGGAATTTAAACCTGTGACAGTGCTTATAGCTTCTTTCATTATAATCTCAAAAGGTATATTCAACCACATGAACTCGACGTGAACTCGACCCAAAATATATTGCACCCATTCACTTTCCTCAAAGATGAAAATTTTGAAAAGCTGTGTGAACTTCTTCTCTTCTATGGTTTTGTGTTTTGGCTTAATAGTGAAGTCCTCTCCAATTATATGGTTGGAATACAAATTCAGTATTTGTGAGCTTCCTAACTTTTCAATATTAGCATGTATATAAGACCTAATGTCTTTAGTGTGCAAGACACCATATGATACAGACCAAAAATGGACCTAGGGGCTCGGTCTCAACAAACTTAAAAGGATGTTGGTTCTCCAAATAAATAGACCAAATGAATCCTAAAGACTACCCAATTTCTTATGTTTAGATTCAAAGGAGGATTTGGCCAGCTAATAGGAAATGGAATTAACACACATTTCCCCTGTACTTCAAGCTCTATAGGACCTAGGGGGTGACCCTTTAGCAATATGATCTAAATATTTGAACACACAATTAACAGGATATTGCTTAACAAATGACACTCTCATAGAAATATGTTGAGAAACATAGAATATCAACCAACATTGGCAATACATTAACTAAATTTCAAAAACTAGCATGGAGAACATTGTAGATACAAGTACTCACAAAAAAATTTGAAATGGTTTATGATTTAAAGAATTGGGACCAAGTTGAAAACAACAGAAGCATAATAATTGACTAGTGCCAAGAAATGGGCCATGGAGTCATATAACTAACATTTAATTTGACAATATTGAACATGTTCTGGAGATCTTTTGCAATTGTTATCAACTTATGACAACAAGACCATTGAAGCTTTATCGGGTAACCATTCCATAAATAATAGGAAATAATAAATGCAACTTGTGATTCATTAAAGCAATTACATCATTCACAGAACAAAAGGAAACAACATATGTAACTAAAATGTAGTAAATGTGCATGAAAATACTCAAATAATTTTCATTGTTGAATTCAAAAGAGAATTACATCTCAGTAATTGAGACAATTATTAGATAAAAATAAACATGAAAGCATAATTCAGAATACACACTTCAAATTTAATGACTCAATTATAATTCTCCCTAGATTTACAATCTACCTAGAGCTTCTGCCTGACTTGTAGAGCTTTCAGAACTTTGGAACCCCTTAGTATGAGAAGAGAATGAGAATAAGAAGAAATAGAAGAAGCCAAAAAATCAATCTCATGGTGCCATCTAGAATCATCATCCACCATTAATCAGCAACAAGCAAAGCCTCTCTCACCTCTCCTCTTTGCAAATGATTTTGCCTCTCAAATCTTCCTTTGCCTCAAGTTGTTGAGCAGTAGAAAAATTTCCCATGTGGAGAATCTCCATTTTACCAGCAGTTGAGAGAAAATATCTCTACCTGTAGAACTCCTCATGTTTACTCTTTTTACCTTGCTGTGTAAAAAAACCTCCCTTGAAAGTTTCATATTCCTATTCACTTTAACAATGTTGGAGCTACACATTAAACTTACATATTCACTTTACCATAGTGAATATTTAATTCACATTACATGTGCATTTTTACATGCCAATTTATTCCCCAACAAATGTTTCAAAACATTTGGTTTTAAAAACAAACCATTTAAATATTGCATTGGGCAATATTTAATTCGCCTGAGCTCTCTTTTAAATACTTCCCAACAATATTTTTTTTAAATAATTGGCCTGTCAAATGAAAGGAACACCTTATTTTGAATGACATGAATTTAAAATCATTAAGGTCCCACCATTTATTGTTTTCACCATTTAAAAATGATGGCTTCTTACTATTTTATCAGGCAAATTTATCCTTTTAAATGTTTTGGTTTTGATAAAAAGAAAATGATACCTTAAAAAATTATCAACAGGCTCCTTAAAGACTTTACCCGTGCACGAAAGGTTTCCCCCGGGCCCACCTACCACATGTCAGCATTTCACTGACTCATGGGAATTAAAGATCGTTCAACTTAGGGCCACAAAACAATGGGGGATGATCATGATTTGGCTGCACCTTACATTACTTCTCTATCGTTGATTAACTTCTACCACTTTATTTTCACATTTTTCCCTAATCTTTCATCGTATTCTCTACTTGCTCGAGCTCTACAATTTCATAACAATGGCATAAACTTTTTCTTTTATCTCAAAGTTTCCCCTCTCAGTTGGATGGTTTGTGGTGGCACCTTCAACAATGTGTTTACAATTCCTGAAGACATATCAACAACTCTCTTTTGTGCATATTGGCCATTGTTCATGGCATTTCGTATTGCTACAACCATTTCTTACCTTCCTATTATCTCCTATCATTCTATAGATGGCTTTCAAGCCTCTTGCCTTGAAGTTTCTAAAGCCTTTAATAAATCTGCTACCCATCTTTGCTATTCAATGCTCACTGATGGTGCTTCACCCTTTTATGCTTTGATCATGACACCAAGAGTTATATTTATTTTCAAGGTTTCTAAAGTCTTCACCATAGATGATAAGTATATTGCAAAAAGTGTCCTATTTAGCAACACATTTAGGTGAGGTGTTTGTTTGAAATACTTTTGAAGTTATTTCCACAAATACATTCTTTCATATTCTAGGTGGCTGCAATCATAGCGTCCCATGATACCCTATTTACCTAGTGATTTCCTTTGTGCTATCACCCAACTGTTACTTGCATTTGCTTGAAAGTTCCTAAGCAATGTCTATACTACTCAATCATTGCATTCAAAGCTTCCTCCTTGCATTTAACAATGTGTTCCATTTGTGTTAGAGATCTTGAAGACGTCTCAGGGCCCATTTTATGCGTTGGCATCTGGTTGTTCATTTTAAAGTAAGCCTATATTTTCCTAATTTCATGTGTTTCCATACTATCCTACAATTTTTGCTATTTGCTTAGAAGCCTCCAATGAATTTCAACAAATGTATTTTGTACATCTATTGTGTTGGTGCCTCGTCACCATCTGCACGGGCTACCCTCACATAGCAATGCATCCACATTTTCTTAATACTTTCCAAGACCTTTTGAGTAGGCCACTTTTGTGTGTCCATGTAGGCACTAATGTTTGTGCATTCCCTGCTTCAGCGTGCCCTTCTTTCTACTTTATATCAGATTTTCCAAGTCAAACTAGACCGTATACTAGCTCACATGAATGGAAATGCAATGTTCTCTTTACACTTATTACAATGGCCATTGCACTTAGTTTTATTTCCATTGCAAGTGCAAACTATGCTTCAAAAGTTGGTACTTCCTTATCACAATTTGTTGTAACAATAAATTTACCAAGGCATGCCTTCAAGGCAAGCCTCGAGCCCTCAAGGAAACATAAACCATCACATTTAATCTTCTAAATGGTACCACAACTATCAAATGTGAATCTATATTTCTAGAATAGAAAGACCTATGAAGATATACACAACCAAAATGAAATAGATCAAAGAGCCATTGACTTCCAAGCTTGAGTGATACCCTTCCACATTTGCATTTAAGAAGCATAAAAAATTTATGTTTTGAAAGATCAAGAATAAAATATCCTCCTTCAAGAAGTGAAAACCATGGACCTCCAAACTCATCCACTAATTCATTTATGTAGCTTTTTGAAGGTTTCTTTTTATTTTAAGACAAATTATCTGTTTGCAATTCTATTTTAAGTGCATACATACTTACATTTTTTGAGTTTTCTTTCACCCTAAAAATGTTCCATAAAAGTTCCAACCTTGAACCATCCAAAATTTTGACCATATTAGCATGCTAATAATTTCCAACAACCCAGCAAGAATGAATAGTGTAGTGATTCTACTCAATGGTAACTCAAATTGTTGCTTCAGACAATCCAGAAGCATCTTCATTTTGCACGGATACTTGATTACACATTATCAAGTTACAAGCTAGACAGTGACTCTATTGGAGGAAAATAACAATCTTCACTTTGGAAACATGTTATTCAAAAGATAATAACATGAACCCTCAATCTCTAACAATGTGTCTTTATTAATACTGAAACACAGTTTAAAACTATGTGCAGTAGGTCGAGTCCCATGTGGGCCCGACTAATTTTTTTTGTTTTCATACAACTTTCAACTTTGAATTGATCAAACATAGCCTTTGAATGCTTATGAAGTTGAAACACAAACTGGGTTGCAATTATAATCTATTTTCTGGCTTATTTGAACACTAAGCAAAACTGGCCATGTTGGCTCCAGAATCGCATTTGAAAACTGGGCAAATGACCTCTTGGAAGCATGAAAACTTACAAGAATGTAGAAATTCGATCCAAGAATGGAATGTAAAATATGGATCAAAGATACATATCATGGGTGAAAGATATTAACTGTCAAATTTTCTTACTCAAATTTTTTGCAACAACTTGTTGAGAACCAATTAAAACTCATGAAATCACGTCTTCACAAAAGTATCAAATCAACTCTTGGTGAGCTGCCACTAGACACATAAGCTCATTTTGGCACAGTGAACACGTGTATAAGAGTTATTTCCTTGAGTCATCATGCATCAAAAGATATTGAAGGTCAAAGTTGACCTTTAAAAAAGGTTTATGAAAATGTAGGTGCAAAACCGAATAAATTATATTTGGTTTTGATCTATTAAAAATAGAAAATAAACTCATAAAGCTCTAAGACCTGACATGTGAGCTCATCTTGGTATGGATAATGGAGAGAAACAATATCTTTGGCATGAAGATCATCTGGTTGCAAAATTCAAGCTCAAACAAGAGGCTACTTTGCAAGATTGAAAGTTTGCAAACAACAGAAAAGTGTCAAAACCCTTTAGCTTCGCTTTTTGAAACCCTAGAAAAAATTATCATGGGAAGCTGAAAATTGACATGCCTAATCACATAGGACACATGAGTGAGTCTGCAAATGGGTTTGGCTTGAAAATAAACAGGCACCAAATTACGACCTTGCAAAGTGGGTCACTTGGGCAGATTCTTCAGGTGCACTTCTGAGAGTAGAGGCAAAATTTTGAAATGGGCATATCAAATTTGCAAAATTTGAGAGTTCCATTAGTGGCTCCAATTGGGGATGTATTCCCCCTATGGGCATAGCAAGATTCCAAATCTTTGGGGAGTAGACCAAAAACTGAGTCCATTGAGTGCTCTCAAACTGTTCCTTTATTCAACCTTCCTTTTCAACTTCATCTGGTGACCCTAGGACACCAAATGAAAAATGAGAGTCAACATTTACCTCTGTAAAACACAACTCTATAAAAAGAGTTGATCTCCCTTAAATCATGCTTTCCCCTGTCAAACCACAACAACATGAATGGTTGCACCTCTACCAACATAAGCATCAGGCTGCCTTCATACAAGTGTGAGCTTGCTCTCTGTTCAAATTTGTCATCAAGTGGCAACCAAATTTCATAGGCCACATCATCACCACTCTCTTCACTTTCTGATTTTGTATCAAGTGGTAACATTTGGGGATAGTAATTGAGACAACATTCACTAACCCCCTCATAATGATCATGCTTAAAGGAGATATCAAGGATGAAAAATAACATGCAATCCTCGTGTGTGTTGTGAAAATATTGCTCAAACATTTGTAACCCCTCTAGCTGAACTACATCATAAGTTGGTTTGTCTTCACTCAAATACCACAACCCAAACACATTGTCATGTGTTTCAAGATTTTGGAATTCAGGTTTATCAGCACCAAAAGTACTTTCATCTTCATTCAAATCATGACATTCAGTGAAGATATCAGTATCCAATGCATGAGCAATGTTCTCCATCTCAAGCTAAAAGACAAGATTATCAACACTCAATGTGTTATCACAAAGAGAAACTTACAGAATAGGTTCATATGACTCAGTATTTTTATTTGCAACAAATACATCATAGTGTTCGAGACACATTCAACAATATAAAAAACATCAAGTTCCACATTATTTCTTGCTACTCCAACCTGAAAGTTTGAAACATACTGCTCATGAGAAGAATTGTGAATTGCAGGTCCAAGAAAAAGGTTCTCACATGTATCTATGTGATAGACACAATCATATTCTTCATGTGCAAACTCATCATAAAGAATGTTATTTGTTGTATCAGTATTTTTTTCTACCTTTTCACTTTCATATACAACCACATTTGTGCTATTTTTATTTAAACATTCTATGACAACTTCAAAATCAGTAGAAGGAATGGAAGAAGGTGAAGATTCAAACAAGGAGAGAGTACCTTCTTCATCAATTTTATTATCAATACATGCATGCTCCTCATAGTCAATTACTTGAACTGATTCATCAAGTGAATCTCTTACACACATATCCTCTTCTTTATGCATATTGTTGCAACCATCAACATGGTCACATTCCTCACTGTCAAACTGAAAATCATTGCTTATATCTTCATTGCAGCTATTTGTGGACGGTCTCTCCAACTGAAACTCATTGCACACTTTATCATTTTCATTTGATACATTGGCATTCTCAAGATAATTTCCTAAATCAGCAAACTCCTTTCTCTCATCATGGATACTTGCATCAAGTCTACTTTCAACATATGTAGAATTGACATAATCAATTTTATCACAACATTGCTGATCACATATCTCTTCTTCAAAGAGTAAATCCACTTCATATTCTTCATTATGTTCTTGGCTTAGAGAACTTGGAATCTCATTGTTCTTCATAACATCACATTCACTGATTGAAGGAAAAGTATTATCTATGCAATGTGAACTGAAATGATCACTCAAGAGATTATCCGCATCATTGCAAACTTCATCTAATGTAGAAAAGAAACTCTCTATTTCTATATTTTTAGAGAAAATAGAGGAAACTTCATATGTTTCACTCATTTCATTGTGACTATTATAGTTGCAATATTCATTTGGGTTTTCTTTCTCTATGAGTTGATTAGAAAAATAATATTCATTGCCACATAAATCATCATCATTGTCTTATGCTATACCATCCACCTCTATGAGATCAAGTCTAGAAAAGGTAGAATTACACAAGTAAGTTAGGAAATCACTTCCAAGCTGCTGTATCATTTCTCCAAGTACTGAAATCCATTTACATTGACACTTAAGACTTGGGGGCTTCAAATTAGCTAGCATGGTACTCAAACCTGGCTCATAATTCTCACAAAATAAATCAATGCAAAATTCTTCGTCAGGTCTTTCCGAATCTAGTATATCAAGCAAAAATTCCATGAATCTATCATGAAACTCATGAGGAAGTTCATCCTTAGATCTCTTTATAGCACACAGTGCATTAATAGGTGACATAGATCCAACTTTTCTTTTAGATTGTTGTTAAAATTCCTTTTGGATATGCAAATCCCTATTGTCTAACAAATACACATTGCTTGCTAATATTCCTTCAAACTAATCAATGAAAAGTATCTTAAAATATTTCCATGAAGATATGTAATGCCTTGGAAAGCTAGAAAACTGGTTAGTGTTCTGCAACATTTTCTAAAGTTCTCACAAACAACTTCATGATAGCATTCTCATGACATATTTCATAGGCATTTATCAAATTAATGAAACTTTGTAAATGATGTGATGTTGATTCATACTTTTCTCCCTTCAATCTTGGTATGTTATGTATGACTTTGGCTAGAATGTCATTTGGGTAACTACTAATGCCACCAAAATCAAGCGGCCTATATCTTTCAATGTTAAAATCTCTTTGAAAAACTAGCTGGGGCTGATTATACACCATGGTTGCACCCAAAACTATACTAAGATGCATGTATTGAAGCATTTTGAAATGCCTATTTCACAATTCAAATATCAACTCTATAGTTGATCATTCATTGCCTTATTTATATCTTTCATCATGATCCTAGAATAGTACAATGCATAATTCAGATACATCTATTCCTAAGATCTATTTAGTGGGAAAATTTCAAGAACAAGCATACTTTCAGCACAATACATAAGCTGCAAATTACAATACAAAAGTATGCAAACTTAATTCTACTGTCCTTTCCCTTTCTTAGTGCTAATCACTCAATAGGGAACCAATTTTTTTCCTAAGATGTTCAAATATGGTTTTCATACACAAATTTATTGAAAACCAAGAGTGAAGAATACCTAAAAATGTTGCAACTACTACAAATTGTTTTTTCTTATTGTAGATCTGGGACTATATTCACCTCTTCAATAGGTTCTTCTAATAGAGTCGCCACCTCTCTTCATAGAGGAGTGAAATTCAAACAAAAGGAAGTTATTTCACATGTAAATTTATTTATGAGTTCCTTTGACTAGCAAAGCACCATTCTTATTGTAGATCTGGGACTATATTCACCTCTTCAATAGGTTCTTCTAATAGAGTCGCCACCTCTCTTCATAGAGGAGTGAAATTCAAACAAAAGGAAGTTATTTCACATGTAAATTTATTTATGAGTTCCTTTGACTAGCAAAGCACCATAGATCTTGAAATCTTCAAGTTCAATGCAACAAATCTTTTTCTAGGCTTGAAATTATTCAGTATTTGAACTAAATTCAGAATGGAAAACAATAATATGACTAAATGCAAATGATGACTTTGTTTCTAAATAGCCTACAACTGGAGAATGAGAATTATCCCCAAGAGATTCATCATTTTGTTGGTGAATCAGATGGGAAAATAAGATGTCACAATAATTTTCAACCTCCAATTATAAATAATAGTTCAATATTGGAATGAATCTTTGATAAGACAATCTACAACTAGACTTCTGAGTGCATTCCCAAATGGAGTCACCATTTTGTTGGTTCTCCAAATCAACAGACCAAATGAATCCTAAAGACTAGCTGATTTCTTATGTTTAAATTCAAAGGTGGATTTGGCCAACTAATAGGAAATGGAATTAACACACATTTCCCTTGCATGTCAAGCTCTGTAGGACCTAGGGGGTAACCCTTCAGCAATATCTAAAGATCTAGACACATAATTAATAGGATATTCCTTAACAGATGACACTCTCATAGAAATATGCTCAAAAACATAAAATATCACTCAACATTGGCAAGACATTAAGTGAATTTTAGAAACTAGCATGGAGAACATGGCTGCTACAAGTACTCACAAAAAAAATTTGAAATGGTTTATGATTTAAATAATTGGGACCAAGCTGAAAACAACAGAAGCATAATAATTGACTAGTGCCAAGAAATGGGCCATGGAGTGATAAAACCAATATTTCATCCTACATTGTTGAACATGTTTTGAAGATCTTTTGCAATTGTTATCAACTTATGATAAGACCACTGAAGATTTATCTGGTAACCATTCTTAAAAATCCACCTAAAACACAATATTCTTATCACATTTGTTGAAGCAATTACCCCATTCTCTAAGGAAAAGGCAATAATAAATGCAACTTTTGATTCATTAAAAGAATTACATCATTCATAGAATAGAAGGAAACAATAGATGTAACTTAAATGCAACAAATGTGCATGAAAAGACTCAGATAATTTTCATTATTGAATTCAAAATAGCATTACATCTCAGCAATGGAGACAATTATCAGAAAAAGTAAACTTGAAAGCATAATTCAGAACACACACTTTAGATTTAATGAATCAATTACAATTCTCCCTAGCTTTACAATCTACGCAGAGCTTCTACCTGACTTGCAGAGATTTTAGAAGTTTGGAACCCCTTAGAATGAGAAGAGATGAGAATAAGAAGAAATAGAAGAAGCTAGAAAATCAATCTGATGGTGCCATCTTGAATCTATATACACTATTAATCAGCAACAAGCAAAGACTCTCTCATCTCTCCTCTTTGCAATAGATTTTTCCTCTTAAATCTACCTTTACCTCAAGTTATTGAGCAACAGAAAACTTTCCCATGTGGAGAATCTCCATTTTACTAGCAGTTTGGAGAAAATATCTTTTCCCATAGAACTCCTCATGTTTACTCTTTTTACCTTGCTTTGTAAAAACACCTCTCATGAAAGTTTCATATTCCTGTTCACTTTGACAATGTTGGAGCTGCACATTAAACTTACATATTCACTTTACAATAGTACATATTTAATTCACATTACCCATGCATTTTCACGTGCATATTTATTCCCCAGCTAATGTTTTAAAACCTTTGGTTTTAAAAACAAACCATTTAAATATTGCATTGGGAAATATTTAATTTCCCTGGGCTCTCTTTCAAATACTTCCCAACAATCTTTTTTTTAAATAATTGGCTTATCAAATGAAAGGCACACCTTAGTATTTTATCGGGAATATTTATCCTTTTAAATGTTTTTATTTTGATAAAAAGAAAATGATACCTTAAAAAATTATCATCGGGCTCCTTAAAGACTTTACACGTGCATGGAAAGCTTTCCCCCGGGCCCACCTACCACGTGTCAACATTTTACTAACTCACGGGGATTAAAGATCATGCAGCTTAGGGTCGTGAAATAGCAGGGGATGGTCCTGATTTGGCTACACTTTACATTACATATCTGTCGTTAATTAACTTCTACCCCTTTTGTTTCACATTTTTCCCTAATCTTTCATCGCATTCCCTATTTACTCAAGCTCTACAATTTCATAAAAATGGCAGAAACTTCTCCTTTTATCTCAAAGTTTCCCCTCTTAGTTGGATGGTTTGTGGTGGCACCTTCAACAATGTGTTTACAATTCTTGAAGACATATCAACAAATCCCTTTTGTGCATATCCAGCAGTGTTCATGACATTCCCTATTGCTACAACCATGGTTTACAGGTTCCTATTGTGTGTTATAATTTTTTAGATGGCTCTCAAGCCTCTTTCCTTGAAGTTTATGAAGCCTTTAACAAATCTACTACCCATATATGTTATTCAATGCTCACCGATGGCGCTTCACCATTTTATGCTTTGATCATGGCACCAGGAGTTATATTTCTTTTCAAGGTTTCTAAATTCTTCACCACAAATGATACGTATATTGCTAGTAGAGTGTCATATTTAGCAACACATTTAGGTGAGGCGTTTGTTTGAAATACTTTTGAAGTCATTTCCACATATACATTCTTGCATATTCTAGGTGGTTGAAATCATAGCGTCCCATGAGACCCTATTTACCTAGTGATTGCCCTTATGCTATCGGCCCAGCTGCTACTTGCATTTGCATGAAATTTCCTATGCCATGTCTATGTTACTCAGTCATTGAATTTGAAGCTTCCTCCATGAATTTCGCAATGCGTTCCATTTTTTTTAGAGTTCATGAATCCTTTTCAACACCCATTTTATGCCTTGGCATCTAGCTGTTCATTTTACAATGAACCCCTCTTTTCTTACTTTGATGTGTCTCCATGCTATGCTGCAATTTTTGGTGTTTGCTTAGAACCCTCCAAAGCATTTCAACAAATGCATTTTGTAGATATGTTGCACTAGTTCCTCCTCACCAAGCATACGAGCTACCCTCACATAGCAGTGCATCCACATTTGCTTGATACTTTCCAAGAATTTTTGCGTAGTCCACTTTTGTGTGTCCATGTTGGCATAATGGTTGTGCATTCCCTACTTTAGCGTTCCCTTCTTTCTGCTTTATGTGAGATTTTCCAAGTCAAATTGGCCCCTATAGTAGCTCGCATGAATGGAAACACAATGTTGTCTTTACACATATCGCAGTGGCCATTGCACTTAGTTTTATTTCCATTGCAAGCGCAAACTTTGCTTCACAAGCTAGCACTTCCTTATCATAGTTTGTTGTAGTAAAAAAAAATTTACCAAGGCATGCCTTTAAGGCAGCCCGTGAGCCCTCAAGGAAACATAAACCACTAGATTCTAAGTAATATGGATCAGATGTAATCTTCTCAATGGTACAACAACTATCAACCGTGAATCTAGATTTCTAGAATAGAAAGGCATATGAATACATACACAACCAATATGAAATAGAACAAAGAGCCATTGACTTCCAAGCTTGAGTAATACCCTTCCACATTTGCATTTAAGAAGCATCAGCAATTTATGTTTCAAAAGATCAAGAATACAATCTCCTCCTTCAAGAAGTGAAAACCATGGACCTCCAAACTCATCCATTGATTCATTTATGTAGCTTTTTGAAGGTTTCTTTTTTATTTTAAGACAAATTATCTATTTGCAATTCTATTTTACTAAGCATACATACTTACATTTGTTGAGTTTTCTTTCACCCTAAAAGTGTTCCATACTAGTTCCAAGCTTGCACCATCCAAAATTCTGACCATATTAGCATGCTTACAATTTCCCTTTTCAATATCATATAAATGTTCCAACAACCAAGCAAGAATGAATAGTGTAGTGATTCTACTCCATGGTAACTCAAATTGTTGCTTCAAACATTCCGGAAGAGTCTTCATTTTGCACTAATACTTGATTTCACATTGTCAAGTTACAAGATAGACAGTGACTCTATTAGAGAAAAATAACAATCTTCACTTTGGCAACATGTTATTCGAAAGATAATAACATGAACCTCCAATATTTGAGAATGTCTCTTTATTAATAGTGAAACACAATTTCAAATTGTGTGCAGTAGGTCGGGTCCCATTTGGTCCTGGCTAATTTTTTTTCATTTTTGTACAACTTTCAACCTTTAATTGATCAGACATAGCCTTTGAATTCTTCTGAAGTTGAAACACAAACTTGGTTGCAATTAGAATCTATTTTCTCGCTTTTTTGAACGCTAAGGAAAATTGGCCAAGTTGGCTCTAGAGTCACCTTTGAAAACTAGGAAAATGACCTCCTAGAGCCATGAAAACTTACAGGCATGTAGAAATTTAGTCCAAGAATGGAATGCAAAATATGGATCAGAAAAATAGATCATGAGGTGAAAGATATTAATTTTCAAAGTTGCTTACTTGAACTTTCTACAACAGCCTGTTCAGAACCAATTAAATCTCATGAAATCACCTCTTCACAAAAATATCAAATCAACTCCTGGTGAGCTACCACCGGACACATAAGCTAACTTTGGTGCAGTGAACATGTGTGCAAGATGGCTTGGCTTGAATCATCATCCATCAAAATATATTTAAGGTCAAAGTTGACATCTCATAAAGGTTTATGAAAATGCAGGTGCAAAACTGAATAAATTGCTTTTGGTTTTGATCTGTTAAAAAAAACAAATCAACTCATAAAGCTCTAAAACCTAACATGTGAGCTCATATTGGTATGGAGAATAGTGATAAAAATTTGATTTTACATGACGATCTTCTAGTTGCAAAATGGAAGCTCAAATGGGAGGCTACTTTACAAAAATGAAAGTTTTCAAACATCAGAAAAGTGCCAAAACCATCTAGCTTTGCTTTTCGAAACACTGAAAAAACTTATCATGGAAAGCTAGAAATTGATATTCCTACTCACATAGGACACATGAGTGATTCTGCAATTACAACCCTCCAAAGTAGGTCACTTGGGCATATTCGTTAGGTGCAGTTTTGAGAGTGCAAAGGCAAAATTTTGAAATGGGCATCTCAAATTTGCAAAATTTGAGAGTTCCATTAGATGCCACTTGAACTCTGGACGGGGTCTATCCTTGACTTCAACTACCAATGGAGTGGCCTTTTTTACAAATTCACAGGTTTTTTCGATAAATACCTTTTCGTCGGATCGGAGTTTGATTGCTGAATCTTCTTCACACTTGAACCTCATTGTAATTCAGCAAAGTTTTCCCCATAGATCTTCAAAATGCAAAGTGACAAATGAAAGATAAAAATGAATTTTTATCATTCACACAACTAACCCTTATTGTCACAATAAATGTTTTTACCCTAATTCATCTAGTTACGCTATTTCCATGCACTAAGATAGATAATTCTTCTATGGATCTCCAATACTATATAATCCTTTCTCCAATTGGTTGAACAACATATTAAAGGAATCTATGCACTTACTAGACTTATCCACATTCTAGTGTCAGTTACCAGTAAGGGGTTAAGAGATTTTCTTGACAACTCCCCGTAGGTGAAAGGCCTAAAATTAATTCCTAGAGGAATTACCAGAAGAAAATTCTGGTGCTGGTACATTTCCTTCAACATAGGGATCCTTTTTCACTGATTTCTTCTGCATTTTCCTCCTAATCACATCTGAAGTGAATTTATCTTTTCCCCTAACATCCTACTGCATGTTTTGTTTTACTGAACCTCTTCTACTCCAACAAAATCTAGTAGTGTGGGAAAATTTGTTGTTGTTGTATGTTCACACAACATTTCTCTATCCAGACCTATTGTTCAACTAATTTTACCTTGATCTACATTGGTTAGCAATATGCCCAAGTTGATTACATGCATAGCATCTGACATCTCTATGAAATTTTTTCATCACATTTCTGCATTCATTTGACTTATGACCAAGGGTATGTGCAAGATCATGATGGGCCAAAAAGTGGCAATATGATGGGTATGTGGCCAATGACTATTTTTTTACCCAAAATTGATGAAATGAAAAGGGTTTTTAAAGGAGATTCTTAGATTTCTAGCAATATAAATTATACTTTACTTTGAATTTAATAAGTAATTATTATTCACTTTCTATTCAAATTATGACAAATCCTGATTGATAGGTTGATTGAAAACCATCTATAGCTTTCAAATTGTATCACATTTTTTGAAACTAAAAAATGCATCACATTCTATGCTTCACATTCTATAGGATTAAAAAAATAAAAATTGAATTTCATGAAGATTTGACTAAGTTAAGGTGGTTAGACATACAAATTTTTATATTTTTTAAAAAGTTATAATAAAAAATTCATAATTAATTATTTACTTAGAAAAAAATTACAAAAAAATATGCATCACATTGGGGCATGAGACCTCTACTTATATATAAAATCTTATAAAAAATATTATCATTTTATTGTGGTTAGGGTGGTCAGATAGACACCTACTTATTTTTTCCCTAAAATTTAAGTACTACTGCATTGAAATTTCAAATTTTCAACAAATAGATTAAAAAAAATAAAACAAACCTAGTAGTTTAGAAATTGCATTCAATTTGCTACAGATTCTATTCTTACATATTTTTGAAATAATCTAGATAACTTATTCAAATTTTTACGTCAAGTTGCCTAACTTTGATTTTTCTAAATTTTTTTCCCACTTAAGGGCCTATTTTTTCCATGATGATCCTGCACATACCCTCACATTTTTTTAATACAAAAAATGCATCACATTTTATGCTTCACATACTATAGGATTAAAAAAAATAAAAAATGAATTCATGAAGTTTTGACCAAGTTAAGGTGGTCAGAGATATGGTTTTTTATATTTTTTAAAAGTTGTAATATAAAATTCATAATTAATTATTTTCGGGGAAAAAATTACAAAAAAAAATGCATCACATTGGGACATGAGTCCTCTACTTATATATAAAATATTATCATTTTATTGTGGTTATGGTAGTCAGACAGACACCTACTTCTTTTTTTTTCCTTGAAATTTAAGTACTACTGCATTGAAATTTCAAATTTTCACCAAATAGATTTTTTTTTTAAACAAACCTAGTAGTTTAGAAAATACATTCAATTTTCTACAAATTCTATTCTTACATATTTTTGAAATAATATAGATAACTTATTCAAATTTTTATGTCAAGTTTCCTAACTCTGATTTTTCTGAATTTTTTCTCACTTAAGGGCTTGCTTTTTCCATGATGATCCTACACATACCCAACACTCATGAACAAATAGGATGGATCCACATGAAATCAAAGCCTGTTATGCAAGGTTTCCATATAACAGTTATTGTAAATGTGAAATAGTGTAAGTTACATTCAAAGGGGTTTTTCTTACTTCATGTAAGGTCTCCACTTACGAAACATCATGCCTAATGTCTCCAAGAGAGGACCAATCAAAGAATGGAAGATTCACAACTTAGAAATGCACACTGCTTGGCATTACCACTAACATGAATATAATGCGCTAAGAGAGATCACACTCTTGAAGGACATCACACCCAATGTCACTACAAAGTGAAAGATGCACCACATGAAGTAAGAAGACCACCCAACAAAACATGAGTTGTCATTGAAATGAAAAACAATAATGCCAATGTATGCCCCCACTTTAAAGAAACTACTAAACACCTTGTTGTGAGCAATTACTTTAAAGTTGAAAATGATAAATTATAAAAGGGCATGAGAACTTATTTGGAAAGCCCTATCTCACAAATATGTTTCTAATAATCTATGTCATGAAAGGGGGTTGCCCCCGCAATGAAATCCCAAAATCACATAAGGGATCCACGAATTTGGTTTGATACAATGTTGTTTAGAGAGCCTAGAAATGTCATCATTCCCCAAATTCTCATGGAACAAGAAGAATAACACAAAGAGAGTGATATATATATATACATATCTATTGGGTCAACATGGAAGAGGCCTAAATGTGTCGACACCAAACGTCATCCCCAAAAGGAAAACATAAGATAAGGGAAAAGATAAAATGTTTATGGCATAGAGAAGAATGTAGATATAAATAGAGGAATGTCACAAAGAGAGAGATACATAGAAAAAATTGTATGGAAGATCAAATTACGCACATGCAGTCACACACATATAACATGAAAAAGAAAACAAAGACAAGACTAGTAAGGAACAAACAAGTCAACCTATTAGTAGGTCATTGGCATCCCAATCTTGGTTAGTATATATGGAAGGTGGACAACTAGCGAAACTGACAACAACAAGTGTAGTATTATGAGTATCACCAAGTTCAACACATGGTGAATCATTGATTTTAGGAGGATCATCATGTGTGTTATCATATAATCTCATAGAAGAAGAAAATAATAAATTCAAGTCATTATGCACTTCCTCAACAATTTTAGCAATCTCATCCTCATCATCCAAGTTAATCACAATGAGAGGTCGAATGATAATTTCCAAAGAAGGATCTATCCCTTGTTGTGGTTGTGAAATATGATGTTTATGTTATGGTGAAGAGGGAGACTCATCTTGGATTGCTTCAATTAAGTTTGGATGTTGATTTTGTTTGTTGTTCTCTTTGTTTAACCTTTGAACAATATCACAACATCTACACTCTCTAGCATTTTTGTTTCTTTTGGTATGATTTTCAAGTTGTGTTTGTGTAGGAGCAGGTTTATCAACCATAGGTTTCTTTTCTTCCCTTATAGGAGGAATGGAAGGAACCATGGGAGGTTGTCCATCCACTTTCTCTTTAGCTTTATAAAAAAAATTATCTAAGGAGGCATGATGAGATTTTTTTGGTTGTCTCTTGGTTGTCTGTAGGAGATAGGAAAAGGATCTACATTGGGTTGGCTTTGGTTACTTGGAAGGTATTTTGGTTCAATCATAGTTTCATCAAGGATAGGTGGATCAATCATGGGTTAAGGCATGTTTTGAAGGGATAACTCTTCTATGCATTTTACCTTAAACTTTTTGTAGGATTTGAAAAAGAATTCTTCAAAAGGTTTTATAGGTTCAATTAGTTCAAGCCAAAATAAATCCAATGAAAATTTCCCATGGGAAGACACGGGATTAAAACCACTATGGGCACAGTAAAGATGTCATTGTCAAAGGGAAACATTAAACATTTATGCATAATTGATAGGATGGCTTCCATGGAGCATAGCCATGGATAACCAAGCTTGACATAGAATTGATCCGACATCAGGATGATGGAGAATGAGACATCTAGTTTTTTTGGTCCAATTTTAGAGGAAGAGTGATCGAACCCATCGTAGGGAGAGCAAAAAAAATATGTGTTTTTATTCATGCTTTTGGTTTATCATATGTATCTTGATAGAGTTCATGCACAAGTAATAATTCATTATTGATCACATTCTCTCCATGGATGGGATCAATTAATATCCCATTAGTGGGCTTGGCATTGATTCAGTTGGGTATGTAAACAGGACCATCAAGTTCTTTTCTTATTATATCTTGTGAGGAGAAATCAATGTCAAGAGGCATTTTAGTTCAACCCTTACAAGGTTTGTTTCAATCAATCCAACCATATTATCTATAGGACTTTGTTCATCAATATCCATGTTGTCATCATCTATGTCAACACTCATCACATCATTCTTCTTGGTTTCACTAGCTTTGACAAATGAAATATTATGATTTGGCATGGGGTTGGTAAAGATTTATAGGTTTTGATTTGGAGGGGAAATGGACTTATTACCTTGATCATTGACAACTCCAATTTGAATATGATTAGAATCAATGAGGTCTTGCACAAGATGTTATGTATCATGTCCATTTTGATGGTGAAAATGACAAGAGGAATTTTATCTAATGTTTAGAGGTAATGGCTTATTAGGATCAGGTGTTCTAATGGGAGGTAAAGAAATCAAGTTCTTTTCTTGGAGTTGTAAAATGGTATT
The DNA here is from genome assembly GCA_007258455.2 of Sequoia sempervirens. Classification (NCBI taxonomy): domain Eukaryota; kingdom Viridiplantae; phylum Streptophyta; class Pinopsida; order Cupressales; family Cupressaceae; genus Sequoia; species Sequoia sempervirens. The sequence continues at coordinate 590,693,098 of VDFB02000003.1, forward strand.
ATGTAGGGTATCAAGTAAGGGATTAAATTGTCTTTTTGGATCCCCAAATGTAAAAGGATTTGTATTCTTTATAGCAAAAACTTGGGTATCAACATGTTGAGTTGGTTGAGGCATATTTAGTTGAAGAAAGCCTTTATTTTGTTTCCTAAAAGGTTGATAACTATTTTGATATGCAAATTTAGACTTTTCAAGAAAGTTAGAGGTGGATTTTGTTTTATGATTTCTAATCAAGTTTTGATATTCATGAAGGGTAGTACACAAGTGTATGAAGGAAGGAAATTTCATGATGTCAATCTTCTCTTGTATTTTGTTTGTAAATTCTCAATGAACATTTGTTGAAGGCGAGTATCACAAATTTGAATGTCGATTTGGGAATAAAGCAATTGGTAGTGTGAAATGAAGTTAGTAACCTTTTCATCATCCTTTTTCATACATCTCATCAAATCAGCTAAGGTCATCTTAGGAGTCATGTGTACTTGGAAATGGTTTATAAAGGCCTCAACAAGTTCATTGAATGAATGAGTTGAGTTATTCAATAACAAGGAAAACCATTCCAAAAGCAGTATCTTTCGAGGACCTAGGGAATAGTTTAGTCAAGAGTTTATCTTCAAAGATGAAATTAGTACATAGGGTTGTCAAAGTAGAAAAATGGCTAACATGATCTCCTTTCCCACCATATTTCTCAAATTGGGGAACTTCTACACCTTGTGGAATTTTTTCTCTCAATATCTCCAAGGATAAGGGATTTGTTTTTATGTATTGTGAAGGTTGATGATTGTTCTAATTTAGGGTTATGAATTGTTTTTTAAGGGATGCCATGCTTCACAAGAGTGTGTTAATGATAGCATCATTGTTGTTGTAAGGTGGAGGGGTATAAGGTGGAGTAGGGTATGTATGCGGAGGACAAGTGAATTGTAAATTTGTGAGGGAGGATGTTTAAAGAGATATTGTATTTGAATGCACAAAGATAGAAGTGTTCCATGTGGAGATACCTAAGGAAGTGTTCGTGTAGGGGCATTAGGAGCCTCATAAGCATACATTTCTATCATTTTTTTTAGTTTTTTTGAGGGTTTCGGAGTCTAACAAGGTCATTTATGAAAATTTGGGATCACGTTGATCCATTTTGGAGTGTTATAGGTCCATTGGTCAAAAATTGTACAAGTTTTCAATGTTGCTCAAAAAGTTGTCAAGCACCTTTGGCAAAAGTGTCAAAATGGTGTTTTATTAGAAAACTAATCAAAAGGTGGTTGGAAATAGTTGCAGTTGATGGGAAATGTATAAATTCACCCTCAAAACTAAAATGGAGGGTTGGAGACATTGTTTTTGAAGTTTTGGTGAATGAAAGCAATCATTTTCTATGCATTTCTAACGTTACATACTTGTTCCTTCAGTTTACATGGACTATACAATCCATATGTTGGTTTGTAATCAATTGGATTGAGTTGGAACATGAATCTACTTCATTTTTCTTCTTGTGGCATCAATTTTCATTAAGTACTTTGTAAGTTATTACATTTTCTTTAAAAACTACCAAAACTCTACCTAGGGTAACTAGTGGGGTTAACTAATGTTGTAACTTGGCCTACCATTGGTGGAAACTCACCAAAATGGGTGGTAAGGTCTGAATATATGTAATATATCATATTTTATGTTTTTAGGGGGCTCAAGGAAGGGTTTGCATATGCCATGATTCATGAGTAGATATGATATTTGATGTATCAGATTGTGTAACAACAAAGGAAAGGAAGATTGTATGAACCAAGGTCTAAGTTTTGTTTGTTTGTCATTAGAAATGGTAGAGGGTGGTGGAGAGGCATCTTGCAGACCTGAACCAAGGGTTTTGAACATTTTTGAAGGGTTGATACAAGCTTTGTTATGATTCTCCCAAGAGGATTGATTATGTATGATTGTCCTAAGTTGTAAACCCATAAACTACTGCATTGTTGAGTCATCACATGGATGTTGCCCATGATCATTTAAGCATCATGAAAATTCTAACATGATATTTGCACTACCCAAGGTATGTGCGATGTAATCCCCAAAAGGAGTTCAATGCTAGGGTCTAAAGAGGTGTGCATAGGAGAAACAATGGAGGTGTAAGAATACCTTGTCATTTTGAGTTGTAAGCCTAAAGAAGGTCCTTCCTCTACATCAATTTTGTATTAGAGCAAATAAAGAAAAAAAAATTTGAATTGAAGACAAGTAAGGATGCCCCCATGAGTGAATCCAGTTTCTAGAGGGGTGGGGGAGATAAAGGAGAAATTTGAAATAGAAATGAGGGAGATGAATGCCCTCTTTTAAGCCAGACTTGCACCAGTTGAGACCAGTCAGAGAAGAGGTGTGATCATAGGATATTTGAGTGACCAGGAAGAAGAAATAGATGAAGACAATCCAAAACAAGTAGAACATGAAGAATAAAGAGATGTTGAAGAGAGAAGGTTGGAGGGATTGCTAAAGGAAGTTAAGAGTGATGGTTCCAAGGTGAAGATGGAACTCCCAATGTACTTAGGAATTCTGAATGGAGAATAACTCCTAGATTGGATAGAAGAACTAGACAAGTATTTTGAGTTTGAGGAGATACCTGAGGGGCAACAAGTGAAATTGGAAAGAAAAAAATTAAAAGGACATGCATCCCTATGGCGGGATTATGTACAAGAAGAGAGGAAGAAGAAAGGAAATGCAAAGATCATATCTTGGGATATAATGGTTGCAAAATTGAAAGGTAAATTCATACCTAGTGATTATGTCATTCAGTTTGATTAATAGGGGAATGGGTGATTTATGGCCTAGGTCATATAACACAACTCTTCTCCAATTATCATTCAAGCATGCCCTAGGATCCAAAATTGGATTGACTATCAACACAAAGGTGAGTCAATTCTCAACAAGGAAGACCTAGGGGGGATCTTTAGAATTTTAAGGTTTCACCACCAAGCAAAAGATTGGAAAAGAAAACTTGGTATTCAACTCACAAAACCTAGTAATGCAAGCCAAATAATGAGTGAAAATGACAAAATTAAGTAACAAAAAGTTAGGATGTATGTACCTGAGAAGTCTAGACATGTGATAAGGATTATATAAATGCAAATATGTTGTCAAAATATGCTAGGGGAGACTAATACACCCTTAATGTTGTCTTAGTACTGTTGTTGTTTTTTGGGGGAAATGTAGAATCTTTAGTTGTTGGAACAAAATCCGAAAGAATCTTTGAAAAATACCCTTGGGAGGACTAAGATTTTCTTATTGCTAACTTAGTCCTGTCTTGAATTTTTGAAATCTCTGAATATGATCCTCAAGATCAATTTCTGCACTTCCTTCTTCTTAGATCTCAGGTCTTGAAACTTCCAGATCTGGCTTGTAGGTGAGTTTTTGTAAAGATGACAACTTTACAACTCTACACTTCAAATGATCTTCAAGTATTCAACCTAAATATGCAAACACAAACATGCAAGAGAGGAAAAACTTGTTGATTGTTATTAAATGGGAGTTTACCTTGGCCAAACCTTTTGTTGGTAATTAAACCTTTGAATGAAATAGAATAATGAAGGGAAATGATGAATGAAAAAAATATTATTTTGCAACTCACCAAACCCTTGTTATGAGATCTACATACTTGTGTTAAGTGGCTAGCTTGAATGTAGATCTTGAATCAAACAAATGCTTGATAGATCTTGGCTTGAATTTCTTGCTTGAATCAAAACCCTACATCAAAAATGTTAGCTAAAAAACACACATGATGCAAGAATATCTTTGATATGATGCTTGAATCTTGATGATGGCTCCAAATGCTTGATGAATTTCTCTTGAGTTCTCTTGTGAACTCCAATTTTGCTATAAAAAATGAATACTTGGATTCTTAGGATTAAAATGAGAGAAGGAAGCTTGTATTTATACTTATCCATGCTTAATATCATGAAATTACACCACACCAAGATGACATATGAAATCATTAATTAAAGGAGGCTAAATCTTGCCAAGCTTTGAAATTAAATCCCAAAAATAATTCAAGCGAGACTAAGATGCCCTAGGTGGCATCTTAGTCCTGAGGCTTGAAACTCAAGGTACAAACTCCAAAAAGGGGCCCATTTAAGGTGCTTTTGAAAAGAGGGTCCCAAGACCTTTTGAGGAAAAAGATGCCCTAGGTGGCATCTTAGCCCTAGTCCAAAAATCACAAATACATAGCCATAATCATTAAATTTTCATTTACCCTTTGATGTTTGTTGGGATTACCCATAAAAAGATATAATTTATTAGGCTTGTGTATGCAAAATAGGACCAATTAAGACATAAATAAAGATAAACAAAGAAAGGAAGACCCAAACAAGTGTGAAAATGGAAGGGTATGCATTTTCATACACTACAAAGTTATATAGAAGGTTTCAAAATTTGAAGCAAAAATACATGGATGTGAAAACATACACAAAAGAGTTCTACAAAATAATCATTAGATCAAGCCACATGGAAGAAGATGTTGACAAAGTTAAGAGGTATTTGAATGGCATAAATTATATCCTACAATATGAACTAAGTCTCACAAGTCCAAGAATTGTAGAAGAGTGCTATTACTTGGCCATAAAGGCTAAAGACAAGTTGAGAAGGAGAAAATAAAAGTAAAGTAAATGTAGAGGAAGAGGATCATTTGTTGATTTAGGGCAGTCACATGAGAGCGAAGGAGAGATAAGTAGTTATAAAGAATAAACCTTAGATTCAAGGGGAATTTTTATGGGAAGGATATCATATTTTAGGGGGAGATTTGGGACTAGAGGAGGCACAAGTGGTTTCACTAGAAATTGTTATAAATGTAACAAGTTTTCTGGTCACTAAGCATGGCAATACCTAAAAGAACAATCATCTACTTCAGTTAGAAATGAAAGTGTCAATTCTCCATCAAATAATGTTGATTTAGAAGTTGGGGAGTCCTTGCTAATGAGAAGAACCTTGATCAAAGTTCCCATGGAGAAGGACCCACCTAAAATAAAGTCACTCTTCAGGACTACATGCAAATTCCAAGGTAAATATTGCAAAGTTTTTATTGATTCTAGAATACTAACAATTTGGTTTTTATTGAAATGGTAGAGAAGTTAAAGTTGAAAATATTGCCTCATGCAACTCCATACAAGGTTTCTTGGTTAAACAAAGGGTAGCAAGTGTTAGTGAATGAAAATTTTTGGGTAGAATTCCATATAGGGGGTTATAAGGAAAAGGTATTGTGTGAGATTATCCCTATGGATATTTGTCATGTACTCCTTTGTAGACCATGGCAATAGGATAGAAATTCCAAACATGATGGTAGGAAAAAAATATATGTCATAGAGAAGGATGGGGTCTCTTACACTCTCACACCATTGAAAGAAGAAAGTCAAGAATCACAAGTGGGATATAGTGTGATTTTGGTAGGTGAGAAGGAGTTCACAAAAATCGTAACCAAGGAAGCAAGTGGCCTTACAATTATAACCAAATCTAGGACTATTCTGACAAAAACTAGGATTGATGAATTTCCCTTGGAGATCCAAGATTTTCTCAAGGAATATGTTGATATAGTGATGGATGGGATCCCAAAATAATTACCTCTAATCAGGGATATAAATCATTCTATTGATTTGATACTAAGGACTGATATGTCATGTAAACCATCCTATGAAGAATGTAAGATATCTAGAGTAAAATATGGTGTCATCAAAGGTGATATCCCTAAACTTGTTTGGAAGGCTGCACATGGTAGGAATTTGGGTGCTAAAGGAAACAAGTCTAATGTGAAGGAAATTATAGAGTTGAATGAGCATTGTTTGGTGAAAGATGAAGGTTTTAAGAAAAAAAATTTAGACTGAGTTGAAGATGGAAAAAAGATAATTTCATCAACAACAATTATAATTGGGGTAGTAGCAGGAGGTTGCATACGGTAGTGGTTATAATGCTAAAGGTACCATGGTTGGTGTGAATGGAACTAATGAGAATGAGATTTAGTAGATGCACATAGAGAGATTGTCATCCAAGATGGGTACAAAGTAGTCAAATGTAAGGAACAATAACTAGGTTGAATACCTTCAACACTAAATTTTAAAACACAAGAAGAGGAACAGGTAGATTCATAAGGTGGTTGATATTTGGAGTGGAAGAACATTGATAGTGCAAGAATTTTAGTATCATAGTGTTGGTATTGAAGCATTCAAGGAAGTGTATAGAGAGATTACAAATTTCACAAAAGTTCCTAAGGTTTGCAAGCAACCTCTTTGCAATCATAGGGTGAAGAGGCTCAATTATCTTATCCAAGGTATTTGTTGGTTTATGATAGGTGTAGGGGATGATTAGAAACATATTGCAGGTGCTAATGCAGATGTGAGAAGAAGAAAAGTTGATTTCAGGATTGAAGACTTGGTTTCTAATTTGTAGCCCTATACAAGTGATATCATTGTAGATGGTGGGAAAAATTCAACATCATTCTCCAATGTTGACGTTGGTTAATTTTTTTGTTCAAGACCTCCATTCAAGGGGACCTTGAATCTTTTCTCGTAGGGGAGTATGGTGTAGGGGAATTAGAAGCCTCATATGCATAACTTTTTGTCATTCTTTTTATTTTAGGTTTTTTGAGTGTTTCAGAGTCTAATAAGTTAATTTATGACCATTTGGGATCATGTTGACCCATTTTGGAGTGTTATAGGTCCATTGGTCAAAAATTGTAAAAGTTGTCAATGTTGCTCAAAATGTTGTCAAGCAACTTTGGAAAAAGTGTCAAAATGATGTTTTGTTCAAAAACTAATAAAAATTTGGTTGAAAACAACTGGAATTGATGGGAAATGTATAAAGGAACCTCCAAACTCGAATAGCGGGCTGGAGACTTTTTTTTGAAGTTTTGGTGAATGAAAGTAATCATTTTCTATGCATTTCTAACATTGCAGACATGTTTCTTCACTTTGTATGGACTATATGCTCCATATGTTGGTTAGTAATAAATTCTCTTGAGTTTCCATGTGAATTTACTTCACTTTTCTTATTGTGGAATCAATTTTCATCAATTACTTTGTAAGCTATTGCATTTTCTTTAAAAATTACCAAAACCCTACATAGGGTTATTAATGGGGTGAACTAATGTTGTAACTTGGCCTAGCACTAGTGGAAACTCACAAAAATGGGTGGTAATATCAGTCTATATGTAATATATCATATTTTAAGTTTGTAGGGGCTCAAGGAAGCATTTGCACATTCCATGATTCACTAGTAGGTTTGATATTTGATGTATCAGATTATGTAACAACATAGGAAAGGAAGAGTAGATGAACCAAGGTCTAATTTGTTTTTGTTTTTCATTAGAAGTGGTAGAGGGATGTGGAGAGAGGTATTGTAGACCTAAACCAAAGGTTTGGAACATTTTTGAAGGATTGATACAAGGTTTGTTGTGACTATCCCAAGAGGATTGATTGTGTACGACTGTCTAAAGTTGTAAACCCATAAACTGTTGCATTGTTGAGTCATCACATGGACATTGTCCATGATCATTTAAGCCTCATGAAAAGTCTGCTTTGATATTTTAACTTCCCAAGGTATGTTGGATCTAAGCCCCAAAAGGAGTTCAATGCTAGGGTCTAAAGTGGTGCACCTAGGAGCAGAAACAGAGAAGGTGTAATAATACCTTATCATTTTGGGTTGTAAGCCTAAAGAAGGTCCTTCCTCTACTTCAAGTGTTCACATTGCTAGTAGGTTGAATTTTTGCGGTAACTTAAGTAATAGTGTATGTAGTGATGTAAATGGGCATTATAGAGGGAGGGACTGAAGTTCCACATTGGCTTTGAGTGCACCCCAAAGATTGAGTAGAAATAGTAATTGTAGGGATAGTGGTTTTAACATTATAGACATTGGTTATAGGAAGTGAAGTCATGGGAAATGAAGTATGCATACTATTATCTATAGGGGGTTGATTATCAACACTATTAAGAAGAGAGCTCTATAAAACATAAGATCGACGGCAAATGGTATATCACGGGATGACATGAGTCTTGAAATACATCTAATAATAGTATTGTTAATAGGAAACCAAGTTGTAAATCTCATAAAAGATTTACAAACCTAGAGTAGAAGCCAAATATGGAAAGAGGGTCAATTGTAATGCAATGACCTAGGATGAAATGTGTAAATGCAATTTTCAAATTCTAAACAAGGTAATTTTCTAATTACACTCTAAAACAATCTAAAAATGAAATGTTGTAAATACAATTTTGAAATTGATGAATGCATAAAATGAACCAAATTAAGTTAGATCTAATTAAATGAATGAAACAGAAAATAAATAAACTAAAATAGAGATTTGACAATAGCAAACAAAAGCACAAGAATGAAGTTTTTAATGTTCAAAATTGTAGTTTCAGGTCTAATATAGGATTAAATTTCCCTAGTGGGTAAATGAGTCCCAGTTACAGTTTTTTTGAAGGTTAAAATAGTGAATAAAGTCAACACAGAATTCCCATAAATCAAGAAAAATTACTTGTATAGGGACTAAATCACCTAGGTGGGCGAACAGGTCCTAGATTAGGGTTTTTGCACAAAATTTAGAAAATTTTAAATCGATTCTAAGGTTTCCAACTTGTATGTTGACTTGAGTATTTGCAATTACAAAAAATTTAGTGAAATTAAATGTTCAAGATGCAAAAAGGAAATCCTATATGCACTTTTCACTAATGCAATTTTTAGAAGCCCTGAATGCAAACTAATCCAAGATATAATGCAAAGTTAATGTAAGTTAGATCTAGGACTGCAACATTCTCCAAATCAGAAATGCAAGTTTCCAAAGGTTGGGTTTGCCAAAATGAAATAAAGGAAAATAGGGTGTATCCACCTTTTAGGAGATAAACAACTTTAGGGACCCTACTTAACAATTCTTTCATTAGGAAACCAAGATGCCTCAACCAATTGACACAATTGAGAGGACACAAGGGGGGTGGTTTCCTTAGGTGTAATTAAATGAGGGGTTCACCATTAAATGAAGCTTCTAAGGAGAAATGATAACATGAATACATTAGACCATAGAAACAGAATATGAAATCAAATAAACAAAAAGATATAGACAAGTACCTAGAGAAGTAGAGACATCTGACTAAACAAGATCTGTAAATATTGAAGTTTATCATTTCAGATGTGCACCGACACTCATATGCAAGACTGGGTGATCTAGTCCCAATCTAGGGTTTTTGGGTAGAAATTGCAATCTCTCAGTGATAGGTCAAAATCTACTAAAAAATAGTAAAATTCATATACTAGGACTCATACACCTAAGGTGGTGATTTAATCCCATTATTAGGTTTACATTTATATTTTGTAGCCTCTAGTGATCTTCTATAGCTTTCATCTTGTCCAATATTCAGGTTTGAAAAGTATAATTTCCAATTTGTAGGTGAGTTTCCATGAAGATGACAACTTCTTGACAACTTTTGCAACTTTGTAACTTTGTCTTCAAAGGATCTTCAAGCTCTAATTCACCTAGATCTACAATCACACATAAACAGGAAAAAAATGTTGTTGTGTTAGGGAATAGGGGTTTGCCTTGGTCAAACCCCATTTTGGTAATTAAGTCTTGAAATGAAATAAAAAAGAATGAAGGAATGATGAATGAACAAGTGTGATGTTACAACTCACCAAAACCTTGAATAAAAGGCTGCAAATTTGTGTATAATGGCTCCAACGGATGTGGATTTTGACTCTTGATTATTGATATGAGATAATGTCTTTGTATGCTTTCTTGAATCATGAAATCTTACATCAGAAAAGTTAGCTCACAAACACACATGATGCATAGAGACTTTGAAATGATGCTTGAATCTTAAATGATGCCCCAAATGCTTGATAATTAGCTCTTGAATGCTCTCTAACACTCTTGAAAACCTTGCTAGAATGCTTGATCTCAAAAATTTGCTAGAGAACATGCAGACTCAAAATTTCTATGTTGATATTATGATTGCTTAGGTCTTCTAGGATGAAACTATGTTAAATAACCTTGTATTTATACTTGTTTATGCCAAATTTCCTAAAATTACATCACTACAATATGACATCAGATCTAGGATAATTAAATGTCACCAAGAATTTGATTTAAAATAGGCCCACATTAAAGTAATATTCATACATGAGGATGGGTGTATGAGTCCCAATGAATCAAACCTAGGACACAAATTCCAACAAGTGTTAAGTTCAATGCAACATTTGAAATTAGGTTTTGAGACCTAGGTGGGACCCATATTCCCAAGGTGGCATATGAGTCCTAGATCTCTAGATCTAGATACATAACTAAAAACATTAAATTATGATTTATTATTTGTTAATTGTCAAGATTATCCTCAAAAATATGTATTAATTAGGCTTTTGGATGCAAAATAGGATGAATTAGGGCATAAATAAGCCATGTTTTAATAGGGAGGGCCCAAAAAAGTGTTAAAATGTAAAGGGGTACATTTTCCTACACTACAGTGGTGAACACCATAAAGGGTATATGTGTTGTGAAATGTGGGTAGACTAGTAAAAAAAATTGTGTTGTGACTCTAGTGTGTGATACATAGTACCCAACTTGGGATAAGGGTAGTGTGGATGTCAAGTAGGATCTACCTATGTATACCCTTCATGACACTCATGTGTGTTTAGGTGTGAAACTATTAAAGTTTTTTTTGTGGTTGTGCTTATTGATAGGAAATTTTGGTCATGTGTTTTTTTATGTTGGTGTTGTTCCCCTAGTGTTGACCCTATTCCTTTGGAAGAGGGCCTGCTAATGTAACCAAGGGTTGAGGGACACAGGTCCACTATTGTAAAATTATGAGTTTTATTTTATGTTGTCCCTATTTCAAATAAATTACCTACATCAAAATGTGATTTTTCATTGACATTAACTATGATCTACTCCCCTTCACATGAGAGCCACACTTGTTGGTACATAGTGCAAGCCTAACCTTGAGATATGGTACCCTATCGGGTGAAGGATGATTATGATGTGCCTTGGTTTGGGTTTACTTCTACTCTCAATTTGGTCAACATTTGGTACTTGATGATATTACTACTAAATTTATTTTTAGACTTTTGTGATATTTTATAACATTGGGAGATAATCAATAAATATATGGGTGAACTTGTATTAGCTATAGATCATTAGAAAACTTTTGGAAAAAAACTTCATCAAGTTAAACCTTGGGATAAAGATCTCAAATTACATGGACATGCTAATGTTAAAAATTAGTTGCATAAGAAAGTTATATTAAGAGGAAAATGAAAGTTATATTATGGAAGAGGATAATGGAACATGGAAATGACAGTGATAGTGTGACATCAAGTAGTAGTGGATAGTATGCTATACAAGGTTAAAAAAGAATTGGACAGTAAGACAATTACATGTAACTTGCATATGTGATATTTCATGGAAGAATATTTATGGGTTGGTTATTTATCAAGTCTTGGGTTGTGTGAGACTATAATTGTTATTCATGATATGATTACTATGTTGTTACAATGTGATTTGAGACCACCATGATTATGCATGCTACTATATATTTATTATGTGGTTCAAGATCATTATTCCCCTCCCCACTTTGGGTGGTTTTATCAAAGCCACATAGTGAATGTGGTGTGAAATTTCATGGAAATGTGATTTATGTTTATTTTGAAACAAAAATTATGATTGTTTAAGCCAACAGTATTGAATTTTAATGTTATCCTGTAAATGAAGATTTTGGTTTTCCCTCACAATGATTTGCTCCTCCTAGGGTTTTTCACCTAAAAGGAGAAAGGGGATTGGATGGGGACCAAAATGCAAGGGTTTACACTAAAAATCAATGTAAATGTGATGTATTATGCCTAATTAAGATGTTCTAATGCTCTAATATGAAATTGAAATGATCTAATGATGCAAATCTTAGAAAATGCTGGAAAACATAGTGTGATATGCAGAAATGCCTAATAATGCAACTAAATGATGAAATAGCATAACAGAATGAAAGGGGTGCACCTAGAATTTGAAGCTTGATGTTGGGAGATTCTGGAATCCTAAAAAATTGACTAAAAATGTTGACTAGGGCACTTATGCCAGGCTGGCAACTTAGTCCCAATTTTGTGAAACTTTGCCAGAATGAGAATCTGCCAAATGGGTATCCAAAAATGTCAAAATCAGTTTTCAATATCAGAAGTGAGACTAATCTACCACTAGTGGTGACTTAGTCCTCCTATAGATTTTGGGAATCTCAGGGCAAAATCTTGTGGTCTCAGGTCTGCACTTTCTTTTCTAACAGGTGTCTACACTCGATTCTGTAGAAAACAAAGTAGAAAGTCTCTCCAAGCTTGAACTAGTGTTGTGAAGAATTGATTGAATTTGAAGACTTCTTGACCACTTTTCAAGAACTATTTTCTTGAAAAATATACATACAAAAGTCACATGCAAAGGGGAAAAATGGTTGAGGGTTAGAGAATAGGGATTTGCCTTTGTTAAACCCCACTTTGGTATTCAAACCCTAAATAATGAAATGAAATGAAAAGAGTATGATAAATAGATAACATTTAAATTCAAATTTCATAAACATAACATACGTTTGATGTTCAAAATATGAAGATATGCAATGAAGTGCTCCAATAGATTGACTTGATAATGCTTGATTTGCTTGAATTCTTATGAATAACTTGATGAATGCTTGAATGCTAGGAGAGTGTATGAAGAAATCTGCAATGAGGGTAAAAACCATTATTTATACCTGATTTTACTAAATTTTCCCAAAAGTAACACATCACAGGCCAACCTCAAGGGTTAGAGGACAAAATCTCGCTAGAAAATTGAAATTATTTTGAGTTTTGTGCCAAAAAGGACTAAGTCACCCCTATTGGCGACTTAGTCCCACTTAAGCAAGTTAAGTGGGTGTTAAAAATTTTGGGGCATTAAAAGTTGTCCACTGGGGATATCTTCAAAAACACACTTGAAAATAGTCAGAAAGTGCATTAAAGGGTCATTTAGCCATGGGAAAGGGTTGAATTAGTAAAATTAAGCCTACAAAAGCATGAAATCTTGTTACAAGACTTTACAACACTTCAAAATAAGACTTAATAAGTGATGAAAAGGTGATTTTTAGGTGAATTGTAATAAATAGAGTTTAGAAAATTGGAGATTTTTTTTACAACACTTCACAACACCTTCACAAGACATCATAATTTGAATGTTTAGGACCTAATTTGAATGTTTTGACCACATTCCAACATTATACCAAGGAAAAATCAAGCCAAATTCCATTAGAAAGACTCAAGTGAGCATAAAAATGTCAACTATACATTTTTTAGTGACACATAGGCTACTTAGCCATTCAAGTTTCACTTGGTCCTCTTTGCCTCAAGGACTTATTTAATTGTTTCTTCTTAGGGTATGTGCAGGATATGATGGGTATGTGTAGGGTATGTGGCTAATGATTTCCTTTTTACCCAAAATTGATGAAATGAAAAGGGTTTTTAAAGGAGATTCTCAACTTTCCACCAATAAAAATTATGCTTTACTTTGAATTTAATAAATAATTATTATTCATTTTCTATTTGAGTTATGACTAAAGTCTTGATTGATAGGATGATTGAAAAGCATCTATAGCTTTCAAATGGTATCACATTTTTTGAATCTAAAACATGCATCACATTCTATGCTTTGCATACTATAGGATTAAAAAAAATTGAATTTCATGAAGTTTTGACCAAGGTAAGGTGGTCAGACATACAAGTTTTTATAATTTTTAAAATTTGTAATAAAAAATTCATAATTAATTATTTAATTGGAAAAAATTACAAAAATATATGAATCACATCGAGACATGAGTGATCTACTTATATCTAAAATCTTATAAAAAAATATTATCATTTTATTGTGGTTAGGGTGGTCAGACAGACACCTACTTCTTATTTTTTCCCTAAAATTTAAGTACTACTGCATTGAAATTTTAATTTTTCACCAAATAGATTTTCTTTTAAATAAATGTAGTAGTTTAGAAACTAAATTCAATTTGCTACAGATTCTATTCTTAAATATTTTTGAAATAATATAGATAAGTTATTCAAAATTTTATGTCAAGTTGCCTAACTCTTTTTTTTTTTGAATTTTTCGCCACTTAAGGGCTTGTTTTTTCTAGGTTGATCTTGCACATACCCCGTAATTAAAATATTGCATCATTACTCATTTTTATTGTTGGATTTTATATTTTTCTTGCATGAGATTTTATCATGACATTGTTCTATGATTTTATATTATTGGTTTGACATTGTTTGTTTTGAGGCTTTCATATGATTGGAATTGTTGGTTTGCATGTTGTGATGTGATCTATGTAAACTATCATATCTTGGAGGGATTTCTGGTAGGTTGTATAGGGGAGAAAATTTCCTAGGAAACTTATCTTGAGGATGGGAGTTGCAAATGGGACAGGTATGGAATGGTCATAATCCATTTCTCCCTATTCTTCTATGTGAATTATTACTTTTGTACCTTCCTTTTGGAGGCTAAACCCCTTACACAAATGAGGGGAAGGTACTAGGAAAGGTATGGAGGGGTCCTTAGAGAAGGGCCTTGATACCATGTTTCCTATTATGGTTGATATTTATGGTATGTTGCTGCATGAATACATGGTTATATAATGATATGGTACATAGTGATGACACACCAATTCTCCATTTACTTAGTATTTCAGGTTACCAAATCTATTGTAAATGGTATGTCGGCTATTCATGGGCACTTGTCATAGTTCATCCTCATAAATCTCATTTTTTGAGCCTTGTGAGGTGATTCTTTTATGGTTAATTGTGACGTATGTGTTGATAACAAGTGTATTTGATGTTGGATAATCATGTACTCAAGGATACAAATATGTATAATGAGATGATGTTAATTAATTCTTGAATGATTGCAAAGTAAGATAAAAATTCAAGAATTTTTTAGAAAAAATTACCATTTATGTGTTAACTATTGATGATAAGACTATTGACCTATACAATATTGATGCAACCTTTATATACATGTGTTTGACTTTACTTTAGATGACCATGGAAGCAATTTAAGAAAATTGGGTGAAAGGTGAAAATATTTTGTTTTATGATTTGGAATGGGTAATATAGTCTATGGAATGATGTTCCTTTCTAATACATTTATGTTAAGCTTGTGGGAGAAACGATTTAAAATTACACCTCATTCTTATACCTTGAATATCTTCAAGATTATAGCAAATAAAACTTAGCATAGCTAACAATATATTTGTCTGGTCATATTAGGATTATATTTCCTAAACCTTAGTGACTTCCAAGAGGAAGTCTAATCTAAGGGCCCAAGGGGAATGTAAGGCCCAATTATTTGGGTATTGACTCCAGTTTCCATGTTCCTTGATGGTTCCCGTCACTATTAGTACCCAAGTGAAATGAATGAAAATTGTAACCTCACCTTGATGTGAACTTTGTGATAAGATTCATGCGAAAGATTTCATGTGCTGCAAATGGTATGCTTTTTGGACACTTCATTTATGTATTCACATGAGTGGGAATGTTACAGAATGCATTAATGGGATTTTAGAAATATAAGCTTATGACTGCAAACCTTATCACACATAGTGACAATAGAGATTTGCATATTATTTTATTAAGCCTCATACTCTTAGTTGATCAATGTATATGCATCTAATATCACTAATATTATATGAAATAGTATTATTCAAATTCATTCTTCAAGCCTTAGCGAAAATTTACTTCACAATAGTTATTAATTTCTTTTATGGTTGTTTTCTTTTGCAATTGAAGTTGAAAAGAAAAATCCTCCCCACCCTCTTTAGTTATTATTTTCAAATTATATCATATCAATATTTCCACCTTCAAGATAAATTTTTTAACCCCATTTCAACTCTCAGCAACTTTTTTCACGGAAGTGACTCATTTAAATTCAAGTTTACTCTTTAATTATAACATTTTATGAAATCACGTTATGATACCTCTAAAACTAGGATTGTATGTGAAATTAAATCATTAATTGTTATTCAATTATATATGAAAGGGAGATTCCATTTAAATGGTATATTATAATATAGTACATTACTAACCTAACAAATTATAATGTGAATTATTGTTATTAGATTGATTTAAATAAATTCAACTTATCCAAAAACAATACTGATTTGATTGCTCTTTATAATAAAGATATCAATGTTAAGGAAGGATGTGAAATTAGATACTTGAGTGTCATCGAATTTTGATTGCTATGTTATCTAATTATATTGAATTTAAATTAATACCTTATTCATTTTAATGGAATCGTGAAAGTTACTAATGTTGAGTTACAATATTTGTGCATGTTAACCTTAAAAAATGGGTTTTGTCTATCAATGTGGCACCACCAAAGCATTATCAAGGTATGTAATTTGATTTAATGAATTGATAAGTTAATTATGAAAATATTATTTCTATATCAAAATGGACTAGAAGTTGGAGTGAGTATACAGGTATATGAAAATTCAATGGAAGGGTAAGAGAATCCATAAGACCCTTGTCATCCCACTTCACATCATGAGGTAATATATTGGTTCATGTTGGTATTGATTTCAATAATTGAGTTTATAAATCCCACTTCTGTTGGTAGCCTTTGGGGGAAAGGTGTTTCTATGGTTTCTTAATTGAGGAGAGGAGGTATACACCTGTATACAATTTTCCAGGTCAAGTTTAAGAAAAGTGAAAAGTGGGAAAATACTATGTGTTTGGTAAAAGAAATTAAAAAACCTGAGACGCCAAGTCAATTTTTGATAATCAAGGGTAGTTGGGGAGATGGTTAGAAGTGGGCTAGGTTTTGGTGTTGAGGACATACCAAAATGAGGAGGGGATAAAAAATAAAGGGACTATGCAAACAATAATGGGAGGAAGGGCCTTGTGGAAAGAAAGATAGTATAGATAAAGGGATGGGGTGGGATTCACCACTCTTTCCATGGCTACTAGTGTTGGAAGATAAGCTTATTCCTTCCTTAAAACTCTTACTAGTAGTGAAACCTTTTATCATTAACATGGAAATATTGCTATTATATAATTTGAAAATAATAACTAAAGAGGGTGGGGAGGAATTTTCTTTTCAACTTAAATTGCAAAAGAAAACAATCATAAAGGAAATTAATAACTATTGTAAAGTATTTTTTCTCTATGACATGCACAACAAGTTTTAATAACACTATTTCATATAATATTAGTGATATTAGATGCATATCCATTCATCAACTAAGAGTATGAGGCTTAATAAAAAAAACTTGCAAATCTCTATTGTTACTATGTGTGATATGATTTTTGGTCATACTCTTGTATTGCTAAAATCCCATTAATGCATTCTATAATATTCTCCCTCATGTGAATACATAAATGAAGTGGCCAAATAACATACCATTTGCATCACATGAAATCTTTCACATGACTCTCATTAAAAAGTTCACATCAAGGAGAGGCTACATTTTTCATCTATTTGATATGGGTTACTGATAGTGATGGGAACCATCATGGAATAGGGAAATTGTAATAATTACTAGAAAGATTGGGCCTTACATAATTATCAATGTATGCCACCACTTTAAAGCAGTTGCTAACACCATTGTTTTAAGGAATTTCTTTAAAGTAGACAATGTTCAATCCTAAGACATGAGATCTTCCTCATAAATACCTATGCCAAGTCATATGTTTATGAAATAAAGCTACTTCATGAAAAAGGAAGGAGGGGTTTCCCCAAAAAATAGTTAAGGGATCTATGGATAGGGGTTAGTATGTCTTTGCTACAATGTTGTGATAGAGCTCAGAAATGTCATCATCCCCAAATACTCATAGAGAAGGAAGAATGACACAAAGGGAGTGAAAACAAGGAAAAATCCTTTCAAGTAAACATGGAAGAGACCTAAATGTCTCAACTCCTTGTGTCATCCCCACAGGAAAACATAAGACAAGCAAAAAAGGTAAAAAATTGATGACATATAGAAGAATGTAGATACATATAGAGGAATGTGTTGTGTGGTATCACAACATGCCCCAAGATTGAAAGACTTGGGGACCCAAATAATAATAATAATAATAATAATAATAATAATATATACAAATCTTATGGTAAAATCTAGAAAGTTGAAAGATCATTGGAAATGAAAAGAAAAAAAAGGAAATCTTAATCAAAGAGTACTTTGTAATGAAAGTGTTTCAGGTACCGGATACCAAAAACTAGAAACATCTAAGAAGGAAAAAGGAAATGCGAGTTTGAATGGAAGGCTCTGGTCCGATATTGGAGTTCCAGTAAAATGGAGGTCTAGTAAGACTGAGCCTGGTAAATGAAGTTCAGTAAAACCAAGGTCTAGGAAAGTTCATGGGTAAAGCTAAATACCAGGTACCGGGTTTTAAAGTAAAGTGACATTTTCAAAGTTTTGAGATTATCTAATGATTCTAATATTTTGGTAGTCCAGTATATATGCGGGGATTTTATACTATCCTAGAAAGCATGTCATTTATGATATTTTTGTATGACCATTTGAATAATGGTTTTATTTACATGGGATGTTATAATTTTTTTTTTAAAGGGATTTAATGTGTGGAATTTGCAATTGTAGGAGATATAGATTGTGATGGAAAGTTCGGGTATGGACGGTCAGGAAAATTTGAATCACAGATAGAATTCGTTCGAACCAATTCACCTATCTTGGGAGATTATAATGAAAAGGGCTTTGGATCCACCGGAACATTGGATATCTTGGTATTACAATTACGATGGAGAAAAATGTCAATCTTTGGGAGAGCCCATTCCTAAGAGTGGTAGAACTGGATCCTAGCGATGTGTGGGGGTGAAAATTCCACTCCATCATTTTGAATGTATGGAAAGTACCTACACACTATCCTGATTCAAGTTATTATCCTCGAAATAAAAACATAATAGAACCCAAAGAGCTTCAATGTGCAATTAGAGTTGACCTCTGTTGTCTTTAATTGCAATTCTCCTCTAAGTCACTATATTCCATGTGCCTTGATATGATTGGTCCCTTGTATTTCCTCTCATGTATTTTTCTTATCCTATCTGAGCCTTATGTTCTATAAAAGGCCAAAGGATACCTCTTTTTCATTTTAAGTTCAAAATTTGTGGAATCTAGAAGAGCATAAATTTTTTCTAAGTTTTTTTCCTTTTTCCTATTTTCTAAATTATTCTGGCATAAAACTCTGTATGCATGTAAACATTGATTAATTTCAAAGCTTATTCGACAACTACCAATCTCATGAATCTTTTGTAGCTAGTTTTGTTAGTTCAGCTGAACAAGACTATATGCTACACTATTTGAGGGTGCATACAGAACCTACTCGGTGTCCAAACAATTCCCCCTCTTCAAAAGCTTGCACCATTTTATATGTAGTTATGAACAATTCTGGTGAAGTATTTAAAGTGGTTTTCTCTATTTTAGTTGATTCTTTGGGGAATGCATGGAGAATAATTGGGAGAAAATTTTAAGTTTTAGTATTTTTATGCTTTATTTTAGAATAGATGTTTAAATTCTTGAAAATATTTCAAAATTTAAATGAATGGATGGAAATTTTATTGAAAATATTTAGTTTCCTATGAAATTGTTGAATGCTTAATGCTAAATCTACCTAAGTGATAGAAAATAGTGGTTAATGTCATGAAATATTACTTCAAATCTTTCTATTCCATGATATTTTTCTCTATGAACCAATTTAAAAACTTGATGCTTAATAAAAGTTCAAAATTACCATAGTCCCTTTGAGACTAATAGTAATATCACATCAAACTTGAGAGTGACCCTAGTACAACCATGACCTGGTTATCAAAGACTTGGGATTAAACTAAATTCAATCTTTCTCTATTAAAACAAAATCCCCTTTAGATTGCCTTTGTTTCATATCTTTCAAGAAGAACAACCCTCTTCATAGTCTTTTCTATGAAGGTATTATTCACCCTATTTTCCTATGAGTGAAATCATTGTCAATAGGAGTTGGTGCTAGGAGGGCCATCATATGTTGAATTATTAGTTTTGAATTTAACAAGAAGTTTGCAAAGTGAAAGTGAGTGCAAGTTGACCTCTCAATATGGAAATTGAGAAAATTTGGAAATTTTTTGACCAAAAATTACATCCTTTGAGTTTATTCACCTTTGGTAGCATCACTAAGTGTAGAATTCATGATACAAATAATCATTGTGACCTCAAGTGTGAATTTTTTTTAAGTAGGGTAAGTTTGGCCATAAGAAAAGTGATTCTATTAATAGAAGAGGTTCTAATTGCTAGAAAAAAGGGATTGTTAACAAGAAAAATGTTAAACCCTAGTGGAGTTTCAAATATTAAAAAACTAACTGATACATCAAAATAGTTGGAAAACTATGATTATTATAAAGAAAATTCTATTGTTTTGTAGGAAGATAGGAAAGAATGCCAAGATTCATAGACATTGCATCAAAAACAAGGAAACAACATTGATGAGTCATCATTCTCTCTATATGTGAAAAATGCAAATAATGAGGAGTGGGAAAATCAAGTTGGAAATGCATGTATTGTGCTCCAGAATGAAAATTTACTAGTTATAAAGGGAAATTTTCCTAATTTTATACAATATACAAAATATCAAACTTTTACTTTTTCTCTCTTTGATAACAATATAAATAGTGATACATCTTGGTCTAACAAAATGCAAAGTGAAGACAAGACTGAAGACATGAAGATTTTCAGAGGAGGAGGAAATAGAGAAATGGACACAACCATTCATGGAAATGGACTAGGGTTGGAGGAAGGTAAAGTATGGTTGCATCAGATGAAGTGTGTGTAATCAATCTTTAATGAGATTAATTTTATGCATATGAGCTAGATTATTGGTAAGTATGCTTTTGAATTTATGGTTATTAAACACAAAAAATTTAAAATAACTCATTATTACCATAAAATAGTAGAAATTTTGTTAAAAGAATTTAAAGATAAACTTGTTGTAATTTGTATCAAAGCTACAAAGGAAATAGTCCTATAAATTGAAATAAATTGTTTTATTAAGGTTAATCTTTTGTTATGATAAAATTAGGGTACAACTAGGGTTAGTTTTCTTTTGTAGGGTTTTATTTTGCTTTGTTTTCTTTCTTTATTTTATTTTTCTTTCTTTTTTCTTTTTCTAGCCTAACATTAGCAAATTCTGCTTAAATTTATCTTACATGTGAGACTTAATCCAAACATTTGTAAAATTGAGCTGTGAAATGTAAAATGATAAAACCATGCATAGTAAAAACACACTTTAAGATACAAAAGAGATATATATGTGTGTGTGTGTGTGTGTGTGTATCACATATATACATGAGACATAAAAAATTCTTGCTTCAAAAAAATCAAAAAGTAAAAAAAAGAGCATGTAGAGTTGCAAAAGATAGTATTCATTCAGTCGATATGGGACGCCTCAACTATTAGGGCTAAATACCCTATGTAGGTGAGTTTCTAGTGAACTTCAAAGTCATGAATATGGAGGTCAGTGAGGAAAGGCCGAAGTGGAACCACTTCCCCATGTTCTAGGAACCGAGGAAAATCATCCATGGAGGGAACCCAAATGGTTGGATGTGCAATAGATAATATGTATCTAGATTCTCTAGATATTCAAGCCTCACTATCAAATTGGTAGCCGAGTGAACATTTTCAACAGGTAGCCTAATATCCAGAAGTGACACTACAAAATGAGAAGCCACATTAGAATAAAAGAGAAAGTAGCAGCTAGATTCAACATATTTTTCCCCAAGGGCTAATCAGAAATTTGGTATAGTGAAACTAGAAGTCCTAATGAAGAAAACCTTTTCAAGCCTTTGTGGTGTGATACTTCCTAAGAAAACATTTTGGCAGTGAGAGAAACCTAATAAAATTGGAGTATCCATAGCCAAGAAGCAAATGAGAATGCATAGAGAAAATTACAAAAATTAAATGAGAATGCTAAAAAGAGAAAGTGTGAAGAATTGAGAAGAAATGTAGAATTTATAGAGAAATGTGGGAAGTCATGGTACATAGTTTCCTTGACTAAAATCTTGGAATTTGTAGGCAAGGTCGCAATTGGATAATTATTCTTAGATTTAAAGGTTAAATCAAATTAATTCTTTGCACATAGTTGGCGATAAATTGCTTCAAATTTGATCAGTATGAAGATTACGAATCAAACAAGTTGAAAATTTTGAAGTAAACAGTGGTCATTTCACTTTTTTTTTAAAGGGGTTGTATTAATTATGGAGGTGTCTATTTGTGCGGAACCGAGAAGAAAATCAAGCCAACAATATAGTACATGTTAGCATCCAGATAGTTTGATAGAATTAATACATGTGAATTTAATGCAAAATAATGTGACCATGTTTTAAGGTAATTGTGACATTTTCAATCCATTAATGAAGTGTAGCGCTATCAAATTAGAATTGCTAGAAAAAAATTTAGTAGTTACCATTAAAGTTTAAATGGAAGGGTGGTAGAAAATGTTTCCAACTTTATATTTAAATTTCATGATTAAGTTGTTTGTTGCTAAATTTTAATTTATGCATTTTTTTAACATATAGTGAGCTACAGTTAACTAGGATTTGGCATAAAGCAGTGAAATTTAGTTGAAAACACTCACCTACAATGAATTATTAAATGAGTTTTGGGAAGTATTGAATTGATGAAGTGATTTGCATTGAATGGAAAATCAAATAGTAACCTTCGCTACCACTATAATTCTCAACCTAATAGTGGAGCTTCATTGCCTGCAAGTTGATAAAAGAGCTATCATTGAAATATAAAAAGAAAAAATGAGCTATCATTGCTATATGTTGGAAAAACAAGGACAAACAACTGAGAGGGGGGGTGAATCAGTTGTCACAAAATAATAAACTTTTCAAACTTTACTTAACTTAATCTCAGATCTAATGAATAAGCAATTAACACATCAATGAGATAGAGAACACCAATATTTTTTTAAATGGAAACCCTGTTAGGGGAAAAACCACAGTGTATTTTAGTCCACAATAATATACCTTGTTAAAAGTATAATGAAAACAATAAAGGGGAATGCACATGCATTCATGAACACTGCCTAGAGCTCACTACTCAATTAAAAAAGGGGCTCACTACCAAACAATACATAATAGGATTAAAATCTAGAGGGTACAAATTGAGAAAATAGCTTCTGCACAAGTCTGATTACAGTTCCAATTAAGCACAAAAAACTCCTTCACTTTTCACTCACACTACTTCACACTTCACTCGATCTTCCTCACACTCTACTCTGCAATCAAATGATATTTTCACATACAGACATAGCAGCACACACATCACATGAAGCACACTTTTCACAAATGAAACAGTTGCTCTTATATATCTACCACATGAGATTTCATCAACAACTTACTCGCCCAAGAAAATAAAACATATTTGCAATGTCAGCCCAAATTTACAATTTAATTTTCAATGTGAATCCACCAAGGTTGGCCACAACATAGTGGAGACCCAAATTAACAAATCAAACACAAAAAGACTTCAATTAATTTCACCTCAAATATCCACCACATGTTACACCCATCAACATGTCAGCCAAGAACATGAAAACCTAAACGTGTGCAAGAAATTTTTTTTACCACAAGCACACTGATCAATGTGGATGTACCAAAAAGATAGAACACAATCTAGAGACATCCAAGAGCACCAAGAAACAATAGAGAAACATCCACAACAACTAGAATTACTAGAATTACACAAACTTCACTTAGGAACACTAACAAAGACCACATAAATACTATCAGACTACAACATGATCAAATTTATATGTGGACCTCTAAAACTTATGGTAGATGATCTAGATACTCTCAAAAATAAACCCTTTAGTCCATAGTAGCTGAACTTCAACATACAAAACAAGATGCCTTCATGACCTGTGGAGTTCCACTGGGAACCTAGAATACTTTCATTTACAAATTTCTCAATATCCTCGACATATACAACCTCTAATACACCGAATGATAATAGTGTTGACATCAATGAAAACCACATATTATAAACACATCCACAACATCCAAGAATCTCCCCTTTGGCATTAATGGCAACACATGATGTGATAAATACCATCAACCCAACACACTTGCTTTCCCTTTGGTTCTGACTCTTCTCCTTAGTTTCTCTTCTCCCCTTAAAAGGATTTTTCACATTGCACTTCTCCCCCTTTGACATCAATGGAAAAGATAACCATGAGCTTCCCATATACATGCTCTAAACCATATATCTACACATCTAACTACTTCCCCTGAGTAGTAGCCACAAAAAGATCAATCCTAATCAAAATATAGCAATGGAGCTCAAGGATTGATGCAAGTAAATGCATCTCTTAGTTCTTATCAAGAGGGGTAATTACCCCTAGCATTGCTTTGAGATACTCTAAGTATCCTTTGGGAATGACTTATTAAATATGTTTACAATTTGTTCTTTGGTAGGAACATACTCCAATCTAACTTCTTTATCATTCACTTTCTCCCTCAAGAAGTGAAACTTGATTGATATATGTTTACTCTTAGAGTGTAGCATTGGATTCTTTGAAATATTTATTGCACTTGAATTGTCATAGTATATGGCAATAGGCTCTTCATATATCACCCTGACATCTTTCAACATTTGTTTCATCCATATCACTTGAGTACAATTATTTGCAGCAACAATATATTTTTCTTTAGTAGTAGGTAGAGAAATGGAATTCTACTTTTTTCCTCAACCAGGACACCAACTTTCTCCCTAGGAAGAAAGCACCACCACTAGTACTTTTCCTGTCATCGACATCTCCAACCCAATCTATATCAGTATATGCACTCAAGGTGAGATCATCATCCTTTGGATACCAAAGTCTAAAGTCAACTATTCCTTTCATATATCTAAAGATTCTCTTAATAGTAGTCACATGTGATTCCTTTGGATCAACTTGAAATCTAGCAACCATACATACAACATTCATAATATCTAGTTTAGTATGGGTTAAATAGAGCAATCCACTAATCATTTACTTGTATCTAGTTTGATTCACCTTAGGAGAATCATCATTCCATGTTAGCTTGCATCTGGTCATCATGGGAGTACCAATAGGCTTTGATTCTTCCATCCCAAATCTCTTCAGTAGCTCTCTCACATATTTGGAATAAGATATAAAAATTCCCTTGTCTAGCTGGGTAACTTGCAATCCTAGAAAGAACTTCATCTCTCCAATCATACTCATCTCAAATTCACCCTTGATCTCATCAACAAACTTCATACATAGATTGTCATCTCCTCCAAAAATGATGTCATCAACAAAGACTTCTATAATTAAGTCTTTATCATGATCCAATTTGAAATATAAGTTGCTATCAGTAGTACCTTTAGTGAATCCAAGCTTCAGTAAGTATTTGTCCAATCTAGCATACCAGGCTCTAGAGGCTTGCTTAAGTCCATATAGAGGTTTCTTGAAGCGGAAAACCATATCTTCCTTGTTAGTTAGCTGAAATCCATCTGGTTGTTCAATGTATACTTCTTCTAGTATTCCAGTCTTGCTTTATTATGGGCCACTTACATACAAGTCTTCAAATGTTTCTTCAAAATCAACACCTTCCATCTGAGAATATCCTTTACATACTAGTCTTTCTTTATTCTAGACCACTTCACCCTAGTCATTCAGCTTGTTCCAAAACACACATTTAGTAGCAATCACATTTTTGTCTTTAGGTCTGGGAACTAGTATCCACATTTCATTCTTTTCAATTTGTCTCAGCTCTTCCTTCATAGCTTCCATCTAGTGTGCATCTTGGCAGACTTCAGTGACATTTTTGGGTTCAATCTTTCAAATTAGGCAGTACTCTTCTACAATTTTTCTTCTAGTTTGTATTCCTTTATTCTTATCTCGTATAATTTTTCTTTCAAAATGATTTATCTTTACATACCTTGGATTTTTGGGACTTTCATGAACTTTTGGTTCTTTTGATCTTCCTTTTGCACTTGCACTTGTATGTGCTTCCTGACTTATTTGATTTACTAGAATGAATTGAGGTTTCTTTACTAGAACATATGGTATAATCTAAAGTTGATTTTGTGTCTGAACATTCTGCCCTTTCTTTGTATTTTCTTCATTTGAATCATAACCATAGTAACCAAATGATCTAGCAGAATCCTCATCAATTCTGACATTTGCACTCTCAATGATCTTTCTCAATCTTCTGTAATAGCATCGGTAGGCTTTGTTTTTAGTAGAGTAACCTAAAAATATTCCTTCATCGCTTCTTGCATCAAACTTTCCTATATCATCATCTCTCTTGATATAACATTTGCTTCCAAAGATCTTGAAATATTTAATAGTAGGCTTATAACCAAACCATAGCTCAAAAGGGGTCTTAATAAAATTACCATTAACATTTACCCAGTTTAAATTATACACAATAGTGTTTACATGTCTTCACTCTAATAGATCAAGGGAACATTTCCTTCTATCATCATCCAAAATTGTTCCATTCTTTCTTTTTGCAAATCCATTCCGTTGAGGGGTTCAAGGAGAAGATAATTGTCTTCTAATTCCATGTTCTTCACAAAAAGAGTTGAACTCCCTGGAGGTGAACTCAGCTCCTCTGTTAGATCTCTGACTCTTCACTTTTAGACCTTTCTCATTCTCTGCCATAGCCTTGAAACTTTTGAACTTTTCCAGTGCTTCAAATTTTTCTCTTAAGAAGGAAACCCATATCATTCTAGAGTAATCATCAATAATCAACATAAAGTACCTTTCTCCATGAATAATTCTAAATTTGGAGGGACCACATAGGTTAGTATGTAGCAACTCCAACAAATCATTGAAATGAAATTGTTTGCTCTAGAAGGAGACTCTAGTCTATTTACCCATCTAACACTCCTTACAAACTGTGTTAGCAGGCTTCACTAACTTAGGTAGATCTCCTACTACTTGAGTGGAACTTACCTTGAAAATGTTATCAAAATTTATATGACATAGCCTCGTATGCCACAACCAACATTCATCTACTTGAGCAATTAAATGACTCCCACTAGCAGTATTTAGGTGAAAAATATTACCTTTCATCTTTCTACCTGTAGCAATCATATTGCTAGAACTTCCATGTATCTTGCATCTTCCATCTTTGAATTGTAGATCATAGCCTTTTTCCACCATCTGTCCAACACTCAAAAGATTATGCTTCAGGCCTTAAATATAAAGAACATCATCAGTATTATCCTTTCCACCAAGGCAAATAGAACCTCTGCCATGAATCACACTAGCATTGTTGTCTCCAAATCTTACAACACCACCATCATACTTCTCTATACTTACAAAAAAAAAATTATCGCTAGTCATATGATGTGAGCATCCACTATCAATAACCCACTCATCCTTTTCTTCAACTGGAGTTGCAAGAGCTTTCTCATCTTTAGTATATTTTCTAGACACGAGACTTTTTTCAGTGGTAGCAATGAAAACCCATTCCTCTTCATTTGTTAGACTCGTCATCAGTCACTCCTTCTTCAACAAAGTAACATTTCTTTTGGAATTTAGACTTGTTAGGCTTATATCTAGGAACTATTTTAGGACATCTTGATGCAAAATGACCTATTTTACTACAAGAAAAAATATTTAATAGGAAACACTTCTTCATACTTACCTTTTCCTTTTCCTTCTTTCTTTACAATCAGTACTTCCAATTCTTCTACTTCTCTTTCTTCTTCTTCTACTTGTTTTAGTTCTTCATCATACTTTGTTATCTTTCTCAAACATTCTTCTAGACCACATCTTTGCTTGTTACTTCTAGATATAGTAGCCTTGAATGCAAATTCAGTCTTCAAAACAAACTCACCAAATTCACTTAATTCAAAAGCAACAAGCCTACCAACCAATGTGTCTCTTGACATCTTTGTTACTAATTTGAGTTCTTCAGTAGCATGAGCCTTCACTTTATAGAAGGGAGGAAAGGATTTGAGTATCTTAGCTATAATTTCATCCTCATCTAGAGAACTATTGGCACATGTAATACCCATCACTATTTCATTTACTCTTTGCACAAAAGAAGTGATATTTTCATCTTCACCCATCTACAAATTCTCATGCTTTCCTTTCAATCTCTATAGCTTAGCCATCTTCACTTGTGCATCTTCTTCATACAAAGTTGCTAGCTTCGTCCAAATCTCATGAGCCATCTATAGTCCTACCACATTTTCCATCTTCAAATCTGTCAGAGCACTCACCAGAGCTTCAATAGACCTGATATTATTTTTAGCATCTTTGATCTCATCAGCAATGGATAGACCATTCTAAGGAATAACATATGGATATTTTGTAATCTTCTAGTAGGCTTCACCAATACATAGTAGGTGACATTGCATCTTGAATTTCCACAGTGAGTAGTTAGTTCCATCAAATCTCAAGTTGTCCTTAAATTTTTCCATCTCGAATCACC
The DNA here is from genome assembly GCA_007258455.2 of Sequoia sempervirens. Taxonomy (NCBI): domain Eukaryota; kingdom Viridiplantae; phylum Streptophyta; class Pinopsida; order Cupressales; family Cupressaceae; genus Sequoia; species Sequoia sempervirens. The sequence goes on from VDFB02000003.1 coordinate 590,721,518, forward strand.
TCAACCTTTTAGACTTCTTCAGAGGAACCTGCTCTGATACCAATTGTTGGAAAAAAAAGGATAGACAATTGAGAGGGTGGGTGAATCAGTTGTCACAAAATAATAAAATTTTCAAACTTAACTTAATCTCAGATCTAATGAATAAGCAATTAACACATCAGAGAGATAGAGAACACCAATATTTTTTTATGTGGAAACCTTGTTAGGGGGAAAACTATGGTGGATGTTAGTCCAAAATATTATACCCTATTAAAAGTATAATGAAAACAATAAAGGAGAATGCACATGCATTCAGGCACAATGCCTAGAGCTCACTACTCAATTACAAAAGGGGCTGACTTCCCAACAATACATAATAGGATTAAAATCCAAAGGGTATGAACTGAGAAAATAGCTTTTGCACGAGTGTGAATACAGGTCCAATTAAGCACAAAAAAATCCTTCACTTTTCACTCAAACTACTTCGCACTTCACCTGATCTTCTTCACACTCTGCTCTGCAATCAAATTATATTCACATATACACACATAGGAGCACACCCAGCACATGAAGCACACTTTTCAAGAATGAAATAGTCACTCTTATATATCTACTACATGAGATTTCATGAACAACTTGGTCGACTAGGAAAATAAAACATATTTGCAACATTGGCCAAAATTTACAATTAAATTTTGAATGAGAATCCACCAAGGTCAGCCACAACATAGTGGAGACCCAAATTAACAACTCCAACATGAAAAGAATTCAATTAATTTCACCTCGAAGATCCACCACACGTTACACCCATTGACATGTTGGCCAAGAACATGAAAACCCGAACGTGCGCAAGAAATTTTTTTGACCACAAGTACACTGATCAATGTGGATGTACCAAAAACATAGAACATGATCTAGAGACATCCAAGAGTACCAAGAAATAAAAAAGAAACATTTGTAGCAAATATAATTACTAGAATTACACAAACTTCACTTAGGAACACTGACAGAGACCACAAAAATATTGGCATACCACAACATGATCAAATCTATACGTGGAGCTCTGAAACTTTTGGTAGATGATCTAGATACTTTCAAAAATGAACCCTTTAGTCCATAGAAGCTGAAATTCAATGTACAAAACAAGACCCCTCCATGACCTATGCAGTTCCACTAGGAACCTAGAACACTTTATTTTCTCAATATCCTTGACATATACAACCTCTTAATACACAAAATGCTAATAGTGTTGACATCAATGACAACTACATATCAGCAACACATCCACTTCCAACACTATATGTAAATGAAAAAAAAATCAACTCTTTAGGCTATCCAAATAGATCTACCAGGGCTATAGACGTCTGGCTAGCAGTAGAGCTATGTTTGGAGAAATTACAAGGATAACCTTGTAAGGGCTATGGATGCTTGACTAGTAGCAAATTTCTACCCCTAGCTAGCTTTGGAGGATAACTATATTATGTAGTTCAATGTTTATGAACTGATTCTTTTTACTAAGTTCCAAAACTAGAATTAATCAGAGTACACATGAATGTTTCTAATGGAGTTTTACTTTTTATGCCAAAATGTAGGTAAAGGTAGAGGTTATTATTTTAAAATATGTATTAATTTTAATTTACAACTGGTGATTTAAATTTCAAGTTTGATTTAAATTTGGTTTTATTGGTTGCAATTTTTTGTGTGGTCTCACAACTCACCCCAAGACTAAAAGACTTGGGGACCCAAACTAATAATAATATATACAACTCTTATGGTAAAATCTAGCAAGTTGAAAGATCATTGGAAGTGAAAAGCAAAAAAATGAAATCTTAATCAAAGAGTACTTTGTAATGAAAATGTTTTGGGTACCGAATACTAGAAACTAGAAACATCTAAGAAGGAAAAAGGAAATGTGAGTTTGAATGGAAGGCTCTGGTCTGATATTAGAGTTCTAGTAAAATGGAGGTTTGGTAAGACCAAGTCCAGTAAATGGAGTCCGGTAAAACTGAGGATTGGGAAAGTTCATGGGTAAAGTTGAATACTGGTACCAGGTACCAGGTTGCAAAGTAAAGTGAAATTTTAAATTTTTTGAGATTATCTAATGATTCTAATATTCCAGTAGTCTGGTATATATGTAGGGATTTTATAATATGCTAGAAAGCATTGTATTTATGAGATTTTTGTATTAACATTCAAATAATGGTTTTATTTACATGGGATGTTATAAAAAAATAAAATTAAAAAGGGGTTTAATGTGTGGAATTTGTGATTTCAAGAGATATAGATTGCAATGCAAAGTTTGGGTATGGATGGTTAGGAAAATTTGAATCATAGATAGAATTACATTTGAACCAATTTTCCTATCCTAGCAGATTATAAGGCAAAGGGATTTAGATCCACTAGAACACTGGATATCCCAGTATTGCACTTGTGGTGGAGACAAATGTCAATCTTTAGGATAGCCCATTCCTGAGAGTGGTAGAATCAATGCCTAGCAAACTGTGGGGGCAAAAATTCCACTCCATCATTCTGAATGTATGAAATGTCCCTACACACTATCCTGATTCAAGTTATTATCCTAGTGATAATAATAGAATAGAACCTGAAGAGCTTCAATGTGCAATTGGAGTTGACCTTCGTTGAGTTTAATTGCAATTCTCCTATTTAAGTCACTATGTTCCATGTGTCTTGATATGATTGGTCCCTTGGAATTCCTCTCATGTATCTTTATTATCCTATATGAGCCTTGTGTTCTATAAAAGGCCAGAGGATACCTCTTGTTCATTTTAAGTTTAGAATTTGTGGATTCTAGAAGAGCATAAATTTTTTCTAAGTTTTATTCTTTTTTCATGTTTTCAAAATTATTATGGTGTAAAACTTTGTATGCACATAGACATTGATCAATATTTGAGCTTATTGTATAGCTAACAATCTCATGAATCCTTTGTAGCTAGTTTTGTTAGTTGAGTCAAACAAGACTATATGTTGCGTCATTTAAGGGTGCATACAGAACCTACTTGTGGTCCAAACAATTCCCCCTCTCTTCAAAAGCTTGCACCATTTTATATGTAGTTGTGATCAATTCTGGTGAAGTATAAAGTGGTTTGCTTTGTTTTAGTTGATTCTTTGGGGCATGCATGGAGAATAACCAGGAGAAAATTTTAATTATCAGTATTTTTCTGCTTTATTTTATAATAGATGTTTAAATTATTGAATATGTTCCAAAATTTAAATGAATGGATGGAAATTTTATTGAAATTCTTTAGTTTCCTATGAAATTGTTGAATGCTTAATGCTAAATCTACTTAAGTGATAGCAAATAGTGGTTAATGTCATGAAATATTATTTCAAATCTTTTGATTTTCATGATATTTTTCTTTATGAACCAATTAAAAAACTCAGTGCTTAATAAAAATTCAAAATTACCATAGTCCCTTTGAGATTAACAACAATATCACATCAAACCTAAGAGTGACCCTAGTGCAACCATGACCTGGTTATTGAAGACTTGGGATTGAACTAAAGTCAATCTTCCTTTGTTAAAGAAAAATCCCCTTTAGATTGTGTTTGTTTCATATCTTTCAAGAAGAATGGTCCTCTTCATGGTCTTGTCTATGAAGGTATTATTCACCCTATTCACCTGTGAGTGAAATCATTGTCAAGAGGATGCACAAAAAGAGAGAGATCCATAAAATGAAATAGTATGGGGGATCACATTATGCACATGCAATCACATAAAGAAACATGAAAAATAAAACAAAGTAGAATAATAGTAAGGAACTTGCAAGTCAACCTATAGTAGGTCATTTGTATCCCAATCTTGGATGATAAATATGGAAGGCAAAAATCTAGCCAAATGGACAATAGCAAGCGTTGAACTAGGACACACACAAAGTTCAACACTCTTATTAGTAGAACTGGCATTTAAGCTCATAAAAGAGGATAACAATGAATTCAACTCATGATGATCTTGTTCATCACTCTTTGTAATATCAATGTTCTCATCTAAATTACTCACAACAGGAGCTTGAATGATAATTTCCATGGAAGGTTCATTTTTACATTGTGGCAGAGGTATAGATTTATCTTGCAATGCTTGAGGTAAGTTTGGATTTTTATTTTCTGTGTTGCTCTTTTCTGCTTTAGCTTATAACATACGAGTAATAGCATGAAGTCTATTCCTACACTCTCTAGAATTTCAATTTCATTTTAATCTATTATGAATTTACATTTGTGTAGAAGCTAGTTTTTCAACCATAGGTTTCTTTTCTTCCCTTAGGGGAGGAATAAAAGGAACCAAAGAAGGTTGTTTGATCACTTTCTCTTTAACTTTCTAAACTTTTTTGACTTTAGGAGGCACAATGAGATTGTTTTGATTGTCTCATGCTCTCTTATAGGAATTTTTATGGAAAGATTTTGCTACAAGAATGGAAATATTGAAGGTGTTGTCATTGATGTCAACTAGTCAATTGGTTGTCAATTGATTGTTGTTGTCATTTGGCTATATATGTTGAGGATATTAAGAAAATCATAATCAAGATATGTTGCAGATGTTTATTGGTTGCTCTGAGTTTTGATCTAGATTTTCTCCTATATTTGTATGGTTTAGATATGTTGATAATGGTTGTTGGAAGCTCCTATATTCTAATTTTTGGCTATTGATTCATTGTACAATGTGAGTTATGTTCACTAGATGTGAATTGTGATTTTCTATGTTTTTTATTGAGGTCCGAGAGAAATATTGTTGGTCCGAATTTCTCTTTGATGAAGTCTTATGAATTATGGTTTTATATTTGAGTTGTTTTTATTTTATTGAAGATAATTTTGGTATCTAGAAAGTTCATGCTTAATTGTTTTATTTTTTTTACACTAGTTTGGCCAACCTTGTGTGGAATACTACTTTCAAAGTTAGTGAAGCATGTTGGGTCTATTTGGGTCCTAATGAAGCATGTGTTTGGGTCACCCTCATTCTAATTCCACCTTGCAAAATTTTGGTGCCAACCTAATTTGAATTTAAATTTTGATGGTTGACTTTGTATACGTTTCAAATTTGAAGATGGTATAAATGTAGAATGAGTTAGGGAAGAAGAAGAAAAGAGAATAAAGGAAATAGAGACAAGAGTGCAAAAAGAATAGAGATAAGTGTGAATCAGTGTGTGTGTGTGTATGATGCGAATATGGTAGATCAATGCAACACCTAAATGTTGAGTTTTTGGAAGCAGTGAGCTAAAGGTGCACTCTATCATTCAGGAATTTCTAGAATTGGATTGAGCAAATTGTGGAAAATTTCTTTGTTGCACTAATATTTTCTTCTCTTTGTAAGAAGTCTTTTTTATCTTCTCTGTATCTTTGTGGTAGTGAGTCCTTGTTTTGGTAATTAGCCTTGTTTCTTAGGTAGTGAGCCTCTTGTAATGAGTTTTGATATTCTTTATAGTGTGAATTAATCATCACTATGATTTTTTCCTTATTTGGTTCTCCACATAAATCTAGTGTTATTGTGTTTATGTGATGGTTTTTAGTTTCTTCCTATTATTTATTGTTTAATCTGCTAAGCAGTGCTAATGTTTAGTTTTAGTGAATGAATTAAAGTTTAAATCTGTGACAACTAATGCACCCCCTCTCTTAGTTGTCTTGTTCAACAATTGGTATTAGATCTTGGTTTATTGGTGATGATCTTAACCACTTGATGAAGGTCTAGGATGGCTGGCAAGATGACTTATGATTATCTGAGGTTCAATGGTGTCATTCCATAAATTTACAAATAGGAAGAAAAAAAACAACTATTTATTTTATTTAAATAAGCAACTAACGCCTTACTAAGCTTGACAAGTTGACATTATATAACATCAGTATTATTTTTTTTGCACAATTTCATTACTGACATGCCACTAGCAATACATATTCACCCTATGAATGTCTAGGATAATTCACCTCTCTAGAGATTTTGGATCTAATGTTGTCATAAAAGAAAAGCACAAGTAACTATCTTAGGACTTTGAGGTTTATTGGGTAGGGGTTATTCATGCATGTTCCTTATCCATATAAGACATTAATAATTGTAGTTAACCTCTTTAATTTGAAAGGAGCACAAACTAAAATGATTTAAAAAATATATAATAACTAAAAGGACCAATCCCATTACATCCAAGTTTAAACTAAAGTGTAGGGCATTCTAGAAATAAAAATAAAAATTACCTTCTCGTCAATCTTAATCCCTTGTTAGAAGAATTCATATTGGGATAATTTAACTAGACATTCCAAAAGTTCTTAAAACTTATGGTAATGATGATTGAGTTTAAAGATAACCATAGTTTAATCCAAATAACAAAATAGATGACATAATTTAAATAAGAATAAAATTTATAGTATGCATGACAATAGTCTCCCCTTATGAGAGGACATCCTATATACATACTAATAACTAGGCTAATTTGGAATCAATATTATTATATATATTTTAATGAAAATCAAAAATTGTGAAATCTAGGAAAGGTCTCAATATTAGAATTATACTATGAATTCGATTCACTAACATACAAGCTCCTTTTTTTTTATTAAGATAAAAACCTTCATTTAATTGTCATTGTTTTATTTCTATTGAATATAACCAAAGAAAACAATGAAATAAATATAAGTATTCAATTTACATAATCCACAATCTAAGAATGAAAATTAAATAAACATTAAATTCCATTTACAATGTATCTTTATACACTCATCCATCTTTATTATATTTATTGCATAATTACCTTAAACATTAAATTCCATTTACAATGTATCCTTATACACTCATCCATCTTTATTATATTTATTGCATAATTACCTTTGCTAATATTCGATGCTACATTACGGGAAAGGAAATTTTCAAGGATTGAAAGTTAGAAGCACTATTAACTTAGTATTAAGCAATTATGATGATGAAAGAAAAGTGGGTCAGTCATATTTTTTTCACAAAGACGAATAGTATTTGTGCAACCACTATTTATTTATTCCCTAATATTTTCTCCCCTACTGAGGAAATAATAATATTAGTGCAAATAGTTCATGATGTAACCACATCGATATCAAATAACGACATCGAGATTAACATTGCAAGGGATGTAATGTTTTCATTTATATACAATCGTTATTGTTGCTATGTGTAATCGTATGATAACATTTCTTTTGTTCTAACGTTAATTTTATTTAGTCACAAGAAAAATCCATAATAGCTAATGTAAACCAAAACCTAAATATATTGTGTTTAACCCTCTAAGCCCCAAGATTTATTTTCTATTATTTTTGTTAAAGTTGTTTAACAAAAGACTTGTGAAAAAAAAAAAACCAATTAACAATAAAAATAAATTAATTAATCAATAAAATAAAAAGATTAACTCTCTCTATTAAAACTATTATTATTATTACTTAAAATTAAATAAAAGTCATCTATTGGGTTCTACTAAAGTGGATCCACTTAAATTAATTAATTATGACATTTTTAGATTTTTTAATTATTTTATTATAAAAACACTTATACTATATTTTTAATTTGCTAAGGGTGGACCCACTTAAATTTGTTTAGTAGGGTAACTTTATACTCCCTAATTGTTTTACTATGAAAATATTGCACCATAGTTTTAGTTTCCTGAATTAGGCCAAGAAATTGATTTCTTTGGAGAATAATGAGGAGTAAATTTAGGAGAAATTTAGCCCCATTTTACGCGCTCCACATTATTGCCTCACTAAGGAATAACCACTTAGCACATGGTGGACGTATCCCAATGATGAGTGATGCATTATTTTATCTATCTTAAAATTATTCCCAACCCTAAAAATCATTACGGGCTTCCTTAACCAAGCCCTAAAAAAAGCGATACCATTCACAGTTTTAACTTTGCATAAGGAGCAGCTATGGCGGCGGGCCAAATCTCACCAGACCTGTGCATGGGAGTTTAGGAGTGATTAGAATATGCTGAAAACAGTTCCCACGTTAACCAAGAACTTGGAGATAAAATTATTGTATTATTTTATTGTAGCCTAAAATTAGCTGCAGATCTAAGATCAAACGGTTGGCTGAGCAAGTGGCAGCTTGAGGGTTTCCAAGGCAATGACACAATAGTTTAATCCTTTCCTGAACTCATTTTATTACATTTTGTCGTCTCTTTTTTTTTCTTCTGTTTAATCTCTGCAGAGTGAGAAGAACCTGACAACGTCACGACTAAGGAAATTTGATTTCGACCAGCAACATGATATTATTGCTACTATGTTTTGGCATTTCATCATATGTATTATCTCATAATTTACAGATTTATTTATTTTATTTTTTTAAAAAACCAAGGAAGTGTTACTTCGACACTTGAATTTGCAGAACTCTTCGCATTGTCAGAGGGTCCGGAGGGACCAACTTGGTATATTAAAACCCTATGACAGATCAACACTTTTCCCTCTTTCTCACTGCTATCGTGTGCATAATCCAGGTAAACCATTTCAATAAGAATGAAAATAATCGTGTGAGGATAAGCATAGGATACACTGTTTTCTTTTCTTTCGAATTGAGATCTATGTGCACTTCACCCTACAGTCCATCCCATCTTATGACAACTAGAAATACTAATAGCATAAAAGTTTCTTTTGATACCAATTTTGATTCATTTGATTGCATACATGTATTCTTATGTTCTGGGTATTTTTACACAGCACATTGTTTTTCACCTACGAATATGGGTATGAGATGTTACATCTGCTAGTCTAACAGTTGTATTATAAATTTAATTGGAAGTACCCTACTCTCCTTGGTACAACAGATAAAATAAAAATACATAATCTGGCTTATGGTTTTGAGAAACTTTTAACAAATGAACAGAGCACTATAAGGTGAACTTTCAGCTGCAACTTGAATACCTGGTAACCAACAGTCAATGGGAGAAAGAAAGCCCTCCACCCAACTGTAATGGGTCATCGAGCTAATGAAGCTCTCACCATAACCCTGAGACCAAGAGAACCATTAGAACCCAAACTCCCTTACACCCTAAAAGAAATAACACACAACCATACCCAAAACACAACAGGTCAAGAAAAATTTGAAACTATGGCATGCTCAAACTAGAAATAAGGAATACCACAGAAAAGACTTACTTCTTAGTTCAAATCCTCATGAATCCTCCTCCAAAAAAAATTGTGCAACAGCCCAAAAATGTAAATAAGAGGACTTACCTCCCCAAAGCAAGCATAGACCTTTTGAGATATTTTCCAAATCTCCCTTTCTGTATCCTCTTTTCCTCTTCTTTCCCTCCAAAACCAGTCAAGAAAACCACCATCCAAAAAGAACCAAGGTCCCCTCTCCCAACTTCCCAAGAAAACTTTTATGCCCTTCAAAACAAACCCTAACCACATTCTAACCCTCTCTCGAAGTACCCTCACCATAGGTGCTTGGGTTGAGGCCTCAAAACTCCCTTAATAACACTTTTTCCCTCATGTTTGACTCAAGAAAAATGGCATATAAATTTCTATACGGGTTTCACTTTGACCTACCTCTCAAGACACATGCAGACTCAAAAATTACAAGAAGACAACCTTGGGCTTCCCACAAACACCTCTATAGAACTATTTGGGTTCTAAGGTTCTCTTGTTCTCCATTGACTCTGATATATGTTTACCTACAACTTACTTTCATTGTCAGTATTCCAAGATATAATTAATCAAAATAAAATATTTATAATGATATAATTTGACTTGATGATAATTGATTTTTTCATACCTTGGACGTGCTTGGTTTTACATTGCCGGAAGGATTATCACACAACCTCCATCATTCAAATGCACAAATCTTGTCACATAATGTTAGTAATCTAAAAATCATATTCTTAAAATTGATGACCATTATTTTTGCATTTTGGCATACTAATGAAATTTCCAATTATTACTCATTGGTTAGAAATATCCTCACAATATTCATTGTTTCAATTTAAACCCCCCTCCAAATTGAATCCATTCACAACTAGTTAATTAACTACACAAAACACTTAGACTTTAGCAATAACATCCTCACAAGTATATAGACATTACATTGAGAATAACTACTTTATGAAGTTCATCAAATGTGTCACAATAACATATCAATGTCATAGCAAGGTTGGATTTTCATTGTAAGATGGGAGAATCACATAGTCCCTTATACTACAAGAATAATTAACAATACAAGGATTATCTTTCTTTCTCACCTCAACTACAATTTAATAATTCATAAATTATTTCTCTATGTCACATGCCACACTCACTAATGACACCTTCCTATGTGTTTTAATAGCATCATGCAAAATAAGAGTACAAGGTTCATTAACTAACTTAAGAGAGTTTTATTATTTCCAAAACTAAAGAATCCATGGAATTCTATTGAGTGACTATTCTAAAATTTCACATATACTTAAAGCATTGGTTGATTCATTTTCATGTTCCACACGGTATATAGCATATTTAATGCTACAAGAACATACACCTCAAGGCTCCTATTAGATCAAGTATGCATAATTTATTAGTCTATCTTCTCTAGTTGATAGTGATGTACTCAACCAAGGGAAACACACAAATAATACATTGCATGAAAGATGGGGTCTTACATTCCCCTCCCCTTGGAATAAACTTCCTCCTGGAAGTTACCAAGGGTTGTAAAACATGTATACCCACATACAAGTGCAATAAATGTGTTGAAATTCTTCATTATATTGACAAGAAACTATTCCTCAATAATAAGTGTAAGATAGAAAAATGTGTTACACCATATAGGTTTCTATGTAATAAAAATAAGACAATATACAAGATATTTTTTTCACCAAGGATCAACACATAATTATCAACATTCTTCTCATATCTCCAAGATTAAAAATCATGTTTTCTTAGAATAGAGTTGCACAACATAACTATTCACATTATTGCTATTATCTATCAATATGACTCATTAAGCAATTGTCACTTCTAATGTTTAGATTTATTTATAGGTATCTTTGAGATGACATTTTACTTCCCAACCATGTTACCCATATCATATCCCATTCCATGAGAACATTCAATTTGTTTCCGATTAATTATTGGTTTGCTAATGTTTAGTGCAAACTTATTTCACATCCCATTCACTTGAACCCAACACATAGACCACAACTAAATCCATACAAATCACATCATAGGTTTCACAACATGGGCTCTATGAGGAGGACGTGCACCACCATGTAACAGAGCAATCGCAGTACCAAGATAATTATAAGGAAAGATGGTCTCTAGACCCTCCCCGAGGAACCTTCCATACATTTCCTAGTATCCTTATCTTGTTTGTGTAAGGGGATTAGCCTCCAATAGCAAGGTACACCAAGAATCACACACAAGATCTAGGAGGGAATGGATCACAACCATTCCATAATGGTCCCATTTGCGGCCTCCATCCTCACAATGAAATTGCCCAGGCCATCTGCTCCCCTATACATCCTACTAGGGACCCCTGCTAGATATGGTAGTTTACATATAACATAATACTCCACACATACCAGTAGTTATAAACATTGAGAAAGCCTCAAACCAAAATAATTTTAATAAAGTGAGATTTTAATGCTAAATTTATCAATAAAACGCAAGAATAAAATGACTTCCAAAAGTAGCAATCAAGGAAACATTTCAAAATAGACATAAAGTTAAAACCAAACAAGTCCTTGAGGAAGAAAAGGACAATCTCAAATTCAGAATGACCAATGGCCAAAATAAATAAATTCCACACTACTGGTTTGAAAATTCAATAAAATCCAAAAGGAAACATAAATGATAATTCAAAAATCTTGTAAACATCTTCCACATTACAAAAACTATGTGGCTTCCACGAGCCACTCAAGGGGAGGAGGGGAATGGTGGTCTCAAACCACAAGAATACCATATAAAGTAGTAGCATGTTGAAATAATGGTGGTCTCAAACCACAAGATCATAGAAAATCATACCAAACTGAATGATGGTGGTTTCAAACCACAAGAGCATAAAATAATTACCATATCATACTAAGTAGCCACATGTTTTGCACATCCCAAAATATGTCCTACCATCTATCAAATACCAAGGGTCTAGCATACATCTAAAGTATCGTCTATGAAGAAGTGAATATATTTTCCATGATGAGCATAATTTAGTTGGGTTTTCTTTATGAATAACACCAATTCCATGTCCTAACTCCCATGTTACCATTGTTTTATAATTCCACCAAACCACTGGATCACTATATATAAGTCTCATTCTATCCTCACAAGGTCTACTTGTTGATAAATTAGGTTTCAATAATCCTTGTAATGAACATCATCTTATTTTATAGCCTTGACTATATCAACTGCTTGAATTGTGAATTTCATATTGTATTTCCATATCTCATAGTATTTCCAAGGTCCATAACCAATGAAGAAAAATTTCAACCCATAATTGTCATTATAATGCTCATAATGTAATACCAAGTACTAGTGTCTAACAATGAAACAAGCTCAAGGTTCCATGGTGCAATGTGGTCCATCCTCAAGTATCACAATACACTTACAACAATCTAGGATTGCACTATGAACCAACAAGCATGGCTCTCATGGTGGGGGAGTAGATCACAATCAACATCCATGAAAAATCACAACATTTTGATGTCTACCCTTTATCTGGAGTAGGGACGACATCCAAAAACTCGATATTTTCCAATAGATGGACCTGTGTCCTACAACCCTTAGTTACACTAGCAGGCCCTCTTCCAAAGGAAGAGGTCAACACTAGGGGGGGAAAACACAAACATAAAACAACACCACATATATAGGAGCATGGAGATAGACTCACATAGTTTAACTTACAAAGAGACTCGTCCAACAGAGAACTCAACTACTCCATGCTTGACACCACAAACTTAAAACATTTAGCATTCACATTTTAGCACAAAAGGGTGTACAAAAAAGGATCATACATGATGGTCCTCCATACACTTCTTCCCAAGTTGGATACCATGTATCATGACTTGAGGTACAATCACAAAAATTATTGGTTTTCTCATAGTACCACACAAGTTTAAGTTCCCCTTACATCTCATAAACTTTCCATACATAAGAGTTCACCTATTAGATTGAATTTACTAAATTTATGCTCTCAACTGGTTAATTTAAATCACAGTCCTTTAATGACACAATGGATACTCCCCAAACTGCTTTTCAAACATAAATTTATCACTTTATTTAATTCACAATACATCACACAAGGGAAATTTATTATATTATCCACTTCTTATCATGCTTTCCTTTTTTCGATAACAAAAATAGATAAATTTATTTCCTTTACAATTTCAAACCTGAAATTAGATGCTAGTAGGAAATATAACTCTTAAGTACTACCAATATTCCATGACAAGGTACAACTTGTTATAGTCAATGAACTATGGGATCATGTACCAATAATACCAACAATTACTTTAGGCTATTCTTCCAATCATATTACACTAAAATGTTATTTTCAAGGTCATACTACCTTAGGTTCTTCTTATTAAAATAATGTTAGTGTTATTTCTCTGGAATCATTCTGTGCAAGTGATCACAACTTATACTTTCTATCATAATTTTCCTTCTTCCATAGCATAGTTAAATGTATTTAGTGTCATCCCAATCTTTAAAGGACACATCAAAATAGTATGTTTGCAAAATTATTTTCTAATATTTGAAAAAGTAACAACCTAATTTATTATAAATCAAGGAAAAAAAAATTCCATTCATAAATTACACAAGGAACTCCATTTTATGTGTTCCAATTAACCATTTAACCTCCTACTTGCTTATGGGGTAGTGCATTTCCATGTATGCATCATCATCTACATTAATTGAAGAATTCAAGAACACACTCATAAGGAATGATATGGCATGGACAATTTTTTTTTGTTTGCTCCTAGTTGAGTGTTGACTAAGGCTATGGTCCTTCCAAAGAAGTTTTTATATATATATGGATGATACAAGATAGATTTAACATTCATCCTATAACCACTTTTATATGTCTATCCCTTAATCCCTTAGTCATGAAAAAGAAGAAAAAAAAAATCATACAAGATAACTAATCTTTAATGTTTTGACTCATGGATACATTTAGACTCAATTAATAATTATATGCAAGAAACCCACATATCTCAAATACTAACAAGGAGGTGATTAGATAAAACATTGAAGCTAATCTACTTGAAAGAATAGAAATAAACTATTTAACTCTTCTTCTTAATACATATCCTCCCTTTAATGATATTACTAGGTTCCTATCATTTACTATTCTAGTCCTACAAGACACATTAAACGGTAATATACTTTCTAAAGTGTAATGCATATTATGAGAAAAATAATTATCAATGACACCTAATCAGAATTTCATTTGCTTTGCTATCAATCATATTGCATGCAAATTGTATAAAAGCATTAATATATTCTTTGAATTAATTACGCCAGCCTTGTAACCTAATAGCGCACACACCAAGGTAACAAGCATGGATAACTACTTCTAGCTGATATTTTACCAATCAAAGGCTCATCCCCAAGAAGTTTCCAAATTTTTAGTATGCTAATAATAAATTGATTGGAATCTATTTTCAACCACCTTCAACAATTCTTATAATTACTTCTTTTATCCAAATATAACTCTAACCATTAGAGTCTTAGCCCCACATATTCCATCATTGATTTTTTTTTATTGTTGTCCACCCATCTAAGGAGAGAGTTTACAAAGTTAATAGATTCATCTAGTGTTTATGGAGATAGTCCTCGATTGAAGCAATATTACATCCAAGTTGAATTCCAATAGATTGTGTATAGGGTTAAAGTGTCCAAGTATTTTCCTTAATTAAACACATAAGATATAGTTTTACAATCTAGGTAAAATTCTTTCATACTAATTAGGTTGTTTTGAACTATGCATACAAAGTGATGGTCACAATTTAAAGCATCTCTAATAACAAAAGATGAAATATACATAATTCATTTAGAAACATAAGAATGAAAACTCTAATGAATATTCTCTACACTATGATTGTCCCACCCTCTCAAGCACAACATTAAGGGATTCATAAGTTCTAATAATATCATTGTGAAGATTTTATAAGTTAATTGTCTCGATGAAATGTACCACTTGACCTACATTAAGTATCCTAACCATAATGCTACCAAAATAATGCTGCCCCCACAACATAGGTGGACTGTCTAGCACTTCATTATGTGTTCATTTTATTTTGTTAGTTCATATTTCCCTTATAACACTCTATAAGGTTTTCTAAAACCAAGTGTGGTAATGAGAAATCCCTTCTTCCTTCTCACCAGTTTCACATAAAATAGTATATTCATAGAATGTTTTTGAAATTTAATTTAAACAACAAAATTCTCATATTATCATTTAGTTTTCAGGCAACAAAATTTACTAGTCATAAGAGGTAAATGTGTTGTATAGATGTTCAAACAATCATTCCATAAACACAAATCCCAAAGCTCCAAGAGTTTGCAACCTAGGCTCTGATACCAAATGTCATGTCGTAAATTTGTACATATACTTAAAGCATTGATTGATTCATTTTCATGGTCCACACGGTATATAGCATATTTAATGTTATAAGAACATACACCTCAAGGCTCCTATTAGATCCAGTATGCATAATTTATTAGTCCGTCTTCTCTAATTGATAGTGATGTACTCAACCAAGGGAAACACACAAATAATACATTTCATGAAAGATGGGGTCTTACAGATGGAACTGACTATGCTATCTAGAAAATATTGATGGAAGAATATCTTGAGTATTGTAGATATGATGTGGAGAAAGCTTAAAATAACCCTTACACTCCTTCTAATGGTTTGAGTATGTTTGATTAGATCAAAACACATGAAGCAAACAATAAGGAAAAGTACATTTTGAAGAACAATCTAGTACATTCTCAGTTGATTAAGGTTTAAAATCTAAAGACTGCTAAGGAAGTCTAGGATGCTTTGGAAAGGGAATATGAAGGTGATGAGAGGGTTAAAGAGGAAAAAATACATAATTTGGAGACACAGTTTGAGCTTCTACATATGTCTAAAAATGAGAATGCTAAAGCTTATGTACAGAGATTGGATGAGATAGTGGTTAGAATGCAAGGACTTGGTGCTACTATAGATGAAACTAGAATTGTAAAAAATATTCTTAGAACTCTCCCTGATGCTTATAGTGAGAAGGTGTGTGCTATTGAATAGAGTATAGATTATAAGACATACACTAAAGATATATTATTGGGATTTTTGACATCTTATGAGATGAGGAAGTCGAGTCTAAGGAATAGATGCAAATCATAAACTTCTTTTAAGACAAAAAAAGTTGAAGATCCAAATGAAGAAAATTTTGATGGAATATAAGCTAACTTTGTGAGAAGGATGAGTAAAGCCTCTAGTAAGTATGAAGGTAAGTTACCCTTTAATTACTTTAGTTGTGGAGAAATAGGTCATTATGTTGTAAAGTGTCTAGAAAGAGCTAAGAGGAATAAAAAAATATATGAGAAAGAAGATAAAGGAAAGAAGATCAAAAAAGAATATTATGTGAATGAGAATGCTAGTATATCTTATGAATATTTTGAGTATGAATATCTTGATGATAATGAATTCTTATTCTTGGCTATAAAGGATGAACCTACTTTAGCTAATTCTGAAAAATGGATGAAGAAAAGCCCTCTGAAGAAGGAGAAAAATGAAGGTATTGTTATCTCTACGCTACATGCTAAACAAGAAAAGAACTACTGGGTCATTGACAATGGTTGTTCACATCACAGTACTGGTTATCAAATGAGTTTTTTTAAACTTGAAAAATATGATGGAGGCTTGGATATGTTTGGAGATGATATTGGTGCTAAAATTTGTGGGATAGGCTTAGTAAGTTTTGATGACAAGCATAATATTGATGATGTCTACTATGTTAAGGGATTAAGGCATAAAATTTTGAGTGTTGGTCATATGTGTAGTAAAGGATATGATCTTGTGTTTAAGGATAAGAGGTGTGAGATCCAGAAAGGATCCAAAACATTGATTGTTGCAGGAAAGAAATCTACAGGAAATATCTATCAACTTAAGGGTGTTGATGGATGATGCGTTATGACTTAGATTAATGACAGTTGGTTATGGCATAGAGGAATGCATCACATGAACTTTGATAAATTGGAAAGGATTAGTGAAATTTATGCCATGAGATGTTTACCAAGAATTACAAAGCATGTTAATGCTATCTACAAGAATTGTCAATTTTGAAAGACAACAAGAAATCATTATAGATCAAAGGAATAGTCTACTACTGGTGTACTAGATTTAATTAATACAGATCTCTATGGTCCTACAAGAATGAGAAGTCCAAAATTTGAAAGGTACTTTATGCTTTTGATTGATGATTATTCTAGATATACATGGGCTACATTTCTTAGAGAAAAATCAGATACATTAAATATAGATTCAAGAAATTCAAAGTTATGGTTCAAAATGAAGTAAACTTGAAGATAGAATTCTTAAGGTCTGACGGAGGTGGATAATTCACTTCCCATGAGTTTAATATGCTTTTTCAAGCATGCATGGAATAAAGAGATAGTTATCTGCTCTGAGAACTCCTTAACAGAATGGAGTTGTTGAAAGGAAAAATAGAACAATTCAAGAGGTTGCTAGATCAATGATCACTGAGACTTGTTTACCTGAATTTTACTAGAGAGAATCTATTCATACTACTATTTATGTATTCAATCAAGTTCAAGAAAAATAAAACAATAAAAAGACCCCCCATGAGCTATGGTTTGGAAGAATTTTTACTGTAAGTATTTCAAGGCATTCAAAAGCAAATGTTATATCAAAAGAGATGAAGAAACTTTAGGTAAGTTTGACGCAAGAAGTGATGAATGAATTTTTCTTTGATATTCTATTAAAATAAAAGCATACAAATGTTTCAATGAAAGACTAAGAAAGATTGTAGAAAGTGAAAATTTCAAGCTTGATGAGATAGTGAAGAATTCAATTAACATTGATGGATATGTATCCAAGGAACTTGATTGTGTAAGAATTGAAGAGATTGTGGAAGAAAAGGAAAAGGATGAGAAAGAGAAGTAGAATGAATAGAATGAAAGAGAAGAAGATGCTATGGTGGTGTCACCTAAGACACCTAGATATGTACAGAAGAATCATTTAGAAAGTAATATCATTAGAGATAAAACTAAAGGAGTATTAACTAGAAGTAGAGTTGGTACTAAAGTTAATATGTGCTTACTTTTTGAGATTGAACCAAAGACTATAAGTGAGGCATGTAAAGATGAACACTGGATGGAAGCTATGAAAGAACTTATGTAGATTGGGAAGAATCAAATGTGGGAATTGATCTGGAAATCGACAGATAAAAACATTATTGGATTGAAGTGGGTATTCAAAAATAAGTTGAATGAGAATTGAGAAGTAGTTAGAAACAAAGCAAGGCTTGTGTGTAAAGGTTAATCACAAGTGGAAGGAATAGATTTTCAGGAAACTTTTTCTTCGACAACAAGAATGGAAGCTACAAGGATGTTCTTAGCATTTTCTACTCATAAAGATTTCAAAGTCTATCAAATGGATGTCAAGTCAATATTTTTGAATAGTGACCTAGAAGAAGAGGTATCCATGGAACAACCAGAAGGATTTCAATTGTTAGATCAACCATATATGGTGTGCAAATTGAAGAAAGCTTTATATGGATTGAAGAATCTCCTAGAGCTTGGTATGCAAAGTTGGATAGGTATTTGATTGAACAACATTTCAACAAAGGTATGGTGGATGACAAAATCTTGATTGTAGTTGTATATGTTGTTGAAATTATCTTTAGAGGAAATGAAAATATGTGAAAGATGTTTGCATAAGAAATGCAAAAATAATTTGAAATGTCTATGTTTGGAGAGATGAATTTATTTCTTGGGCTACAAATCAATCAAACAGAGAAAGAAATTTTTATTTCATAGTCTAAGTATGTGAAAGAGATGTTGAAGAAGTTTGGGATGGATGGTTCCAAACTGGTATATACTTCTATGGTGGTTGGTTGCAAATTGAGTAGAGATGATGATTCACCTAAGGCTAATCATAGAAAGTATAGATCTATGATTGGTGGAGTATTGTATTTTAATACTACTAGACTAGATATTATGCATGTTGTCTATCTTGTGGCTAGATTTCAAGAAGCACCTAAGGAAACACATGTTGCTACTATTAAAAGAATATTAAAATATTTGAATGGAACTCTAGATTAGGATTATGGTATCCTAAAGATACTAACTTTTCTCTAAGTGCTTATACAAATGTAGATTGGGCTAGATGTGTAGATGACAGAAAGAGTACAAGTGGTGGTGCATTCTTTCTTGTTTGCATATTGGTGGCATGGTTGAGTAGAAAGAAGGATTCAGTCTCCCTATCTACTCTAAAAGTTGAATATATTGTTGTTGCATTTTGCTATACACATGTTCTATGGATAAAACATACATTGAAAGATATAACAGTGTTGTATGATGATTCTATTTCTATCTTCTATGATAATACAAGTGAAATTAACATTTCATATAATCTTGTGATGCACTCAAGGAAGAAGCATATATCTATCAGATATCATTTCTTGAGAGAGAAGGTCATGTTGAATGAACTAAAGCTTGAGTATGTTCTGATAAAGGATTAGGTGGCTGATATATTTACAAAGACTCTTCCTAAAGATACTTTTGAGTATCTTTGGGAGAAGTTAGGGGTCATTACCCCTCCTTTATTGAGCTATATGCATATGGAGATGCATCATTCCGGTGGATCTATGGGTCTATCTTTCTTTTGGACTTATGTTTTTGTGGCTACGACTCAAGGGGGCATGTAATATTAGGTGTTGTCATTACAAGTATTTTGTTTTCTATGTCAAAGGGGAAATCAATGTAAAATATATTTTTCCTTTTCCATTGATGTCAAAGGGGAGGAAGCATGTGAAAAAGGAGAGGAAGCATGTGGAAATGAAGAGGAAGAAAAGAGGAAGAAAAGAGGAAGAATATAAAATACTATCTACTAAGAGGGAGAAACAGAAAGGAACAAAAAGAAAAATCTTGAGAAGTGTATTCAGACCTAGTGTGATGTCTTTGATGGTTTTTAACATCATGTGTTTCCATCAATGACAAAGGGGGAGATTGTTACAAGAATGGAAAGATTAAAGGTTTTGTTATTGATGTGAATTGGTCAATTGCTTATAAACTAATTGTTATTGTCATTTGGCTATATATGTCAAGGATATTCAAAAAATTGTAATGAAGATGTGTTAGCCCAAAGTTTGTGTTACACCAAAAGATCAACCTGTTAATTCCCAATACAACTTCCAAAGTTAATGAATCCATGAGAGGCGGTTATTTTATGTCACGAATCTAGAGGGGAGCACTGACCATCTACCAAAAAACTCCCCCTTAGCATTACCTAAGGGGATTCAAACCTGACACCTTTGGATTTGATACCAATTGTTGGCCCATAGTTGTTGTTGCACCTAAAGATCAACCTATTAATGCTTGATACAACTTCCAGAGTTAATGGATCCATGAGATTCTTTTAGTCCATGTCACGAATCCTGAGGGGAGTGTTGACCATTTTCCAACAAGATGTGTTGCATATGTTTAGTGGTTGCTCCAAGTTTTTCTTCAAATTTTCTCCTATATTTGTATGGTTCAGATATGTTGATCATGGTTTTTGAAATTTTTTATATCCTAATTTTTGGATGTTGATTCATTGTATAGTGCGATTTATGTTCACTAGTTGTAAAATTTGGTTTTCTATATTTTTGGTTGAGGTCCAGGAGAAATATTGTTGGTTTGAATTTATCTTTGATGAAGTATTATTACTTGTGGTTCTAGATTTGACTTTTTTTTATTGTATTGAGGATAATTTTGGTATCTGGAAAGTTCATGTTTAATCGTTCTATGTGTTTTATGCTGGTTTGGCGAAACTTGTGTGGAATACTACTTTTGAATTTAATGAAGTGTGTTGGATCTATTTGGCTCCTGATGAATCATGTGTTTGGGTCACCCGCATTCTAATTCCACCCTATAATTTTTTGGCACCAACTTAATTTGAATTTGAATGTGGATGGCCAACTTTGGATATGTTTCAAAGTTGAAGATGGTATAAATGTAGAATAAGTTAGGGAAGAAGAAGCAAAGAGAACAAAGGAAATAGAGACAATCGTGAAAATAGAATAGAGATAAGTGTGAATCAGTGTGTGTGTATGATGTGAGCATGGTAGATCAATGTGAAGCCTAAATGTTGAGTTTTTGGAAGCAGTGAGCTTAAGGTGCACTCTATCATTCATGTATGTCTGCAAGTGGATTGAATGAATTGTGGTGGATTTCTTTGTTGCATTGAGATTGTCTTCTCTCTATAAAAAGTTTTCTTTATATTCTTTGTATCTCTGTGGTAGTGAGCCCTCAAAGTTGTTAGCCCTATTGGATAGTGAGTCGTTGTTCTGGATAGTGAGTCCTTGTTTTGGTAGTGAGCCTTGTTTCTTAAGCAGTGAGCCTCTTGTAATTAGTGTTGATATTATCTATAGTGTTAGTTAACCCTCACCATGGTTTTTTCCTTATTGGGTTTTCCACGTAAATCTAGTTTTATTGTGTTTATGTGATGGTTTTCAATTTATACACTAGTATTTATTGTATAATTTTCTAAGTAGTGCTAAGTTTTAGTTCCGATGAATGAATTAAAGTTTAAATCTATGAGAAATAATTCAACCCTACTCTTAGTTGTCTTGTTCAAGAGATTTTTCATAGGTTGTTCTTGGATATTTGGAAGGGCTTTTAGTTCAATCATTGGTTCATCAAGGATAGGTGGCTCAATCATAGGTTGAGGAATATTTCTAAGGGATAATTCTTCTATGTAATTTTCCTTAAAATTTTGATATGATTTGCAAAAGAAGTCCGAATGAGGTCTAATAGGTTCAATAGGCTTGAGCCAAAAGAAATCCAATGAAAATTTTCCATGGGAAGACACATGATTAAATCCACTATGATGTATAGTAAATATTTCATTTATAAAGGGAAAATTTAAACATTTATGCACAAATGATAGGATGAAATTCATGGAGCAAAGGCATGCATAGCCTAACTTCACATAAAATTGGTCCAACAATGGGATGATGGTGAATGAGAACTTTAATTTTTTTGGTCTAAATTTTAGAGGGATATATATTGAGCCAATCGTAGGATAGGAAAAACCATTATGTTTTGATCCATGATTGAAAATCATTTTTTTATATGTATCTGGATAAAGTTCATGCAAAAATAGGAATTCTTCAGTGATCACATTCTCCACATAGACGAGATCAATTAATATCTCATTAGTGTTTGAAAAAAAGGACATACAACTGAGAGGGGGACTGAATCAGTTGTTACAAAAATTTAAACTTTTCAAACTTATCTTAACTTTAATCTCAGATCTAATGAATAAGCAATTAACACATCAGAGAGACAAATAACACCAAGATTTTTTATGTGGAAACCCTATTAGGGGAAATATCATGGTGGATGTTAGTCCACAATATTATACTCTATTAAAAGTATAATGATAAATAATAAGGCGAATGCACATGCATTCAGGCTCACTGCTCAAATACAAAAGGGGCTCACTTCCCAATAGAATAGGATTAAAAATATAGAGGGTATGAATTGAGAAAATAGCTTCTGGAAAAGCTTGATTATAGTTCCAATTAAGCTCAACACTTGTTCACACTTCACACTCTTCTTTGCAATAGAATGATATTCTCACATGCACACATAGGAACACATGAAGCACCTTCTTGACTCCCAACACCAATGAAACAATTTCTCTTAAATATCTACTACATGATATTTCATCATAACTTAGTCAGCCAAGAAAAATAGAACATATTTGCAATGTTGGCCCAGATTTACAAATAAACTTTTAATGTGAATCCACCAAGGTTGGCCATAACATAGTGGGGACCAAAATTTAAAACTCCAATACAAAAAGAATTATTGATTTCACATCGACAATCCACAACATGCTACCACCATCATGTCAGCCAAGAACAAGAAAAACTAAACATGCACAAGAAAAGATCTTCAATCACGAGATCATTGGTCAATGTGGACACACCAAAAAGATAAAGAATGATCTAGAGACATCTAAGAGCACCAAGAAACAATAGAGAAACATCCACAACAACTAAGATCAACAGAATCACACAATCTTCATTAAGGAACACTGACATAGACCACAAAAACATTGTCAGACCACAACACATTCAAAACTTCATGCGGACCTCTGAAACTTCCCATAGATGATCTAGATATATAAAAAAAAACCCTTTAATCCAAACCAACTAATCTTCAATGTGGAGAATAAAAAATCTTCATGACTTGCACAGTCTCACTAGGAACCTAGAACACTTTCTTTTACAATTTTCTCAATATCCTCGCATATACAACCTCTAGTTCATCAAATGCTAATAGTGTTGACATGAATGACACACACATATCAGAAACAAATCCACAACATCCAACAATCTCCCCCTTTAGCATTGATGGCAACAAATGATGTGAAAAATACCATCAACCCAATACACTTACTTCTTCTGCACTTCTCCTCTTGAAAGGATTTTTCACATTACACTTCTCCCCCTTTGACATCAATGTCAAAGGTAACAATGGCCTTTCCCTATACACGTTGTGAACCACATATCTACACATGTAACTACACCCCTTGAGTAGCAGCCACGAAAACATCAATCTGGGTTAGAATATAGCAATGAAGTTCACAAATTGATACAAGCAAATGCATCTTTTGGTTCTTATCAGGAGGGGTAATTACCCCTAGCATTCCTCTGAGATACTAAAAATTATCCTTTGGTAATGGCTTAGTAAATATTTCTGCAATCTATTCTTTGGTAGGAACATACTCCAATCTAACCTCTTTCTCATTCACTTTCTCCCTCAACAAAGCACCGCCCCTAGTACTTTTCCTGTCATCTACATCTCCAGCCCAATCCGCATCAATATATGCACTCAAAGTGGGATCATCATCATTTGGATACCAAAGTCCAAAGTCAGCTATTCCTTTCAAATATCTAAAGATTCTCTTAATAGTAGTCACATGTGATACTTTTGGATCAACCTAAAATCTAGCAACCATACATAGAACATTCATAATATTTCATCTAGTATGGGTTAAATAGATCAATCCACTGATCATTGACTTGTATCTAGTTTGATTCACCTTAGGAGAATCATCATTTTTTGTTAGCTTGCATTCAGTCACCATGGGAGTACTAACAGGCTTTGATTCTTCCATCCCAAATTTCTTCAGTAGCTCTCACACATATTTGGACTAAGATATGAAAATTCCCTTGTCTAACTAGGTAATTTGCAATCCTAGAAAGAACTTCATCTATCCAATCATACTCATCTCAAATTCACCCTTCATTTCATCAACAAACTTCATACATAGATTGTCATCTCCTCCAAAAATGATATCATCAACAAAGACTTCTATAATTAACTCGTTATCATGATCTAATTTTAAATATAAGTTTCTATCAGTAGTACCTTCAGTGAATCCAAGCTTCAATAATTATTTGTCCAATCTAGCATACTAGGCTCTAGGGGCTTGCTTAACTCCATATAGAGCTTTCTTTAAGCAAGAAACCATATCTTCCTTGTCAGTTAGCTGAAATCCATTTGGTTGTTCAATGTATACTTCTTCTAGTTCTCCATTTAGAAATGCGAACTTCACATCCATTTGATAGACTTTATGGTTCTTGTATGCAACATAAGCAAGAAATAATCTAACAACTTTTATTTTGGCAACAGGGGCAAATGTTTCTTCAAAATCAACACCTTCCATCTAAGAATAACCTTTACATACTAGTCTTGCTTTATTCTAGACCACTTTAGCTTGTTCATTTAGCTTGTTTCAAAACACCCATTTAGTACCAATCACATTTTTGTCTTTAGGTCTAGGAACTAGTATCCACATGTCGTTCTTTTTAATTTTTGCCAGCTCTTCCTTCATAACTTCAATCCGGTGTTCATCTTGGCAAGCTTCAGTGAAACTTTTGTGTTCAATCTTTAAAATTAGGCAGTACTCTTTTGCAATCTTTCTTCTAGTTTTCACTCCTTTATTCTTACAATCCAATGTTCATCTTGGCAGGCTACAATGAAACTTTTGGGTTCAATCTTTAAAATTAGGCAGTACTCTTCTACAATCTTTCTTCTAGTTTTCACTCCTTTATTCTTATCTCTTATAATTTGGTTTTCAAAATGATTTAGCTTTACATACCTTGGAGTTTTGGGGCTTTCATGAACTTTTTGTTCTTTTGATCTTCCTTCTGCACTTGTACTTGAATATGCTTCTTGACTTACTTGATTTACTAGGATGAATTGAGGTTGCTTTACTAGAATATATGGAATAATATGAAGTTGATTTTGGTTCTAAACATTCTTCCCTTTGTATTTTCATCATATAAATCATAACCACAATATATGGATGGTTTACCAAAATCCCCATCAACTCTGACATTTGCACTCTCAATGATATTTCTTAGTCTTCTGTTATAGCATCAGTAGGCCTTGCTTTTAGTAGAGTAACCTAAAAATATTCCTTCATCACTTCTTGCATCAAACTTTCCTATATCATCATCTCTCTTGATATAACATTTGCTTCCAAAGATCTTGAAATATTTATTAGTAGGTTTATAACCAAACCATAGCTCAAAAGGGGTCTTACCAAAATTACCATTAACATTTACCAGGTTTAAAGTATACACATTATTGCTTACATCTTCACTCCAATAGATCTCGGTCACATTTCCTTCTATCATCATTGTTCTAGCAACATCCAAAATTGTTCTATTCTTTCTTTCTGCAACTCCATTTTGTTGAGGGGTTCAAGGAGCAGATAACTATATTTTGACTCCATGTTCTTCACAAAAAGAGTTGAAATCTCTAGAGGTGAACTCACGACCTTGGTCAATCTCAAACATTTCACTTTCAGACCTTTCTCATTTTTTTCCATAGCCTTGAGACTTTTGAATTGTTCCAGTGCTTCAAATTCTTCTCTTCAAAAGGAAATCCATATCATTCTAGAGTAATCATCAATAATCAACATAAAGTACCTTTCTCCATGAATACTTATGAATCTAGAGGGACCACAGAGGTCAGTATGTAGCAGCTCCAGCAAATCATTTGAATGAAATTGTTTTCTTTGGAAGGAGACTCTAGTCTATTTACCCATCTTACACTCCTTACAAATTGTGTTAGCATGCTTCAGTAACTTAGGTAGATATCTTACTACTTGAGTGGAACTTACCTTGAAAATATTATCAAAATTTACATGACACAATCTCCTATTCCACAAACAACTTTCATCTACTTGAGCAATTAAACAAATCAAACTAGAAATATTTAGGTGAAAAATATTACCTTTTGTCTTTCTACCTATAGCAATCATATTGACAGAACTTCCATGTATCTTTCATCTTCCATCTTTGAATTATAGATCATACCCTTTGTCCACCATTTGTCCAACACTCAAAATATTGTGCTTCAGGCCTTCAATATAAATAACATCATTAGTATTATCCTTACCACCAAGGAAGATAGAACCTATGCCATGAATCACGCCAACATTGTTGTCTCCAAATCTTACAACACCACCATTATACTTCTCTATACTTACAAAAAAAACTTATCACCATTCATATGATGTGAGCATCCACTATCAATAACCAACTCATCCTTTTCTTCAACTTGAGTTCCAAGAGGTTACTCATCTTTAGCAGATTCTGTAGCGATGGGACTATTTTAAATGATAGCAATGAAAACCAATTCATCTTTGTTTCAATTATCTTTGTCAGAGTCATCATCAGTCACTCCTTCAGAAAAGTAACATTTCTTTTGGAATCTAGACTTGTCAAGCTTAGATATAGGAACTATTTCATGAAATCTTGATGCAAAATGACATATTTTACTGCAAGAAAAATATTTAATAGGAAACACTCCTTCATACTTACCTTTTCCTTTGCCTTCTTTCTTTGCAATCACTACTTCCAATTCTTCTAGTTCTTTCTCTTTATCTTCAAGTTGTTTTAGTTCTTCATCATACTTGGATATCTTTCTCGAACATTCTCCTAGACCACATCTTTGTTTGTTACTTCTGGATACAGTAGCCTTGGATGTAGATTCAGTCTTCAAAACAAATTCACCAAATTCACTTAATTCAAAAGAAACAAGCTTACCAACCAGCATGTCTCTTGACATCTTTGTTACTAATCTGAGCTCTTTAGTAGCGGGTATGTGCAGGATCATGATGGGCCAAAAATTGGCAATATGATGGGTATTTGTAGGGTATGTAGCTGACAAATTTTTCTTACCCAAAATTGATGAAATGAAAAGGGTCTTTAAAAGAGATTCTTAGCTTTCCAACAATATAAATTATGTTTTAATTTGAATTTAATAACTAATTATTATTCATTTTCTATTTGAATTACAACTAAAGTTTTGATTGATAGGCTGATTGAAAAACATCTATAGCTTTCAAATAGTATCACATTTCTTGAATCCAAAACATGCATCACATTCTATGCTTCATATACTATATAATTAAAAAAAGAAAATTTGAATTTCATGAAGTTTTGACCAAGTTAAGGTGATCAGACATATGAGTTTTTATATTTTTTAAAAGTTGTAATAAAAAATTCATAATTAATTATTTACTTGGAAAAAAATTACAGAAAGATATGCATCACATCAATACATGAGTCCTCTACTTATGTCTAAAATATTTTTAAAAATATTATCATTTTATTGTGGTTAGGGAGGTTAGATAGACACATACTTATTTTTTCCTTGAAATTTAAGTACTATTGCATTGAAATTTCAAATTTTCACCAAATAGATTTTTTTTTTTTGAATATACCTAGTAGTTTAGAAACTACATTCAATTTGATATAGATTCTATTCTTACATATTTTGGAAATAATATAGATAACTTATTCAAAAATTTACATCAAGTTTCCTAACTCTGATTTTTCTAAATTTTTTGCCACTTAAGGGCCTATTTTTTCCATGATGATCATGCACATACCCTAGCATGAGCCTTTAGATTGTAGGAGGGAGGCAAGGATATGAGTATCTTAGCTACAATTTCATCTTCATCAAGAGAACTACTAACACATGTAATACCCATCACTTTTTCATTTACTCTTTGCATAAAAGAAGTGATATTTTCATCTTCACCCAACTTCAAATTCTCATACTTGCCTTTCAAACTCTAGAGCTTAGCCATCTTCACCTGTGCATCTCCTTCTTACAAATTTTATAGCTTCACCCAAATCTCATGAGCTATCTGCAATCCTACCACATTTTCCATCTCCGAATTTGTTAGAGTACTCACCAAAGCTTCAATAACCCTGATATTGTTTTTAGCATCTTTGATCTCATCAGCAATGGAGGGACCATTATGAGGAATAACATATGGATCTTTTGTGATCTTGTAGTAGGCTTCACCAATACACCTTAGGTGACATTGCATCAGAAATTTCCATAGTGAGTAGTAAGTTCCATCAAATCTTGAGTTGTCCTTCTTGAATGTTGTCATCTCGAATCACCTCAAGCTTTTAGACTTCTTCAAAGGAAATTGCTTTGATACCAATTGTTGGAAAAACAAGGACAAACAACTAAGAGTAGGAGTGAATCAGTTGTCACAAAATAATAAAATTTTCAAACTTTGATTAACTTAATCTCATATTTGATCAATAAGCAATTAACACATCAAAGAGACAAAGAACACCAAGAATTTTTTATGTCAAAACCTTGTTAGGGGGAAAACTATGGTGGATGTTAGTCCACAATATTATACCCTGTTAAAAGTATAATGAAAACAATAAAGGGG
The DNA here is from genome assembly GCA_007258455.2 of Sequoia sempervirens. Taxonomy (NCBI): domain Eukaryota; kingdom Viridiplantae; phylum Streptophyta; class Pinopsida; order Cupressales; family Cupressaceae; genus Sequoia; species Sequoia sempervirens. Next base: position 590,750,424 of record VDFB02000003.1, read on the forward strand.
AATGCACATGCATTGAGGCACAATTCCTAGAGCTTACTACTCAATTTCATAAGGGTTTCATTGCCCAATAATACAGAATAGGATTAAAATATGTAAGGTACGAACTGATAAAATAGCTTGTGCACGAGCCTAATTACAGTTCCAATTAAGTACAAAAAACTCCACTTCTCTCTCAAACTACTTCACGCTTCACTCGATCTTCTTCACACTCTACTCTACAATCGAATGGTATTCACACATACACACATAGGAGCACACCCAACACATGAAGCATAGTTTTCACCAATGAAATAGTCACTCTTATATATCTGCTACATGAGATTTCATCAACAACTTAGTCAGGTAGGAAAATAAAACATATTTACAATGTTAGCCCAAATTTACAATTAAATTTTGAATGTGAATCCACCAAGGTCATCCACAACATAGTGGAGACCCAAATTAACAACTCCAACATGAAAATAAATCAATGAATTTCACCTCAAAGATCCACCACATGTTACACCCATCAACATGTCAGCCAAGAACATGAAAACCTGAATGTGTGCAAGAAATTTTTTTACCATGAGCACACCGATCAATATGGATGTACCACAAAGATAGAGCATGATCTAGATACGTCCAAGAGCACTAAGAAACAACAAAGAAAGATCTATAGAAATTAGAATTATTAGAATTACACAAACTTCACTCAGGAACATTGACAGAGACCACATAAATACTGTCATACCACAAAATGATCAAATCTATACATAGACCTCTAAAACTTCTGGTAGATGATCTATATACTCTAAAAAATGAACCCTTCAGTCCATAGCAGTTGAAATTCAACGTACAAAATAAGACCCCTTCATGACCTGCGCAATTCTATTGGGAACCTAGAACACTTTCTTTTACAATTTTCTCAATATCCTTGACATATACAACCTCTGATACACAAAATGCTAATAGTGTTGAAATCAATGAAAACCACATATCAACAACACATCCACAATATCGAACACTATATCTAAAAAAAATAAAAAATAAAAATCAACTCTTTAGGCTATCCAAATAACTCTACTAGGGCTATAGACACCTGGCTAGCAGTAGAGGTATGTTTGGAGAAATTATAGAGATAAATTTGTCAGGGCTATGGATGCTTGACTAGTAGAAAAATTTTTATCCCTAGTTGGCTTTGGAGGATTACTATATTATGTAGTTCAATGTTTATGAATTGATTCTTTTCACTGAGTTCCAAAACTAGAATTAATCAGAGTACACATGAATGTTTCTGATGGAGTTTTACTTTTTATGCCATTGAAATATAGGTAAAGGTAGAGGTTATTGTTTTAAAATATGTATAAATTTTAATTTACAACTAGTGATTTAATTTCAAGTTTGATTTAAATTTGGTTTTATTGGTTGCAAGTTGTTGTGTGGTCTCACAACTCACCCCAAGACTGAAAGACTTGGGGACCCAAAATAATAATAATAATAATATATATACAAATCCTATGGTAAAATCTAGCAAGTTGAAAGATCACTAGAAGTGAAAAGCAAAAAAATTATATCTTAATCAAAGAGTACTTTGTAATAAAGTGTTTCAGGTACCAGATACTAGAAACCAGAAACATCTTAGAAGGAAAAAGGAAATGAGAGTTTGAATGGAAGGCTCCAGTTCGATATTGGTGTTCTAGTAAAATGGAGGTCCGGGAAAGTTCATGCGTAAAGCTGAATACTGGTACCAAGTATAGGGTTGCAAAGTAAAGTGAAATTTTAAAAGTTTTGATATTATCTAATGATTCTGATATTTCTGTAGTCTGGTATAAATGTAGGGATTTTATAATATGCTAGAAAGCATTGTATTGATGAGATTTTTGTATTAACATTCAAATAATGGTTTTATTTACATGGTATGTTATAAATGTTTTTTTTAAACAAAGGGGTTTAATGTGTGGAATTTGTGATTGCAAGAGATATAGATTGCAATGCAAAGTTTGGTATGGACAGTTAGGAAAATTTGAATCATAGATAGAATTACATTTGAACTAGTTCACCTATCCTAGGAGATTATAAGGAAAAGGGCTTAGGATCCACTAGAAAATTGGATATCCTAGTATTGCAATTGCGGTGGAGACAAATACCAATATTTGGGAGAGCCCATTCCTGAGAGTGTCAGAACCAGAGCCTTGTGAAGTGTGGGGCCGAAAATTCCACTCCATCATTCTGAATGTATGGAAAGTCCCTACACACTATCCTGATTCAACTTATTATCTTGGTGAGAATAATAGAATAGAACCCAACAAGCTTCAATGTGCAATGCAATTGGAGTTGACCTTCATTGATTTTAATTAAAATTCTCCTATAAGTCACTATATTCCATGTGTCTTGATATGATTGGTCCCTTGGATTTCATCTCATGTATTTTTATTATCCTATATGAGCCTTGTGTTCTTTAAAAGGCTAGAGGATACCTCTTGTTCATTTTAAGTTCAGAATTTGTGGATTATGGAAGAGCATAAAACTTTTCTAAGTTTTATTCCTTTTTCCTATTTTCAGCACGGACCTAAGATAGTTCACACATATATCTGCATAACAAAAAAATTAATTGACCATATCACAATAATTCATGAAGTCAACCAGAAATAGACTTAATTGCAAAAATTAATCAACAAGATAATGCCAATATGCCATATGAGCACCGAAGCACAAGAGATTTTGAAAAAATATTCTTTCAACATCCATAAACAGTTTCCCAAAACCACAAGTAGTAACTATCAATTGTGGAGGATTGCAAACTAAAATATCAGAGGGTGTAGCTTGGTACTAGTTCAAATATGGACCAAAATACCAGATCAAGTACCGACTTAGACTTATAATCACAACATGGTGACATCAATGATAACACAAAACTATAGAGATAATCATTCTTCCAACAATCTCCCTCTTTGTCATTGATGGAAACATGTGCCAAAAAAATTCAAATCACAACATTCTCTCCTCTTATCACCTTAGCATAACTCTCTCCCTACTCATATAACTCTCTCCCCCTTTGACATCAATGGATAAGGGTGACCAAAAAAAGGTAGGATATAAACATATGTATATGATTTCTTTGTATGTATGCAAAATTTCTAGCTTCCCATTTCAAGCATTCAAACAAGAATGACACCTTTTACATGAAATATTTTCTTGTACCTTTCTTTTATGATTAGAAGAATTCTTCTCCAAGCAAGCATAGCTGAATTCATTCTTGCACTCATACCTTCCAATAAAGATAACTGCATAAAGGAGGATGTTTGATTAGAAGATAGACACAATAATTAACAATTTTCTGCATCAGAGAGAATTCTAGAGAGATGATCCAACCAGACCTTAGCAGCTTCCCTAACCAACTAGAATGTTCTAACCATATCTTGTCTTTGCCTCTAAGTAGTTAGTTCCACTTGCAATTCACTGACTCTTATTCTTTGTTTTACATCCCTATCTTTGAAGTAATCAAAGTTCTTTCCAATACTATTCATTTCAGATTCAATGGCTTCAATTTTGATTCTAAAATTGTCAACAATTGTAGGCCACCATAGACAATACCTATAAATTTCAGACATTTCTTTGATGCATTATTTTGTCTCATTCATATGTTTATATAGCACTTGTTTTTCTTTGTTACATCTTCTTTCAAGCATAGCTTTGAACTTATGACCTTTGGGTCCTTCCAATAATGTTCTTTCTTCAATAATCTCTGCTAGATCATCTAGTAAGGAATCTGACACATCTGAAATTGAAATATTCTTATTTAGTAAATAATCAACCAACACATCATCAATTTTAAGTTTCTCAATTGGAGAGCATGCATTCCACATTTCACCAATCTTCTTCATCTCACTCTTTTCCAGCAGCATTTGTATATCCTCTAGATCAAGGGAGTCAAATCTAGATAAGAATTCTTCTTCATTATCCTTTTCTTTTGAGATATCTGTTACAATAGTTTTCCTCTTTTTCAATTCTAGAGGATACTGACCAATGATAACTTCCAAATCTCTCTTACGAGAGGATGAACCCACTTCAAACTAATTGGGTACAGGCATACTAGAGCATAGACTTTCCTTCAAGGGTGTGAAATATGATCTACAAACACACATTATCCTCCAATGATTACAAGTATTTGTAGACTTGTTTCCCAATAGGAATACCAGATTCCCACACAACATTTTCTCTTCCTAGTAGGGAGTTCAAAAAGTAAAAAGAAAAGCACACAAGCAATGATCCAAACTGAAAGGGATAACTGTCAACCAACAATATTCAAGATTTTTCAGTTAGATTTTCAAGTAATAGGCTACATAAATCAAATTTCATTTTTTCCTTAACCATCATATGCACAAGGTATACAACAATAGCCGAAGTCAAACCTTCATGATTTTTGAAATAGATTTTATAAGAAATTTCATATGCAACATACCTTTCAACAAAATCCACAAGAGTGTTTATCAATAGAGCTCGAGGGTCTTTATTAATGCTAGTAAGTTCCTCCACATCTTTGTATTTCATGGTTTTCTTTCCAGGGAGATCCCCAACACTACATAAAATAGTAATCGCTTTGATTGCTTCCTTTGTGAATAGATATAGGGTTTTTCCAACATAATCCTATTTTTCTTGAATCAACTCAACAAGAACAAGATGTAATCTTTATCACAAAACAAAGAAAATTCTTCCCAGAAATCCATACCTAGTGTTTTTATGTTCTGTAATTTATTTTTCTTTAGCCCTAGTACCATTTCCTTTAGCTTCTTATGATCAAATTCTTCCAATTCAACTCCTTTCAACTTCAGTGAAATTCCACCACTTGATCCTCTATCCATTGCCATTCCCAACCTCCTTAATTTTGTTATTGTTTAGTCAAGACTTTTTTTTCCTTCACTGACTGAAAAAATATTCATAAGTGTTCATAATAATTTTCTCAAATTACTTCAAAAATACTTTAGATTTCTTTGAGAATGCACCAAGACGCCTTTCAAACTCTTCAAGTGCTCAAATGATTGAGGATGCTTATAAATTTTACCTTATACACCATCAATTTTCCCTAATTCACATTTAATATGGCAAACTTCAAAAAGCTTTTAAAATCCTCTTCTCAACATAGAAAATCCTAATTCCATCTGCAAAATAGCATGTCAACATGTTTTCTTCTGGTTCCTTTTCCAAAACCTCTGTTTACTCATTCTTCACATTTTATCCTCATGCCAACCTCTAACATGCCATTTATCTAGGGGTTTTTATAGTTTTATGATAATGCTCCCCCTAAGAGCATGTTAGGTCTAATTCCTAGAGGAATTGTCCATACCGGATGAGGGAATAGACACATCAACAGTTTTAGGTTCTTCTTCTTCTTTCTTCCATATCTTATTCATCTATTGCTTCATCTCTTCTTTGTTTATCTTCTTTGTTGGTTCATTCTTCTCTACCAAAGTAGACTTCTTTCCCTTCTTACTTCTACAAACCTTTCAGATATGTCTTGGTTTATTAAAATTATAGCAGGCAACACTTTTCTGATAAGCCTAACCTCCATTACTTCTTGATCTTCATTGATTTACTTTGTGTCCAAATTTTTTATAGATATAACAGTAGCCATTAAAATATTGATTCATTCTACCTCCATTAAACATGTTCATCATTACCCTCCTGATCATTCTCACTTGAGATCTACATTCAGTAGCTTTATGTCAAACCTTTTTGCTCAAAAAATATTGTTTAGAGAAAGAACTCAGAAACTGATTTATCCTACTCCTACATTCTATTGCCTTGTGACCATGTTTATTATAGGAAAAAAATACCATTAAAAGAGGGATACCTTTGAGCTTTAGGTTGTGTCACAAGTGGTTTCCTTGCAAAATTTCTTAAATTTCTTTTCTACTTCTCTTTATCTTGAGTCTTTTGGTTTTCCTTAGAGTTTGCACCTCCTTCCATTCAAAATCCACCTTTGTCTTTACTTGGTTTCTATCCTACAAGTAGTTCTTCAAGCATATCAGAGATGATCTAAAATTGTTTTCATAGAGTTTTTCCTTCTCTAGTTCTACTCTCAAGTTTATTACCTCATGCTCAAGTTTAGAGAATTCATCATATTTGTTTTGGACCATTGTATTAAGACATTCTTCAATTCTCTTATTTTCTTCTACAAGTACCTTCATTCCAATTATCTCTTGTTTTTGTTGCTCACTTATCTATGCCTTTCCTTGAATTTCTTTAATCATTCTTTCAGCTTCCGGACACATTCATTAGCATCTTCAATATTTTCCTTCATATCTCTATTTTCATTTTCAACTTTGTCAAGATCCTCAAGTGTAGCCTGAAGTTCTTCTTTATCATCCATGAACCTTCAGGATCTTCCTCAAGCAATTAAGATCTATACTAAGGAACCAAAGCTTTGATAACAATTGTTAAAAGGAACATGACAACTGAGAGGGGGGTGAATTAGTTATCACCAAGTTCAAATTCAAAACTTCAATACTTATTAATTTCACAACCACACTATTTTTTTATTAAGTATGAACATGAATTGTAGATAACAAAAAGTGAAATCAACACAATGAACACTAGATTTTAGGTGGAAAACCCAATGAGGGAAAAACCATGGTGAGGATTAACTCATAATATAAAGAGATAGAAAAACTGATTACAAAGGCTTACTGCCAAGGGCTCACTGCCTAGAAGAGGATTCACTGTCCAGATACAAAGGCTCGCTACCTATAAAAAGATTTAAAAAATGGAATTGGGATTCACAGCCAAAATGAACTAAAAAGAGTGCACCTAACAAGTGTTGATGCAGTTTCGGTGATGCTCAATAGACAAACTTAACACACTTCATCATTTTTTCTCTTCTTCAACTTTACATTCACAAGTTCATTCACAAAAATCTCTCTATCTTCAAAAACTATTCAAAACATATATATAATCCATCTATCCGCAAGCATCAATTAAGCCGGCCTAATTAGATGCATGTCCTTGTTTACCAAGAGTACCAATCTGTCAACATCAATCATTCACTAAATATTTCCAGAAATCAATTCAAATGCACAACATGCTACATCATCGCACATATATCTGCATGACAAAAAAATAATTCACCATATCACAATTATTCATGAAGTTGGCCAGAAATAGACTTCATTGCAAAAAGTAATCAACATGATAATTCCAATATGTCGTATGAGCACCAGAGCACAAGAGATTATGAACAAATATGCTTTCAACATCCATAAACAGTCTCCCAAAACTGCAAGCAGTAACTATCAACTATGGAGGATTGTGATCTAGAATACCAGAGGGTGCAACTTGAATACTAGTTTAGATACAAAACCAAATTATTGGATCAAGTACTGACTTAGACTTGTAATCACAACATGGTGAAATCAATGACAACACAAAACTGTAGAGATAATCATTCTTCTTCATTTTTCCAACAAACTTTATGCTCACAACCCAAAACTTGTCAAGATCCAAGATATAGATGTCTGAATGAGACATGATAACATGGTTTTAAGATATTAGAGTCATATTTATAAATTCATGTGGTGAATTTCAAATGCAAATACCAATGCATGGGCACATCATAAAAGAATATTACCAACAAAGAACAACTTCTGGTACACCAAGTACTCTTCTCATATAGTTGTCACCATGTTGACATCAATGACAACACAAAAACTATTGGATGATGTGGTTGTATTGCTGATATGTGGTTGTCACTGATTTCAATAGTATTAGCACTAATTCGTTTGAAGTTGTATATATTGACAATATTGAGAAAATTGTAATAAATGAGTTGTAGGTTATCAGTAGTGAAGTGAAGTTCATTATGTCAATAAGTTCTATACGTTCATGACCTGAGGTTGTGGTCTAAATGGTTTGTTGTTGAGTATATCTAGTTTATCCACATCAATTTTTAGAGATCCACGTGAAGATTTGATCAAGTTATGAAGATTTTCATTTTGACAATTTTTTTGTTGCCTCAGTTGGTGCTCCCGATTGAAGATGATGCTATTTCAGTTAGTCCAATTGTTGTGGATGCTTATCTTGTGATTCATGATGCTTTTAGATGTTTCTAGATCATGCTCTATCTTTTTTGCACATGTGCATTGATCATTGTGCTCGTGGTTGGTGATTTTCTCTTGCGTGCTCATGTTTTTCTTGTTCTTGGCCAACATAGTGTTTGTAGCATATTGTGGATCTTCGAGGAGTATATTTTGAAGGTGGTTCATGTTTGAGGATGTTAATTTGGGTCTTCACTAAGTTGTGGCTGACCTTGGTTGATTCACATTAATAATCTTAAATATTTTGGGTCAACAGTTTAAATATTCATTTTATTATTTTCGTTGAAGCTGACATGAAGGGATGAAATTTCTTGTTGTGGATATATAAGAGTGGTTTTTTATTCAAATTGAAGTGTGCGAGTGGATTCCAGAGTGTGCTTCTATGTGTGTATGTGTGAATATCATTTGAACATAGAGAAAAGTGTGAAGAAGTGTGGAGAAGAGTGAAGAATTGCTCATGTGCTTAACTGGAGCTATGATTAGGCATTAGCAAATGCTATTTTACAAGTTCAAATCCCTTCGGATGTAATCTGATTCTTTCTATAAGATAGTGTGTCTTCCTTTGGGTGGTTAGCCTTGTTGTAATTGAGCAGTGAGCTCTAGGAAGTGTGCCTAAATGCATGTGCATTCCCCATATTTCATTTTCATTATACTTATAATAGGGTATAATCTTGTGGACTAACCTCCACCATGGTTTTTCCCCTAATGGGGTTCCCACATTAAAAAAAGCTATGTTATGTGTATTTCTAATGTATTGATGATTTATGCTTTCATGATTAATTATCATATCTGAGAATAAGGTTAATAAGTTGAATAAGTCTTGAATTTTTGTGACAACTGATTCATCCCCCCCTCTCAGTTTTCTTCCCTTGTATTGCAAACAATTGGTATCAAAGCAGGTTCCTTGGAAGAAGTTTAATAGTCTAAGGTGATCCAAGATGGAAAGTTACAAGAAGGATAGTCTGAGATATGATGGAACAAATTATTCTCTATGGAATATTTGAATGGAGTGTTATTTGAGATGCATTGGTGAACCCTACTAGAACATTACATGTAATAGGTATGTTATTCCTCATAATGGTCCTACTACTATTGCTAAGATTAGAGATGCTAAGTATAATATATGAGCTAAGGAAGCTTTGTTGAGTGCTTTGAATAATTCTAAGATGAAAATTTTTAAGGATTTGAAGACTGCTCATGAGATCTATAAAAAGTTGGAAACCTTGTATGAAGGTGATTCTAAAGTGAAGATTGCTAAGTTGCAGAGTTTGAAAGGGAAATATGAAAGGTTGAGAATGGGTGATGATGAGAACATTGATAATTTCATGCAAAGAGTGAATGAACTTGTGTGTGGTATTAGATGTGTTGGTGGATAGACAGACAAATCTAAGATTATTGCTAAAGTGCTTAGATCCCTACCTGATTATTATAAAGTTAAAGCTTGTAATATTAAAGAGCTCCAAACTGTAACAAACATAACCAGAGATACATTTGTTGGTAAGCTAACTACTTTTGAGTTGAGTGAATTTGGTGATGTTGGTCCTAAGGTTGAATCTACATTTAAGGCTAATACTTCTGGAAGAGATAGGCAAAGATATGATCAAGGTGAGAGTTCATCTAGAAATACATTCAAGTATGAGGATGAAATTAGACAGATTGAAGAAGAAGAAAGGGAGATGGAAGAGTTGGAAGCACTTATTGTCAAAAGAGTACCAAGAGGAAAAGGTAAGCATGAAGGAAAATTTCCTCTCAAATTTTTTTCTTGCAATAAGATAGGTCATTTTGCATCAAGGTTTCCAGAAAGAGCTCCTAAACCAAGATATAACAAGCCTAGATTTTAGAAGATGAAGGCATAACAAATGATGAATCTGATAAAGGAAATAGAAGTGATGATGAATGGGTATTTATTTCTATAAAGGAAAATAATCTTGTATCTACTAAATCTATTGGTTGTACAAATGTGGAGAAAGCCCTAGCTGCTCGAGTTGACGAGAAATATGAATGGGTAATAGATGTTAACATCATATGACAAGAGATAAAACTAAGTTTGTAAGCTTGGAAAAGTATGATGGTGGTGTTGTGATATTTGGTGATAATATAGCTGGTGTGATCCATGGAAAAGGATGCATTTTTCTTGGTGGTAAACATAATATTGATGATGTTCTGTATGTGGAAGGCTTGAAGCATAATATTTTGAGTGTTGGTTAGATGGTTGATAAGGGATACAATTTTCAGTTCAAGGATGGAAAGTGCAGAATATTAAGTTTTGGAAATGAAATTGCATCAGGTACAAAAACAAAAGGTAATATCTCTCACTTGAGGGCTGCTAGTAAAAGTTGCTTGATTTCTCAAGTTGATGAAAGTTGGTTATGGCATAGGATAATGTGTCATGTTAACTTTGATAATATTGTCAAGATAAGTTCCACTAAAGCTATGAGATATTTGTACTTAAGTTGGTGAAATATACTAATGCCATATGCAATGAATGTCAAGTAGGAAAGCAAACTAGAATTTCATTTTAGAGTAAAAAGCATTGTTCAAATGAATTGTTAGAGCTTGTGCATATTGATCTGTGTGGTCCCTCTAAGGTCAGAAGTTTACAAGGTTACAAGTATTTCATGTTACTCATTGATGATTATTCTAGAATGGTATGGGTTACTTTCTTAAGGGAGAAATATGAAGCACTGGAAAAGTTCAAGATCTTTAAAGCTATGGGTGAGACAGAAATAGGTTTGAATAATAAATGTCTAAGATCAGATAGAGGTGGTGAATTCACTTCTGGTGAATTTAACTTTTTTTGTGAAGAACATGGAATAAAGAGACAATTATCTACACCACGGACCCCTTAACAAAATGGATTTGTGGAAAGGAAGAAAAAAACAATTGAAGATGTTGCTAGAACAATGATGCTAGAAAGAATTGTCCCTCATATCTACTAGAGATAAGCTGTGAGTACTGCTATGTAAACACTCAAATGGGTACAAAACAAAGGTGATACTGGTAAGACCCATTTTGAGCTATGGACTAGTCAAAATCCTACTATTAAATACTTCAAGATATTTGGAAGCAAATGTTATATTAAGAGAGATGAAGACATAGGAAAGTTTGATGCTAGGAGTGATGAAGGTATCTTTCTAGGTTATTCTACTAAGATCAAGGCCTACCAGTTTTATAATACAAGATTGAGGAAAATGGTTGAAAGTGCAAATGTTAAGGTTGATGAAGAAGTAGGTACACCATCTAGAACGTATGGATATGACTTTTATGATCATGATGATAGTACAAACCACGGAAAGAAAGATCAAACTACAAATCAAGTGCAAATCAATCTAGTAAATCAAGAAAATGAAGGATAAAATAGTGGAAGCATAGAAGAGAGAACACAAGAGCCTAAAGTTGAAGAACATCCTAAGAAGACTCTAAGGTATGCAAGATTGAATCATTCAGAAGATCAGATTATAGGTGATAAGAATAAAGGTGTCCATTCTAGGAGAAAATTTGTACAAGAATATTGCTTGATTTCAAAAACTGAGTCTACTAGTGTGAATGGAGCATGTAAAGACAAGCATTGGGTTGAAGCAATGAAATAAGAGTTAAAATAGATTGAAAATAATGATACATGGATTCTTGTTTCCAGACCTAAGGATACGAATGTCATTGGAACCAAATGGGTCTTTAGAAACAAACTAAATGAGCAAGGTGAAGTGGTTAGAAACAAAGCAAGACTGGTATGTAAATGATATTCTCAGATGGAAGGAATTGATTTTGAAGAGACTTTTACCCCTGTTGCTAGAATTAAAGCTGCCATATTATTTCTTGTCTATGTTGCTTACAAGAACTACAAAGTTTATTACATGGATGTCAAATCAGCTTTTCTAAATGGTGAATTGGAAGAAGAAGTGTATGTTGAGCAACTTGATGGATTCTAGTTGATTGATAAGGAAGAGGTATGTGTAGGATCATGATGGGCCAAAAAGTGGCGATATGATGGGTATGTGTAGGGTATGTGGCTAACAACATTTTTTTAACCCAAAATTGATGAAATGAAAAGGGTTTTTAAAGGAGATTCCCAACTTTCCATCAATAGGCTAATTAAAAAACATCTATAGATTTCAAATAGTATCACATTTTTGAATCTAAAACATGTGTCACATTCTATGCTTCACATAATATACGAATTTTAAAAAAAATTGAATTTCATGAAGTTTTGACCAAGTTAAGGTGGTTAGACATAAGATTTTTAATATTTTTAAAAGTTGTAATAAAAAAAATATTTAATTATTTACTTGGAAAAAAATTACAAAAAAATATGCATCACATTAGGACATGAGTCCTCTACTTATATCTAAAATCTTATAAAAAAATACAATCATTTTATTGTGGTTAGGGTGGTTAGACAAGCACCTACTTTTAATTTTTTCCTTGAAATTTAGGTACTACTGCATTGAATTTTCAAATTTTCACCAAATAGATTTTTTATTTTCTTAAATAAACCTAGTAGTTTAAAAACTACATTCAATTTGCTATAGATTATATTGTTATATATTTTTGAAATAATATAGATAACTTATTCAAATTTTTATGTTAAGTTGCCTAACTCTGATTTTTCTAAATTTGTTGCCACTTAAGGGCCTATTTTTTCCATGATGTTCCTACACATACCCAAAGATATGGTGTGTCAGTTAAAAAAAGTATTGTATGAACTCAAGCAAGCCCCTAGAGCATGGTATGCAAGATTGGACAAGTATTTTTTGAAGCTTGGATTTAACCAAGGTACTACTAATAGTAATTTGTATTTCAAGAATGATGATAAATATTTGAGTATTGAAGTCTTTGTAGATGATATCATTTTTGAAGGAGATGATGGTTTGTGCATGAAGTTTACTAATAAGATGCAGAATGAATTTGAGATGTATATAATTGGTGAGATGAAATTATTTTTGGGATTGAAAATTACTCTGTTAGATAAAGGGATTTTTATATCTTAGTCTGAGTATGTGAAGGAATTGTTGAAGAAGTTTGGTATAGAAGATTCAAAGCTAGTTGGTACACCCATGGTGACTAGATGCAAGTTGACAACAAAAGATGATTCTCTGAAAGAAAATCAAACAAGATATAGATCAATGATTAGTGGATTGTTGTATTTAACCCAAACTAGGCATGATATCATGAATGTTGTATGTATTGTTGCAAGATCTCAAGCTGATCTGGAGGAATCTCATGTGATTGTTGTGAAGATAATTTTCAGATACTTGAAGGGAATGGTTGACTTTGGCCCATGGTATCCTAAAGATGATGATCTTACTTTAAGTGACTTTATTGATGTTGATTGGGAAGGAGATGTAAATGACAGGAAAATTACTAGTGGTGGAGCATTCTTCTTGGGTAAGAAATTGATTTCATGGTTAAGCAAGAAGCAAAATGCCATTTCCTTGTCTATTGCAGAGGTTGGATACATTGTTGTTGCTAACAATTGTACTCAAGTCCTATGGATGAAACAAATGTTGAGGGATATCAAAGTTGTGTATAATGATCCTATTTCCATATTTTGTGATAATTCAAGTGCTATTAACATTTCCAAGAATTTGGTGCTGCATTAAAAAACAAAGCATATATCTATCAAGTTTCACTTTTTGAGGGAGAAGGTAAGTGAAAAGGAAGTCAGACTGGAGTATGTACCTACTAAGGAGCAGATTGCATACATATTTACCAAGTCATTTCCTAAGGATACTTTTGAGTATCTCAAAGGGAAGTTAGGGGTGATTACCCCTCCTAATTAGAACTAATGATGCATTGCATTGCATTAGTTCATGCATTTCATAGTCATATCTTGTTTGGGATTGATGTTGTGGTGGCTGCTACTCAGGCAGAGTAGTCAGATGTTCAAATGTTCAGATATGTGGTTCAAATTTTGTGTGGAGTCTAGAGATAATTGTCATTGATGTCAAAGGGGGAAAAGATTCATGTGAAAAACTAGTGATTATCTAGGGAGAAAAGCCTTATGGGGAAAAGATCATGTGAAATTGTTGAGGAGAAAATGATTCAGATCCAAAGGGGGAGTAAGTGTTAAGAGTTAGTTGAGTTGATGGTGTTTTTCACATCATGTGTTGCCATCAATGCCAAAGGGGGAGATTGTTGGATGATGTGGTTTTTTTGTTGATATGTGGTTGTGATTGATGTCAACACTATTAACATTAATTCATTTGAAGTTATATATGTCAAGGATATTGAGAAAAGTGTAATAAATGAGTTGTAGGTTGTCAGTAGTAAGTGAAGTTCAGTATGTCGGTAAGTTCTATACATTGATGATTAGAGGTTGTGGTATAAACAATTTTTTGCTGAGTATATCTAGTTTATCCATGTCGAGTTTTAGAGATATTTGTGAAGATTGATCGAGTTATGAAGGTTCTCATTCTGATCATTTTTTTGTTGCGTCAGTTGGTGCTCCTGATTGAAGATGATGTTGTTTCAGTTAGTCTAGTTGTTGTGGATGCTTATCTTGTGATTTTTTATTCTTGTGGATGTTTCTAGATCATGATCTATCTTTGTTGCACATCTGCATTGTTCGTTGTGCTTTTGGTTGGTGATTTTCTCTTACATGTTCATGTTTTTCTTATTCTTGGGTGACATAGTGTTTTTAGCATATTGTGGATCTTCAAGGAGTAATTTTTGAAGGTGTTTTGTGTTTCAGGATGTTAATTTGGGTCTTCACTAAGCTATGGCCAACCTTGGTTGATTTACATTAATGATCTTAAATGTTTTGGGCTGACAATTTATATTCATTTTATTATTTTCATTGAAGCCAACATGAAGGGATGAAATTTCTTGTTGTGGATATATAAGAGCGATTGTTTATTCAAATTGAAGTGTGCAAGTGGATGCCAAAGTGTTCTTTTGTGTTTATTTGTGAATATCATTCAAAGGTAGAGCAAAGTGTGAAGAAGTGTGTAGAAGAGTGAAGAATTATTCATGTGCTTAACCAGAATACATGATCAGGCATTAGCAAATGCTATTTTACCAGTTCAATTCCTTGTGGATGTAATCTAATTCTTTTTTTAAGACAGTGTGTCTTCCTTTGGGCAGTTAGTCTTGTTGTACTTAAGCAGTGAACTCTAGGCATTATGTTTGAATGCATGTGCATTCCCCATATTTCATTTTTATTACACTTTTAATAGATTATAATACTATGGACTAACCTCTGTCATGGTTTTTCCCCTAACAGGGTTTACACGTTACAAAAAAATCTTGGTGTTATGTGTGTTTATGATGTATTAATGATTTATGTTTTCATGGTTAATTATCAGATCTGAGAATAAGGTTAATAAGTTGAATATGTTTTGAATTTCTATGACAACTGATTCATCCCCCACCCTCTCTTTTCTCTGCCCTTGTGTTGCCAACAAAAACAATCAACACAAACCATTCATTCTTCATACTCATGTTGCAAGGCTCCATATTTCCAACAATCTCCCTCTTTGGGATTGATGGAAACATGCATGTCAAAAACATTTTCTAATATACGGGGTATGTGCAAGATCATAATGGACCAAAAAGTGGCAATATGATAGGTATTTGTAGGGTATGTGGCTAATGAATTTTTTTAAAACCAAAATTGATGAAATGAAAAGGGATTTTAAAGGAGATTCTCAAAGCTTTCCACCAATATAAATAATTATTATTCATTTTCTATTTGAATTACGACTAAAGTGTTGATTGATAGGATGATTGAAAAAAATCTATAGCTTTCAAACAGTATCAAATTTTTTGAATCCAAAACATGCATTACATTCTATGCTTTGCATACTATATGATTAAAAAAAGAAAAATTGAATTTCATGAAGTTTTGACCAAGTTAAGGTGGTCAGACATACGATTTTTTATATTGTTTAAAAGTTGTAATAAAAATTTCATAATTAATTATTTACTTGTGAAAAAATTACAAAAAAAAAGCATCACATCCGAACATGAGTCCTCTACTTATGTCTAAAATATTATAAAAAAATATCATCATTTTATTGTGGTTAGGGTGGTCAGATAGACACCTACTTCTTATTTTTTCACTAAAATTTAAGTACTACTACATTGAAATTTCAAATTTTCACCCAATAGATTTTTTTCTTTTTTTAAGTAAAGGTAGTAGTTTAGAAACTACATTCAATTTTCTACAGATTCTATTCTTTCATATTTTTTAAATAATATAGATAACTTATTCAGATTTTTACATCAAGTTGCCTAACTCTGATTTTTCTAATTTTTTTGCCACTTAAGGGCCTATTTTTTCCATTATGATCCTGCACATATCCTACTGTAACTAAATACCCCCCCTAAAAAACTATTCATCTCAAAAATATTTTTCCTTTTCCAGCCTCTATCTCTCCCCCTTTGACATCAATGGCAAAGGATGGGGTTCAGTATATATATATGCATCCAAATATAACCAGAAGTATATGAATACAAAAATTGATTCAACCTGAAGAAGAAAAACCTTTGAGACTCTCTAGGATGACCTTCCATCACACTTTTCCTTCTTCCCATAATCCTTTTGCACTTACAAGAGTCTTGTGAAATATTTTAATCTTAGTTAAGGACTCTATACAATCTACTTAAATATTGGGATTAAGATTTATCTTTGGCAATTCACCAATACAACCAAGAGGATTAGAAATTATAGGAACATGTTTGATTTTAATGATGTCTCTCAGTGCCACAAAATTCTTAATAACTTCTATTCTTTGCTCTTGTAAGGAAAATAATTTATCTTGAAGGTGCACAATGTAGTTCACCACCTCTAATTGTCTCTATCTTCTGCCAATCTATATGTATCTTCTTGAGCCTCCATTCGAGTTTCACTGCTCCTTACCTCATTTCTTATGATCAATGTACTACCAAACCAAATTAGGAAAAAAGAAAGTAGTTCTTGTGCCTCTTCCTCACAAAATTTTACACTCTCCAACTCTTTCATCACTCGATTGTGTGCATTTGCACATTTTTCCTTGATACTTCTAGATTTTCTTCAATAGACCTAATTCCAGTATTCACTTCCAGTTCAAATATGTAGACCTTTAAAGAATTAATCAAATTTATTAGATTTTCCACAATAGAAATAGATGAATTAAAATTATCACTGGTAATAACTTTTTTAAATTCTTCCAAATCTCCTTGAATATTTACTCTTTCATGCTCATGTTGAGCTCTCTCACACTCACTCCCTTCTCAAACTTCTTCTTTGACAACAATCTTCCTTTTCTTCCTTGTTCCGGTTTCACTTATGAAGGTACTTTCCATATTAGGATTCTTAGGGCTTTGCAAAATCATTTTTGCATAATAATCAATTTTAGCTTCTAATACTTCATAATCTAATTCTGATATCCAAACCAACCTTGATTTAACTACTTCCATGTGATAAAAATCTGTTAGAGTAATAAGTTGTTTTACTTAATTAATTTAATCATATTGGTTAATTAATTAAGTCACTTATCACTTTAGTTACTTAAGCTAAACTTAGGCACATTAATAATTAATTATTTATTAATTATTAAGTGTGCACACTAGGGTTTCCCTCTAGGCTTTTCTTTAGGGTTTCTTGATCTCCTTTTATAAGGATTGATCTCATTGTAATTATTAATGGGAGAATATATGTAGCTTTCATATCTTCTTGAAAGTTTTCTCTCTTCTGTAACTTTTTCTTGTTGAAGTTAATTGCATACATTTGTTTTGCAGATCTCTTGCGTGGAAGGTGTATTTGTTTGTGTTTGATCTTGTGGCTCATGGTTTTGTGCTTATTTCACAATTCCAACATGTTATCAGAGCGTGGATTCAGTGAACCCCTTCTCGATTTATGAGTTTTTCTTCTTCAACAAGGGTTGCAGGCTTCAGATCTAAATCCCCTTTGCTTTCTTTGCAAAATTTTGGAAGAGGAAGTTTTTAGAAGCATCTTGGTGTGAATCAGACCTCTCCATTGAATCTAGAGTTGTCAGAATAGTCAAAAATTACCTTTGTTTCGTCGAATTTGGCTTCCATTTGTTAGATCTGTGAGGGTTTGAAGAAAAGTTTTTTTGCTAGATCTAGGGGGTGCTCAATTTTTAAGAGCATTTTTAGCATAAACGGACCTCACCATTGCATCCACAATGGCCAAAAACCCTAAGATCAACTGTGAAATCATCAAAATTTGAGCAGTTGATTTCTAAGGCAATGTTTTTTGCCAGTACAACCCTGTTCGTCCTCTGCACATAGTTCGAGGTCAGTTTTTCTGTAAATTTTTTCTTTAAAAAAATCATTGAAAAAGTTTTTTGAAAAACTTTAAAAAGAAAAGTGCAATTTTTTTTTGCATATAAAAAAAGTTTTTTTTAAAACCTTGGGTAGCGGTACCCAAGGGTATCACCGACCTACCATTATGGCAGGCGGCGGCCCCTTGGGCCCTGCCCCTTGTAGCAGTCGGTACTACATGGGTACCGCCCTACCACCTTTGCAGGCGACAGCCCCCATGCGAGCCTTTGCCCATTTTTTTTATTGATTTTTTTTAAAACACAAAAATTAACTTTGTAATAAAAAATTATTGTTTTTTTATATAAAAATATTTTTTTTGGTAATAAGCCCTGGTATTTTGTTTTTTATGCAAAATAATTTACTGTAACTAGAGGAGTTTTTTTCCTACACACTATATCTGGCAAACCTTCACATTTGGAGGTAGTTTTGCTAAATTTAGCTGAGATCACTTTTTGCTCTTCTCAACCCCTCTCTGTTGGGCTTTTCAGTTTTGCACCTCAACTTCGAGAGGCCATATCTTGGTCATACAAAGGTCTTTTCGTGTGCAATTTTTTTTGAAATGGGGTGGAATTTCGTGATCTTCGCAATGGTGTAGGTAGTTCCTAGTTTTGACTTCTGTTTTTATTCCAGATTTCTATTTTATCAGTGCTATAGCTATTCAGTTCTCATTTTGGAGAATTTTACGGGCCATATCTTCTGTATCGGAACACTTTTTGGGTGCTATTTTTTTAAAAATCCATTTTTTTTTGTGTACTTCATCATGGTGCTACCAAATTCCTCTTTTTTTGTAAGAGAATTGTATTTTCAGCATGTTGTCCTATTTGGACATTGTAGACATTATGGGCTCACATTGCATGTATTTCTCTTTTGTAAATGCATTGATATAAAGTACCTCAGCATTGTATGTGTAGAATTGGGTTTCTTGTACATCACTTTGTGCCTTATTATACTCGCACTATGATATAAAGTGTCATGGGGGTTGATGTTTGCCTTTTTTTGCCTTCATACCTTTCTCATGCATATGACTTTTGGTTTCACAGCCTTTCTATCAGCTTGTACTTTCATGTTTACACCTTCAGATACTCTTGGTTTCTCTTCATGCACTACTTTCTGGCATTCAGTTTTAGTGTACCTCTCACGCCTCTCCCTTTTAAGCATTACGGGGGGGTTTCTACCATTGGTATTAATGCTTCCATGGTTTCATTGGAGTGACCTTCCATTTCCTTGGTTGATCAGAGTTCTTCAGACTTTTTGGTACTTTTTCCAGCTGATTCGAGTAGTGTCGTTGGGGGCACTCATGCAGATTGTTGTCTTCTTGATCCTAATCATCCTATCTTCAGAGGAGGTTCTTCAGCACCATAGTAGTCATCTTTCGACAGATTTTGCATCTTCTTCATGATTTTGTGATGTTCTACATGTTCTTTTTTAGGACATTTCCTTGATTTGGAGGCTTTTCAGACCTTCAATCACCTTCGATCTCTTCTTGGATTAGAGTTTTTTTTTCCCACAAGGTTTTCTCTATTTCTCTGCTTTATAGAGATCTTCTCTTTATACATGGGTACCTTACTTGGCCTTGTTTGTCGGGACCCATCTTTGCTTTCATGCATCTTTTCCTTAGTATTTTTAGCTACTTCCTAAGTTCATCTTAAGGGGGCATGTTAGAGTAATAAGTTGTTTTACTTAATTAATTTAATCATATTGGTTAATTAATTAAGTCACTTATCACTTTAGTTACTTAAGCTAAACTTAGGCACATTAGTAATTAATTATTTATTAATTACTAAGTGTGCACACTAGGGTTTCCCTTTAGGCTTTTCTTTAGGGTTTCTTGATCTCCTTTTATAAGGATTGATCTCATTGTAATTATTAACGGGAGAATATTTGTAGCTTTCATATCTTCTTGAAATTTTTCTCTCTTCTATAGCTTTTTCTTGTTGAAGTTAATTGCATACATTTGTTTGCAAATCTGTTGTGTGGAAGGTGTATTTGTTTGTGTTTGGTCCATTAGCTCGTGGTTTTGTGCTTGTTTCACAATTCCAACAAAATCTATAGGCACTAGAAAATTGATACTTCTAAAGTATCTTCCAGTAACACTTTCTAGAATCCTTGACCTTCTATTCATTCTCATTTGAAAAGTTCTAAAGAATGCAATAAGAGTCATCTCTTGTGCATTCAAAATGCTAACATTTATCATGAAGTTCCTAATTTAATGGGAAATAGGCTTTGTATTTGATCATTCTATTCTTCCTATTACTGGTAATTATTTCAAAAAGTAAAAGAGTAAGAAAAAACCAAATTTCCATACCGTAAAGTATTCTTCTTACTCTTCTTGATTTCCCTTAAATTCTTCAAAAGATGTATATGAAATAATTCACACAAATCATAATCCATAGCTCTTTTAACCATATCAACAGCAATATGTACAATGGTAGTAGACACTGTGAGGTCATTGCTAGGGATACAAAATTTATGACTAATGACCATTTCTGCATACCTAATAGTCAGATCCACAATCAATCTAAAATAAATCTCTTTCCCTTCAAAAGTTACACCGATTACCTCAATTATATCTTTCTCATTTGCATTCTTTCATTGAGGAACTAGTCCAGAGGAACACAAACTAGTTACATATCTAATTGCATCTCTTGTAATCAAATATGCATCATCAATCCACAAAGATTCATTTTGAATTCTTCTCAAAACTATTCGAATATTCTTCCCGTCGAACTCAAACAAAGGGGCTTTCCACCACACATCTAACTACTTCTTAACTAACACCTTCTAAGCATCATAGTTCTCTTCCAATTCATTCTTCCATACCATGCTCAACAAGACTGGTGACAATTCCTCTATCTTACTATAAACAAATGCATGAATATCTTCTATGGGAAACACCCTCGGAGGGATGCAATAGAATGCACCAATAAACTCTTCCGACAGATTCTTCAAATATTTCCTCAAATTAAGTTACACTTTATCTACACAATTCACAACCTTTGAATTATCCATAGCCATAAAAAATGAAAGATTGTGCAAACATGAATACCTTTGTATGCCAACAAGAAATGGATAGGTATCTAGCTTCTAGAGCACACTTCAAATCCACTTGATTTCTCCTTCAAACCCTGAAACTTTGAATTTCTCTCTAAAATTTCTTTGCACACTACTCTGAAAATACATTTTCCTATTGAAATGACTAAATTTATTTCTTTCATTTTGAATAATTTTTTAATAAATTCTTCAAATTGTAGGTAGATTACCTCAAAAATTGTGTGCACCTCCATTCTTTCAAACTCTACAAACTCCATTCTTCACACATGTGACTGAGAAATACCTTAAATCCATTACCATATTAAATGTACTTCTGCCATGATGTGACATAAGTACCGATGAGGGGTTTATTAAATTTTGTAATAATTTCTCCCCCTAAGTCATAGCTAGACTTAGAGATTGATAGGTGTATTTGTACTAGAGGTCAGTAGAAATAAGACTAATGATTTTGATTCAACTTGCTTAAATTTTCCTTCCTTTCTCCAAATCATTTTCATCTCTTTCTTGATTCTTCCTGATCAATTTTTTTTTCATAGTTCTTCACCGGATAATAATTTTTCTTCTACAGTTATTGATAGGTTGTTCTGGATTGCTACACTTACAAAAAATAGTATTCTTCCTTCCATTCTTTCTTTTACTCAATCTATTCTCACATAGAATAGCTCTATGTCCAACCTTCTTGCACTTAAAACATTTTCCAAAGAATGATAAAGTATCATTCATTTTACTTTTGCAGTTTTGGGTATGTGCGGGATCATGATGGGCCAAAAAGTGGAGATATTATGGGTATGTGTAGGGTATGTGGCTGACAACTTTTTTTTTACCCAAAATTGATGAAATGAAAAGGGTTTTTAAAAGAGATTCTCAACTTTCCACCAATATAAATTATGCTTTACTTTGAATTTAATAAATAATTATTATTCATTTTCTATTTGAATTACTACTAAAGTCCTGATCGATAGGTCAATTGAAAAACATCTATAGCTTTCAAAGGGTATCATATTTTTTGAATCTAAAACATGCGTCACATTCTATGCTTCACATACTATAGGATTAAAAAAATAAAAAATGAACTCCATGAAGTTTTGACCAAGTTAAGGTGGTCAGACATACGAGTTTTTATATTTTTTAAAATTTATAATAAAAAATTCATAATTAATTATTTACTTGGAAAGAAATTAGAAAAAAATATGCATCACATATGGACATGAGTCCTCTACTCATATTTAAAATATTATAAGAAAATATTATCATTTTACTATGGTTAGGGTGATCAGACAGACACCTTATTTTTCCCCTGAAATTTAAGTATTACTGCATTGAAATTTCAAATTTTCACCAAATAGACTTTTTATTTTTTTAAATAAACCTAGTATTTTAGAAACTACATTCAATTTTGTACAAATTCAATTCTTACATATTTTTTAAATAATATAGATAACTGATTCAAATTTTTACATCAAGTTGCCTAACTCTAAAATTTTCTGAATATTTTGCCACTTAAGGGCCTGATATTTCCATGATGATCCTGCACATACCCTCCTTTTCTTTATGACCAAATTTCTTTCTGGAATCACAAACACCATTGAAAGATAAATACCTTTTAGCAACAAGTTGTTTGAATGGAGTTCTTTCGGAATTGCTTCCTAGATTCTTGATTCTTCCATCTTTGCACTAAGTCTTATTTTCATTAGATTGCTTTGCTTTAGAATTATGACCTTCCTGAAACCCTAAACCACTTTTATCCATTACCGGTCTTTGAGAGATAATCAACTCATCAAGCATTTCAGAGCTTACCTTAAATTTCTCTTCAAAACTTCTTGCCTTTTCCAAATCAGATCTCAAGATTTCTACTTCTTCTTGAAGCTTACTTCATTCATTCTTCTTCCTTTGAATTTCAAATTCCTAAGATTCTTCAGTTCTTTTCTTTTCATCCAATTTTTGTAGTAGGTCAGAGATAATTTCATTTTCTTTAACCAATAGATCACATACTTCAACACATTTTCTTTGCAGTTTTTCAATATACTCATTTGCTCTCATCAATTTGTCCTTCAGATCTTCTATTTCTTCTAAACATACAAAAAAGATCACTTCTAGAGGAAAAAAATCTTATACTCAAATTTCAGGACCTTCCTCAAGTTGTTAGGATTCTTCCAAGGAACCAAGCTATGATACCAATCATTGAACATATAGAATACTAAGAGTGGGGGGTGAACCAGTATTCCATAAGACTATTCATATAAAATACCTTTAACCATTATCACAATTCTAATTGAATCAACAAGAGAGAACATAGAAATAGATCAATGTAATCATACACATGAACACCAAGATTTTTATGTGGAAAACCCAAGAAGGGAAAAACCACATTGAGGTTTAAATCACAATAAATTATATCCAGATACAAGATATTATAGGGTCCACTTCTAGGACTCACTGTCCTTGAAAAAGGCTCACTGCTTGAATACAAAAGATGGCTATCCACCAATATACAAATATTGTGGCACACTACCAGATGTATGAATCAATAGAATACACCTTCAATGTGTAGATTCATTTCCAATAAATCTTGGAATATGAAGTACTACCTCACACAATATTCACTCAAAAAATTTGCTTTGATCCCCAATTGATAAAGCATTTAGGCTCAAATCCTCTTTCACCTTTCTTCCACACTCCCACTCCCACTTCCTTTGCACACTTTCTCTCTTCAAGGAATATTATATATATACAAATATGTCTTAATCATCAATTAGGTTAGCCTAATTAGATGAAGAAAAAATAATAAAAACACCCTTGTTGACACCATATATGATTTAAAACATTTTATCCATGTAGTGCATTGTACCAAGTCTACCAAGACTAGAACATAATTTGTAGAATCTCCAAACCAACATACAATCCTCAAAGAAAACACATTATAGATCTAATACAACAACAAATTCCCATCCTTTTATCATTGAATAGACTACCTTAAGAACCACAAAATTAAGATGTTTACCATAAGAAAATGTGAAGTCTCCCACATAGATATGCTAAATAGTAGAATATAGAGTTGAACTTTGTCAGAGATAAATTTTTGCTCACAACCCAAAACTTCTCAAGATCTAGGATATAGATGTATGAAAGAGACATGATAACATGGTTAAGAGATTATAGTTATATATAATCATGCAATGATTTCCAGACTCAAATACCAACGCACTGGCTCATCACAAAAAACATTACCAATAGCGAACAACTTCTAGTAAACCAAGTAATCTTGTTTATTTACACTAGGATGAAACAAACTGGTGGGAATTATTAGTTAAAGTCTATGTCTCTTTATGGAAAGCTCATACTCATTCAAGTGCTCCCAATTAATTTTTGTTGAAGTTGTTACTAGGAGGCACGAGCGACCCTTTATATATATGGGGGGCCTATATCTATTACTATACTTGTAGAATATAGGGGATAGGCATGTTTGACTTGAATCTAATATTTGAATGAAATCCATGGGCAACCACAAAAGACACATGGACAATGAGTGCATTTTAGATCGAAATAGGGGTTCATCTACACATAGGCATAGGAAGTTGAAGCACCCATTAAAGAATGAAATCATCCAATCAAATAATTTGTTCCAAATTCGATGCCATAGCCCAAACCTATTGGGGTTGAACAAACACAATTATGTAGAGGATGTTACATATAGAATGGGTAGCCGATCAACTATATCTAGTTGGGCTGGGTGGGAGATATCAAATTAGTTGGTTGAGTGGTGGATAGATTGATTTGATGGAAATGTTTCTACCATTGTAGAGGATGTTACATATAGAAGTACCAGTGAACACTCTTGTGTGTGGGTTTTGGTTTTTGGTTGGTTAGGTGTGTAAGGTGTAAGTGGAGGTTGGTTCTAGGTGTTAGGTTAGAGGAGTGTAAGTAGTAGAGGTTAGGATATAGGTGTAAGTGTTGTGTGGGTAGTTGGTATGTTAGGAAGAAGGTTAGTAGGTGGAAATTTCTATGAGGGAGGGTTGTGGTTTGGGTAGGTGGTAAGTTGTAGGGTGTAAGGGTAGGTAAAGGAGTAGTAAAGGTAGGGCATATAATGCATAGAAGTATTAGAAACAAGGCTATTATATATTTTTGGGGTATGAGTAGGTTTAAAGCCTATTGAATATTGAAACCCGAGCAACGTGAGAACAATGTATTGAATGTTCTACGGGTGACCTTTTTAGGCTAAAAGGTTAAGGTTCAAATGGGAGTGACCAGACTGGTAGATGTTTTTGGCATTAGTCAAGGGTCCGCAAAGGTGCAAGGATCTAACTAGTCCACCCTGACTAATAACAACTGCTGCTTGAGCATCCATATGAGGTTGTAACCCATGTCTAAGGTGAGCCCCAATGTGTTGCATAGACAATACCTCTACCACTTATTATTATCACTATATTTTTGAGCTCTCACACTTCCTGTGAATAGTTGGGCTCCCTATGTCTCGGCTCATCCTAAGGGAGGTCTTGGGGAACTATAATTGGGTGGGAGTTTAGTATAGTTTCAGTGAATCTAAATGAAGTGATAATAATTCCCCATGAACACCCCTGAAAACCTTCATCAAATCTCTTATCCCACCCTCCCATTTACTCCTCAGTGGTTGATCCCTCCCACTCAGGGATAATGCATACCAGGCTAGGGAATGGAATCAATAGTTTTGATCAATGTATTCATCTATAGTGCTCCATCCCACTTCCATACAAGCCTTTTATTCCCTGCATTGAGCTTGGATTGGTTCGACTTGAGCAATGGTGCATGTGATGAGAGGAGTGATTATGGGTTTTGATGTCATCTTTCTCATATTGATCCGTATGTCTTTCTAATGTAACGAGCTAATGGTAATGAATGAAAGAACTCTCACCTCTTCCTTGCCTAATGAAACTAATCAAATTTTGGTTAGCTTTCTGTCCTAACTCTGTGGACTAGCTTAACTTATGGGCTCAGTGTAGAGGAAGATAAAGATGGCTTGGGTGTAGAGGAATTGGCGGTGGAAGCCTTGGGAGGGAAGTTACTATAGTTCTGAGAGGGAATTTAATAGCATCTTTTGATAGAGAGTGGGGACCCATCCTTTTCTCCTCCCTTACCATCTGCTCCTGGATCCGGTGCCCTTGACAAATGATTAAGATAACAATAGAGGGTGGGGAGGGATTATTGATTGCCTCTACTATTCAAATGTAGTAAAATCCCTTCTGCTCCTTCTAGCTCTTCCCTAGATTTGGATTAATGGAATAAGCATGATCAACCACCTTAGCTGCTACTCTACAACTTCAAATGCTAGACTGGATGTAGGTACTCCATATGCATATATGATTAGAAAATGTTTATGTGATTGGTCTTGGTGCGTTCTTACCCAATCTACTCTTGCATTAGTGGCTTAAACAATAGATTCAACTTTGATTACTTAGTTGACTAAATCAATAGTTCTTCATTGCAAAAGCAATAGAAAAAATTATCGTTGAATCAACTGGAGCAACTAGATCAGGGTAAACAACCATTGACGTTGGTGGCTCAATAAAATATCTTGGTTGGTCTGGATAGTAACCTATTTGTGTACATCACCACCCCATCATGAGAATGTTTAACATCATATAGAAGTGGGGTATCAAAATGTGCTAGGATGGACTCCTTCCCCTGAATCGATCATGCCCTTAAAAGTTGTTCCTATTGGTAAAGATGAATGAGCACTATGGAATATCTGGCATCATCCCCAATAGTGTACATGACAACAATTTGGTGATCCAACCTATACCTGATTAGATTTTGAGTTGGATCATTTGAGGGTGTATTAGTTGGACCAGCCTAGGGAGGTAGGGAGTAGACTAGTTAGGGAGGGAGTTAATTCTCCTTGTTGTTATCCATCCCAAGTAACCCACCAACCAAAGTAAACCATTAACCAAACTCACATTTGGGTGGTGGGGTTGGGGCCTTTGGTTGGTGAGTTTCGTGGGGTGTAGGAGGCAGGAGTAGATCCTCATTAGCTCAACTCTTTCTAGTGGGGGTCTTGCTACTATAGCATAAGCCCTTGCATTTTCTCTTGGTGCTAGCTTTTCTCCTATTGGTGGGGGTTATGGCCCTATAGGATTTGATACTACTGTAGGATCCAGAACAAGATTAGAATCATTAACTGCTACTAGATTGAATTATGCTAGTGGATCACCTTTTTCTGATGGGTTTCCAATAGTCTATGCTACATCTACTCCTACTAAAGGATATGAAACTAGTACAGGGGCTTACCTTCACTCTAGATCTATACAATAAATGGATATGGGACTAGGATATGATATTGATAATGAATGGATATGTATAAACTTTCTACAAAGAAGCTCCTACCTTTCCTACCTATGTTCTTGGTAGTAGGTAAGGCATGGGAATAGTGTTAGGTTTGGTGTTGGTTCATGTTACTTATATAATCTCATCTCAGCCTTTACATCACCCCACCCAAAGCTATTGGTTGCTCCTCCCCTGCAACTATGTTTCAACTTAATTTTTCTTGCTCTCTTTTATATTGTCTCTTTGTTGCCACTGCTCCCACTATAAGTGACTTAGTTGTTTCCAGTATTTTTTCATTGGGTTCAATTAAGAAACCTACTAGAATAAGGAACTATAGTTCTTAAATAATTAGTAAATTAATCAATGAATTAATCAGCTTTCTAGAATATGCTAGAATAAGCTAGCATAAGGTGGGAGGATTTTCTAGGAAAGGGTGGGGATAGGAGGGGTGGGGATCAAGGTAGGGATAGGGGATAGGGGTAGGGGTCACCCAATGAATAGGGATTTGCCTAAATTTTGACCTGTGCTTTTCCATTCCTGACCTATTCACCTACTTTGTATTCTCCCACCCCCCTTTTCTGCACTTATTGAAGCATTTGTTTCAATTACACCCTTTCATATGCATATGAAGATTGACTTCCAATAGATCAAGATTGAGTTTTAGTAGCATCCCTTGGGTGAATGGTACACTACATCTAAAGTAGCAATCATAGGTGAACAAGACATGGATAAATGGTAGGGTTTACAAAGAGGTGGCCCATCACAAGGAGCTCGTAAAGACCAATAACAATAATACATTGTCCATCAGTGAATCATATACCTCAATGAAGGGAAAAAACACAAGTGAATGCACCACATTATTTATTATGTTTTTCCACCATCCAATGACTCATACTCTTAGGTGTTAGGTTGTGTTTAGTGGTGAATAGCAACAAGAAAGTCATAAGTGTTTCACTTTGATAGTGCTTGATCATATTATATCCACGTTGGTGGGAGATTTCTCCTCCATTCTATCCCTATGGCTACAAAGGCACCTTGGGTAGGCCTTACCAATGCTACAATGGGTAAACTAGTGTGAGATATTCCACCCTAGTATCTATAGTTGGAGAAGTTGGGACTTGATCCAAGTAAATTGCATTGGTGTCTCCTAATTTTGAACAGGTGAGAAAGGTCAACAACTTCTTTAATTTCTAGGTTTTGCTTCCTGTTGATCCTAAGGAATATAGGTTAGTGGGAGAAGCCTAAGAAAGAGGGAGGAGGCTCAACCAATTAGAAGGTTCACATGCACAATTTTGGATAACTGATGCATCACTCCAAAGTATCAGCTAGACAGGAACTTGATTGACCTAATCACACATATAGTTGTTTATTCGAAAAACTTACTACCTTATCTAGTATGAAGAACCTAGAAGGAAGATGAAGAATTCCTACAACATTTCTCAACTTCGAGCTGCACAGATCACTTAGTGACTGATCCTAGCTAGTTCTACCTTGTGGCTACTCTTAGATACTCTGCTAATTGTAGGTAAGCTATGGGCTTTCCCATGTCTATTGCTTTTGGCTTTTGAAATGACAAATTTTTTTAGCCATATGTGAACCATTTCATGGTAGTACATTTGTACTATGTGATCCATGCCAAACATTTGTACGCATTACCTATCACTCTAATGTCATGCCCATTATTACATTGTCATTGTTGCTATGTTGTTATACCCGCTCTCATCACTGCAGCCCAACCTAGTTGAACTCTATATATGATATATTAGTATTTGTAAACATAACCTATACGATGACACCATTATCACAAACCTATCAAAAAAATGATGAATTACCTACCTCCGGTCTACATACTACTATCCACTCTGCTACTGCTCTATTCACCATACTAATGTAGTCCATTCACTCTATATGTGTTTATAATTAGTTCTAAAGTGTGATATCTCTATACACGATCTATCCAGTGTGTGCTATTTGACACACTACATTAATTATCCTGTCTTGAGACCTTCTACTCTCCATTTAAAACCATAGTTGAACAATGCTCCCTATACACTTTTGTGATCCAATTACTACATTTAAACATAAGCATTGTCATACATGAATTTTTGAATTGATTGGTATGCATGTTCATTTTTCTCTACCTACTAGACCTATGTAATACCTCCACTAAAGCTATTCTATCCATATCGTTAACTAAATGAACACAACTTCTAATGTATTTTTTCCCTAAGGTGAATAGGTTGGTGGGTTTTTCCATAGTAGAGGCTCAAATATGTGACTTAAACTTATGCTCCTCCTTTTTCAAAGGAGGATAAGTGTTTTCCTTTCCCTCCTACTATTCT
Organism: Sequoia sempervirens; assembly: GCA_007258455.2. Lineage (NCBI taxonomy): Eukaryota > Viridiplantae > Streptophyta > Pinopsida > Cupressales > Cupressaceae > Sequoia > Sequoia sempervirens. The sequence goes on from VDFB02000003.1 coordinate 590,780,449, forward strand.
ATGGGAAATAGTGAAACCACATTTCTCTTAAGACTTTGGGAACCTAGGGAAAGTATCCCAATTAATTAATTTATACTTGAAGTTGAGGTAGGCAACCTCGTACTCCTTCAAGTTCTCCTAATTAATTGTTATTGAAGTTGTTACTAGGAGGTGTAAGTGTCCCTTTATATACATGGGGGGCCTATATCTATTACTATCCTCTTAGAATATAGGGGATAGGAAAGTTTGACTCAAATCTCATATTTGGATGAAATCCATGGGGAACTACAAAAGAAACGTGGAAAATTAGTGCATCTTAGGTTGAAATAGGGGTTCATATGCACATAGGCATAGGAATTTGAAGCAACCATTGGAGAATGAGTTCATACAATCAAATAATTCATTCCAATTCTGGCTCCTTAGCCCAAACCCATTGGGGTCAAATAAACACCATTATGTATAGGATGTTATATGTAGAAGGGTTTTTGGTCAACTATATCTAGTTAGGTTGGGTTGGAGGTATCAAAGTAGGTGGTTCAATGGTGGATAGATTGGTTAAATGGTAGTGCTTCTACCATTGTAGAGGATCATGTTATGTATAGAAGTACCAGTGAACAATCTTGTGTGTGGGTTTGGGTTGTTAGTTGGTTAGGTGTGTAAGGTGTAAGTGGTGGTTGGTTCTACATGTTAGGTTAGAGGAGTGTAAGTAGTAGAGGTTAGGATATAGTTGTAAGTGTTATGTGGGTAGTTTGTATGTGAGGAGGAAGGTTAGTAGGTGGAAATTTCTATGAGGGAGGGTAGTGTTTTTGTTTGGGTAGAGCTAAGGAATTAAGCACACAAGATGTGTTTTTCCTCCTTAGTTAATAAGGGTTTGTTTGGTCCACACCCTAGAGGAAAATATCTTATTATGAAAGCTGATTAATCTTAGGTGTTTGCTTCTCCTCAATCATCTTTCCTCTCTCTAGCTTAAGTTGTGTGAGGACTTGAGCTAAAGCCTCATCATCAGGAATCACCAATTGAACCTCAGTCTTGGAATTTTCTTCCAATATGACTTTATTGTGCGAGGTCCTAATAGTCTTCCCTTTATTTCATCCTAACTTAGAAGTTCCCATACCTACATTCAATCTAGGTTCAACCAATTCTTAGGAAAACTCAATTTCATCAAGGTTCAACAACTCCCTAGTCAAAGCCATTGTGGACTCCAAAAGGCCTAGAGTTGAACTTGACTTTGATACCAAATGCAATAACCCATTCTATGTTGGAAATATGGAGCCTTGCAACATGAGAATGAAGTATGGATGGTTTGTGTTAGTTTTTTTTTTGTTGTCATTGATGTCAACATGGTAACAACTATATCCAAGAATATTACTTGGTTTATTGGAAGTTGTTCTCTGTTGGTCATGTTCTTTTGTGATGAGCCAGTGTGTTGGTATTTGAGTCTAGAATTCACCACATGAATAAATATGACTCTAATCTCTTGACCATGTTATCATGTCTCATTTAAGCATCTATATCCTGGATCTTGAGAAGTTTTGGGTTGTGATCAGAAAGTTATCTCTAATAGAGTTCAACTTTGTATTCTATTGTTTGGCATATCTGTGTGGGATACTCCACATTTTATGAAGGAGAACATCTTAATGTTGTGGTTCTTATGGTAGTTTCTTTGATTATAGTATGATGGGAATTTGTTGTGGTCTCAGATATGGAAGGTGTTTTCTTTGAGGATTGTATGTTGGCTTGGAGATTCTATGAATTATGTTCTAGTATTGGCCAACTTGATATAATGCACTACATGGATAAAATGTTTTAAATTGTATATGGTGTCGATAAGGGTGTTTTGATTATTTTTTATTCATATAATTAGGTCAAACTAATTAATGATTAAGACATACTTATATATAAATAATATTCCTTGAAGAGATAAAGTGTGTGAAGGAAGTGGGAGTGTGAGTGTGGAAGAAAGGTGAAAGAGGATCTAAGCCTAAACGCTTTATGAGTTGGGTATTAAAGAAGATTTATTGTGAGAATATTGATTGAGGCAATACTTCATATTCTGAGCTTCATTGGAATTGAATCTTGCACATTGAAGGTGTGTTCTATCTATTCATACTTTTGGTAGTGTTCCACAATATTTATATCTTGGAAGATAGCCATCTTTTGTATTCAGGCAGTGAACCTTTTTCAAGGACAGTGATTCTTGGCAGTGAGTCCTGTAATATCTTGTATCTAGATATAGATGTTTGAATGAGACATGATAACATGGTTAATAGATTAGAGTCATATTTATTCATGTGGTAAATTTTGGACTCAAATACCAACAAATTGGCTTATCACAAAAGAGCATTATCAATAGAGAATATCTTTCGGTAAACCAAGTAATCTTCTTGGATATAGTTGTCACCATGTTGACATCAATGACAACACAAAAAAACTAACACAAACCATCCATACTTCATGCTGATGTTGCAAGGCTCCATATTTCCAACATAGAATGGGTTATTGCATTTGGTATCAAAGCCAAGTTCAACTCTAGGCCTTTTTGAGTCCACAATGGCTTTGACTAGGGAGTAGTTTACCCTTGATCAAAATGAGTTGTCCTGAGAATTGACTGAACCTAGATTGAATGTTGGTATGTGAAGGTCTAAGTCAGGATCAAAGAAAGGGAAGAATATTAGGACCTCACACAATAAAGTTGTATTGGAAGAAAATTCCAAGACTGAGGTTCAACTAGAGATTCCCAATGATGAGGCTCTAGCTCAAGCCCTCACACAACTTAAGCTGGAGAGAGGAAAGATGATTGAGGAGAAGTGAACACCTAAGATTAAGAAGCTTTTCATAATCAGAGATTGTGATGCAAAGAAAGGGTGATTAGTTTCAAATTGACCCAAAAAAACCAATTCTTCAAGGTTTCTAGCACTTATTGGTGGGTTTCTCTTCTTAGGTCTACTAACTCCTAGTAGCACTCCATAACTGGGTTTTCCAACACAATTTCTAATCTAGACTCATACCCAAAATATTATTTTAGTTACAGATACCCTTTATTCCCCTTGACAACACGTCTAATTTTTAGGTGGGGGTGTTTTGGAACACAGAGACCAAATCTTGACTGCTACATTTTGAATTAGGCCTAATTAGGCTTCTCCTACTAGGTCACAACAAGGTCTTCAAAATATAAGCTTCCAATATTCATGCCAATGGCTTAGACATGCCTTATGGTGTCAGCCAAAACCTTTCCAAGAAAATTCAACAACTTTCTAAGAGTTCTCCTTCAAACCCTAAGTCCTACGCAATTTTTATGCCTAATACATGAGGTTAATTAGGTTAGGGAATCATCAAATTTGCACCAACCTCCATCCCCTGCTCCTACAACATTGAGAACACAAAACAAAATATATCTACACCCATTCCATGGAGTTTGAGGCTTGTTCACCGATGGAATGGGAAGAAATTCATGATTTTTAGTCAAAAAACACCCTAGTTAGGGTTTCAAGAAACTTTCACTAAATCTGCCCTAACTTGCTTCAAACTTAATGAATTGAGATGAAAATAATTGAAAAAGAATAAATATTCAATGCACCATTAATTCCAACCACTGTTTAATCACTCCTAGGTTGTATAGAATCGTATAGGTTTGTGTAGTAGGAAGTTAAGCTTCCAAAACACATAAAACAAACAACTTCCTTATTCAAAATTGGAAAATACAACCTCTAAACCTTGTCCCAATGTTCAAAAATTTTTTTGAAGACATTATACCACAAAAACAACAATTTTCCCACCAAAAACCAAACCCCAATCGTTCAACTTCCAAAAAATGCAAAAGTTGCTTTGCCAACTTTTACACTATTTACCAAATTGACTCCAAAATGACTCAAAATACCTTACAAACACAAGAAATGGTCTTCACTACATTATTAAATGGAAAAAAATCAAACCAAGACAAAATGTTAACTTGCACCTACTAGACCTAAGGTGCTCTTGCACCATACTCCTCGGGAAAAATAAACTCAAGTCCCATTGAGAATAGTTTTGTAATAGTAGATTCATGCTTGATCATGTCACTCTTTGACACCTAGATGAAATCCTCATTTGGTAAACCCTTCCAATGGAATAAATACTGAAATCAGGCATTATCACTTATCTTTTTGAGTTCCTTGGCACCTAGGATATGCTCCAACTTCAGAGGCCTACTTAATGGATGATCTTTGACTCCTTCCTTAACTGAGAATGTTGTTAAACCTACATCATCACCTACAACATCTCCTCCTTCCTTGTAATTAACTTCCTTATTCTTCACTTCAATTGTGTGCTTGAACTTGTCCAAATTCCTTTGCATTAAATTATCCTTGACCTCTTCACATTTTCTTCTCAACTCTTCCATCTATTGTTGTCCCTATAATTGTTGCTTGATTAGGCATATTAAACTCTGACATGAAATAAATGGAATGAAAAATATCACCTTTTGAACATGATGAGTGGAATAACCCTCCTACCATCACAACAACATACTTCTTAATCCAATATTGGATCTCCAAAATCAAGTCATTCTTCATTTCTACTATCATAAGATCTCTAGGTTTTGAAGTGCCTAAAAGGTCCATGTCCTCCTCTTCTTCTACCTTTATGAACTCCTTCCTATCTACCGTCATCACATTAGATACCATGGTTTGTCCTCTGTCCTCCTCCTTCAATGGTGTTAAGGTATAGGAAACCCCATCTTTTTCTATCTCATAACTATTGCTCCTTCCATCATACTTAGCACACCTATCAAATTGCCAAAGCCTCCCTAGCAGCAAATGACACATATCCATGGGTATTATGTCACATAAAAAAATTTCTTTATACCCTCCTATATGAAACCCCACCCAAATTTGTTCATTTACCAAAATATGTTGACCCTCATTTAACCAAGAGACTTTGTAAGGAGTAGTATGTGGTATCCTTTACAACTTAAGCTTTTCAACCATCTCAACGGAAACCGTATTATTTGTACTACCTGAATCAATTAAAACTTTACAACCTTACCAAAGCACTTACAAGTTAAACTGAATTGAGTTCTCCTTCTCTACTGTTACCTTGATGAGGGTTTTCCTTACCATGAGTGATTCACCAACTTCTGGCTCAACATGTTGTGATGGAGAGCTCACACTTTCACAATACTCTCCTTGAACAATCTGAGTTCTCCTTTCTCCTCCAAATGGAGTAGTAGGTATCTTCTCATTACATTTCCATGCTTGATGTCCAAACTTATTGCATTGGTAACATCTTCCTATGAATCCACTAGTTCCTCTTCCTTGACCTCCAAATCTACCTCTGAAGCATGATCTACCTCTAAATACACCTCTTATGTCTACAACTTGTTCTTTTGAATTTACTTGTATCTTCTTAGCTCTCATATGACTACCTTGGATCAGAAAATGACCCTCTTCCTCCAGAATTTTTTCCTCTACCCCTTTTTTGCTTGTCTTGCCTTCTCTTTAGTTTGTCTTTAGCCATAATTACCAATTGGTAGCATTCCTTTACCGTTCTTGGGTTTTTCAAACTTAACTCATGTCTTGAAGGTTAAACCTTAACCCATTGAGATATCTAGCCACCTTCTCCACATCATCCTCCATGTGACCAACTCTGATACTCAAGTTATAAAGCTCCTCAGTATAGGCTTTAACATCCATATCTCTTTGTTTAATATTTTGAAGTTTCTTGTATAGTTGAATTGGATGATCACCCGATAAGAACTTGCCCTTAAGTTTGGCCACCATTCTATCCCAAGAGACAATTTTTGACTTGCCTTTCTTCCTCCTTTTATTTTTCTCATTATCCCACCAATAATCCAATGTGATGGTATTTGAGTCTAAAATTCACCGCATGAATAAATATGACTCTAATCTCTTAACCAGTTCTTCAAGGTTTCTAGCACTTATTGGTGGGTTTCTCTTCTTTGGTCTACTAACTCCTAGTAGCACTCCATAAATAGTTTTTCCAACACAATTTCCAAGGCATACCTCATACCAAAAAAATTATTACAGTTACAAATACCCTTTATGCCCATTGACAACATATCCAATTTTTAGGTGGGCATGTTTTGGAACACAAAGACCAAATATTGAATGCCAGGCTTTAAATTAGGCCTAATTAGGCTTTTCCTAGTAGGTCACAACAAGGTCTTCAAACTATAAGCTTCCAATATTCATGCCAATGGCTCAAAAATTCCTTATGGTGTCTCCCAAAGCCTTTCATAGAAAATTCAACAACTTTCTTAGAGTTCTTCAAACCCTAAGTCCTATGCAATTTCTATGCCGAATACATGAGGTTAATTAGGTTAGTGCATCACCAAATTTGCACCAACCTCCATGCCCTACTCCTACAAAATTAAGAACCAAAAAAAAAAAAAAATCTACACCCATTCCACCAAGTTTTAGGTTTGTTCACCAGTGGAATGGGAAGAAATTCATTACTTTTAGTCAAAACACACCCTAGTTAGGGTTTCAAACAACTTTAAGTAAATCTACTCTAACTTTCTTCAAACATAATGAATTCGGAAGAAACCAATTGTAAAAGAATAAAGATCCAATTCTTTATTAATTCCAACCACTTTTTAATCACTCCTAGGCCATACAAAATTGTACAGGTCTACGTAGCAGCAAATTAAGCTTCCAAAACATAGAAAACAAAGCATTTCCTTATTCAAAATTCAAAAATACAACCTCAAAACCTTTTCCCAACATTCACCAATTTTTTTGAAGACATTATGTCACATAACCAACCTCTTTACCATTAAAAACAAAACCCCAACCATTCAACTTCCCAAAAATGCAAAAATGCCAAAGTTGCTTTGATAACGTTTTCAACTTTTTGCAACTTTTACACTATTTACCAAATTGACTCCAAAATGACTCAAAATATCTTACAAACATAAGAAATGGTCTTCAATACCTTATTACATGAAAAACCATCAACCAAGCCAAAATGATAACTTGCACCTACTAGAGTTAAGGTGATACTGCACTAGATTGGCCTCTAAGGTGTGGACCAAACACACCCTTATTAACTAAGGAGGAAAAGGAGATCCTGCATGCTCAACCCTCCTCTTCTGATAAAATTGATGTAAATTCTAATGATCACCTAGAGGAGTGAAATTTCTCTAAGAATTAGAAAAGTGATTAATGTAACTAGAATCTTTTGTAAATAAGGGTCTATTGACCCACCCTTAATCTAAATAAAGCAAGAAGTTATTTTTGGTGTGTTCAAATGAAGAAATCCAAAATATTTTTATTGCGCATGAATGTGTATGTCTTCCATGAATAAGGAATATATGCATGTGTATGTAATTTTATGTAGGAATAAGAATATTTATTCATAGAACCCAGTGTTAAGTTACAATAGACATGAAATGTGATGCAGGTCGAGTGTGAGTTAGCATGGTGCCCACTAGGAAAGAGATATGTGGTAGTGGGGCAGACAATGGACCAAACAAGAAGCTAGAATAGATTCTAGAGCTTTTGAATAGGAAAGAGGCTTGTATGGACCACATAGAACATGACCTTTGAGTGGTGCAAGGGGATTGGATTCAAAGGAATGTAGAAGTCAATTAGGGGGATGGTGGCCCAAGAGAAGGCCCACGAGGTTGAATTGAGGAAGAACTTGGAATAGATCTCAAGAGAGTAGCACTACCTAGGTTTGATGGTAAGGATATCAAAGCATGATTTGAGGCATGGATCATTGAGATGGAGAAATACTTTGGACTCTGTGACCTATTCGACTAGACTAAAGCAGTATGTGCTACACATTAGCTTTTAGGTGAAGTAGCTACTTGGTGGGAAAATGAAAATTTAGAAAGAAATCTTCAGCCTAATGATATTACTTGGGAACTCTTCCTCCAATATTTTAGGAAGAGTTTGTTATTGTAGCTCTTTTTTGAAAAAAAGGTGAAAAAATTCCAAAACCTAATTTAGGGGAGCATGACTGTGACCCGATTTTGGAAAAAGTTCACCAACTTATTGAAGTATGTGTCCCGATATCAAGGAGATGAATGTTTCTATATATGGAAGTTCATATTGGGTCTTAGACCCTATATTGGAGCAAAAGTGGACATGCATGATCCTCTTGCCATGAACAAATTTTTCTTGAAGGCCACCAAACAAGAGCGGAAACTATAATAGTTATCCAATTATTGTAATAATGCAAAACCTAAGTCATGGTTTGGTAACAAGAAATTTCATTAAGGAGACTAGAACCATCAAATCTGTAATCTCAAGAGGGGAAGTTAGTTGTAGGAGAAAGGAAAAGATGGTAATGGTGGAAAGAGAAAGAAGGAAAACAAAAAAAAAGGAAAATATGACCAAAAGTAGAAGGGCTTTAGAGAGGACAAGCCAGGAGGTTGTAAAGGGCCTTGTGATGGGTGCTATACTTGTGGAGGTGATCATTATGCCTCAAATTTTCTGTAGCGGTAAAATTCATGAAGGGAAGGAAACTATTAGTAGTCCTAGAATCATCAAATCCATGTTGTAATAGACAAAAAGCATGCAGAGTATCAGGCTTCACCAATTTAGCTGGAGAGTAAGTTGTATGGTCGAACTATTTCTATTTTAATTGATACTGGAGCTACTAAATTTTTCATAGATACTAGAGTAATATTCAAGATACCTATTAGACCTGGAAACATGGAAAACTCATGGATAGTCCAATATGGAAACCAAGCAGAGTAGAAGGTAGATTCCTATCACTTTTGCAACAAGTTAGAGATTTTGACCTTCCAAACTTGGTTCAACCTATATGTGGCACCTTTAGGATCATATGAAATAATTCTAAGAATAAATTGGTTAACCGAGCATAAGGCTATAGTGAACTATGAGGATAACTGTGCGAACCCTTTTCCTAATACCTGCAAAACAAAATGAATAAATGAGTTAGACAAGGAATTACAAGATAAAAGAAGGATTCCCCATGAAATCCATTTACAAACTCAAAATAGGAAAGAAAATAAGCAAGAACACAATGAAATTATAAGAACTAGATTAAATCCTAATTTAAATAGCAAACACTTTATCCGAAATTGGTGCCAATTTGATGTGAAAATTGGCCTTTTCCCAATTCCTATGATGCAAGATTTGAATGTTGAAGAGATTGTTGATCCACTTTTGATGAAAAGATGAGAACTCCAAGCCAAATCAACAAAAAGCCTAGCTAAGAATTCGAATGATGGATGAGAATGAGTAAGTATTTTAGCATGGTAACTTTACTTGGATTGTGGATGATAAAATGAGGAGAGGAGCTCTTCATTTATAGGATTTCAAGATGGATGAATGCCCAAATTTGAGCAATGTGGGACTAACATTCATCCAATGATATGGTGCCACTTGTCAAGCCATGAATGGATGAGGGATGTGCAAGATTTGGGGTTTGTGCCAATAAATGCCAATATTTGAAATTCAAATTTGTTGAAATGACATGTAAGAGGGAAGGGAAAATGCAATAAATGCCACTTGGCTCAAGGCAAAGGACATGTAAGATGAATTTATTGCCTTGTTGGATGTACATGTTGACTTGGAATTTTTGAATTCAAATTGAGAGAATATTCCAAAAGATGCCATGTGAGGAAAATAGGGATTTAATAAATGAATTAAATCTATTTTCATGTGCAACTTGCATTATCTAGAGGATGTGACATGAGATTAGATTTATTAATCAAGGGTCAATTAATTTAACGAGGAGATTAGATGATGTGACTTATTTGACTTAGATTTATGGGTTTATTTAAATCAAATAAGGAGAATATAATTAAGAGCTAATTAAATAAAGATTTTGATTTATTTAAATAAAGGGATGATATTAAGATTAAATCAAATAAGGTTTAATTTATTTAATTTAATGGATAGACTTTAGAGATTTAATCAAATAAATTAATTATTTAATTAAATAGGGATAATTAGATCGGATTGATTGATTTAATTAACAAAAGAGAGACTTAATTAAATAACTGGTTTATTTAATTAAGGGATGAATATTGATGAATTTAATTAGATAAGGAATTTGATTAAATGGTTAGATCAGGGATGATTTAGGAAGAAATGATGTTAGTGAGCTTGAGGATCGAATGCACGATGTCAATTAGTATATATTTTGCGTGTCTCTGGTGGCTATATAGGAGCTTGCCTCAATCAAGCCCGTGTCTTGGTATTTATACCTCCATAATAGCCAAAAATATGATAAAAATAATGTGTGTGCCCTAACCTTAAGTGTACCCAAGGTTGTTATGAGCTAAAATGCAAAGAAACCCTACTCAAGTGTATTAGAGGAATCCTATATGAAAATGACAAGATCTAACTAAGAGAGAAGTAAAAAAACTCTTAGAAAATCTGAAACACAATGATACCTTGCTTGAGGCTACAAATAAGATGAAGTTTGAAGATGAGAACACTAGGAAACAAGTCATTAGGTTGAAGGGAATGGCCAAATGCATCTCCCAAACCTAGAATCCATCACATTCCTCTATTGGCATCAACCTTCAATCACGGCATAAGGCTTGAATAAATCTACAAATAAGCTTGAAGACCTGCAAATATGGATGTACTTGATAGAATATAATGATCTCTTGCTTCTCCTTGTTGCTTTCTTCTTTTGTTCTTTTTTTCTAGTTTCAAATGGTGAAAAGACTAGGTATTTATAAGCATTTCTCCAATTTCCCAAAAATTAGATCCCGATGGCTAACTTCAAATATTTGAATTTTAAATTATGAAATGTTGACACCGACATATTTGAATTTGAATCCAAAATAGGGATACATAGGTGCCCTAGGTGCTAGTGTCCCAACACTATTTTTCAAAAAAATTAAAAGTTGAGGACAAAACATTAAATGAGAGTATTTGTTTTATGCTTGCAAATTGTCAGAAAATGTTAAATATAGACCATAGAATGCATAATTTTAGAAATTAGGGCCTAGTTAAAGGGTGTTTGAAATGCATTAATGCAAGGGTCACTAAAGTAGGTCCAAACTCAGTGTGAAATTTTACTATCATTTAAAAGGGAGTACAATTTATGACGCTATAGTTGATAAATGTGAAGAAAATAGGATGTACATTTAAACATTTATTCCACCATTCAATCCATCCAGTCTAATGATAGGGACATGGCTCCAAATTTCAAATACTTTGGGTGTGGTTTAGTGTTGTCTAATGAGTAAATAAGAAAGTGTTAAGAAAGAATTATATTTTCTTGGTTTTGAACTTATCAAATTACCATTCAATGCACAATCTTGTTAGAAAGCAATCAAAAAGTACAATTTCCATTAAAGACTCGATTGACAAGAACAAACAATAAGTAAAAAAGAAAAAAAAATGACCTTATTGATAATAATAATGGCAATCAAAATTGAAATAAAAAAGCTCGAGTATTACACATATAATACCAAACTTCTCTTTTACCTACTATCTAATACATAACAATTCCACCGTAATAAAGTCTCCCTTAACACAATCGAAGTTGCAGTAGATACCAAGTCAACAATCCAACACCAAAGATTTCATCGTTCCTAACCTAGTAACATACTACGTCATACACCATTTTCACACTAACAAGGCATTCATTTCAATTTATATTTGTTTCCCCTGTCAAGACTTCGGTAAGCTTCAAAAGAGCAGGTATGTGGAGGTCCATATTTTCAGAAATTCCCAAATGTCAACAACAAACTCTGGCGATCTCTTACAACGAGCGCACACAGACAGTATGCAAGATTGACGGACCCGCGCGGGGGGGAAAAGTAGAACAAAATTCAGCCTTAGTGAACTTAGTGGAGCAGCACCCTGCCTCCTTTTGACCCACCTGCATCATTACCATTACCACACTGTTGAGAACTGCTTCCTTGTACAAATTTCTCCACCTGTTTATCACCTGCTCTTTCCTAATCCAACACTAAGGAAGCACAAACGTCATTTCTCCATTCTGGCGATCCACATTATATGGAAGATAGCTTTCTCAACATTCTTGTATGTACTCATAACTGAAACCAAAGAAATCGTTTCGTCTGGTAAATGCCATTTAATATTGGACTTTACTAAAGCTTATGATTTCTAGAGAAAACACAAGAATCCATGGCAAGAACAGCTTCAGCGGCAACCTTTAAGATGCTTGTTATTCTGATCGGTGTTCTGGGATTGGGTTTGAGTGCCAACAGTGAAGCAATTACTAGACATTATAAATTCAATGTTGGTTATCAACTTATCTCTAATCTCATCTACCATTCTTGGGTTCTTGGTTTTATGGTGGATAAATGAGATTTCTTCACTTTATCCATTTATAGAAACTCTAATTTGTTTGGTGTTGCAGGTTGTTTACAAGTCAGTTGCCCGTCTGTGTGTCTCAAAAGAGATTGTTACTGTAAATGGGCACTACCCGGGGCCTACGATCCGTGCAAGGGAAGGAGACACATTGTTTATCAAAGTAACCAACCATGTTGAACAAAACGTTACAATTCACTGGTAAACTTGATCTGTTTTTCTTGGTTTTTGTGGTTCAATCAGTGAATTTGTACTAAAACATAACAACTATGATAAATGTTGCAGGCATGGATTGAGACAACTACGAACAGGGTGGAGTGATGGACCAGCTTATATAACACAGTGCCCTATTCAGCCTGGGAAGACATATACTTACAGGTTTACCATCACAGGGCAAGAGGGAACCTTGTGGTGGCATGCTCATATTTCATGGTTGAGAGCAACTTTGCATGGTGCTATTATTATTTACCCAAGAAGAGACCTTCCTTATCCTTTTCCTCATCCAGATGCCGAGGTTCCTATAATTTTAGGTTGGATTCTGTTCATTATTGCTCTGGTCTTGTATATTGATGCCCCAAAAATGCGGAAATTGTATGCAATTAAAAATGTTGATTTTATTTTTATTCTCTGTTCAGGAGAATGGTGGAATGCAGACGTAGAGCAGTTAGTTGCTGAAGCAAATATTACAGGAAGAGCGCCAGATATCTCAGATGCCTTCACAATTAATGGCCTTCCGGGAGCTTTGTACAACTGCTCACAAGAAGGTACAGCCTCTTCAATCTGGACTTAATGTAACTGAATAAAAAATGTGTTCTGATGTGTGGGTGTGTGTGTGTGAAGGTCTAGTACTGGGTGTTAACATATTATATTGGTGTTTGCCTGGTTGCAGATTCTATATTTAGATTGCCAGTAACTACAGGCAAAACTTATCTCCTTAGGATAGCCAATGCTGCATTGAATAATGAACTCTTCTTCTCTGTAGCCAACCATATTCTTACAGTTGTAGCAATTGATGCTACATATACTAAGCCATACAAAACAGACATCCTCATGTTAGCCCCTGGACAGACAACTGATGTGTTATTGACAGCAGACCAGCCATGGGGTGCATATTACATGGCAACTCAGGCATACTTCTCAGCAGCAGGAGTGCCCTTCGATAACACCACAGCCACAGCCATATTGGAATACCAGAACAGTCCATTAACATATACAGATGAACCTATTATGCCATACCTTCCTGCTTTCAATGACTCTCAGACTGCAAATGACTTCTCTGCAAATCTCAGAAGCTTAGAGAATGCCAAAGTTCCACTAGATGTAGACAGAGATCTCTTCCTCACTGTGGGACTGGCTCTGAAGCACTGCCCACCTGAAAAGCCCTGCAATGGCTTCCAAGGGCAAAGGCTCAAAGCTACATTCAATAACATCTCTTTTGTGAGGCCACAGACTGCTCTTCTTGAGGCCTATTACTATGGGAACAATGGAGTATATACTCCTGATTTTCCAGATAAACCAGCTTTGGAGTTTGATTACACAGGCCAGGGACTGCCAATGAGTTTTTGGCAGGCACAACAGGGAACAAAAATCAGTGTTCTTCCTTTTAACTCCAGTGTACAAATAGTACTGCAGAACACCAACATTATTGGCACTGAGAACCACCCGATTCATCTTCATGGGTACAACTTTTACATTGTTGGGTGGGGGATTGGCAACTATGATTCCATAGAGGACTCGGCCAAATTTAATCTGGTGGATCCTCCAGAGCGTAACACAATAGCTGTTCCTGCAGGAGGGTGGGCTGCCATCAGATTCAAAGCTGACAATCCTGGTAAATATAAACCAAGCACATTCCATAACATTTTTTTCCCTGATTTTTCTGTCCTGATCTACCATTAAGATGAAAATTGCTGGGATTAAAAAAAGGCTCACATTATTTTCTTTGTTAAATTTATGACTACTTGCCGAGATTTAACTTGTCTTTCTCTGAAACATTTCAGGTGTGTGGTTCATGCACTGTCATCTAGAAGTTCATACATCTTGGGGTTTGGCAACAGCTTTGATAGTGGAAAATGGGTTTGGACCATTGGAAAGCCTTGAACCACCTCCTCATGATTTGCCACAGTGCTGATGAAATGTTGGGCAATTGATCTGCCGCATAAAGTACAGAAATTAGTTCCTTGGCAGCTCTAAAATCCTAATAATATTTCGGAATTACATCTTGGATGTCATGGTTAGCAGTAACCATATATATGCCTTGCACAAATTATAATGCCCATTCACAAATTTGTGATAAAATAAATGACAAATTTATTATTATAATTGGAAGTGAGGCAAATGAGATTAAAAAAGTGTGAAATTAAGATTTAATATTAGATTTACACAATATTTTTATATTTTATTATAAAATTAAAAAATTACACATCGGAATAAGTGTTATATCTCTTCTCTTGTTAATTCTGAGGGTCTTTTGATTTCTTCGCCGCAGGGTTTGTCTAGAGAGGCTCGTCAATTTTACTTTGCTCTGTTTACTGAGGATTCACCTCCAACTGAGGCTGATGAGAACATGGTCCTTGCTTGCATTCCTTCTTTGATCTCTAATGCTTTGAATGATTATCTTACTCGTCTGATTGCTCTGTCTAAAGTAGAGGAGGTTGTGTTTGGGATGAATAAGGGGAAAGCTCCAGGCCCTAATGGTTTCCCAGTTGAATTTTTCTAGGAGTTTTGGGATATTGTGAATCTGGATTTGTTGGAAGGTATTTGGGAGTCTCTTCATAGTAAACAAATGATTTGATCCTTGAATGCTACTTTTCTAGTTCTCATTCCTAAAAAGGAAGGTGCTGATAGGCTTGAATTCTTTAGACCTATTGTGTTATGTAATGTGGTGTATAAGATTATTACGAAATTGATTGTTGAGAGGCTTAAACCCTGTCTTCCTATTGTCATTTCTGAGGAGCAAGAAGGCTTTGTGGCGGGTCGTCAAACTCTGGATGGGGTGGTGGTTGCCTCTAAGGTCATTCATTCTATGGCATCATCTAATAATAGGTCTATGTTCATCAAGTTGGATATGGCCAAAGCTTACAATAGAGTTAAGTGGAGTTTTCTCCAAAAGATTCTATTGGCCTTTGGTTTTTCTTTTGATTGGGTGAGTTGGACTATCAGTTGTATGAATTCTTCCTCATTTTCGGTTATTGTGAATGATGAACCTTCAGAGCTTTTTGGTGCTTCCAGGGGCCTTCGTCAGGGGGGTCCGCTTTCTCCTTATCTATTTATTATAATGGTAGAGGGGCTGGGCCGGTTTCTTAAATTTTGGGTTTCTCAAGGCTTGATTCATGGTTGGTAGTGGGGTTTGGGTTTGCCAACGCTTTCTCATCTCCAGGTTGTGGATGACACCTCTCTTATGGGGTTGGCTCATATTCGAGAGGCTAAATCCTTTAGGAAAGCTTTGGATATCTACCTTGTTGCTTCGGGTCAGAAAGTCAATGAGCAGAAGTCCTCTATTTTCTTCTTTAATACCCCTCAAGCTATCTAATGGCGGATTGCAACTATTTTGCGGTTTCAAATAGGGTCTCTTCCCTTTGTCTATTTGGGTATTCCTCTTGTTGTTGGTCGCCAGCCCAAGTCCTCATGGCAAATTTTGTTGGATAAGCTGTGGCGGAAGGTCACACATTGGACTCATCAATGGTTGTCTACTGTGGCTAGAGTGACTCTTCTCAAGTCTATTATCCAGGCCCTTCCTATCTACAGATGCTTTGTTCAAGTGACCCCTATGTATTCCTTCGAGAATTTGATGCTCTCTCACGTCAATTTTTTTGGAGTGGTAGCTTGTTGTCTACTAAGTGGAGTCTTGTTAAGTGGGAATCTATGTGTAGGCCAAAGCAGGAGGGTGATCTTGGTTTACGCTCTACTATTTTGAACAGGAAAGTTCTTGCTGCTAATCTTTACTGGCGTTGGTGTACCAATCAACATCAATTATGGGCCCATATTCTCAACCATAAGTATCTTAGGGGTGTTGTGTCTTTTGAGGTTCCTCGTTGTCCTCCGGAGGGGAGTGGTTTTATGATTTGGCATACTTTGAAAGTGGGGGCTCGTTTGATTAAGCGTGCACTTTTTTAGATCTGTCATTCGGGCTCACAAGCTCTATTTTGGTTAGATTCTTGGGATGGTCAGCCACCTATTCTCTCTACTTTTCCTCACCTCCAGTCCCTTTGTGATGTTTTTACTACGGATGGCTAGGATACCGTTGAGCATTATAAGGTTGCACAGCATTGTGGATCGGTTGGACGCATCCTTCTAAGTGGCCACCTGGGGGGTTTGAGGGGGATAGGTGTGAGTTGGTTCAGCTTTTGGCTTGTCATGATTGTAATTCTTTGAGGGGGCCTGATGTCTTGGCGTGGGATGGTACTGATTTGTCTGGGAAGTACTATGTGTTTGTTGGTTATGAGCAACTTCGTAGGCAGTTGTTTGGGGATATTGAGGTCCCGTGGTGGAAGCATGTTTGGCATAAGTTGTCATGACCCAAGTGTAATTTTTTCATGTGGTTAGTGGTTCAAAACTGGTGTCTTACCTTGGGATAATTTGTGTAAGCGTGGGTTCCAAGGCCCTTCAATGTGTGTTTTGCATCGTAACTGTGAGGAGAGTGTCTCTCATCTTTTCTTCCAATGTTCCTATGCTAGGGAGATTTGGCATTTTTGGTAGAGGGTGTGGAACATGACATGTTCACATGTTTCCTCATGGGCTGAGTTTGTGGATCGATGGGGCAAGGCCCCTGTTTCTACTTCCTTTCTTCAAGCTACTTGGGCTCTTGGCCCATCCTTTATTATTTGGAACCTTTGGTTGGAGAGAAATTGTCGAATTTTTCAGGATGTGATGTTGGTGTGATCTGCGAGGGTCAGGGATTTCAAAAATTTCACAAGAATTAAAAATTAACAAAGCTTTGCTCTTCAATTTCTCAACTAGTCCCCAACTAGGAAATAGGGTCTTCACCTTGCAATTAAGGATGTTCTGCCTCCCCTTGTGACTTTCAATCACTGAAATGAATTCACCAGACCTTAGATAAACATGATTCAAATGGGTTTCAAACCCTAACCAAAATTTTGAACAAAACTCCTTTCTGCTGCTCAACCAGTCCTACTAGCCCTATTAGGCCTTTGGCAATGGAATACTGTCTTTTCTCTCAAACTTTGCACTTTAACCTCCAATTTAAAAATTGTATCAAGTGTGTTTTGTGATGCCTAGCAACATATCAACTTACTTGCACCACTTGTTTTAGACCTTCTTGCTTCTAACCCTGCTGTTTCCTTGAAATGAGGCCTAATTAGCCCTATTTAACAAAGCAACCCACCTCTAGATTTGTCCCCTGGCCTTGAAACTCTCAACAGTCTCCTAAAATACTCCCAAATCAAAGATTTTCACACTTTTAGTCTACAAGAATACTCACAACATGCCCAACTACAAAACCCTCACTAATTTGGCTTAAAACTAGGGCTTTTGGTTTTTAGGGTTTCCTATCACTTCCAGGTCTTGGTTTTTGACTTCTCACCATCCTTTCATCATTTCACAACTACTAGAACTCAGAAACATGCCTCTTATTAAGGCAGTTTACTCACTGCTATACCCTAGGGTCAACTTTCTTCCCTCTTCCTTTGCCAATTCACTGTGCACAGTCAATTCTTCACCTTTTCCTGCATATTTTTTGGTTAGTTTCAGTTTGTACAAGTTATATTAGATCCATTTCATAGGGTTCCAGTAATACATTCCTTGAAATGGATCATTATTTCATTGAAAGACCCTCAAAACAGTCTATTTCAGCCTTTTCCTGTAGACAGTCAGCAAGAACACGTGCTAGGATTGATTTTTATGAACTTTCAGAGCATTCAACAATTTAAAAACATGAAATTTATAATGCTTAGGCCTTCACATTTAATGAAACTTCAAAGAGAATTCAATAGACTGCAAAAACACAAGAGAAAAATGCAAAAAAATAGTGATTTTCTGCCCTTTCTTGGAAACAGTCCGTACAATGTCCTTCAATCCTCTATCCAATCCCATACAATTGAATTCCCTGGGGTTATAGATCAACTACAAAACTGTCCCAACTAACAAAAATCGGTTTACACCTCATTAAAGCCAATTAAGCCCCTAAACTTACTTTCCCGCCCAAACAAATTTTGAAATTTTAAAATAACAATCTTGAGATTTATTAATAATTATCACCTAAAGACCATTGGATATCTAATATCCAAGCTTATTTAACCTATTCAAAGCCTAAGAGCATTTAAACAAATCCTTTAAAACATACTTTTCCCCTTACATTGCATTTTGACTGGATTCCTTATCAGGAATCTTGACCCCTGTAACATCTTCAACTCACTTATTAAATTCAAATGCCATTATAGGTTTCAACACATTATAATTAATGCTTTGACATGCTTGAAATGTCCTCCTGACCCCTGCTCTCTCCTGATTCTTGAAGTGTTCCCTGAATGTCCTGGGTGCTCTGCACCATGGTGGCCTAAGCTTGTGGTGGAAAATTTACATTCTTTGGGTGAAACTATTGCGGCTAAGTGTGATCTGTTGGAATCAGTGGCTCCTTGTGATGTTGGTTGTTGTAATCATCTTCATCTTCCTCCTCAGCAATGGCAGCTCATGCGCAACAAATGTAGACATCCTACTATGAAGGTAAATAGGGAGGGGCGATGGTCTCCTCGACCTTAGGGAGTCTTAAAAATCAACACGAATGGCTCTTCTCGAGGAAACCTTGATCATGCTAGAATTGGTGGTGTTGGTCGGGATAGCTTTGGAGATGTCCAGTTTATTTTCTTTGTTTATAAGGGTCTTCATACTAATAATTTAATGGAGGCTCAAGCTATTGGTTGTGGAGCGTGGAAGTCAATTGGGGTGGTGAAGGATCATATGTGAGTCTGATTCCCAAGTAGTGGTGAACTTGTTGAATAGGCGGCATTTAGATGATGTTAGCTAGCATTTGGCTTTGATTGTTGAACAGATTCTCAACCTTTGTGCTTCTTTGGATTTTGTTACTTTCATTCATATTCTTAGAGAATGGAATGGTGTTGCTGATGTTTTGGCTAAATGGGCTTCTGATCATATTCATGATTGGAATTTGATGGATCGGGGTCAATTACCTTTGAATCTATCTCAATAGTTGAACCACTTGGTGGAGCTTGATAGGGTTGTGTAATGCCCTTGCTTTGTACTTCTCTATGTTTTAATAAATTTTTACCCCTCCTTTATGTTAAAGAGGAATAATGGTCTTATAAATTTGGTTTTAGTTAAGTTATTTAAGTGTGACATTAGCATTTATTTTTCTAATATTGATTTAAATTCTTACTATCAACTTTCTAACAAACTCTCAGTTGCATGTTTATTCATTTATTTATTAATTCTAATATTTCTTCTTAATGAATAAATGAATTCTCTATGATACTTAGCATATTCCTATATACTACAAACTTAATTGATAAAGAAAAAGCATAGAATGAAAATTTAATTGTAAGCATCTTCTTTTTTTAAAAATTTCCTCCTTTGTCATTCTAAAATCTTGCAAGCATCAAATTCCATCAAGTTTTTTCTCTTCACCCTCCTAAAAGTATAATTAACAAATTTTGACTTTGCTGAGTTTTTTAGTTCCCGAATTGCACCTTTCCAAGCTCCCAACTTCTAAATGTAGAGAATTATTAAACAACAATCTATAAGCTAAACGTCAAGTTCTCCCTCTAACCTTGAAGATTCATCCTCTTCATGATAATAGATATTGTATGTAATCAAACTATTAAAGTGTCTTGTGGATAACTAAAAACAATGACAAAAAGCAATAGACAAGCCTTCAAGACATCACTAGTAAGAAGCTTCAAGACATACAACTATATATCAACCATGCTCTATGAACAAAATGGATAATAAATACCATGAAATATCATTCAAGAAAATTTCTAACTACGAATAAAAGATGGACATCCTTAAAACTGAAAAAGCTTCGACCCACCAAATACAATATGTTCATTGATTCAATGCATAAAACAAGGAGAGCATCCTACAAATTACAAATAAGAGTTTTTTATGACCACACATTTAAACCTTTGCAATATACTCAATAGTAACATATCCCAAAAAAATAGCAAGCTTGAGGCCTATTTATATTTATATTTTTCATGAAAAGAACTTAGAAATATATTTTCAAATGAATAAAGAAATTATTTTATCTTCAACCAAAACTAATAACAACTAAGAACATAAAAGATAAATACATATCCAAAAAAAGGGTTAACTTAAGGTCTATTTATATTCATATTTTTCATTAAAGCAACTTAAAAATATAGTTTTGAATAAATAAAGAAACTATTTTATTTTCAACCAAAACTAAAAATAGCTAAGACTATAAAAGTTAAAAAAATTCAAAAGTTTCGAGCTCACGAAAACTTTATAAATGAATCTTTAATATTTTTTATACTACTCTAATCTAAACCTACTCCTATCTATTTTATGGAGGACTACATCTCATAAGGTCTCTATTTCCTAGGCACTTTTGTGAGGGAGTCACAACTAACCCCACTTTGATATCATGATTAAAAAAACTAAGAAATAGATAGAGATTCAATGCAATATTTACAAACAATACTTCTATATTTTTATTCAACTAGCAAACATTGCATATATAACCTCTAAGAAGATTGACAAACTTCTACAAATCTAGCTCTAATTAAACAAGCTAACTATCAAATCGAAACTATCATTGACTAAAATTTCTACTACCACTTTCCAACAAACTGTTAATTATGTATTTATTCATTATTCAATTTCTAAAACATTAGAATTAAATTAAAAACATAATTTTAAGTGATAATGATCATGGACCATTATATGAGCTCCCACATTATTAAAATTTCAAGCAAAATTTTTGATACTATAGTTATAACAAAGGAAAAACATATGCAATTACAATCATTTTCTTACGGCAATATCCCACAAAGGGGATTGCATTTCCTATTTTTCTGGCATGGGCGATCTTATCCATTTTAACACTTAAATTATTAAAATATGATATTTTGACTTAAATTATAATACATCTATTTTGTTGGTTACTTGGAGGCTACAAAGATATTTTAAGTTTTTTTTTGTTATTTGGAAATTTTTAATTGGTATGAAATTTTATTATATATGTAGTATGTATATATGTATATATATATATAGATGTATATATACATATATACATACATATATATTATCTATATACATCCATACATTATCTATATATACATATATGTATACATATATGTATACATATATATATATGTATATGCATATATATATATGTGAAATATAAAAAGAAGTGAAATCTTAGAGATTCCACTTTAGGGTTTGGGCACCTTTTCTTAACATTTCATTTGAGATTTGAGCTAGCGGGGTTTTGATGAATTCAGACAAGGTATAAGACTGACTTACAACTTGAAAGGTCAATCAACTTGCCCTTGACCAGACTTGGAATGGATTTGGTAATGAAATACAATGAAATGACTAAGCTAATAATGCAAATTACTATTCTAATACAAAATAGCATCTATCTGAAAATTCACAGAAAAATTCAAACTTCAGATTTGGACTGAGCAAAGTACTATGCACTTGTGGTTCGAATATGAGCTTGATTTTGGAGGACTAAGTCACCCAAGGTGCCACTGTCCTTGTTGACAAAATTTAGATCTATTTTCATAATCATTTGGAGCCAAAACAAAGCTTTCTTTCCCCAGTTGTTGCATTGTCGGATCTTCGATGGTTTTTGAGATAACTAAGTTTTCGTATGTTGTCAAGGTGTAGGATTTGAATGCAATAATGGATAATTGACCTTCAAACATCTCCCAATCTTTTTCAAATCTGAAACCTGCACATTTAAAAAGAGAGGAAGGGTTGTGCCATTTAGGGGTTTTCCTCAGTCAAACCTCATGTTAATGTTTCCACTTTCACAATGGAAATGTCAATGATAAAAGGCCTATCCTTTTGAGGGATAAGGATAAATGGTAAAATTAATGATGAATCAACAATAGTTTGCAACTCACCACTCATCAATGGCTTCCTTCAAGGACTGAAGTCATACAAATCTCCTCAAAGCTTGGATCTTGTTTGCTTGAATTGTTTGGAGACCTACAAGGGTTAGTCTTCACAAACAATATGATAACATAAACATGAACAAACTCACACACACTTTGACATGATGCTTGGATCTTGAATTATTGCAATAAATCTCTGAAATGCTACTCTTGACTTGCTTGATATTTGTTTGATCATAATTTCTCCAATAAT
Source organism: Sequoia sempervirens (assembly GCA_007258455.2). Taxonomy (NCBI): domain Eukaryota; kingdom Viridiplantae; phylum Streptophyta; class Pinopsida; order Cupressales; family Cupressaceae; genus Sequoia; species Sequoia sempervirens. Next base: position 590,803,011 of record VDFB02000003.1, read on the forward strand.
TTCTACTTAGATTTCAAATGATGCAAGAACTAGGTATTTATATGTAATTATCTAATTTCCCAAAAATTAAATCCTGATAGCCAACTTTGGACATTTAAAATTCAAATAATAAAATTTTGACACCGACATATTCAATTTTGGAGGAAAAATAGAGGGACTAAGGGTGACTTAGTCATAGCCCTATTTTACAAAGTATAAAGTGTTGGGAGAAAAGTATTAAATGAAATGCCACCTCTAACATATGTAAATTTTGGGCCAAATTAAGAAGACAAGGGAGCCAAGGCCACCCTTTTCCAAAACCACTTTTTCAAGATCTGAAAATCCAAGGGGAAAATATTGAATGAATGCTTAGGTTTTTTGCTTGCAATTTGTCGATAAATATTAAAATGGGCCACAAAATGTATAATTTTAGAAATTAGGTGTTCAATTAGGTCCATGCACTTAGGGGGAAGCAAAACATAGTGTGAAATTTATGATACTACATTTAGCCCCCACTTTAGTGAGTATGAACTTACACTCATACTCATAGTAAAGTAGAAAATATGTCAAGAGGGGTATGATTGTCTAAATGTTGAAGATATAGGATGAAAATGAATCTAGGGGGATGCGCAAGCCCCCAAGATTCAAAATCTTATAGCAAGAAAACATAAAGATAAGGGAACACACATGTATGTAATGCAACGAGACAACACAAAACATACTTGACAAAAACACAAAGCAATACACTACACTATGCACAACATAATACGAACATGTTAAGAACATAAGAAAACATATACGAACACAAAGACAAGGTTAATACTAAAAGGATTTGAGTCGATAAGGCAAAGAGACCTCAGTCTTAATTTTGTCTCAAATACCAAACATCATCCATCAAATGTGTTATCTAAACAAAATGATGATTTTATAATGATTTAAAATCACTCATGAGCCACAAAGTCTAATTTTAGGAAGTGCATAAATTTTAACGTCCAAGAGGATGAATGGAAAACTCGCCTAAGAAGGTGCATAAACGTCTAAGAAGATGACAAAAAACTCGCCTAATAAGGTGTATAAATTTCTAAGAAAACGACGAAAAACTCATTTAAGAAGGAGCATAAACGTCTAAGAAGACAAACATGATAAGGCCAAAACCTCAAGGGGTGTTATAAACAACACCACCACAAAAGGTGTTTTACAAAATACCAAAGGGGAATTGCTTAATACATGAAGGGTCACACCTTAGGGAATATCATACATGACATCACCACCAAGAGAGGACAAGTCATGGAATAAAAATATCACACCTTAGGGAATACTAGCCATAGCATTACCACCAAGGAGAACATTGTATGCCAAGAAAAGTCACACTATTAGAGGACAACAAGCTTAATATCACCACAAAGGAGAAACTAATATAGATCGATAAGGACACACTTTTGATAGACAAGGTCACACTTCCTAGGAGATGTATGTTTTCATCAGTAAAAAGGGACCACTTCTTATGCAAACAATGAGCGGGGCACTGTATGCCCCCCTTAAAATGTCAACATACTTGTTATGTTGGTATTTTAAGGAGAAAAAGAATACACACCTTCAAAACTAGTTATCCTTGCCCCCCAAGTGTAGATTTAAGAAACACACAAGAGTCTATCATATTTTTGTCATGAAAAATATGATTGCACCTAATATTGTACCACCATGAATGGAAATGAGTGAACACATAAAGCTACAAATGCCACACGGTTGGGAACAACGCCATAGAATAAAGATCATTATTATTTAAAGTGATTAGGTACTGTAGAGAAGGGGGATTCACTACTCATGAGTCTCTTTATTCTCAAGAGATTCCCAAGGGGAAAACTGCCCTAAACTACCTCAAGGAACAATGTGAGAGTTCTAGAATCAGAAGGAGAAGGTTACAAAGGTTTTCTGGAAAAAATGACGAGCTCTTGACCAAAGGACGATAGCGCAGTGTGCTGGCATCTTGTATGGACCAGAGAATGAAAATATCTCAGAAAACAACAAAGAGGCTACTAGTAATCTGATTACTAAGAACTTACAAAATGTAGGAAGATAACATAATGTAATAGAACTGAAATGAAATGAAGTATAAATGATAAAGTAGGAGAATAAGAGATAGAAAATGCTCACAATATACCAAGTAGTGAAGCTTCCAGCACATGAATATCTTCAATACCTGCATGCGTAAGATCTAGAGAAAGTGTTGGGGTTGTATAGAGGTTTGCCTCAGTCAAACCCATATTTTGGTGTTCCCACCTCCATGGAAAGCTAAATAGATGGAGAGAAATGAAGTATGCGATGAGTGATAAAAGAAAACCTTGCTCGAGAAGGAGAGCCTGTATCACAAAATAAGGTGATAAAATCAATCCCCACTTGAGGAGGAGAACCTGTATCACGAAGTAGAGATAAGGGAGATATTGCATGCAAGGCTTAAGGAATCCAAGGAAAGAGATAAAGCTAGCTACATGATCCAAGAGTGTTACAAAGAGAGTTCTAAGAGCTTGAGAGTGTTGCAAAGAGAGTTTGAAAGGATGTAAGAATGTTGTTGTAGTGAGCTATGAAAGCTTGAGGTTGTTGTAACAAACAAGGGAGCTATGCAAGCAAGAGAAAAATGGTAGAATGTTTGAGAGGAAGCCAAGAAGGAGAAGAAGCTAGAAGGCCAAATGGATTGAAAATATGACTTTTAAAGAGGGAAAAGAAGCTTCCCAAGTGGTTACAAGGCATCCTGGGCCGTTACCACTGACAAATGGAAAACATTCTTGAAAATGATCATTTGAATGTTGAAACATCATAGGATGCTAGCGCAGTAAGCGGACGTCTGTGCAGGACGCTAGTGTCCAGACACATCATGCTACAAAATGACACGAACGAGAAAATCACAAGGTTTTGTGCAAAGATGACACGTGAAGGTAGCTACTGAAAGGGAGTCTTGAGCATCCTGAGAAGGTAAAAAGGCTTATGCAAGGGCTAAAATGAGCCTACACAAATGCTAGGGGAGTGGATACAAGAATTCATGTGAAATTGCAAGGGGTACAATTTTACGACATTACATTTTTCCCCCACTTTAGTGGGCATATGAATCTACACTAATATGCATGCTAAAGGAAATATACTAAACATAAATAACACCATGATACCAAAAGGATATTATAGAGGAAGAAGACAACTCTTTGAACCAAGGAAGCATGCCCCCAGGCTAAATACCTACAAAACAAACATATTCGACAAGAAATACCTACACAAGACAACAATGTTAGAACATAAAAAGTCATTACATCACAGGGTTAGAACATAAAATCACATACACACAGGAACCTAACTAACTAACAAGATTTGAGTCAGCAAAGTGAAAGAGACCTTGATGTAAAAGGTTGTCTCAATACTATGCGTCA
>VDFB02000003.1:590806505-591069436 GCA_007258455.2 Sequoia sempervirens
TGAACTTGTGAATGCAAAGTTGAAGAAGAGAAAAAATGATGAAGTGTGTTAAGTTTGTCTATTGAGCATCATTAAAACTGCATCAACACTTGTTAGGTGCACTCTTTTTAGTTCATTTTGGCTATGAATCCCAATTCCATTTTTTAAATCCTTTTATAGGTAGTGATCCTCCTTGTAGGTAGTGAGCCTTTGTATCTGGACAGTGAATCCTCTTCTAGGCAATGAGCCCTTGGTAGTAAGCCTTTGTAATCAGTTTTTCTATCTCTTTATATTATGGGTTAATCCTCACCATGGTTGTTCCCTCATTGGGTTTTCCACCTAAAATATAGTGTTCATTGTGTTGACTTCACTTTTTGTTATCTACAATTCATGTTCATACTTAATAAAAAAATAGTGTGGTTGTGAAATTGATAAGTATTGAAGTTTTGAATTTGAACTTGGTGACAACTGATTCACCCCCCTCTCAGTTGTCATGTTCCTTTTAACAATTGTTATCAAATATTTGGTTCCTTAGTATAGAGCTTAATCACTTGAGGAAGATCTTGAAGGTTCATGGATGATAAAGAAGAACGTCAGGCTGCACTTGAGGATCTTGACAAAGTTGAAAATGAAAATAGAGATTTGAAGAAAAATATTGAAGATGCTAATGAATGTGTCCGGAAGCTAAAAGAATGATTAAAGAAATTCAAGGAAAGGCATAGATAAGTGATCAACAAAAACAAAAGATAATTGGAATGAAGGTGCCTGTAGAAGAAAAGAAGAGAATTGAAGAATCTCTTAATATAATGGTCCAAAACAAATATGATGAATTCTCTAAACTTGAGCATGAGGTAATAAACTTGAGAGTAGAACTAGAGAAGGAAAAACTCTATGAAAACAATTTTAGATCATCTCTGTTATGCTTGAAGAACTACTTGTAGGATAGAAACCAAGTAAAGACAAAGGTGGATTTTGAATGGAAGGAGGTGAAAACTCTAAGGAAAACCAAAAGACTCAAGACAAAGAGAAGTAGAAAAGAAATTCAAGAAATTTTGCAAGGAAACCACTTGTGACACAACTTAATGCTCAAAGGTATCCCTCTTTTAATGGTATTTTTTTCCTATAATAAACATGGTCACAAGGCAATAGAATGCAGGAGTAGGATAAATCAGTTTCTGAGTTCTTTCTCTAGACAATATTTTTTGAGCAAAAAGGTTTGACATAAAGCTACTGAATGTAGATCTCAAGTGAGAATGATTAGGAGGGTAATGATGAACATGTTTAATGGACATAGAATGAATCAATATTTTAATGGCTAATGCTATATCTATAAAAAAATTGGACACAAAGTAAATCAATGAAGATCAAGAAGTAATGGAGGTCAGGCTTATCAGAAAAGTGTTGCCTGCTATAATTTTAATAAACCAAGACATATTCGAAAGGTTTGTAGAAGTAAGAAGGGAAAGAAGTCTACTCTGGTCGAGAAGAATGAACCAACAAAGAAGATCAAAAAAGAAGAGATGAATAAGATATGGAAGAGAGAAGAAGAAGAACGTAAAACTGTTGATGTGTCTATTCCCTCATCCGGTATGAACAATTCCTCTAGGAATTAGACCTAACATGGTCTTAGGGGGAGCATTATCATAAAACTATAAAAACCCCTAGATAAATGGCATGTTAGAGGTTGGCACGAGGATAAAATGTGAAGAATGAGTAAATAGAGGTTTTGGAAAAGGAACTAGAAGAAAACATGTTGACATGCTGTTTTGGAGATCGAATTAGGATTTTCTATGTTGAGAAGAGGATTTTAGTTGCTTTTTGAAGTTTGCCATATTAAATGTGAATTAGGGAAAATTGATGGTGTATAAGGTAAAATTTATAAGCATCCTCAATCATTCGAGCACTTGAAGAGTTTGAAAGGTGTCTTGGTGCATTCTCAAAGAAATCTAAAGTATTTTTGAAGTAATTTGAGAAAATTATTACGAACACTTAGGAATATTTTTTCAGTCAGTGAAGGAAAAAGAAGTCTTGACTAAACAATAACAAAATTAAGGAGGTTGGGAATGGAAATGGATAGAGGATCGAGTGGTGGAATTGCACTGAAGTTGAAAGGAGTTGAATTGGAAGAATTTGATCATAAGAAGCTAAAGGAAATGGTACTAGGGCTAAAGAAAAATAAATTACAGAACATAAAAACACTAGGTATGGATTTCTAGGAAGAATTTTCTTTGTTTTGTGATAAAGATTTCATCTTGTTCTTGTTGAGTTGATTCAAGAACGATAGGATTATGTTGGAAAACCCCTATATCTATTCACAAAGGAAGCAATCAAAGCGATTACTATTTTATGTAGTGTTGGGGATCTCCCTTGAAAGAAAACCATGAAATACAAAGATGTGGAGGAACTTACTAGCATTAATAAAGACCCTCGAGCTCTATTGGTAAACAATCTTGTGGATTTCATTGAAAGGTATGTTGCATACAAAATTTCTTATAAAATCTATTTCAGAAATCATGAAGGTTTGACTTCGGCTATTGTTGTATACCTTGTGCATATGATGGTTAAGGAAAAAATGAAATTTGATTTATGTAGCCTATTACTTGAAAATATAACTAAAAATTCTTGAATATTGTTGGTTGACAGTTATCCCTTTCGGTTTGGATCATTGCTTGTGTGCTTTTCTTTTTACTTTTTGAACTCCCTACTAGGAAGAGAAAATGTTGTGTGGGAATCTGGTATTCCTATTGGGAAACAAGTCTGCAAATACTTGTAATCATTGGAGGATAATGTGAGTGTTTGTAGATCATATTTCACATCCTTGAAGGCAAGTCTATGCTCTAGTATGCTTGTACCCAATCAGTTTGAAGTGGGTTCATCCTCTCATAAGAGAGATTTGGAAGTTATCATTGGTCAGTATCCTCTAGAACCGAAAAAGAGGAAAACTATTGTAACAGATATCTCGAAAGAAAAGGATAATGAAGAAGAATTCTTATCTCGATATGACTCCCTTGATCTAGAGGATATACAAATGTTGTTGGAAAAGAGTGAGATGAAGAAGATTGGTGAAATGTGGAATGCTTGCTCTCTATTTGAGAAACTTAAAATTGATGATGTGTTGGTTGATTATTTACTTAATAAGAATATTTCAATTTCAGATGTGTTAGATTCCTTACTAGATAATCTAGCAGAGATTATTGAAGAAAGAACATTGTTGGAAGGACCCAAAGGTCATAAGTTCAAAGCTATGCTTGAAAGAAGATGTAAAAAAGAAAAACAAGTGCTATATAAACATATGAATGAGACAAAAGAATGCATAAAAGAAATGTCTGGAATTTACAGGTATTGTCTATGGTGGCCTACAATTGTTGAAAATTTTAGAATCAAAATTGAAGCCATTGAATCTGAAATGAATAGTATTGGAAAGAACTTTGATTACTTCAAAGACAGGGATGGAAAACAAAGAATAAGAGTCAATGAATTGCAAGTGGAACTAACTACTTAGAGGCAAAGACAAGATATGGTTAGATCTTTCTAGTTGGTTAGGGAAGCTACTGAGGTCTGGTTGGATCATCTCTCTAGAATTCTCTCTGATGCAGAAAATTGTTAATTATTGTGTATATCTCCTAATCAAGCATCCTCCTTTATGCAGTTATCTTTATTGGAAGGTATGAGCGCAAGAATGAATTCAACTATGCTTGCTTGGAGAAGAATTCTTCTAATCATAAAAGAAAGGTACAAGAAAATATTTCATGTAAAAGGTGTCATTCTTGTTTGAATGCTTGAAATGGGAAGCTAGAAATTTTGTGTACATACAAAGACATCATATACATATGTTTATATCCTACCTTTTTTTGGTCACCCTTATCCATTGATGTCAAAGGGGGAGAGAGTTATATGAGCAGGGAGAGAGTTATGCTAAGGTGATAAGAGGAGAGGATGTTGTGTTTTGAAATTTTTTGGCACATGTTTCCATCAATGACAAAGAGGGAGATTGTTGGAAGAATGATTATCTCTATAGTTTTGTGTTATCATTGTTGTCACCATGTTGTGATTACAAGTCTAAGTCAGTACTTGATCTGATATTTTGGTCCATATTTGAACTAGTACCAAGCTACACCCTCTGATATTTTAGTTTGCAATCCTCCACAATTGATAGTTACTACTTGTGGTTTTGGGAAACTGTTTATGGATGTTGAAAGAATATTTTTCCAAAATCTCTTGTGCTTTAGTGCTCATATGGCATATTGGCATTATCTTGTTGATTAATTTTTGCAATTGAGTCTATTTCTGGTTGACTTCATGAATTATTGTGATATGGTCAATTAATTTTTTTGTTATGCAGATATATGTGTGAACTATCTTAGGTCCATGCTGAAAATAGGAAAAATGAATAAAACTTAGAAAAGTTTTATGCTTTTCCATAATCCACAAATTCTGAACTTAAAATGAACAAGAGGTATCCTCTGGCCTTTTATAGAACACAAGGCTCGTATAGGATAATAAAAATACATGAGAGGAAATCCAAGGGACCAATCATATCAAGACACATGGAATATAGTGACTTATAGGAGAATTTTAATTAACATCAACGAAGGTCAACTCCAATTCCACATTGAAGCTCTTTGGGTTCTATTCTATTATTCTCACCAAGATAATAAGTTGAATCAGGATAGTGTGTAGGGACTTTCCATACATTCAAAATGATGGAGTGGAATTTTCAGCCCCACACTTCACAAGGCTCTGGTTCTGCCACTCTCAGGAATGGGCTCTCCCAAATATTGGTATTTGTCTCCACCGCAATTGCAATACTAGGATAACCAATTTTCTAGTGCATCCAAAGCCCTTTTCCTTATAATCTCCTAGGATAGGTGAACCAGTTCAAATGTAATTCTATCTATGATTCAAATTTTCCTAACTGTCCATACCAAACTTTGCATTGCAATCTATATCTCTTGCAATCAAAAATTCCACACATTAAACCCCTTTGTTTAAATAAAACATTTATAACATCCCATGTAAATAAAACCATTATTTGAATGTTAATACAAAAATATCATCAATACAATGCTTTCTAGCATATTATAAAATCCCTACATATATACCAGACTACAGAAATATCAGAATCATTAGATAATCTCAAAACTTTTAAAATTTCACTTTACTTTGCAACCCACTACCTGGTACCAGTATTCAGCTTTACGCATGAACTTTCCCGGACCTCCATTTTACTAGAACACCAATATCAAACTAGAGCCTTCCATTCAAACTCACATTTCCTTTTTCCTTCTAAGATGTTTCTAGTTTCTAGTATCTGGTACCTGAAACACTTTATTACAAAGTACTCTCTAATTCAGATTTAATTTTTTTTCTTTTCACTTCCAATGATCTTTCAACTTGCTAGATTTTACCATAGGAGTTGTATATATTATTATTATTATTATTATTATTTTGGGTCCCCAAGTCTTTCAACCTTGGGGTGAGTTGTGAGACCACACAACAACTTGCAACCAATAAAACCAAATTTAAATCAAACTTGAAATTAAATCACCAGTTGTAAATTAAAATTTATACATATTTTAAAACAATAACCTCTACCTTTACCTATATTTCAATGGCATAAAAAGTAAAACTCCATCAAAAACATTAATGTGTACTCTGATTAATTTTTGTTTTGGAACTCAGTGAAAAGAATCAATTCATAAACATTGAACTACATAATATAGTAATCCTCCAAAGCCAGCTAGGGATAAAAAAATTTCTACTAGTCAAGCATCCATAGCCCTAAAAAAGTTATCTCTATAATTTCTCCAAACATAGCTCTACTGCCAGCCAGGTGTCTATAGCCCTAGTAGAGTTATTTGGATAGCCTAAAGAGTTGATTTTTATTTTTTATTTTTTTTAGATATAGTTTTGGATATTGTGGATGTGTTGTTGATATGTGGTTGTCATTGATTTCAACACTATTAGCATTTTGTGTTTCAGAGGTTGTATATGTCAAGGATATTGAGAAAATTGTAAAAGAAAGTGTTCTAGGTTCCCAATAGAATTGTGCAGGTCATGAAGGGGTCTTATTTTGTACATTGAATTTCAACTACTATGGACTGAAGGGTTCATCTTTTAGACTATCTAGATCATGGGTGATCCCATAATAGTGGTTTACAATTTTTGGCCAAACTGGACACTAAAATTATTATTTTTAACTAAATCTTCACATTCGGGCACCTATAACGGCTAAACTGTGAGGAATTTGAAGATGGTGCAAACTAGAGTCCCATCAAATTTTGTCTGTAGATTCTAAAAATATTTTTTTCAAAATTTTTGGAATCAAATTGCACTTCTTTTTTCATCTCCCAGAAAATAGATTTTTTTCAGAACAACATTTTTAAAAGTGACGACAATCATAACGATAACTTTTTTCCATGAAGGATAAAATTCTAATTCTTTCAAATTTAGATTTGTAGCTCTGATATCTAGTGCTTCCAATTTGGTTAGATAGTTTTTATTAAATATTTTTCTTAATCAGTTTCAAAGTCAAACAAATTACAATTCGCATAACACGAATCGTATAACGTAACTTTTTTTTAGTGTCAAAATTTAATTTAATTTTTTGGTGGATCAGGATTTCAATATCTGGTGCACTCATATTTTTCAATTTTTTTATTTTTTGATAATCTTCTATTTTTCCACATGTGAAGAACAAAGAAATTCATTTTCATGAAAACCTATGTTTAATAAAACTTAAAAAATAAATACATAACAAAACCAAAACATATTAAAATTATATTCATTGGATAGCTTGTTCTAAGGAATAGCATAATCATTTGAAATAAATTTTAAATGAATTCATTTGATCCCCCAAAATCTAAATCAAAAGTGATTTTTTATCAGCATTTTGATAGGTGTAAAGGAGATGCATTTATAGGTATGGTTTAAAACTAGCGATGTTCTATCCAAGGGGGTTTGATCTAAGGTGATTTGATCAAACCCTCTTCAATTGCAATCCTTAAAATGGAACTTTTTAAGGCTTAAATCATTATATTTTCTAAAAATATGTGATTTCAGCTAAAATTCGTTCCTCTCATTAATTGTAAACCACTATTATGACAGCATTGTCATCTACCAGAATTTTTAGAGGTCTACGTATAGTTTTGATCATATTGTGGTATGACAGTATTTATGTGGTCTCTATCAATGTTCCTGAGTGAAGTTTGTGTAATTCTGATAATTCTAATTTCTATTGATCTTTCTTTGTTGTTTCTTAGTGCTCTTGGATGTATCTAGATCATGCTCTATCTTTGTGGTACATCCACATTGATCGGTGTGCTCGTGGTAAAAATAAATTCTTGCACACATTCAAGTTTTCATGTTCTTGGCTGACATGTTGATGGGTGTAACGTGTGGTGGATCTTTGAGATGAAATTCATTGAATTATTTTCATGTTGGAGTTGTTAATTTGGGTCTCCACTATGTTGTGGCTGACCTTGGTGGATTCACATTCAAAATTTAATTGTAAATTTGGGCTGACATTGCAAATATGTTTTATTTTCCTAGCTGACTAAGTTGTTGATGAAATCTCATGTAGCAGATATATAAGAGTGACTATTTCATTGGTGAAAATTGTGCTTCATGTGTTGGGTGTGCTCCTATGTGTGTAGGTGTGAATACCATTCAATTGCAGAGTAGAGTGTGAAGAAGATCGAGTGAAGTGCGAAGTAGTTTGAGAGAGAAGTGAAGGAGTTTTTTGTGTTTAATTGGAACTATAATCAGGCTCGTGCACAAGCTATTTTATCAGTTCATACCTTACATATTTTAATCCTATTCTGTATTATTGGGCAATGAACCCCTTATGAAATTGAGCAGTAAGCTCTAGGAATTGTGCCTCAATGCATGTGCATTCCCCTTTATTGTTTTCATTATACTTTTAACAGGGTATAATATTATGGACTAACATCCACCGTAGTTTTCCCCCTAACAAGGTTTTGACATAAAAAATTCTTGGTGTTCTTTGTCTCTTTGATGTGTTAATTGCTTATTGATCAAATCTGAGATTAAGTTAATCAAAGTTTGAAAATTTTATTATTTTGTCACAACTGATTCACCCCTACTCTTAGTTGTTTGTCCTTTTTTTTCCAACAATTGGTATCAGAGCAATTTCCTTTGAAGAAGTCTAAAAGCTTGAGGTGATTCGAGATGACAACATTCAAGAAGGACAACTCGAGATTTGATGGAACTAACTACACACTATGGAAATTTTGGATGCAATGTCACCTAAGGTGTATTAGTGAAGCCTACTACAAGATTACAAAAGATCCGTATGTTATTCCTCATAATGGTCCCTCCATTGCTGATGAGATCAAAGATGCTAAAAACAATATCAGGGTTATTGAGGCTTTGGTGAGTACTCTAAGAAATTCGGAGATGGAAAATGTGGTAGGATTGCAAAGAGCTCATGAGATTTGGATGAAGCTAGAAAATTTGTATGAAGGAGATGCATAGGTGAAGATGGCTAAGCTCTAGAGTTTGAAAGGCAAGTATGAGAATTTGAAGTTGGGTGAAGATGAAAATATCACTTCTTTTATGCAAAGAGTAAATGAAAAAGTGATGGGTATTACATGTGTCAGTAGTTCTCTTGATGAGGATGAAATTGTAGCTAAGATACTCATATCCTTGCCTCCCTCCTACAATCTAAAGGCTCATGCTAGGGTATGTGCAGGATCATCATGGAAAAAATAGGCCCTTAAGTGGCAAAAAATTTAGAAAAATCAGAGTTAGGAAACTTGATGTAAATTTTTGAATAAGTTATTTGTATTATTTCCAAAATATGTAAGAATTTAATCTATATCAAATTGAATTTAGTTTCTAAACTACTAGGTATATTCAAAAAAAAAAAATCTATTTGGTGAAAATTTGAAATTTCAATGCAGTAGTACTTAAATTTCAAGGAAAAAATAAGTATGTGTCTATCTAACCACCCTAACCGCAATAAAATGATAATATTTTTAAAAATATTTTAGACATAAGTAGAGGACTCGTGTATTGATGTGATGCATATCTTTTTGTAATTTTTTTCCAAGTAAATAATTAATTATGAATTTTTTATTACAACTTAAAAAAAATATAAAAACTCGTATGTCTGATCACCTTAACTTGGTCAAAACTTCATGAAATTCAAATTTTCTTTTTTTAATTATATAGTATATGAAGCATAGAATGTGATGCATGTTTTGGATTCAAGAAATGTGATACTATTTGAAATCTATAGATGTTTTTCAATCAGCCTATCAATCAAAACTTTAGTTGTAATTCAAATAGAAAATGAATAATAATTAGTTATTAAATTATTCAAATTAAAACATAATTTATATTGTTGGAAAGCTAAGAATCTCTTTTAAAGACCCTTTTCATTTCATCAATTTTGGTTAAGAAAAATTTGTCAGCTACATACCCTACAAATACCCATCATATTGCAAATTTTTGGCCCATCATGATCTTGCACATACCCTCTACTAAAGAGCTAAAATCAGTAACAAAGATGTCAAGAGACATGCTAGTTGGTAAGCTTGTTTCTTTTGAATTAAGTGAATTTGGTGATTTTGTTCTGAAGACTGAATCTACATCCAAGGCTACTGTATCTGAAAGTAACAAACAAAGATGTGGTCTAGGAGAATGTTCAAGAAAGATATCCAAGTATGATGAAGAACTAAAACAACTTGAAGATAAAGAGAAAGAAGTAGAAGAATTGGAAGTAGTGATTGTAAAGAAAGAAGGCAAAGGAAAAGGTAAGTATGAAGGAGTGTTTCCTATTAAATATTTTTATTGCAGTAAAATAGGTCATTTTGCATCAAGATTTCATGAAATAATTCCTATATCTAAGCCTGACAAGTCTAGATTCCAAAATAAATGTTACTTTTCTGAAGGAGTGACTGATGATGACTCTGACAAAGATAATGGAAATGAAGATGAATTGGTTTTCATTGCTATCATTTAAAATAGTCCCATGGCTACAGAATCTGCTAAAGATGAGTAAGCTCTTGGAACTCAAGTTGAAGAAAAGGATGAGTCAACTGGTTATTGATAGTGGATGCTCACATCATATGAATGGTGATAAGGTTTTTTTTGTAAGTACAAAGAAGTATGATGGTGGTGTTGTAAGATTTGGAGACAACAATGTTGGTGTGATTCATGGCATAGGTTCTATTTTCCTTGGTGGTAAGGATAATACTAATGATGTTATTTATATTGAAGGCCTAAAGCACATATTTTGAGTGTTGGACAGATGGTGGACAAAGGGTATGATCTATAATTCAAAGATGGAAGATGAAAGATACATGGAAGTTCTATCAATATGATTGTTACAGGTAGAAAGACAAAAGGTAATATTTTTCACTTAAATATTGCTAGTTTGATTTGTTTAATTGCTCAAGTAGATGAAAGTTGTTTCTAGCATAGGAGATTGTGTCATGTAAATTTTGATAACATTTTCAAGGTAAGTTCCACTCAAGTAGTAAGATATCTACCTAAGTTACTGAAGCATGCTAACACAATTTGTAAGGAGTGTAAGATGGGTAAATAGACTAGAGTCTCCTTCCAAAGCAAACAATTTCATTCAAATGATTTGCTGGAGCTGCTACATACTGACCTCTGTGGTCCCTCTAGATTCGGAAGTATTCATGGAGAAAGGTACTTTATGTTGATTATTGATGATTACTCTAGAATGATATGGATTTCCTTCTAAAGAGAAAAATTTGAAGCACTGGAATAGTTCAAAAGTTTCAAGGCTATGGAAAAAATGAGAAAGTTCTGAAAGTGAAATGTTTGAGATTGACCAAGGTGGTGAGCTCACCTCTAGAGAGTTCAACTCTTTTTGTGAAGAACATGGAGTCAAAAGATAGTTATCTGCTCCTTGAACCCCTCAACAAAATGGAGAACTTGTAGAAAGAAAGAATAGAACAATTTTGGATGTTGCTAGAACAATGATGATAGAAGGAAATGTGACCCAGATCTATTGGAGTGAAGATGTACAAGCAATAATGTGTATACTTTAAACCAGGTAAATGTTAATGGTAATTCTGGTAAGACCCCTTTTGAGCTATGGTTTGGTTATAAACCTACTAATAAATATTTTAAGATCTTTGGAAGCAAATGTTATATCAAGAGAGATGATGATATAGGAAAGTTTGATGCAAGAAGTGATGAAGGAATATTTTTAGGTTACTCTACTAAAAGCAAGGCCTACTGATGCTATAACAAAAGACTAAGAAATATCATTGAGAGTACAAATGTCAGAGTTGATGGGGATTCTGGTAAACCATCCATATATTGTGGTTATGATTTAGATGAAGAAAATACAAAGGGAAGAATGTTTCGAACCAAAATCAACTTCATATTGTTCCATATATTCTAGTAAAGCAACCTCAATTCATTCTAGTAAATCAAGTAAGTCAAGAAGCATATTCAAGTACAAGTCCAGAAGGAAGATCAAAAGAACAAAAAGTTCATGAAAGCCCCAAAACTCCAAGGTATGTAAATCTAAATCATTTTGAAAACCAAATTATAAGAGATAAGAATAAAGGAGTGAAAACTAGAAGAAAGATTGCAGAAGAGTACTGCCTAATTTTAAAGATTGAACCCAAAAGTTTCACTACAACCTGCCAAGATGAACATTGGATTGTAAGAATAAAGGAGTGAAAACTAGAAGAAAGATTGCAAAAGAGTACAACCTAATTTTAAAGATTGAACCCAAAATTTTCACTGAAGCCTGCCAAGATGAACACTGAATTTAAGCTATGAAGGAAGAGCTAACAAAAATTAAAAATAATTACATGTGGATACCAGTTCCTAGACCTAAAGACAAAAATGTGATTGGTACTAAATGGGTGTTTCGAAACAAGCTAAATGAACAAGCTAAAGTGTTCTAGAATAAAGAAAGATTGGTATGTAAAGGTTATTCTTAGATGGAAGGTGTTGATTTTGAAGAAACATTTGCCCCTATTGCCAAAATCAAAGCTGTTAGATTATTTCTTGCTTATGTTGCATACAAGAACCATAAATTCTATCAAATGGATGTGAAGTTGGAATTTCTAAATGGAGAACTAGAAGAAGTATACATTGAACAACCAAATGGATTTCAGCTAACTGACAAGGAAGATATGGTTTCTTGCTTGAAGAAAGCTCTATATGGAGTTAAGCAAACCCCTAGAGCCTGGTATGCTAGATTGGACAAATAATTATTGAAGCTTGGATTCACTGAAGGTACTGCTGATAGAAACTTATATTTAAAATTCGATCATGATAACAAGTTAATTATAGAAGTCTTTGTTGATGATATCATTTTTGGAGGAGATGACAATCTATGTATGAAGTTCATTGATGAAATGAAGGGTGAATTTGAGATGAGTATGATTGGATAGATAAAGTTATTTCTAGGATTGCAAGTTACCTAGTTAGACAAGGGAATTTTCATATCATAGTCCAAATATGTGTGAGAGCTATTGAAGAAATTTGGGATGGAAGAATCAAAGCCTGTTGGTACTCCCATGGTGACCGAATGCAAGCTAACAAAAAATGATGATTCTCCTAAGGTGAATCAAACTAGATACAAGTCAATGATCAGTGGATTGATCTATTTAACCTAGACTAGATGAAATATTACGAATGTTGTATGTATGGTTGCTAGATTTTAGGTTGATCCAAAAGTATCACATGTGACTACTATTAAGAGAATCTTTAGATATTTGAAAGGAATAGTTGACTTTGGACTTTGGTATCCAAACGATGATGATCTCACTTTGAATGCATATATTGATGTGGATTGGGCTGGAGATGTAGATGACTAGAAAAGTACTAGGGGCGGTGCTTTGTTGAGGGAGTAAGTGAATGAGAAAAAGGTTAGATTGGATTATGTTCCTACCAAAGAATAGATTGCAGAAATATTTACTAAGCCATTACCAAAGGATACTTTTTAGTATCTCAGAGGAATGCTAGGGGTAATTACCCCTCCTGATAAGAACCAAAAGATACATTTTCTTGTATCAATTTGTGAACTTCATTGCTATATTCTAACCCAGATTGATGTTTTCGTGGCTGCTACTCAGGGGGTGTAGTTACATGTGTAGATATGTGGTTCACAACGTGTATAGGGAAATTCCATTGTTACCTTTGACATTGATGTCAAAGGGGGAGAAGTGTAATGTGAAAAATCCTTTCAAGAGGAGAAGTGCAGAAGAAGTCAGTGTATTGGGTTGATAGTATTTTTCACATCATTTGTTGCCATCAATGCTAAAGGGGGAGATTATTGGATATTGTGGATGTGTTTCTGATATGTGTGTGTCATTGATGTCAACACTATTAGCATTTGATGAACTAGAGGTTGTATATGCGAGGATATTGAAAAATTTGTAAAAGAAAGTGTTCTAGGTTCCTAGTGAGACTGTGCAAGTCATGAATATTTTTTGTTCTCTACATTGAAGATTAGTTGGTTTGGATTAAAGGGTTTATTTTTTATTATATCTAGATCATCTATGGGAAGTTTCAGAGGTCTGCGTGAAGTTTTGAATGTGTTGTGGTCTGACAATGTTTTTGTGGTCTATGTCAGTGTTCCTTAATGAAGATTGTGTGATTATGTTGATCTTAGTTGTCGTGGATTTTTCTCTATTGTTTCTTGGTGCTCTTAGATGTCTCTAGATCATTCTTTATTTTAGTGTGTCCACATTGACCAATGATCTCGTGATTGAAGATTTTTTCTTGTGCATGTTTGTTTTTTCTTGTTCTTGGCTGACATGATGGTGGTAGCATGTTGTGGATTGTCGATGTGAAATCAATAATTCTTTTTGTATTGGAATTTTAAATTTGGGTCCCCACTATGTTATGGCCAACCTTGGTGGATTCACATTAAAAGTTTATTTGTAAATCTGGGCCAACATTGCAAATATGTTCTATTTTTCTTGGTTGACTAAGTTATGATGAAATATCATGTAGCAAATATTTAAGAGAAATTGTTTCATTGGTGTTGGGAGTCAAGAAGGTGCTTCATGTGTTCCTATGTGTGTATGTGAGAATATCATTCTATTGCAAAACAGATTGTGAAGAAGATTGTGTGAAGTGTGAATAAGTGTTGAGCTTAATTGGAACTATAATCAAGCTTTTACAGAAGCTATTTTCTCATTTCATACCCTCTAGATTTTTAATCCTATTCTATTGGGAAGTGAGCCCCTTTTGTATTGGAGCAGTGAGCTCTAGGCAGTGAGCCTGAATGCATGTGCATTCCCCTTATTATTTATCATTATACTTTTAATAGAGTATAATCTTGTGGACTAACATCCACCATGATATTTCCCCTAATAGGGTTTCCACATAAAAAATCTTGGTGATATTTGTCTCTTTGATGTGTTAATTGCTTATTCATTAGATTTGAGATTAAAGTTAAGATAAGTTTGAAAAGTTTAAAAATTTGGAACAACTGATTCAGCCCCCCTCTCAGTTGTATGTCCTTTTTTTTCAAACACTAATGAGATATTAATTGATCTCGTCTATGTGGAGAATGTGATCATTGAAGAATTCCTATTTTTGCATGAACTTTATCAAGATACATATAAAAAAATGATTTTCAATCATGGATCAAAACACAATGGTTTTTCCTATCCTACGATGGGCTTGATATATATCCCTCTAAAATTTAGACCAAAAAATTAAAGTTCTCATTCACCATCATCCCATTGTTGGACCAATTTTGTGCGAAGTTAGGCTATGCATGCCTTTGCTCCATGAATTTCATCCTATCATTTGTGCATAAATGTTTAAATTTTCCCTTTAGAAATGAAATATTTACTATACATCATAGTGGATTTAATCATGTGTCTTCCCATGGAAAATTTTCATTGGATCTCTTTTGGCTCGAGCCTATTGAACCTATTAGACCTCATTAGGACTTCTTTTGCAAATCATATCAAAATTTTAAGGAAAATTACATAGAAGAATTATCCCTTAGAAATATTCCTCAACCTATGATTGAGCCACCTATCCTTGACGAACCAATGATTGAACTAAAATCCCTTCCAAATATCCAAGAACAACCTATGAAAAATCTCTTGAACAAGACAACTGATCTAGTAGGGTTGAATCAGTTCTCATAGATTTAAATTTTAATTCATTCATCAGAACTAAACCTTAGCATTGCTTAGAAAATTATACAATAAATACTAGTGTATAAATTGAAAACCATTACATAAACACAATAACACTAGATTTACGTGGAAAACCCAATAAGGAAAAAACCATGGTGAGGGTTAACTAACACTATAGATAATATCAACACTAATTACAAGAGGCTCACTGCTTAAGAAACAAGGCTCACTACCAAAACAAGGACTCACTGTCCAGAACAACGACTCACTATCCAATAGGGCTAACAATTTTGAGGGCTCACTACCATAGAGATACAAAGAAGATAAAGAAATTTTTTTATAAAGAGAAGACAGTCTCAATGCAACAAAGAAACCCACCACAATTCGTTCAATCCACTTGCAGACATACATGAATGATGGAGTGCACCTTAAGCTCACTACTTCCAAAAACTCAACATTTAGGCTTCACATTGATCTACCATGCTCACATCATACACACACACTGATTCACACTTATCTCTATTCTATTTTTACGATTGTCTCTATTTCCTTTGTTCTCTTTGCTTCTTCTTCCCTAACTTATTCTACATTTATACCATCTTCAACTTTGAAACATATCCAAAGTTGGCCATCCACATTCAAATTCAAATTAAGTTGGTGCCAAAAAATTATAGGGTGGAATTAGAATGCGGGTGACCCAAACACATGATTCATCAGGAGCCAAATAGATCCAACACACTTCATTAAATTCAAAAGTAGTATTCCACACAAGTTTCGCCAAACCAGCATAAAACACATAGAACGATTAAACATGAACTTTCCAGATACCAAAATTATCCTCAATACAATAAAAAAAAGTCAAATCTAGAACCACAAGTAATAATACTTCATCAAAGATAAATTCAAACCAACAATATTTCTCCTGGACCTCAACCAAAAATATAGAAAACCAAATTTTACAACTAGTGAACATAAATCGCACTATACAATGAATCAACATCCAAAAATTAGGATATAAAAAATTTCAAAAACCATGATCAACATATCTGAACCATACAAATATAGGAGAAAATTTGAAGAAAAACTTGGAGCAACCACTAAACATATGCAACACATCTTGTTGGAAAATGGTCAACACTCCCCTCAGGATTCGTGACATGGACTAAAAGAATCTCATGGATCCATTAACTCTGGAAGTTGTATCAAGCATTAATAGGTTGATCTTTAGGTGCAACAACAACTATGGGCCAACAATTGGTATCAAATCCAAAGGTGTCAGGTTTGAATCCCCTTAGGTAATGCTAAGGGGGAGTTTTTTGGTAGATGGTCAGTGCTCCCCTCTAGATTCGTGACATAAAATAACCGCCTCTCATGGATTCATTAACTTTGGAAGTTGTATTGGGAATTAACAGGTTGATCTTTTGGTGTAACACAAACTTTGGGCTAACACATCTTCATTACAATTTTTTGAATATCCTTGACATATATAGCCAAATGACAATAACAATTAGTTTATAAGCAATTGACCAATTCACATCAATAACAAAACCTTTAATCTTTCCATTCTTGTAACAATCTCCCCCTTTGTCATTGATGGAAACACATGATGTTAAAAACCATCAAAGACATCACACTAGGTCTGAATACACTTCTCAAGATTTTTCTTTTTGTTCCTTTCTGTTTCTCCCTCTTAGTAGATAGTATTTTATATTCTTCCTCTTTTCTTCCTCTTTTCTTCCTCTTCATTTCCACATGCTTCCTCTCCTTTTTCACATGCTTCCTCCCCTTTGACATCAATGGAAAAGGAAAAATATATTTTACATTGATTTCCCCTTTGACATAGAAAACAAAATACTTGTAATGACAACACCTAATATTACATGCCCCCTTGAGTCGTAGCCACAAAAACATAAGTCCAAAAGAAAGATAGACCCATAGATCCACCGGAATGATGCATCTCCATATGCATATAGCTCAATAAAGGAGGGGTAATGACCCCTAACTTCTCCCAAAGATACTCAAAAGTATCTTTAGGAAGAGTCTTTGTAAATATATCAGCCACCTAATCCTTTATCAGAACATACTCAAGCTTTAGTTCATTCAACATGACCTTCTCTCTCAAGAAATGATATCTGATAGATATATGCTTCTTCCTTGAGTGCATCACAAGATTATATGAAATGTTAATTTCACTTGTATTATCATAGAAGATAGAAATAGAATCATCATACAACACTGTTATATCTTTCAATGTATGTTTTATCCATAGAACATGTGTATAGCAAAATGCAACAACAATATATTCAACTTTTAGAGTAGATAGGGAGACTGAATCCTTCTTTCTACTCAACCATGCCACCAATATGCAAACAAGAAAGAATGCACCACCACTTGTACTCTTTCTGTCATCTACACATCTAGCCCAATCTACATTTGTATAAGCACTTAGAGAAAAGTTAGTATCTTTAGGATACCATAATCCTAATCTAGAGTTCCATTCAAATATTTTAATATTCTTTTAATAGTAGCAACATGTGTTTCCTTAGGTGCTTCTTGAAATCTAGCCACAAGATAGACAACATGCATAATATCTAGTCTAGTAGTATTAAAATACAATACTCCACCAATCATAGATCTATACTTTCTATGATTAGCCTTAGGTGAATCATCATCTCTACTCAATTTGCAACCAACCACCATAGAAGTATATACCAGTTTGGAACCATCCATCCCAAACTTCTTCAACATCTCTTTCACATACTTAGACTATGAAATAAAAATTTCTTTCTCTGTTTGATTGATTTGTAGCCCAAGAAATAAATTCATCTCTCCAAACATAGACATTTCAAATTATTTTTGCATTTCTTATGCAAACATCTTTCACATATTTTCATTTCCTCTAAAGATAATTTCAACAACATATACAACTACAATCAAGATTTTGTCATCCACCATACCTTTGTTGAAATGTTGTTCAATCAAATACCTATCCAACTTTGCATACCAAGCTCTAGGAGATTCTTCAATCCATATAAAGCTTTCTTCAATTTGCACACCATATATGGTTGATCTAACAATTGAAATCCTTCTGGTTGTTCCATGGATACCTCTTCTTCTAGGTCACTATTCAAAAATATTGACTTGACATCCATTTGATAGACTTTGAAATCTTTATGAGTAGAAAATGCTAAGAACATCCTTGTAGCTTCCATTCTTGTTGGAGAAAAAGTTTCCTGAAAATCTATTCCTTCCACTTGTGATTAACCTTTACACACAAGCCTTGCTTTGTTTCTAACTACTTCTCAATTCTCATTCAAATTATTTTTGAATACCCACTTCAATCCAATAATGTTTTTATCTGTTGATTTCTAGATCAATTCCCAAGTTTGATTCTTCTCAATCTACATAAGTTATTTCATAGCTTCCATCCAGTGTTCATCTTTACATGCCTCACTTATAGTCTTTGGTTCAATCTCAAAAAGTAAGCACATATTAACTTTAGTACCAACTCTACTTCTAGTTAATACTCCTTTAGTTTTATCTCTAATAATATTACTTTCTAAATGATTCTTCTGTACATATCTAGGTGTATTAGGTGAGACCACCAGAGCATATTCTTCTCTTTCATTCTATTCATTCTACTTCTCTTTCTCATCCTTTTCCTTTTCTTCCACAATCTCTTCAATTCTTACACAATCAAGTTCCTTGGATACATATCCATCAATGTTAATTGAATTCTTCACTATCTCATCAAGCTTGAAATTTGCACTTTCTACAATCTTTCTCAGTCTTTCATTGAAACATTTGTATGCTTTTATTTTAATAGAATATCAAAGAAAAATTCCTTCATCACTTCTTGTGTCAAACTTACCTAAAGTTTCTTCATCTCTTTTGATATAACATTTGCTTTTGAATTCCTTGAAATACTTAACAGTAAGAATTCTTCCAAACCATAGCTCATGGGGGGTCTTTTTATTGTTTTATTTTTCTTGAACTCGATTGAATACATAAATAGTAGCATGAATAGATTCTCTCTAGTAAAATTCAGGTAAACAAGCCTCAGTGATCATTGATCTAGCAACCTCTTGAATTGTTCTATTTTTCCTTTCAACAACTCCATTTTGTTAAGGAGTTCTCAGAGCAGATAACTGTCTCTTTATTCCATGCATGCTTCAAAAAGAATATTAAACTCATGGGAAGTGAATTCTCCACCTCTGTCAGACCTTAAGCATTCTATCTTCAAGTTTACTTCATTTTGAACCATAACTTTGAATTTCTTGAATCTATATTTAATGTATCTGATTTTTCTCTAAGAAATGTAGCCCATGTATATCTAGAATAATCATCAATCAAAAGCATAAAGTACCTTTCAAATTTTGGACTTCTCATTCTTGTAGGACCATAGAGATCTGTATTAATTAAATCTAGTACACCAGTAGTAGACTATTCCTTTGATCTATAATGATTTCTTGTTGTCTTTCAAAATTGACAATTCTTGTAGATAGCATTAGCATGCTTTGTAATTCTTGGTAAACATCTCATGGCATAAATTTCACTAATCCTTTCCAAGTTATCAAAGTTCATGTGACACATTCCTCTATGCCATAACCAACTGTCATTAATCTAAGTCATAACGCATCATCCACCAACACCCTTAAGTTGATAGATATTTCCTATAGATTTCTTTCTTGCAACAATCAATGTTTTGGATCCTTTCTAGATCTCACACCTCTTATCCTTAAACACAAGATCATATCCTTTACTACACATATGACCAACACTCAAAATGTTATGCCTTAATCCCTTAACATAGTAGACATCATCAATATTATGCTTGTCATCAAAACTTACCAAGCCTATCCCACAAATTTTAGCACCAATATCATCTCCAAACATATCCAAGCCTCCATCATATTTTTCAAGTTTAACAAAAATCATTTGATAACCAGTCATGTGATGTGAACAACCATTGTCAATGAGCAGTTCTTTTCTTATTTAGCATGTAGGGTAGAGATAACAATACCTTCATTTTTCTCCTTCTTTAGAGGGCTTTTCTTCATCCGTTTTTCAGAATTAGCTGAAGTAGGTTCATCCTTTATAGCCAAGAATAAGAATTCATTATCATCAAGATATTCATACTCAAAATATTGATAAGATATACTAGCATTCTCATTCACATAATATGCTTTTTTGATCTTCTTTCCTTTATCTTCTTTCTCATATCTTTTTTTATTCCTCTTAGCTCTTTCTACACACTTTACAACATAATGACCTATTTCTCCACAACTAAAGTAATTAAAGGGTAACTTACCTTCATACTTACTAGAGGCTTTACTCATCCTTCTCACAAAGTTAGCTTATATTCCATCAAAATTTTCTTCATTTGGATCTTCAACTTTTTTTGTCTTAAAAGAAGTTTATGATTTGCATCTATTCCTTAGACTTGACTTCCTCATCTCATAAGATGTCAAAAATCCCAACAATATATCTTTAGTGTATGTCTTATAATCTATACTCTATTCAATAGCACACACCTTCTCACTGTAAGCATCAGGGAGAGTTCTAAGAATCTTTTTTACAATTCTAGTTTCATCTATAGTAGCACCAAGTCCTTGCATTCTAACCACTATCTCATCCAATCTCTGTACATAAGCTTTAGCATTCTCATTTTTAGACATATGTAGAAGCTCAAACTGTGTCTCCAAATTATGTATTTTTTCCTCTTTAACCCTCTCATCACCTTCATATTCCCTTTCCAAAGCATCCTAGACTTCCTTAGCAGTCTTTAGATTTTAAACCTTAATCAACTCAGAATGTACTAGATTGTTCTTCAAAATGTACTTTTCCTTATTGTTTGCTTCATGTGTTTTGATCTAATCAACCATACTCAGACCATTAGAAGGAGTGTAAGGATTATTTTAAGCTTTCTCCACATCATATCTACAATACTCAAGATATTCTTCCATCAATATTTTCTAGATAGCATAGTCAGTTCCATCTGTAAGACCCCATCTTTCATGAAATGTATTATTTGTGTGTTTCCCTTGGTTGAGTAAATCACTATCAATTAGAGAAGACAGACTAATAAATTATGCATACTTGATCTAATAGGAGCCTTGAGGTGTATGTTCTTATAACATTAAATATGCTATATACCGTGTGGACCATGAAAATGAATCAATCAATGCTTTAAGTATATGTACAAATTTACGACATGACATTTGGTATCAGAGCCTAGGTTGCAAACTCTTGGAGCTTTGGGATTTGTGTTTATGGAATGATTGTTTGAACATCTATACAACACATTTACCTCTTATGACTAGTAAATTTTGTTGCCTGAAAACTAAATGATAATATGAGAATTTTGTTGTTTAAATTAAATTTCAAAAACATTCTATGAATATACTATTTTATGTGAAACTGGTGAGAAGGAAGAAGGGATTCCTCATTACCACACTTAGTTTTAGCAAACCTTATAGAGTGTTATAAGGGAAATATGAGCTAACGAAATAAAGTGAACACATAATGAAGTGCTAGACAGTCCACCTATGTTGTGGGGGCAACATTATTTTGGTAGCATTATGGTTAGGATACTTAATGTAGGTCATGTGGTACATTTCATCGAGACAATTAACTTATAAAATCTTCACAATGATATTATTAGAACTTATGAATCCCTTAATGTTGTGCTTGAGAGGGTGGGACAATCATAGTGTAGAGAATATTCATTAGAGTTTTCATTCTTATGTTTCTAAATGAATTATGTATATTTCATCTTTTGTTATTAGAGATGCTTTAAATTGTGACCATCACTTTGTATGCATAGTTCAAAACAACCTAATTAGTATGAAAGAATTTTACCTAGATTGTAAAACTATATCTTATGTGTTTAATTAAGGAAAATACTTGGACACTTTAACCCTATACACAATCTATTGGAATTCAACTTGGATGTAATATTGCTTCAATCGAGGACTATCTCCATAAACACTAGATGAATCTATTAACTTTGTAAACTCTCTCCTTAGATGGGTGGACAACAATAAAAAAAAATCAATGATGGAATATGTGGGGCTAAGACTCTAATGGTTAGAGTTATATTTGGATAAAAGAAGTAATTATAAGAATTGTTGAAGGTGGTTGAAAATAGATTCCAATCAATTTATTATTAGCATACTAAAAATTTGGAAACTTCTTGGGGATGAGCCTTTGATTGGTAAAATATCAGCTAGAAGTAGTTATCCATGCTTGTTACCTTGGTGTGTGCGCTATTAGGTTACAAGGCTGGCGTAATTAATTCAAAGAATATATTAATGCTTTTATACAATTTGCATGCAATATGATTGATAGCAAAGCAAATGAAATTCTGATTAGGTGTCATTGATAATTATTTTTCTCATAATATGCATTACACTTTAGAAAGTATATTACCGTTTAATGTGTCTTGTAGGACTAGAATAGTAAATGATAGGAACCTAGTAATATCATTAAAGGGAGGATATGTATTAAGAAGAAGAGTTAAATAGTTTATTTCTATTCTTTCAAGTAGATTAGCTTCAATGTTTTATCTAATCACCTCCTTGTTAGTATTTGAGATATGTGGGTTTCTTGCATATAATTATTAATTGAGTCTAAATGTATCCATGAGTCAAAACATTAAAGATTAGTTATCTTGTATGATTTTTTTTTTCTTCTTTTTCATGACTAAGGGATTAAGGGATAGACATATAAAAGTGGTTATAGGATGAATGTTAAATCTATCTTGTATCATCCATATATATATAAAAACTTCTTTGGAAGGACCATAGCCTTAGTCAACACTCAACTAGGAGCAAACAAAAAAAAATTGTCCATGCCATATCATTCCTTATGAGTGTGTTCTTGAATTCTTCAATTAATGTAGATGATGATGCATACATGGAAATGCACTACCCCATAAGCAAGTAGGAGGTTAAATGGTTAATTGGAACACATAAAATGGAGTTCCTTGTGTAATTTATGAATGGAATTTTTTTTTCCTTGATTTATAATAAATTAGGTTGTTACTTTTTCAAATATTAGAAAATAATTTTGCAAACATACTATTTTGATGTGTCCTTTAAAGATTGGGATGACACTAAATACATTTAACTATGCTATGGAAGAAGGAAAATTATGATAGAAAGTATAAGTTGTGATCACTTGCACAGAATGATTCCAGAGAAATAACACTAACATTATTTTAATAAGAAGAACCTAAGGTAGTATGACCTTGAAAATAACATTTTAGTGTAATATGATTGGAAGAATAGCCTAAAGTAATTGTTGGTATTATTGGTACATGATCCCATAGTTCATTGACTATAACAAGTTGTACCTTGTCATGGAATATTGGTAGTACTTAAGAGTTATATTTCCTACTAGCATCTAATTTCAGGTTTGAAATTGTAAAGGAAATAAATTTATCTATTTTTGTTATCGAAAAAAGGAAAGCATGATAAGAAGTGGATAATATAATAAATTTCCCTTGTGTGATGTATTGTGAATTAAATAAAGTGATAAATTTATGTTTGAAAAGCAGTTTGGGGAGTATCCATTGTGTCATTAAAGGACTGTGATTTAAATTAACCAGTTGAGAGCATAAATTTAGTAAATTCAATCTAATAGGTGAACTCTTATGTATGGAAAGTTTATGAGATGTAAGGGGAACTTAAACTTGTGTGGTACTATGAGAAAACCAATAATTTTTGTGATTGTACCTCAAGTCATGATACATGGTATCCAACTTGGGAAGAAGTGTATGGAGGACCATCATGTATGATCCTTTTTTGTACACCCTTTTGTGCTAAAATGTGAATGCTAAATGTTTTAAGTTTGTGGTGTCAAGCATGGAGTAGTTGAGTTCTCTGTTGGACGAGTCTCTTTGTAAGTTAAACTATGTGAGTCTATCTCCATGCTCCTATATATGTGGTGTTGTTTTATGTTTGTGTTTTCCCCCCCTAGTGTTGACCTCTTCCTTTGGAAGAGGGCCTGCTAGTGTAACTAAGGGTTGTAGGACACAGGTCCATCTATTGGAAAATATCGAGTTTTTGGATGTCGTCCCTACTCCAGATAAAGGGTAGACATCAAAATGTTGTGATTTTTCATGGATGTTGATTGTGATCTACTCCCCCACCATGAGAGCCATGCTTGTTGGTTCATAGTGCAATCCTAGATTGTTGTAAGTGTATTGTGATACTTGAGGATGGACCACATTGCACCATGGAACCTTGAGCTTGTTTCATTGTTAGACACTAGTACTTGGTATTACATTATGAGCATTATAATGACAATTATGGGTTGAAATTTTTCTTCATTGGTTATGGACCTTGGAAATACTATGAGATATGGAAATACAATATGAAATTCACAATTCAAGCAGTTGATATAGTCAAGGCTATAAAATAAGATGATGTTCATTACAAGGATTATTGAAACCTAATTTATCAACAAGTAGACCTTGTGAGGATAGAATGAGACTTATATATAGTGATCCAGTGGTTTGGTGGAATTATAAAACAATGGTAACATGGGAGTTAGGACATGGAATTGGTGTTATTCATAAAGAAAACCCAACTAAATTATGCTCATCATGGAAAATATATTCACTTCTTCATAGACGATACTTTAGATGTATGCTAGACCCTTGGTATTTGATAGATGGTAGGACATATTTTGGGATGTGCAAAACATGTGGCTACTTAGTATGATATGGTAATTATTTTATGCTCTTGTGGTTTGAAACCACCATCATTCAGTTTGGTATGATTTTCTATGATCTTGTGGTTTGAGACCACCATTATTTCAACATGCTACTACTTTATATGGTATTCTTGTGGTTTGAGACCACCATTCCCCTCCTCCCCTTGAGTGGCTCGTGGAAGCCACATAGTTTTTGTAATGTGGAAGATGTTTACAAGATTTTTGAATTATCATTTATGTTTCCTTTTGGATTTTATTGAATTTTCAAACCAGTAGTGTGGAATTTATTTATTTTGGCCATTGGTCATTCTGAATTTGAGATTGTCCTTTTCTTCCTCAAGGACTTGTTTGGTTTTAACTTTATGTCTATTTTGAAATGTTTCCTTGATTGCTACTTTTGGAAGTCATTTTATTCTTGCGTTTTATTGATAAATTTAGCATTAAAATCTCACTTTATTAAAATTATTTTGGTTTGAGGCTTTCTCAATGTTTATAACTACTGGTATGTGTGGAGTATTATGTTATATGTAAACTACCATATCTAGCAGGGGTCCCTAGTAGGATGTATAGGGGAGCAGATGGCCTGGGCAATTTCATTGTGAGGATGGAGGCCGCAAATGGGACCATTATGGAATGGTTGTGATCCATTCCCTCCTAGATCTTGTGTGTGATTCTTGGTGTACCTTGCTATTGGAGGCTAATCCCCTTACACAAACAAGATAAGGGTACTAGGAAATGTATGGAAGGTTCCTCGGGGAGGGTCTAGAGACCATCTTTCCTTATAATTATCTTGGTACTACGATTGCTCTGTTACATGGTGGTGCACGTCCTCCTCATAGAGCCCATGTTGTGAAACCTATGATGTGATTTGTATGGATTTAGTTGTGGTCTATGTGTTGGGTTCAAGTGAATGGGATGTGAAATAAGTTTGCACTAAACATTAGCAAACCAATAATTAATGGGAAACAAATTGAATGTTCTCATGGAATGGGATATGATATGGGTAACATGGTTGGGAAGTAAAATGTCATCTCAAAGATACCTATAAATAAATCTAAACATTAGAAGTGACAATTGCTTAATGAGTCATATTGATAGATAATAGCAATAATGTGAATAGTTATGTTGTGCAACTCTATTCTAAGAAAACATGATTTTTAATCTTGGAGATATGAGAAGAATGTTGATAATTATGTGTTGATCCTTGGTGAAAAAAATATCTTGTATATTGTCTTATTTTTATTACATAGAAACCTATATGGTGTAACACATTTTTCTATCTTACACTTATTATTGAGGAATAGTTTCTTGTCAATATAATGAAGAATTTCAACACATTTATTGCACTTGTATGTGGGTATACATGTTTTACAACCCTTGGTAACTTCCAGGAGGAAGTTTATTCCAAGGGGAGGGGAATGTAAGACCCCATCTTTCATGCAATGTATTATTTGTGTGTTTCCCTTGGTTGAGTACATCACTATCAACTAGAGAAGATAGACTAATAAATTATGCATACTTGATCTAATAGGAGCCTTGAGGTGTATGTTCTTGTAGCATTAAATATGCTATATACCGTGTGGAACATGAAAATGAATCAACCAATGCTTTAAGTATATGTGCAATTTTAGAATAGTCACTCAATAGAATTCCATGGATTCTTTAGTTTTGGAAATAATAAAACTCTCTTAAGTTAGTTAATGAACCTTGTACTCTTATTTTGCATGATGCTAGTAAAACACATAGGAAGGTGTCATTAGTGAGTGTGGCATGTGACATAGAGAAATAATTTATTAATTATTAAATTGTAGTTGAGGTGAGAAAGAAAGATAATCCTTGTATTGTTAATTATTCTTGTAGTATAAGGGACTATGTGATTCTCCCATCTTACAATGAAAATACATCCTTGCTATGACATTGATATGTTATTGTGACACATTCCTTGAACTTCATAAAGTAGTTATTCTCAATGTAATGTCTATATACTTGTGAGGATGTTATTGCTAAAGTCTAAGTGTTTTGTGTAGTTAATTAACTAGTTGTGAATGGATTCAATTTGGAGGGGGGTTTAAATTGAGACAATGAATATTGTGAGGATATTTCTAACCAATGAGTAATAATTGGAAATTTCATTAGTATGCCAAAATGCAAAAATAATGGTCATCAATTTTAAGAATATGATTTTTAGATTACTAACATTATGTGACAAGATTTGTGCATTTGAATGATGGAGGTTGTGTGATAATCCTTCCGGCAATGTAAAACCAAGCACGTCCAAGGTATGAAAAAATCAATTATCATCAAGTCAAATTATATCATTATAAATATTTTATTTTGATTAATTATATCTTGGAATACTGACAATGAAAGTAAGTTGTAGGTAAACATATATCAGAGTCAATGGAGAACAAGAGAACCTTAGAACCCAAATAGTTCTATAGAGGTGTTTGTGGGAAGCCCAAGGTTGTCTTCTTGTAATTTTTGAGTCTGCATGTGTCTTGAGAGGTAGGTCAAAGTGAAACCCGTATAGAAATTTATATGCCATTTTTCTTGAGTCAAACATGAGGGAAAAAGTGTTATTAAGGGAGTTTTGAGGCCTCAACCCAAGCACCTATGGTGAGGGTACTTCGAGAGAGGGTTAGAATGTGGTTAGGGTTTGTTTTGAAGGGCATAAAAGTTTTCTTGGGAAGTTGGGAGAGGGGACCTTGGTTCTTTTTGGATGGTGGTTTTCTTGACTGGTTTTGGAGGGAAAGAAGAGGAAAAGAGGATACAGAAAGGGAGATTTGGAAAATATCTCAAAAGGTCTATGCTTGCTTTGGGAAGGTAAGTCCTCTTATTTACATTTTTGGGCTGTTGCACAATTTTTTTTGGAGGAGGATTCATGAGGATTTGAACTAAGAAGTAAGTCTTTTCTGTGGTATTCCTTATTTCTAGTTTGAGCATGCCATAGTTTCAAATTTTTCCTGACCTGTTGTGTTTTGGGTATGGTTGTGTGTTATTTCTTTTGGGGTGTAAGGGAGTTTGGGTTCTAATGGTTCTCTTGGTCTCGGGGGTATGGTGAGAGCTTCATTAGCTCGATGACCCATTACAGTTGGGTGGAGGGCTTTCTTTCTCCCATTGACTGTTGGTTACCAGGTATTCAAGTTGCAGCTGAAAGTTCACCTTATAGTGCTCTGTTCATTTGTTAAAAATTTCTCAAAACCATAAGCCAGATTATGTATTTTTATTTTATCTAGGAGAGTAGGGTGCTTCCAATTAAATTTATAATACAACTGTTAGACTAGCAGATGCAACATCTCATACCCATATTCGTAGGTGAAAAACAATGTGCTGTGTAAAAATACCCAGAATATAAGAATACATGTATGCAATCAAATGAATCAAAATTGGTATCAAAAGAAACTTTTATGCTATTAGTATTTCTAGTTGTCATAAGATGGGGTGGCCTGTAGGGTGAAGTGCACATAGATCTCAATTCAAAAGAAAAGAAAACAGTGTATCCTATGCTTATCCTCACACGATTATTTTCATTCTTATTGAAATGGTTTACCTGGATTATGCACACGATAGCAGTGAGAAAGAGGGAAAAGTGTTGATCTGTCATAGGGTTTTAATATACCAAGTTGGTCCCTCCGGACCCTCTGACAATGCAAAGAGTTCTGCAAATTCAAGTGTCGAAGTAACTCTTCCTTGGTTTTTTTAAAAAATAAAATAAATAAATCTGTAAATTATGAGATAATACATATGATGAAATGCCAAAACATAGTAGCAATAATATCATGTTGCTGGTCGAAATCAATTTTCTTTAGTCGTGACGTTGTCAGGTTCTTCTCACTCTGCAGAGATTAAACAGAAGAAAAAAAAAGAGACGACAAAATGTAATAAAATGAGTTCAGGAAAGGATTAAACTATTGTGTCATTGCCTTGGAAACCCTCAAGCTGCCACTTGCTCAGCCAACCGTTTGATCTTAGATCTGCAGCTAATTTTAGGCTACAATAAAATAATACAATAATTTTATCTCCAAGTTCTTGGTTAACGTGGGAACTGTTTTCAGCATATTCTAATCACTCCTAAACTCCCATGCACAGGTCTGGTGAGATTTGGCCCGCCGCCATAGCTGCTCCTTACGCAAAGTTAAAACTGTGAATGGTATCGCTTTTTTTAGGGCTTGGTTAAGGAAGCCCGTAATGATTTTTAGGGCTGGGAATAATTTTAAAATAGATAAAATAATGCATCACTCATCATTGGGATACGTCCACCATGTGCTAAGTGGTTATTCCTTAGTGAGGGCAATAATGTGGAGCGCGTAAAATGGGGCTAAATTTCTCCTAAATTTACTCCTCATTATTCTCCAAAGAAATCAATTTCTTAGCCTAATTCAGGAAACTAAAACTATAGTGCAATATTTTCATGGTAAAACGATTAGGGAGTATAAAGTTACCCTACTAAACAAATTTAAGTGGGTCCACCCTTAGCAAATTAAAAATATAGTATAAGTGTTTTTATAATAAAATAATTAAAGAATCTAAAAATGCCATAATTAATTAATTTAAGTGGGTCCACTTTAGTAGAACCCAATACATGACTTTTATTTAATTTTAAGTAATAATAATAATAATTTTATTAGAGAGAGTTAATCTTTTTATTTTATTATTAATTAATTTATTTTTACTCTTAATTGGTTTTTTTTTTCACAAGTCTTTTGTAAAACAACTTTAACAAAAATAATAGAAAATAAATCTTGGGGCTTAGAGGGTTAAACACAATATATTTAGGTCTTGGTTTACATTAGCTATTATGGATTTTTCTTGTGACTAAATAAAATTAACATTAGAACAAAAGAAATGTTATCATACGATTACACATAGCAACAATAACGATTATATATAAATGAAAACATTACATCCCTTTCAATGTTAATCTTGATGTCATTATTTGATATCGATGTGGTCACATCGTGAACTATTTGCACTAATATTATTATTTCCTCAGTAGGGGAGAAAATATTAGGGAATAAATAAATAGTGGTTGCACAAATACTATTCTTCTTTGTGAAAAAAATATGACTGGCCCACTTTTCTTTCATCATCATAATTGCTTAATACTAAGTTAATAGTGCTTCTAACTTTCAATCCTTGAAAATTTCCTTTCCCGTAATGTAGCATCAAATATTAGCAAAGGTAATTATGCAATAAATATAATAAAGATGGATGAGTGTATAAGGATACATTGTAAATGGAATTTAATGTTTATTTAATTTTCATTCTTAGATTGCGGATTACGTAAATTGAATACTTATATTTATTTCATTGTTTTCTTTGGTTATATTCAATAGAAATAAAACAATGACAATTAAATGAAGGTTTGTATCTTAATAAAAAAAGAGAGCTTGTATGTTAGTAAATCAAATTCATAGTATAATTCTAATATTGAGACCTTTTCTGGATTTCACAATATTTGATTTTCATTAAAATATATATAATAATAGTGATTCCAAATTAGCCTAGTTATGAGTATGTATATAGGATGTCCTCTCATAAGGGGAGACTATTATCATGCATACTATAAA
Organism: Sequoia sempervirens; assembly: GCA_007258455.2. Lineage (NCBI taxonomy): Eukaryota > Viridiplantae > Streptophyta > Pinopsida > Cupressales > Cupressaceae > Sequoia > Sequoia sempervirens. Next base: position 590,836,897 of record VDFB02000003.1, read on the forward strand.
TTTTATTCTTATTTAAATTATGTCATCTATTTTGTTATTTGGATTAAACAATGGTTATCTTTAAACTCAATCATCATTACCATAAGTTTTAAGAACTATTGGAATGTCTAGTTAAATTATACCAATATGAATTCTTGTAACAAGGGATTAAGATTGACAAGAAGGTAATTTTTTATTTTATTTCTAGAATGCCCTGTACTTTAGTTTAAACTTGGATGTAATGGGATTGGTCCTTTTATTTATTATATATTTTTTAAATCATTTTAATTTGTGCTCCTTTCAAATTAAAGAGGTTAACTACAATTATTAATGTCTTATATGGATAAGGCACATGCATGAATAACCCCTACCCAATAAACCTCAAAGTCCTAAGATAGTTAATTGTGCCTTTCTTTTATGACAACATTAGATCCAAAATCTCTAGAGAGGTGAATTATCCTAGACATTCATAAGGTGAATATGTATTGCTAGTGCCATGTCAGTAATGAAATTGTGCAAACAACAACATCCTGATGTTATATAATGTCAACTTGTCAAGCTTAGTAAGGCGTTAGTTGCTTATTTAAATAAAAAAATAGTTGTGTTTTTTCTTCCTATTTGAAAATTTATGGAATGACACCATTGAACCTTGGATAATCATAAGTCATCTTGCCAGCCATCCTGGACCTTCATAAAGTGGTTAAGATCTTCACCAATAAACCAAGATCTGATACCAATTTTTGAACAAGACAACTAAGAGGGGGGTGAATTAGTTGTCACAGATTTAAACTTTAATTCATTCACTAAAACTAAACCTTAGCACTGCTTAGCAGATTAAACAATAAATACTAGGTAGAAACTAAAAACCATCACATAAACATAATAACACTAGATTTACGTGGAAAACCAAATAAGGAAAAAAACATAGTGATGATTAATTCACACTATAGATAATATCAAAAATCATGACAAGAGGCTCACTACCTAAGAAACAAGGCTAATTGCTAGAACAAGGACTCACTATCTGGAACAAGGACTCACTGCCATAGAGATACAAAGAAGATAAAAAAGACTTCTTACAAAGAGAAGAAAATATCAGTGCAACAAAGAAATTCACCGCAATTTGCTCAATCCACTTCTAGAAATGCTTGAATGATAGAGTGCACCTTCATCTCATTGCTTCCAAAAACTCAACATTTAGGCGTCACATTGATCTACCATACTTACATCATACACACACACACACTGATTCACACTTATCTCTATTCTTTTTGCACTCTTGTCTCTATTTCCTTTATTCTCTTTTCTTCTTCTTCCCTAACTCATTCTACATTTATACCATCTTCAACTTTGAAATGTATCCAAAGTTAGACATTGAAATTCAAATTCAAATTAGGTTGGCACCAAAATTTCCTAGGGTGGAATTAGAATGAGGGTGACCCAAACACATGCTTCATCAAGACCCAAATAGATCCAACATGTTTCACTAACTTTGAAAGTTGTATTCCACACAAGGTTGGCCAAACTAGTGTAAAACAAATAGAACAATTAAGCATGAACTTTCTAGATACCAAAATTATCTTCAATAAAATAAAATCAACTCAAATCTAAAACCATAATTCATAAGAATTCATCAAAGAGAAATTCATACCAACAATATTTCTCTCGGACCTCAATCAAAAACATAGAAAACCACAATTCACATCTGGTGAACATAACTCACATTGTACAATGAATCAATAGCCAAAAATTAGGATATAGTAGCTTCCAACAACCATTATCAACATATCTAAACCATACAACTATAGGAGAAAATCTAGATCAAAACTCAGAGCAACCAATAAACATCTGCAACATATCTTGATTATGATTTTCTTAATATCCTCGACATATACAACCAAATGACAACAATAATCAATTGATAACTAATTGACTAGTTGACATCAATAACACCTTCAATCTTTCCATTCTTGCAACAAAATCTTTCTATAAAAGTTCCTATAAGAGAGCATGGGACAATCAAAATAATCTCATTGTGCCTCCTAAAGTCAAACAAGTTTAGAAAGTTAAAGAGAAAGTGATCAAACAACCTCTTTTGGTTCCTTTTGTTCCTCCCCTAACAGAAGAAAAGAAACCTATGGTTGAAAAACGAGCTTCTACACAAACATAAATTCATAATAGATTAAAATGAAATTGAAATTCTAGGGAGTGTAGGAATAGACATCATGCTATTACTCGTATGTTATAAGCTAAAGAAGAAAAGAGAAACAAATAAAATAAAAATCCAAACTTACCTGAAGCAATGCAAGATAAATCTATACCTCTGCCACAATGTAAAAATGAACCTTCCATGGAAATTATCATTCAAGCTCCTGTTGTGAGTAATTTAGATGAGAACATTGATATTACAAAGATTGATGAACAAGATCATCAGGAGTTGAATTCATTGTTATCCTCTTTTATGAGCTTAAATGATAGTTCTACTAATAAGAGTGTTGAACTTTGTGTGTGTCCTAGTTCAACGCTTGCTATTGTCCCTTTGGCTAGATTTCTACCTTCCATATTTATCCTCCAAGATTGGGATACAAATGACCTGCTATAGGTTGACTCGCAAGTTCCTTACTATTATTCTACTTTGTTTTATTTTTCATGTTTCTTTATGTGATTGCATGTGCATAATGTGATCCCCCGTACTATTTCATTTGATGGATCTCTCTCTCTTTCTTGTGCATCCTCTTGACAATGATTTCACTCACAGGTGAATAGGACGAATAATACCTTCACAGACAAGACCATGAAGAGGACTATTCTTCTTGAAAGATATGAAACAAACACAATCTAAAGGGGACTTTGATTTAACAAAGGAAGATTGACTTTAGTTTAATCCCAAGTCTTTGATAACTAGGTCATGGTTGCACTAGGGTCACTCTTAGGTTTGATGTGATATTGTTGTTAATCTCAAAGGGACTATGGTAATTTTGAATTTTTATTAAGCACTGAGTTTTTTAATTGGTTCATAAAGAAAAATATCATGAAAATCAAAAGATTTGAAATAATATTTCATGACATTAACCACTATTTGCTATCACTTAAGTAGATTTAGCATTAAGCATTCAACAATTTCATAGGAAACTAAAGATTTTCAATAAAATTTGCATCCATTCATTTAAATTTTGGAACATATTCAATAATTTAAACATCTATTCTAAAATAAAGCAGAAAAATACTAATAATTAAAATTTTCTCCCAGTTATTCTCCATGCATGCCCCAAAGAATCAACTAAAATAGAGCAAACCACTTTATACTTCACCAGAATTGATCACAAATACATATAAAATGGTGCAAGCTTTTGAAGAGAGGGGGAATTGTTTGGACACCGAGTAGGTTCTGCATGCACCCTTAAATGATGCAACATACAGTCTTGTTCGACTCAACTAACAAAACTAGCTACAAAGGATTCATGAGATTGTTAGCTATCCAATAAGCTCTGATATTAATCAATGTCTATGTGCATACAAAGTTTTACACCAGAATAATTTTGAAAACATGAAAAAAGAATAAAACTTAGAAAAAATTTATGCTCTTCCAGAATCCACAAATTCTAAACTTAAAATGAACAAGAGGTATCCTCTGGCCTTTTATAGAACACAAGGCTCATATAGGATAAGAAAAATACATGAGAGGAATTCCAAGGGACCAATCATATCAAGACACATGGAATATAGTGACTTAAATAGGAGAATTGCAAATAAACTCAATGAAGGTCAACTCCAATTGCACATTGAAGCTCTTTGGGTTCTATTCTATTATTATCACTAGGATAATAACTTGAATTAGGATAATGTGTAGGGACTTTCCATACATTCAGAATGATGGAGTGGAATTTTTTCCCCCACAGTTCACTAGGCTTTGATTCTACCAATCTCAGGAATGGGCTCTCCTAAAGATTGACATTTGTCTCCACCACAAGTGCAATACTGGGATATCTAGTGTTCTAGTGGATCCAAATCCCTTTGCCTTATAATCTCCTAGGATAGGAAAACCAGTTCAAATGTAATTCTATCTGTGATTCAAATTTTCCTAACCATCCATACCCAAACTTTGTATTGCAATCTATATCTCTTGCAATCACAAATTCAACACATTAAACCCCTTTTTAATTTATTTTTTTATAACATCCCATGTAAATAAAACCATTATTTGAATGTTAATACAAAAATCTTATAAATACAATGCTTTCTAGCATATTATGAAATCCTTGCATATATACCAGACTACCGAAATATCAAAATCATTAGATAATCTAAAAAAATTCAAAATTTCACTTTACTTTGCAACTCGGTACCTAGTACCGGTATACAACTTTACCCATGAACTTTCCCAAACCTTGGTTTTACTAGACTCCATTTACTGGACTTGGTCTTACTGGACCTCCATTTTACTAGAACTCTAATATCATACCAGAGCCTTCCATTCAAACTCGCGTTTCCTTTTTCCTTCTTAGATGTATCTGGTTTCCAGTATCCAGTGCGTGAAACACTTTCATTACAAAGTACTCTTTGATTAAGATTTCATTTTTTTTCTTTTCACTTCCAATGATCTTTCAACTTGCTAGCTTTTACCATAAGAGTTGTATTTATTATTATTATTATTATTATTATTATTATTATTATTATTTTGGGTCCCCAAGTCTTTTAGTCTTGGGGCAAGTTGTGAGACCACACAACAAATTGCAACCAATAAAACCAAATTTAAATCAAACTTGAAATTAAATCACCAGTTGTAAATTAAAATTTATACATATTTTAAAACAATAACCTCTACCTTTACCTACATTTTGGCATAAAAAGTAAAACTCCATCAGAAACATTCATGTGTACTCTGATTAATTCCATTTTTGGAACTTAGTGAAAAGAATCAGTTCATAAACATTGAACTACATAATATAGTAATCCTCCAAAGCTAGCTAGGGATAGAACTTTGCTACTAGTCAAGCATCCATAGCCTTGGCAAGGTTATCTTTGTAATTTCTCCAAACATAGCTTTACTGCCAGCCAAATGTCTATAACCCTAGTAGATTTATTTGGATAGCCTAAAGAGTTGATATTTTTTTTCCTTTACAAATAGTGTTGGATGTTGTGGATGTGTTGCTGATATGTGGTTGTCATTAATGTCAACACTATTAGCATTTTGTGTATCAGAAGGTTGTATATGTCGAGGATATTGAGAAAATAAAGTGTTCTAGGTTCCTACTGGAATTGCATAGGTCATGAAGGGGTCTTGTTTTGTACATTGAATTTCAGCTGCTATGGACTAAAGGGTTCATTTTTTAAAGTATCTAGATCATCTACCAGAAGTTTCAAAGCTCCAAGTATAGATTTGATCATGTTGTGGTATGACAATATTTTTGTGGTCTCTATCAGTGTTCGTGAATGAAGTTTGTGTAATTCTAGTAATTCTAGTTGCTACAAATTTTTCTTTTTTATTTCTTGGTGCTATTGGATGTCGCTAGATCATGCTCTATCTTTGTGGTACATTCACATTGATCGGTGTGCTTGTGGTCAAAAAAATTTCTTATGCACATTTGGGTTTTCATGTTCTTGGCCAACATGTCAATGGGTGTAACGTGTGGTGGATCTTCGAGGTGAAATTAATTGAATTCTTTTCATGTTGGAGTTGTTAATTTGGGTCTCCACTATGTTGTGGCCGACCTTGGTGGATTCACATTCAAAATTTAATTGTAAATTTGGGCCAATGTTGCAAATATGTTTTATTTTCCTGGTCGACTAAGTTGTTGATGAAATCTCATGTAGCAGATATATAAGAGTGACTATTTCATTCTTGAAAAGTGTGGTTCATGTGCTGGGTGTGCTCCTATGTGTGTATATGTGAATATAATTTGATTGCAGAGCAGAGTGTGAAGAAGATTGAGTGAAGTGTGAAGTAGTTTGAGTGAAAAGTGAAGGAGTTTTTTGTGCTTAATTGGACCTATAATCAAGTTCGTGTAGAAGCTATTTTCTCAATTCATACCCTCTAGATTTTAATCCTATTATGTATTGTTGGGAAGTGAGCCCCTTTTGTAATTGAGCAGTTCACTCTAGGTAGTGTTCCTGAATGCATGTGCATTCCCCTTTATTGTTTTCATTATACTTTTAATAGGGTATAATATTGTGGACTAACATCCACCATGGTTTTCTCCCTAACAAGGTTTCCATGTAAAAAAATATTGGCGTTCTCTATCTCTCTGATGTGTTAATTGCTTATTCATTAGATCTGAGATTAAGTTAAGTAAAGTTTGAAAATTTTATTATTTTGTGACAACTAATTCACCCCCCCTCTCAATTGTCTATCCTTGTTTTTCCAACAATTAGTATCAGAGCAGGTTCCTCTGAAGAAGTCTAAAAGCTTGAGGTGATTCGAGATGGAAACATTTAAGAAGGACAACCCGAGATTTGATGGAACTAACTACTCACTATGGAAAGTCAGGATGCAATGTCACCTATGGTGTATTGGTGAAGCCTATTGGAAGATTACAAAAGATCCATATGTTATTCTGTAGAATGGTCCCTCCATTGCTGATGGGATCAAAGATGATAAAAATAATATCAGGGCTATTAAAGCTTTGGTGAGTGCTTTGACAGATTCGAAGATGGAAAATGTTGTAGGACTACAGACGGCTCATGAGATTTGGATGAAGCTAAAAACTTTGAATGAAGAAGATGCACAGGTGAAGATGGCTAAGCTATAGAGTTTGAAAGGCAAGTATGTGAATTTGAAGATGGGTGAAGATGAAAATATCACTTCTTTTATGCAAATAGTAAATGAAATAGTGATGGGTATTACATGTGCCAATAGTTCTCTAGATGAGGATGAAATTGTAGCTAAAATACTCAAATCCTTTCCTCCCTCCTATAAAGTGAAGGCTCATGCTACTGAAGAGCTCAGATTAGTAACAAAGATGTCAAGAGACACGTTGGTTGGTAAGCTTGTTGCTTTTGAATTAAGTGAATTTGGTGAATTTGTTCTAAAAACTGAATCTACATTCAAGGCTACTATATCTAGAAGTAACAAGAAAAGATGTAGTCTAGGAGAATGTTTGAGAAAGATATCCAAGTATGATGAAGAACTAAAACAACTTGAAGAAAAAGAAAGAGAAGTAGAAGAATTGGAAGCACTGATTATAAAGAAAGAAGGTAAAGGAAAAGGTAAGTATTAAGGAGTGTTTCCTATTAAATATTTTTCTTGCAGTAAAATAGGTCATTTTGCATCAGGATGTCCTAGAATAGTTCCTAGATATAAGCCTAACAAGTCTAGATTCCAAAAGAAATGTTACTTTGTTGAAGGAGTGACTGATGATGAGTCTAACAAATGAAGATGAATGGGTTTTCATTGCTACCATTGATAAAAGTCTCATGGCTAGAAAATCTACTAAAGATGAGAAAGCTCTTGCAACTCAAGTTGAAGAAAAGGATGAGTGGGTTATTGACAGTGGATGCTCACATCATATGACTAGCGATGAATTTTTTTGTGTAAGTATAGAGAAGTATGATGGTGTTGTAAGATTTGGAGACAACAATGCTTGTGTGATTCATGGAAGAGGTTCTATTTGCCTTGGTGATAAGGATAATACTGATGATCTTTATATTGAAGGCCTGAAGCACAATCTTTTGAGTGTTGGATAGATGGTGGAAAAAGGCTATGATCTACAATTCAAAGATGGAAGATGCAAGATACGTGGAAGTTCTAGCAATATGATTGCTACAAGTAGAAAGACAAAAGGTAATATTTTTCACCTAAATACTGCTAGTGGGAGTTGTTTAATTGCTCAAGTAGATGAAAGTTGGTTTTGGCATAGGAGGCTGTGTCATGTAAATTTTGATAACATTTTCAAGGTAAGTTCCACTCAAGTAGTAGGAGATCTTCCTAAGTTAGTGAAGCCTGCTAACACAATTTGTAAGGAGTGTCAGATGGGTAAATAGACTAGAGTCTCCTTCTGGAGCAAATAATTTCATTTAAATGATTTGCTGGAGCTTCTACATACTAACCTCTATGGTGCCTCCAGATTCAGAAGTATTCATGGAGAAAGGTACTTTATTTTGATTATTGATGATTACTCTAGAATGATATGGGTTTCCTTCTTAAGAGAAAAATTTGAAGCACTGGAAAAGTTCAAAAGTTTCAAGGCTATGGAAAACAATGAGAAAGGTCTAAAAGTGAAGTGCCAGAGATTTGACAGAGGTGTTGAGTTCACCTCTACGGAGTTCAACTCTTTTTGTGAAGAACATGGAATTAGAAGACAATTATCTGCTCCTTGAACCCCTTAATGGAATGGATTTGCAGAAAGAAAGAACAGAACAATTCTAGATGTTGCTAGAACAATGATGATAGAAGGAAATGTGCCCTTGATCTATTGGAGTGAAGACATGTAAGCACTACTGTGTATACTTTAAACTAGGTAAATGTTAATCGTAATTTTGTTAAGACCCCTTTTGAGCTATGGTTTAGTTATAAGCCTACTATTAAATATTTCAAGATCTTTGGAAGCAAATGTTATATCAAGAGAGATGATGATATAGGAAAGTTTGATGCAAGAAGCGATGAAGGAATATTTTTAGGTTATTCTACTAAAAAAAAGGCCTACCGATGCTATTATAGAAGATTGAGAAAGATCGTTGAGAGTGCAAATGTTAGAATTGATGAGGATTCTGCTAAATCATCTAGATACTATGGTTATGATTCAGATGAAGAAAATACAAACAAAGGGAAGAATGTTCAGACACAAAATAAACTTTAGATTATTCCATATGTTCTAGTAAAGCAACCTCAATTCATTCCAGTAAATCAAGTAAGTCAAGAAGCACAGACAAGTGCAAGTGTAGAAGGAAGATCAAAAGAACCAAAAGTTCATGAAAGTCCCAAAAATCCAAGGTATGTAAAGATAAATCATTTTGAAAGACAAATTATAAGAGATAAGAATAAAGGAGTACAAACTAGAAGAAAAAATGCAGAAGAGTACTGCCTAATTTTAAAGATTGAACCCAAAAATGTCCCTGAAGCCTTCCAAGATGCACACTGGATGGAAGCTATGAAGGAAGAGCTGACACAAATTGAAAAGAATGACACGTGGGTACTAGTTCCCAGACCTAAAGACAAAAATGTGATTGGTACTAAATGGGTGTTTTGGAACAAGCTGAATGACCAGGGTGAAGTGGTCCGGAATAAAGCAAGACTGGTATGTAAAGGGTATTCTCAGATGGAAGGTGTTGATTTTGAAGAAACATTTGAAGACTAGTATGTAAGTGGTCCAAAATAAAGCAAGATTGGAATACTAGAAGAAGAAGTATACATTGACAAACCAGATGGATTTCAGCTAACTAACAAGGAAGATATGGTTTTCCGCTTGAAGAAACCTCTATATGGACTTAAGCAAGCCCCTAGAGCTTGGTATGCTAGATTGGAAAAATACTTACTGAAGCTTGGATTCACTAAAGGTACTACTAATAGCAACTTATATTTCAAATTGGATCATGATAAAGAGTTAATTATAGAAGTCTTTGTTGATGACATCATTTTTGGAGGAGATGACAATCTATGTATGAGTTTTGTTGATGAGATGAAGGGTGAATTTGAGATGAGTATGATTGGAGAGATGAAGTTCTTTCTAGGATTGAAAGTTACCCAGATAGACAAGGGAATTTTCATATCTTATTCCAAATATGTGAGAGAGATACTGAAGAAATTTGGGATGGAAGAATCAAAGCCTGTTGGTACTCCCATGATGACCAGATGCAAGATAACATAGAATGATGATTCTCCTGAGGTGAATCAAACTAGATACAAATAAATGATTGGTGGATTGCTCTATTTAACCCAAACTAGACCAAATATTATGAATGTTGTATGTATGGTTCCTAGATTTCAGGTTGATCTAAAAGAATCACATGTGACTACTATTAAGAGAATCTTTAGATATCTGAAAGGAACAATTGACTTTGGACTTTGGTATCCAAAGGATGATGATGTCACCTTGAGTGCATATACTGATATAGATTGGGTTGGAGATGTCGATGACAGGAAAAGTACTAGTGGTGGTGCTTTCTTCCTAGGGAAGAAGCTGGTGTTCTGGTTGAGAAAAAAAGTAGAATTACATTTCTCTATCTACTACTAAAGCATAATATATTGCTGTTGCAAATAATTGTACTCAAGTGATAGGGATGAAACAAATTTTGAAAGATATCAGGGTGATATATGAAGAGCCTATTTCCATATACTGTGACAATTCAAGTGCAATAAATATTTCAAAGAATCCAATTCTACACTCTAAGAATAAACATATATCAATCAAGTTTCACTTCTTGAGGGAGAAAGTGAATGATAAAGAAGTTAGATTGGAGTATTTGCCTGCCAAAGAACAAATTGCAAACATATTTACTAAGTCGTTCCCAAAGGATACTTTTAAGTATCTCAAAGCAATGCTAGGGGTAATTACCCCTCTTGATAAGAACTAAGAGATGCATTTACTTGCATCAATCCTTGAGATCTATTGCTATATTTTTGATTAGGATTGATCTTTTTGTGGCTGCTACTTAGGGGAAGTAGTTAGATGTGTAGATATATGGTTTAGAGCATGTCTATGGGAAGCTCATGGTTACCTTTTCCATTGATGTCAAAGGGGGAGAAGTGCAATGTGAAAAATCCTTTTAAGGGGAGAAGAGAAATTAAGGAGAAGAGTCAGAACTAAAGGGAAAGCAAGTGTGTTGGGTTGATGGTATTTTTCACATCATGTGTTGCCATCAATGCCAAAGGGGAGATTCTTGGATGTTGTGGATGTGTTTCTGATATGTGGTTTTCATTGATGTCAACACTATTAGCATTTGGTGTATTAGAGGTTGTATATGTCGAGGATATTGAGAAAGTTGTAAATGAAAGTATTCCAGGTTCCCAGTGGAACTCCGCAGGTCATGAAGGCATCTTGTTTTATACATTGAATTTCAACTACCATGGACTAAAGGGTTTATTTTTTAGAGTATCTATATCATCTACCATAAGTTTCAGAGGTCCGCGTATAGATTTTATCATGTTGCAGTCTGATAGTATTTATGTGGTCTCTGTTAGTGTTCCTGAGTGAAGTTTGTGTAATTCTAGTAATTCTAGTTGTTGTGGATGTTTCTCCGTTGTTTCTTGGTGCTCTTGGATGTCTCTAGATTGTGTTCTATCTTTTTGGTACATCCACATTGATCGGTGTGCTTGTGGTAAAAAAAATTTCTTGCACACGTTTAGGTTTTCATGTTCTTGGCTGACATGTTGATAGGTGTAACATGTGGTGGATCTTTGAGGTGAAATTAATTGAAGTCTTTTCATGTTTGAGTTGTTAATTTGGGTCTCCACTATGTTGTGGCCAACCTTGGTGGATTCACATTGAAAATTAAATTGTAAATTTAGGCTGACATTGCAAAGATGTTTTATTTTCACGGCCGAGTAAGTTGTTGATGAAATCTCATGTAGTAGATATATAAGAGCAACTGTTTTATTGGTGAAAAGTGCACTTCATGTGATGGGTGTGCTTCTATGTGTGTATGTGCGAATATCATTTGATTGTAGAGTAGAGTGTGAAGAAGATTGAGTGAAGTGTGAAGTAGTTTGAGTGAAAAGTGAAGGATTTTTTTGTGCTTAATTGGAACTGTAATCAGACTTGTGTAGAAGCTATTTTCTCAGTTTGTACCATCTGGATTTTAATCCTATTATGTATTGTTCGGCAGTGAGGCCCTTTTGTAATTGATTAGTGAGCTCTAAGCAGTGTTAATGAATGCATGTGCATTCCCCTTTATTGTTTTCATTATACTTTTAACAAGGTATAATATTGTGGACTAAAATACACTGTGGTTTTTCCCCTAACAGGGTTTCCATGTAAAAAATTCTTGGTGTTCTCTATCTCGCTGATGTGTTAATTGCTTATTCATCAGATCTGAGATTAAGTTAAGTAAAGTTTGAAAAGTTTATTATTTTGTGACAACTAATTCACCCCCCCTCTTAGTTGTTTGTCCTTGTTTTTCCAACATATAGCAATGATAGCTCATTTTTTCTATTGATATTTCATTGATAGCTCTTTTATCAACTTGCAGGCAATGAAGCTCCATTATTAGGTTGAGAATTATAGTGGTAGCAAAGGTTACTATTTGATTTTCCATTCAATGCAAATCTCTTCATCAATTCAATACTTCCCAAAACTCATTTAATAATTCACTGTAGGTGAGTGTTTTCAACTAAATTTCACTACTTTATGCCAAATCCTAGTTAACTGTAACTCACTCTATGTTAAAAAATATGCATAAATTAAAATTTAGCAACAAACAACTTAATAACGAAATTTAAATATAAATTTGGAAACATTTTTTACCACCCTTCCATTTAAACTTTTATGGTAACTAAAATTTTTGCTAGCAATTTTGATTTGATGGTGCTACACTTCATTAATGGATTAAAAATGTCATGATTACCTTAAAACATGGTCACATTATTTTGCATTAAATTCACATGTATTAATTCTATCAAACTATCTAGATGCTAACATGTACTGCATTGTCGGCTTGATTTTCTTCTCGGTTCTGCACAAATAAACACCTCCATAATTAATACAACCCCTTTAACAAAAAGTGAAATGACCACTATTTACTTTGAAATTTTCAACTTGTTTGATTTGTAATCTTCATACTGATCAAATTTGAATCAATTTATCACCAACTATGTGGAAAGAATTAATTTGATTTAACCTTTAAATATGAGAATAATTATCTAGTTGCGACCTTGCTTGCGAATTCCAAGATTTTAGTCAAAGAAACTATGTACCATGAATTCCCACATTTCTCTATAAATTCTACATTTCTTCTCGAATTCTTCACACTTTCTCTTTTTAGCTTTCTCATTTAATTTTTGTAATTTTCTCTATGCATTCTCATTTGCTTCTTGGCTATGGATACTCCAATTTTATTAGGTTGCTCTCACTGCCAGAATGTTTTCTTAGGAAGTATCACACCGCAAAGGCTTGAAAAGGTTTTCTTCATTAGGACTTCCAGTTTCACTATACCAAATTTGTGATTAGTCCTTGGAGAAAAATATGTTGAATCCAACCGCTACTTTCTCTTTTATTCTGATGTGGCTTCTCATTTTGTAGTTTCACTTCTGGATATTGGGCTACCTGTTGAAAATGTTCACTTGGCTACCAATTTGATAGTGAAGCCTGAATATCTAGAGAATCTGGATACATATTATCTATTGCACATCCGACCATTTGGGTTCCCTCCATGGATGATATTCCTCGGTTCCTAGAACATGGGGAAGTGGTTCCACTTCGGCCTTTCCTCACCGACCTCCATATTCATGACTTTTAAGTTCATTGGGAACTTGCCTACATAGGGTATTTACCCCTAATAGTTGAGGCGTCCCATATTGACTGAATGGATACTATCTTCTGCAACTCTATGTACTCTTTTTTTTACTTTTTGATCTTTTTGAAGCAAGAATTTTTTATGTCATGTATATATGTGATACACACACATACACACACACATATATATCTCTTTTGTATCTTAAAGTGTGTTTTTACTGTGCATGGTTTTATCATTTTACATTTCATAGCTCAATTTTACAAATGTTTGGATTAAGTCTCACATGTAAGATAAATTTAAGCAGAATTTGCTAATGTTAGGGCAGAAAAAAGAAAAAAGAAAGAAAAATAAAATAAAGAAAGAAAACAAAGCAAAATAAAACCCTACAAAAGCACACTAACCCTAGCTACCCTAATTCTATCATAACAAAAGATTAACCTTAATAAAACAATTTATTTCAATTTCTAGGACTATTTCCTTTGTAGCTTTGATACAAATTACAACAAGTTTATCTTTAAATTCTCTTAACAAAATTTCTACTGTTTTATGGTAATGATGAGTTATTTTAAATTTTCTATGTTTAATAACCATAAATTCAAAAGCGTACTTACCAATAATCTGGCTCATATGTATAAAATTGATCTCATTAAAGATTGATTACACACACTTCATCTAATGCAACCATACTCTACCTTCCTCCAACCCTAGTCCATTTCCATGAATGATTGTGTCCATTTCTCTATTTCCTCCTCCTCTGAAAATCTTCATTTCTTCAGTCTTGTCTTCACTTTACATTTTGTTAGACCAAGATATATCACTATTTATATTGTTATCAGAGAGAGAAAAAGTAAAAGTTTGATATTTTGTATCTTGTATAAAATTAGGAAAATTTCCCTTTGTAACTTGTAAATTTTCATTCTGGAGCACAATACATTCATTTCCAACTTGATTTTCCCACTCCTCATTATTTGCATTTTTCATGTATAGAGAGAATGATGACTCATCGATGTTGTTTCCTCATTTTTGATGCAATTTCTATGAATATTGGCATTCTTTCCTATCTTCCTACAAAACATTAGGATTTTCTTTATAATAATCATAGTTTTCCAACTATTTTGATGTATCAGTTAGTTTTTTAATATTTCAAATTCCACTAGGGTTTAACATTTTTCTTGTTAACAATCCCTTTCTTCTAGCAATTAGAACCTCTTATGTTAACATAATCACTTTTCTTATGGCCAAACTTACACTACTTAAAAAAAAATCACACTTGAGGTCACTGTGATTAGTTGTATCATGAATTCTACACTTAGTGACTCGAACAAAGGTTAATAAACTCAAAGGATGTAATTTTTGGTTAAAAAAATTCCAAATTTTCTCAACTTCCATATTGAAAGGTCAACTTGCACTCACTTTCACTTTGCAAACTTCTTGTTAAATTCAAAACTAATAATTAAACATATGATGGCCCTCCTTCTAGTGCTAACTCCTGTTGACAATGATTTCACTCACAAGAAAATAGGGTGAATAATACCTTCACAGAAAAGACTATGAAGAGGGTTGTTCTTCTTGAAAGATATGAAACAAGGGCAATCTAAAGGGGATTTTGCTTTAACAGATAAATATTGACTTCAGTTTAATCCCAAGTCTTTGATAACCAGGTCATGGTTGCACTAGGGTCACTCTCGGGTTTGATGTGATATTACTATTATTCTCAAAGGGAATATGGTAATTTTGAATTTTTATTAAGCATCAAGTTTTTAAACCGGTTCATAAAGAAAAATATCATGGAATAGAAAGAATTGAAGTAATATTTCATGACATTAACCACTATTTTCTATCACTTAAGTAGATTTAGCATTAAGCATTCAACAATTTCATAGGAAACTAAACATTTTCAATAAAATTTCCATCCATTCATTTAAATTTTGAAAGATTTTCAAGAATTTAAACATCTATTCTAAAATAAAGCATAAAAATATTGAAAATTAAAATTTTCTCCCAGTTATTCTCCATGCATTCCCCAAAGAATCAACTAAAATAGAGAAAACCACTTTATACTTCACCAAAATTGTTCATAGCTACATATAATATGGTGCAAGCTTTTGAAGAGAGGGGGAATTGTTTGGACACCGAGTAGGTTCTGTATGCACCCTTAAACAGTGTAGCATATAGTCTTGTTCGGCTGAACTAACAAAACTAGCTACAAAAGATTCATGAGATTCGTAGTTGTCAAATAAGCTTTGATATTAATCAATGTTTACATGCATACAAAGTTTTATGCCAAAATAATTTAGAAAATAGGAAAAAAGAAAAAAACTTAGAAAAAATTTATGCTCTTCTAGATTCCACAAATTTTGAACTAAAAATGAAAAAGAGGTATCCTTTGGCCTTTTATAGAACACAAGGCTCAGATAGGATAAGACAAATACATGAGAGGAAATACAAGGGACCAATCATATCAAGGCACGTGGAATATAGTGACTTATAGGAGAATTGCAATTAAAGACAAAAAAGGTCAACTCTAATTGCACATTGAAGCTCCTCGGGTTCTATTATGTTATTATTTCCATGATAATAACTTGAATCAAGATAGTGTGTAGGGACTTTCCATACATTCAGAATGATGGAGTGGAATTTTCACCCCCTCACTTTGCTAGGATTTGGTTCTACCACTCTTAGGAATGGGCTCTCCCAAAGATTGACATTTGTCTCCACTGCAAGTGCAATACCAGGATATCTAGTGTTCTAGTGGATCCAAAGCCCTTTTCGTTATAATCTCCTAGGATAGGCGAACTGGTTCGAACATAATTCTATCTGTGATTCAAATTTTCCTAACCGTCCATACCTGAAATTTCCATCACAATCTATATCTCCTACAATTTCAATCTTGGGGCATGTTGTGATACCACACAACACATTCCTCTATATGTATCTACATTCTTCTATATGTCATAAATTTTTTACCTTTTTCGCTTGTCTTATGTTTTCCTTTGAGGATGACACAAGGAGTTGAGAAATTTAGGTCTCTTCCATGTTTACTTGAAAGGATTTTTCCTTGTTTTCACTCCCTTTGTGTCATTCTTCCTTCTCTATGAGTATTTGGGGAATGATGACATTTCTGAGCTCTATCACAACATTGTAGGAAAGACATACTGACCCCTATCCATAGATCCCTTAAGTTTTTTTTGGGGAAACCCCTCCCTTTTTCATGAAGTAGCTTTATTTCATAAACATATGACTTGGCATAGGGATTTCTGAGGAAGCTCTCATGTCTTAGGATTGAACATTGTCTACTTTAAAGAAATTCCTTAAAACAATGGTGTTAGCAACTGCTTTAAAGTGGTGGCATACATTGATAATTATGTAAGGCCCAATCTTTCTAGTAAATATTACAATTTCCCTATTCCATGATGGTTCCCATCACTATCAGTAACCCATATCAAATAGATGAAAAATGTAGCCTCTCCTTGATGTGAACTTTTTAATGAGAGTCATGTGAAAGATTTCATGTGATGCAAATGGTATGTTATTTGGCCACTTCATTTATGTATTCACATGAGGGAGAATATTATAGAATGTATTAATGGGATTTTAGCAATACAAGTGTATGACCAAAAACCATATCACACATAGTAACAATAGAGATTTGCAAGTTTTTTATTAATCCTCATACTCTTAGTTGATGAATGGATATGCATCTAATATCAATAATATTATATGAAATAGTGTTATTAAAATTTGTTGTGCATGTCATAGAGAAAAAATAATTTACAATAGTTATTAATTTCCTTTATGATTGTTTTCTTTTGCAATTGAAGTTGAAAAGAAAATTCCTCCCCACCCTCTTTAGTTATTATTTTCAAATTATATAATAGCAATATTTCCATGTTAATGATAAAAGGTTTCACTAGTAGCTAGAGTTTTAAGGAAGGAATAAGCTTACCTTCCAACACTAGTAGCCATGGAAAGAGTGGTGAATCCCACTGCCTCCCTTTAGTTATACTATCTTTCTTTCCACAAGGCCCTTCCTCCCATTGTTGTTTGCATAGTCCCTTTATTTTTTATCCCCTCCTCATTTTGTTATGTCCTCAACACCAAAACCGAACCCACTTCTAACCATCTCCCCAACTACCCTTGATTATCAAAAATTGACTTGGCGTCTTAGGTTTTTTAATTTCTTTTACCAAACACATAGTATTTTCCCACTTTTCACTTTTCTTAAACTTGACCTAGGAAATTGTATACGGGTGTATACCTCCTCTCCTCAATTAAGAAACCATGGAAACACCTTTCCTCCAAAGGCTACCAACACAAGTGGGATTTATAAACTCAATTATTGAACTCAATACCAACATGAACTAATATATTACCTCATGATGTGAAGTGGGATGACAAGGGTCTTATGGATTCTCTTACCCTTCCATTGAATTTTCATATACCTGTATACTCACTTCAACTTCCAGTCCATTTTGATATAGAAATAATATTTTCATAATTAACTTATCAATTCATGAAATCAAATTACATACCTTGATCATGCTTTGGCGGTGCCACATTGATAGACAAAACCTTTTTTTTAAGGTTAACATGCACAAATCTTGCAACTCAACATTAGTAACTTTCATGATTCCATTAAAATGAATAAGGTATTAATTTAAATTCAATATAATTAGATAACATAGCAATCACACTTCTATGACACTCAAGTATCTAATTTCACATCCTTCCTTAACATTGATATCTTTATTATAAAGAGAAATCAAATTAGTATTGTTCTTGGATAAGTTGAATTTATTTAAATCAATCTAATAACAATAATTCACATTATAATTCATTAGGTTAGTAATGTACTATATTATCATGTACCATTTAAATGGAATCTCCCTTTCATACATAATTGAATAACAATTAATGATTCAATTTTACATACTATCCTAGTTTTAGAGGTATCATAACGTGATTGCATAAAATGTTATAATTAAAGAGTAAACTTGAATTTAAATGAGTCACTTCCATGAAAAAAGGTGCTAAGAGTTGAAATGGGGTTAAAACTTTTATCTTGAAGGTGGAAATATTGATATGATATAATTTGAAAATAATAACTAAAGAGGGTGGGGAGGAATTTTCTTTGCAACTTCAATTGCAAAAGCAAACAACCATAAAAGAAATTAATAACTATTGTGAAGTAAATTTTCACTAAGGCTTGTAGAATGAATTTAAATAACACTATTTCATATAATATTAGTGATATTAGATGCATATACATTCATCAACTAAGAGTATGAGGCTTAATAAAATAATATGCAAATCTCTATTGTCACTATGTGTGATAAGGTTTCCAGTCATAATCTTATATTTCTAAAATCCCATTAATGCATTCTATAACATTATCCCTCATGGGAATACATAAATGAAGTGTCCAAAAAACATACCACTTGTAGCACATGAAATCTTTTGCATGAATCTCATCACAAAGTTCACATCAAGGTGAGGTTACAATTTTCATTCATTTGACTTGGGTTACTAATAGTGATGGGAACCATCAAGGAACATGGAAACTAGAGTCATTACCCAAATAATTGGGCCTTACATTCCCCTCCCCTTAGATTAGACTTCCTCTTGAAAGTCACTAAGGTTTAGGAAATATAATCCTAATATGACCAAACAAATATATTGTTAACTATGCTAAGTCTTATTTGCTATAATCTTGAAGATATTCAAGGTATAAGAATGAGGTGTAATTTTAAATCGTTTCTCCCACAAGCTTAACATAAATATATTAGAAAGGAACATCATTCCATGGACTATATTACCCATTCCAAATCATAAAACAAAATGTTTTCACCTTTCACACAATTTTCTTAAATTGCTTCCATGGTCATCTAAAGTAAAGTCAAACACATGTATATAAAGGTTGCATCAATATTTTATAGGTCAATAGTCTTATCATCAATAGTTAACACATAAATGGTATTTTTTTCTAAAAAATTCTTGAATTTTTATTGTACTTTGCAATCATTCAAGAATTAATTAACATCATCTCATTATACATATCTCTATCCTTGAGTACATGATTATCCAACATCAAATACACTTGTTATCAACACATACGTCATAATTAACCATAAAATAATCACCTCACAAGGCTAAAAAAATGGGATTTATGAGGATGAACTATGATGGGTGCCCATGAATAGCCCACATACCATTTACTATAGATTCCGTAACCTGAAATACTAAGTAAATGGAGAGTTGGTGTGTCATCACTATGTACCATATCATTATATAACCATTTATTCATGCAGCAACATACCATAAATATCAACCATAATAGGAAACATGGTATCAAGGCCCTTCTCTAAGGACCCCTCCATAGCTTTCCTAGTACCTTTCCCATTTACAACTCCCATTCTCAAGATAATATTCCTAGGCCATTTGCTCCCCTATACAACCTACCAGAGATCCCTCCAAGATATGATAGTTTACATAGATCACATTACAACATGCAAGCCAATAGTTGCAATCATATGAAAGCCTCAAAACAAACAATGTCAAACCAATAATATAAAATCATAGAACAATGTCATGATAAAATCTCATGCAAGAAAAATATAAAATCCAACAATAAAAATGAGTAATGATGCAATATTTTAATTAAGCGGTATGTGCAAGATCAACATGGAAAAAATAGGCCCTTAAGTGGAGAAAAATTCAAAAAAAATAGAGTTAGGCAACTTGACATAAAAATTTGAATAACTTATCTATATTATTTCAAAAATATGTAAGAATAGAATTTGTAGTAAATTGAATGTAGTTTCTAAACTACTAGGTTTATTTAAAAGAAAATCTATTTGGTGAAAATTTGAAATTTCAATGCAGTAGTACTTAAATTTTAGGGAAAAAATAAGAAGTAGGTGTCTGTCTGACCACCCTAACCACAATAAAATGATAATATTTTTTTATAAGATTTTAGATATAAGTAGATGATTCATGTCCCAATGTGATGCATATATTTTTATAATTTTTTCCAATTAAATAATTAATTATGAATTTTTTTATTACAAATTTTAAAAATTATAAAAACTTGTATGTCTGACCACCTTACCTTGGTCAAAACTTCATGAAATTCATTTTTTTAATCCTATAGTATGTGAAACATAGAATGTGATGCATGTTTCAGATTCAAAAAATGTGATACCATTTGAAAGCTATAGATGTTTTTCAACCAGCTTATCATTCAAGACTTTAGTCATTATTCAAATAGAAAATGAATAATAATTATTTATTAAATTCAAAGTAAAACATAATTTATATTGGTGGAAAGTTGAGAATCTTCCTTAAAAACCCTTTTCATTTCATCAATTTTAGGTAAAAAGGAAGTCATTAGCCATATACCCTACACATACCCAACATATCCTGCACATACCCTAAGAAGAAACAATTAAATAAGTCCTTGATGCAAAGAGGACCAAGTGAAACTTGAATGGCTAAGTAGCCTATGTGTCACTAAAAAATGTATAGTTGACATTTTTATGCTCACTTGAGTCCTTCTAATGGACTTTGTCTTGATTTTTCCTGGGTATAATGTTGTAATGTGGTCAAAGCATTCACATTAGGTCCTAAACATTCAAATTATGATGTCTTGTGAAGGTGTTGTGAAGTGTTGTAAAAAAAATCTACAATTTTCTAGACTCTATTTATTACAATTCACCTAAAAATTACCTTTTCATCACTTATTAAGTCCTATTTTGAAGTGTTGTAAAGTCTTGTAACAAGATTTCATGCTTTTCTAGGCTTAATTTTACTAATTCAACCCTTTCCCATGGCTAAATGACCCCTTAATGCACTTTATGACTGTTTTCAAGTGTGTTTTTGTAGATATCCCCATTGGACAACTTTTAATGCCCCAAAATTTTTGACACCCACTTAACTTGCTTAAGTGGGAGTAAGTCACCAATAGGGGTGACTTAGTCCTTTTTGGCACAAAACTCAAAATAATTTCAATTTTCTAGCAGGATTTTGTCCTCTAACCCTTGAGGTCGGCCTGTGATTTGTTACTTTTGGGAAAATTTAGTAAAATTAGGTATAAATAATGGTTTTTCCCCTCATTTTAGATCTCCTCATACACTCTCCTAGCATTCAAGCATTCATCAAGTTCTTCATAAGAATTCAAGCAAATAAAGCATTATCAAGTCAATCTGTTGGAGCACTTCATTGCATATCTTCATATTTTGAACATCAAAGGTGTGTTAAGTTTATGAAATTTGAATTTAAATGTTATCTATTTATCATACTCATTTCATTGTTTAGGGTTTGAATACCAAAGTGGGGTTTAACAAAGGAAAATCCCTATTCTTTAACCCTCAACCATTTTTCTCCTTTGCATGTGACTTTTGTATGTAGATTTTTCAAGAAAATAGTTGTTGAAAAGTGGTCAAGAAGTCTTCAAAGTCAATCGAGTCATCACAACACTAGTTCAAGCTTAGAGAGACTTTCTACTTCGTTTTCTGGAGAATCAAGTGCAGACACCTATCAGAAAAGAAAGTGCAGACTTGAGACCACAAGATTTTGTCTTGAGATTCCCAAAATCTATAGGAGGACTAAGTTGCCACTAGTGGTAGATTAGTCCCACTTCTGAGATTGAAAACTGATTTTGACATTTCTGGATACCCATTTGGTAGATTCTCGTTTCGGCAAAGTTTCACAAAATTGGGACTAAGTCGCCCAGCCTGGCATAAGTGCCCTAGTCAACAATTTTAGTCAATTTTTTAGGATTCTAGAATCTCCCGACATCAACCTTCAAATTCTAGGTGCACCCCTTTCATTATGTTATGCTATTTCATCATTTAGTTGCATTATTAGGCATTTCTTCATATCACACTGTGTTTTCCAGTGCTTTGCATTTTCTAAGTTTTGCATCATTAGATCATTTCAATTTCATATTAGAGCATTAGAACATCTTAATTAGGCATAATAAATCACATTTACATTGATTTTTAGTGTAAACCCTTGCATTTTGGTCCCCATCCAATCCCCTTTCTCCTTTTAGGTGAAAAACCCTAGGAGGAGCAAGGCATTGTGAGGGAAAACCAAAATCTTCATTTACAAGATAACATTAAAATTCAATACTGTTGGCTTAAACAATCATTATTTTTTTTCAAAATAACCATAAATCACATTTCCATGAATTTTCACATCACATTCACTATGTGGCTTTAATAAAACCACCCAAAGGGGGGGGGGAATAATGGTCTTGAACCACGTAATAAATATATAGTAGCATGCATAATCATGGTGGTCTCAAATCACATTATAAAAACATAGTAACCATATCATGAATAACAAGTATAGTCTCACACAACCCAAGACTTGATAAATAACTAACCCATAAATATTCTTCCATGAAATATCACATATGCAAGTTACATGTAATTGTCTTACTGTCCAATTCTTTTTTAACCTTGTATAGCATAATATCCACTACTACTTGATGTCACACTATCACTATCATTTCCATGTTCCATTATCATTGTCCATAATATAACTTTCATTTTCCTCTTAATATAAGTTTCTTATGCAACTAATTTTTAACATTAGCATGTCCATGTAATTTGAGATCTTTATCCCAAGGTTTAACTTGATGAATTTTGTTTCCAAAAGTTTTCTAATGATCTATAGCTAATACAAGTTCACCCGTATATTTATTGATTATCTCCCAATGTTATAAAATATCACAAAAGTCTGAAAATAAATTTAGTAGTAATATCATCAAGTACCAAATGTTGACCAAATTGAGAGTAGAAGTAAATCCAAACCAAGGCACATAATAATCATCCTTGACCTGATAGGGTACCATATCTCAAGGTTAGGCTTGCACTATGTACCAACAAGCGTGGCTCTCATGTGAGGGGGAGTAGATCACAGTTAATGTCAATGAAAAATCACATTTTGATGTAGGTAATTTATCCGAAATAGGTACAGCATAAAATAAAACTCATAATTTTACAATAGATGGACCTGTGTCCCTCAACCCTTGGTTACATTAGCAAGCCCTCTTCCAAAGGAATATGGTCAACACTAGGGGAACAACACCAACATAAAAAAACACATGACCAAAATTTCCTATCAATAAGCACAACCACAAAAAAAACTTTAATAGTTTAACACCTAAACACACATGAGTGTCATGAAGGGTTGACATAGGTAGATCGTACTTGACATCCACATTACCCTTATTCCAAGTTGGATACTATGTATCACACACTAGAGTCACAACACAATTTTTTTAACTAGTCTACCCACATTTCACAACACATATACCCTTTATGGTGTTCACCACTGTAGTGTAGGAAAATGTACCCCTTTACATTTTAACACTTTTTTGGGCCCTCCCTATTAAAACATGGCTTATTTATGTCCTAATTCATCTTATTTTGCATTCAAAAGCCTAATTAAATACATATTTTCAAGGATAATCTTGACATTTAACAAATGACAAATCATAATTTAATGTTTTTGGTTATGTGTTCTAGATCTAGAGATCTAGGACTCATATGCCACCTTGGGCATATGGGTCCCACCTAGGTCTCAAAACCTAATTTCAAATGTTGCATTGAACTTAACACTTGTTGGAATTTGTGTCCTAGGTTTGATTCATTGGGACTCATACACCCAACCTGGTGTATGAATCTTACTTTAATGTGGGCCTATTTTAAATCAAATTCTTGGTGAGATTTAATTATCCTAGATCTGATGTCATATTGTAGTGATGTAATTTTAGGAAATTTGGCATAAACAAGTATAAATACAAGGTTATTTAACATAGTTTCATCCTAGAAGACCTAAGCAATCATAATATCAACCTAGAAATTTCAAGTCTTCAAGTACTCTAGAAATTTTTGAGATCAAGCATTCTAGCAAGGTTTTCAAGAGTGTTAGAGAGCATTCAAGAGCTAATTATCAAGCATTTGGGGCATCATTTAAGATTCAAGCATCATTTCAAAGTCTCTATGCATCATGTGTGTTTGTGAGCTAACATTTGTGATGTAGGATTTCATGATTCAAGAAAGCATTCAAAGACATTATCTCATATCAATAATCAAAAGTCAAAATCCACATCTGTTGGAGCCATTATACACAAATTTGTAGCCTTTTATTCAAGGTTTTGGTGAGTTGTAACATCACACTTGTTCATTCATCATTCCTTCATTCTTTTTTATTTCATTTCAAGACTTAATTACCAAAATGGGGTTTGACCAAGGAAAACCCCTATTCCCTAACACAACAACATTTTTTTCCTGTTCATATGTGATTGCAGATCTAGGTGAATTAGAGCTTGAAGATCCCTTGAAGACAAAGTTGCAAAAGTTTTGAAGAAGTTGTCATCTTCATGGAAACTCACCTGCAAATTGGAAATTATACTTTTCAAACTTGAATATTGGAGAAGATGAAAGCTATAGAAGATCACTAGAGGCTACAAAAATATCAATGAAACCCTAATAATGAGACTAAATCGCCACCTTGGGTGTATGAGTCCTAGTATAGGAATTTTACTAGTTTTTAGTAGATTTTGACCTATCACTGAGAGATTGCAATTTCTACCCAGAAACCCTAGATTAGGACTAGATCACCCAGTCTTGTGTATGAGTGTCGGTGCACATCCGAAATGATAAACTTCAATATTTACAGATCTTGTTTAGTCATCTCTACTTCTCTAGGTACTTGTCTATATCTTTTCTTTATCTGATTTCATATTCTAAGTTTCTAAGGTTTAATGTATTCAT
Organism: Sequoia sempervirens; assembly: GCA_007258455.2. Taxonomy (NCBI): domain Eukaryota; kingdom Viridiplantae; phylum Streptophyta; class Pinopsida; order Cupressales; family Cupressaceae; genus Sequoia; species Sequoia sempervirens. The sequence goes on from VDFB02000003.1 coordinate 590,862,048, forward strand.
GTTTGCATTTATCCTTAGAAGCTTCATTTAATGGTGAACCCTCATTTAATTACAACTAAGGAAACCACCCCCCTTGTGTCCTCTCAATTGTGTCAATTGGTTGAGGCATCTTGGTTTCCTAATGAAAGAAGTGTGAAGTAGGGTCCCTAAAGCTGTTTATCTCCTAAAAGGTGGATACACCCTATTTTCCTTTATTTCATTTTGGCAAACCCAACCTTTGGAAACTTGCATTTTTGATTTGGAGAACATTGCAATCCTAGATCTAACTTACATTAACTTTGCATTATATCCTGGATTAGTTTGCATTCAGAGCTCCTAAATATTGCATTAGTGAAAAGTGCATATAGGATTGCATTTTTTGCATCTTGAACATTTAATTTCGCTAAAATTTTGTAATTGCAAATACTCAAGTCAACATACAAGTTGGAAACCTTAGAATCAATTTAAAATTTTCTAAATTTTGTGCAAAAACCCTAATCTAGGACCTGTTCGCCCACCTAGGTGATTTAGTCCCTATACAAGTATTTTTCCTTGATTTATGGGAATTATGTGTTGACTTTATTCACTATTTTAGCCTTCCAAAAAATTTTAACTGGGACTCATTTACCCACTAGGGAAATTTAATCCTGTATTAGACCTGAAACTACAATTTTGAACATTAAAAACTTCATTCTTGTGCTTTTGTTTGCTATTGTAAGATCTCTATTTTAGTTTATTTATTTTCTATTTCATTCATTTCATTAGATCTAGCTTAATTTGGTTCATTTTATGCATTCATCAATTTCAAAATTACATTTACAACATTTCATTTTTAGATTGTTTCAAAGTCTAATAAGGTCATTTATGACCATTTGGGATCATGTTTTAGAGTGTCATCCTGCGATATACCATTTGCCATGGATCTTAGGTTTTCTAGAGCTCTCTTCTTAATAGTGTTGATAATCAACCCCCTATGGATAATAGTATGCATACTTCATTTCCCATGACTTCACTTCCTATAACCAATGTCTATAATGTTAAAACCACTATCCCTACAATTACTATTTCTACTCAATCTTTGGGGTGCACTCAAAGCTAAGGTGGAACTTCAATCCCTCCCTCTATAATACCCATTTCCATCACTACATACACTAGTACTCAAGTTACCACAAAAATTCAACCTACTAGCAATGTGAACACTTGATGTAGAGGAAGGACCTTCTTTAGGCTTACAACCCAAAATGATAAGGTATTCTTACACCTTCTCCATTTCTGCTCCTAGGTGCACCTCTTTAGATCATAACATTGAACTCCTTTTGGGGCTTAGATCCAACATACATTGGGAAGTTAAAATATCATGGAAGAATTTTCATGAGGCTTAAATGATCATGGACAATGTCCATGTGATGACTCAACAATGCAGCAGTTTATGGGTTTACAACTTTGGACAGTCGTACACAATCAATCCTCTTGGGATAGTCACAACAAACCTTGTATCAATCCTTCAAAAACTATTCCAAACCTTTCATTCAGGTCTACAAGACCTCTCTCCACATCCCTCTACCACTTCTAATGAAAAACAAACAAAAATCACACCTTGGTTCATCTACTCTTCCTTGCCTATGTTACACAATCTGATACATCAAATATCAAACCTACTAGTGAATCATGGAATGTGAAAACACTTCCTTGAGCCCCTACAAAATTAAAATGTGATATATTACATATAGACTAATCTTACCACCCATTTTGGTGAGTTTCCACTAGTGCTAGGCCAAGTTACAACATTAGTTCACCCCATTAGTAACCCTAGGTAGGGTTTTGGTAGTTTTTAAAGAAAATACAATAACTTACAAAGTAATTGATGAAAATTGATTCCACAAGAAGAAAAGTGAAGTACATTCAAATGGAAACTCAAGAGAATTTATTACTAACCAACATATGGACCATATAGTCCATACAAAGTGAAGAAACATGTCTGCAATGTTAGAAATGCATAGAAAATGATTACTTTCATTCACCAAAACTTTTTAAAAAATGTCTCGAGCCCTCTATTAGAGTTTGGAGGTGCCTTTATACATTTCCCATCAATTCCAATTGTTTTCAACTACCTTTTTATTAGTTTTCTAACAAAACATCATTTTGACACTTTTTCCAAAGTTGCTTGACAACATTTTGAGCAACATTGACAACTTTTACAATTGTTGACCAATGGACCTATAACAGTCCAAAATGGATCAACATGATCCCAAATGGTCATAAATGACCTTATTAGACTCTAAAACACTCAGAAAACCTAAAATAAAAAAATGACAAAAAGTTATGCTTATGAGGCTTCTAATTCCCCTACACCATACTCCCCTACGAGAAAAGATTCAAGGTCCCCTTGAATGGAGGTCTTGAACAACAAAATTAACCAACATCAACATTGGAGAATGATGCTGAATTTTTCCCACCATTTGCAATGATATCACCTATATAGGGGTACAAATCAGAAACCAAGTCTTCAATCTTGAAATCAACTTTTCTTCTTCTCACATCTGCATTAGCACCTGCAATATGTTTCTAATCATCCCCTACACCTGTCATAAACCAAAAAATACCATAATACAATTGAGCCTCTTCACCCTATGATTGCAAAGAGGTTGCTTGCAAACCTCGGGAACTTTCGTGAAATTTTCAATGTCTCTATATGCTTCCTTGAATGCTTCAATACCAACACTCTAATACTAAAATTCTTGCACTATCAATGTTATTCCACTCCAAATATCAACCACCTTATGACTCTGCCCCTTCCTCTTCTTATGTTTTAAAATTTATTGTTGAAGGTATTCAACTCAGTTGTTGTTCCTTACATTTGACTACTTTGTACCCATCTTGGATGACAATCTCTCTATGTGCATCTACTCAATCTCATTCTCATTAGTTCCATTCACACCAACCATGGTACCTTTATCATTATAATCACTACCATATGCAACCTCCTGCTACTACCCCAATTGTAATTATTGTTGATGAAATTATATTTTTTCCATCTTCAACTTAGTCTAAAATTTTTTTTGCTTAAAACCTTCATCTTTCACCAAACAATGCTCATTCAACTCTATAATTTCCTTCCAATTAGACTTGTTTCCTTTAGCACCCAAATTCCTACCATGTGCAACCTTTCAAACAAGTTTAGGGATATCACCTTTGATGACACCATATTTTACTCTAGATATCTTACATTCTTCATAGGCTGCTTTACATGACATATCAGTCCTTAGTATCAAATCAATAGAATGATTTATATCCCTGATTAGAGGTAATGATTTTGGGATCCCATCCATCACTATATCAACATATTCCTTGAGAAAATCTTGGATCTCCAAGGGAAATTCATCAATCCTAGTTTTTTTCAGAATAGTCCTAGATTTGGTTATGATTGTAAGGCCACTTGCTTCTTGGTTATGATTTTTGTGAACTCCTCACCTACCAACATCACACTAGATCCCACTTGTGATTCTTGACTTTTTTCTTTTAGTGGTGTGAGAGTGTAAGATACCCCATCCAAGTCTCTATGACATATATTTTTTTTCCTACCATCATGTTTGGAATTTATATCATATTGCCATGGTCTACAAATGAGTACATGACAAATATCCATAGGGATAATGTCACACAAGACCTTTTCCTTATAACCCCCTATATGGAATTCTAGCCAAATTTGTTCATTCACTAACACTTGCTACCCTTTGTTTAACCAAGAAACCTTGTATGGAGTTGCAAGAGGCAATATTTTCAACTTTAACTTCTCTACCATTTCAATAAAAACCAAATTGTTAGTATTCTAGAATCAATAAAAACTTTGCAACATTTACCTTGGCATTTGGATGTAGTCCTGAAGAGTGACTTTCTTTTAGGTGGTTCCTTCTCAATGGGAACTTTGATTAAGGTTCTTCTCATTAGCAAGGACTCCCCAACTTCTAAATCAACATTATATAATGGAGAATTGACACTTTCATTTCTAACTGAAGTAGATGATTGTTCTTTTGGGTATTGCCATGCTTAGTGACCAGCAAAATTGTTACATTTATAACAATTTCTAGTGAAACAACTTCTGCCTCCTCTAGTCCCAAATCTCCCCCTAAAATATGATATCCTTCCCATAAAAATGCCCCTTGAATCTAAGGTTTATTCTTTATAACTACTTGTCTCTCCTTGGCTCTCATGTGATTGCCCTAAATCAACAAATGATCCTCTTCCTCTAAAATTCCTTCCTCTACATTTACTTTTCTTTTATTGTCTCCTTCTCAACTTGTCTTCAGCCTTTATGGCCAACTAATAGCACTCTTCTACAATTCTTGGACTTGTGAGACTTAGTTCATATTGTAGGATATAATTTATCCCATTCAAATACCTCGTAACTTTATCAACATCTTCTTCCATGTGGCCTGATCTAATGCTTAGTTTGTAGAGCTCTTTTGTGTACGTTTTCACATCCATGTCTTTTTGCTTAAAATTTTGCAACCTTCTATATAACTTTGTAGTGTATGAAAATGCATACCCTTCCATTTTCACACTTGTTTGGGTCTGCCTTTCTTTGTTTATCATTATTTATGTCTTAATTGGTCCTATTTTGCATCCACAAGCCTAATAAATTATATCTTTTTATGGGTAATCCCAACAAACATCAAAGGGTAAATGACAATTTAATGATTATGGTTGTGTATTTGTGATTTTTGGACTAGGACTAAGATGCCACCTAGGGTATCTTTTTCCTCCAAAGGTCTTGGGACCCTCTTTTCAAAAGCACCTTAAATGGGCCCCTTTTTGGAGTTTGTACCTTGAGTTTCAAGCCTCAAGACTAAGATGCCACCTAGGGCATCTTAGTCTCGCTTGAATTATTTTTGGGATTTAATTTCAAGTCTTGGCAGGATTTAGCCTCCTTTAGTTAATGATTTCATATGGCATCTTGGTGTGGTGTAATTTTAGGATATTAAGCATGGATAAGTATAAATACAAGCTTCCTTCTCTCATTTTAATCCTAAGAATCCAAGTATTCATTTTTTATAGCATAATTGGAGTTCACAAGAGAACTCAAGAGAAATTCATCAAGCATTTCGAGCCATCATCAAGATTCAAGCATCATATCAAATATATTCTTGCATCATGTGTGTTTTTTAGCTAACATTTTTGATGTAGGGTTTTGATTCAAGCAAGAAATTCAAGCCAAGATCTATCAAGAATTTGTTTGATTCAAGATCTACATTCAAGCTAGTCACTTAACACAAGTATGTAGATTTCATAACAAGGGTTTGGTGAGTTGCAAAATAACATTTTTTTCATTCATCATTTCCCTTCATTATTCTATTTCATTCCAAGGTTTAATTACCAACAAAGGGTTTGACCACTTGGTAAACCCCCATTTAATAATAATCAACAAGTTTTTCCTCTCTTGCATGTTTGTGTTTACAGATTTAGGATGAATACTTGAAGATCTTTTGAAGTGCAGAGTTGCAAAGTTGCATTGTAAAGTTGTCATCTTCACAGAAACTCACCTACAAGCCAGATCTGGAAGTTTCAAGACCTGAGATCTAAGAAGAAGGAAGTGCAGAAATTGATCCTTAGGATCATATTCAGAAATTTAAAAAAATTAAGACAGGACTAAGTTAGAAATAAGGGAATCTTAGTCCTCCTAAGAGTATTTTTCAAAGATTCTTTCAGATTTTGTTCCAGCATTTGAAGATTCTGCATTTCCCCCAAAAAACAACAATAGTACTAAGACAACCTAACTTTTTGTTACTTAATTTTGTCATTTGCACTCATTATTTGGCTTGCATTACTAGGTTTTGTGAGTTGAATACCAAGTTTTCTTTTCTAATCTTTTGCTTGGTGGTCAAACCTTCAAATTCTAAAGAACCCCCTAGGTCTTCCTTGAATAGAATTGACTCAAGTCTTTGTGTTGATAGTCAATCCAATTTTGGATCCTAGGGCATTCTTGAATGATAATTGGAGAAGAGTTGTGTTATATGACCTAGGCCATAAAGCACCCATTCCCCTATTAATCAAACTGAATGACATAATCACTAGGTATGAATTTACCTTTCAATTTTGCAACCATTATATCCCAAGATGTGATCTTTGCATTTCCTTTCTTCTTCCTCTCTTCTTGTACATAATCCTGCCATAGGGATGCATGCCCTTTTAATTTTTTTCTTTTCAATTTCAGTTGTTGCCCCTCAGGTATCTCCTCAAACTCAAAATACTTGTCTAGTTATTCTATCCAATCTAGGAGCTATTCTCCATTCAGAATTCCTAAGTACATTGGGAGTTCCATCTTCACCTTGGAACCATCACTCTTAATTTCCTTTAGCAACCTCTCCAACCTCCTCTCTTCAACATCTCTTTCTTCTTCATGTTCTTCTTGTTATGGATTTTCTTCATCTATTTCTTCTTCCTAGTCACTCAAATATCCTATGATCACACCTCTTCTCTGATTGGTCTCAACTGGTGCAAGTATGGCTTAAAAGAGGGCATTCATCTCCCTCATTTCTATTTCAAATTTCTCCTTTATCTCCCCCACCCCTCTAGAAACTGGATTCACTTATGGGGGCATCCTTGTCTTCAATTCAGAATTTTTTTTCTTTATTTGCTCTGATACAAATTTGATGTAGAGGGAGGACCTTCTTTAGGCTTACAACTCAAAATGACAAGGTATTCTTACACCTCTGTTGTTTCTCCTATGTTCACCTCTTTAGACCCTACCATTGAACTCCTTTTGGGGATTACATCACACATACCTTCGGTAGTGCAAATATCATGTTATAATTTTCATGATGCTTAAATGATCATGGGCAACATCCATGTGATGACTCAACAATGCAACAGTTTATGGGTTTACAATGTAGGACAATCATACATAATCAATCCTCTTGGGAGAATCATAACAAACCTTGTATCAAACCTTCAAGAATGTTCAAAACCCTTGGTTCAGGTCTGCAAGACCCCTCTCCACATCCCTCTACCACTTCTAATGACAAATAAACAAAAATTAGACCTTGGTTCATCCAATCTTCCTTTCCTTTGTTGTTACACAATCTGATACATCAAATATCAGATCTACTCATGAATAATGGCACATGCAAACCCTTCCTTGAGCCCCTTAAAAACATAAAATATGATAGATTACATATATTCATACCTTACCACCCATTTTGGTGAGATTCCACTAGTGGTAGGCCAAGTTACAACATTAGTTCACCCCACTAGTTACCCTAGGTAGAGTTTTGGTAGTTTTTAAAGAAAATTAATAACTTACAAAGTAATTAATGAAAATTGATGCCAAAAGAAGAAAAATGAAGTATATTCATGTGCCAACTCAATCCAATTGATTACAAACCAACATATGGATTGTATAGTCCATGCAAACTGAAGGAACAAGTATGTAACGTTATAAATGCATAGAAAATGATTGCTTTCATTCACCAAAACTTCAAAAACAATGTCTCCAACCCTCAATTTGAGTTTTGAGGGTACCTTTATACATTTCCCATCAATTGCAACTATTTCCAACCACCTTTTGATTAGTTTTCTAATAAAACACCATTTTGACACTTTTGCCAAAGTTGCTTGACAACTTTTTCAGCAACATTGACAACTTGTACAATTTTTGACCAATAGACCTATAACACTCCAAAATGGATAAACATGATCCCAAATTTTCATAAATGACCTTGTTAGACTCCAAAACCCTCAAAAAAACTAAAAAAAAATTGATAGAAAGGTATGCTTATGAGGTTCCTAATGCCCCTGCACCAACACTTCCTTAGGTATCTCCACATGGAACACTTATATCTTTGTGCATTCAAATACAATATCTCCGTAAACATCCTCCCTCACAAATTTACAATTCACTTGTCCTCCACATACATACCTTACTCCACCTTATACCCCTCCACCTTACAACAACAATGATGCTATCATTAACACACTCTTGTGAAGCATGGCATCCCTTAAAAAACAATTCATAACCCTAAACTAGAACAATCATCAACATTCACAATACATAAAAAAAAATCCCTTATCCTTGGAGATATTGAGAGAAAAAATTCCACAAGGTGTAGAAGTTCCCCAATTTGAGAAATATGGTGGGAAAGGAGATCCTATTAGCCATTTTTTCACTTTGACAACCCTATGTACTGATTTCATCTTTGAAGATAAACTCTTGACTAAACTATTCCCTAAGTCCTCGAAAGATACCGCTTTTGAAATGGTTTTCCTTGTTATTGAATAACTCAATTCATTCATTCAGTGAACTTGTTGAGGCCTTTATAAACCATTTCCAAGTACACATGACTCCTAAGATGACCTTAGTTTATTTGATGAGATGTACAAAAAAGGATGATGAAAAGGTTACTAACTTCATTTCACACTACCAATTGCTTTATTCCCAAATTGACATTCAAATTCTTGATCCTCACCTTCAACAAATGTTCATTGAGAATTTACAAACAAAATACAAGATAAGATTGACATCATGAAATTTCCTTCCTTCATACACTTGTGTACTACCCTTCATGAATATCAAAACTTGATTAGAAATCATGAAACAAAATCCACCTCTAACCTTCTTGAAAAGTCTAAATTTGCATATCAAAATAGTTATCAACCTTTTAGGAAACAAAATAAAGGCTTTCTTCAACTAAATCTGCCTCAACCAACTCAACATGTTGATACCCAAGTTTCTGCTATAAAGAATACAAATCCTTTTACATTTGGGGATCCAAAAAGACAATTTACACCCTTACCCGATACCCTCCATAATACCATTTTACAACTCCAAGAAAAGAACTTGATTTCTTTACCTCCCATTAGAACACCTGATCCTAATAAGCCATTACCTCTAAACATTAGATAAAATTCCTCTTGTCATTTTCACCATCAAAATTGACATGATACATAACATCTTGTGCAAGACCTCATTGATTCTAATCATATTCAAATTGGAGTTGTCAATGATCAAGGTAATAAGTCCATTTCCCCTCCAAACCAAAACCTATAAATCTTTACCAACACCATGCCAAATCATAATATTTCATTTGTCAAAGCTAGTGAAACCAAGAAGAATGATGTGATGAGTGTTGACATAGATGATGACAACATGGATATTGATGAACAAAGTCCTATAGATAATATGGTTGGATTGATTGAAATAAACCTTGTAAGGGCTGAACTAAAATTCCTCTTGACATTGATTTCTCCTCACAAGATATAATAAGAAAAGAACTTGATGGTCCTCTTTACATACCCAACTGAATCAATGACAAGCCCACTAATGGGATATTAATTGATCCCATCCATGGAGAGAATGTGATCAATAAAGAATTATTACTTGTGCATGAACTCTATCAAGATACATATGATAAACCAAAAGCGTGAATAAAAACACATAATTGTTTTGCTCACCCTACGATGGGTTTGATCACTCTTCCTCTAAAATTTGGACCAAAAAAATTAGATTTCTCATTCTCCATCATCCCGATGTCAGATCAATTCTATGTCAAGCTTGGTTATCCATGGCTATGCTCCATGGAAGCCATCCTGTCAATTGTGCATAAATGTTTAATGTTTCCCTTTGACAATGACATCTTTACTGTGCACCATAGTGGCTTTAATCTCATGTCTTCCCATGGGAAATTTTCATTGGATTTATTTTGGCTTGAACTAATTGAACCTATAAAACCTTTTGAAGAATTCTTTTTCAAATCCTATAAAAATTTAAAGGTAAAACACATAGAAGAGTTATCCCTTCAAAACATGCCTTAACCCATGATTGATCCACCTATCCTTGATGAAACTATGATTGAACCAAAAGACCTTCCAAGTAACCAAAGCCAACCCAATATAGATCATTTTCCTATCTCCTACAAACAACCAAGGGACAACTAAAACAATCTCATCATGCCTCCTTAGATAAAAAAGATAAAAAAATTATAAAGCTAAAGAGAAAGTGGATGAACAACCTCCCATGGTTCCTTCCATTCCTCCTATAAGGGAAGAAAAGAAACCTATGGTTGATAAACCTGCTCCTACACAAACACAATTTGAAAATCATACCAAAAGAAACAAAAATGCTAGAGAGTGTAGATGTTGTGATATTGTTCAAAGGTTAAACAAAGAGAACAACAAACAAAATCGACATCCAAACTTAACTGAAGCAATGCAAGACGAGTCTCCCTTTTCACCATAACATAAAGATCATATTTCACAACCACAACAAGGGATAAATCCTTCTTTGGAAATTATCATTCGACCTCTCATTGTGATTAACTTGGACGATGATGATGAGATTGCTAAAAAATTTGAGGAAGTGCATAATGACTTGAATTTATTGTTTTCTTCTTCTATGAGATTAGATGATAACACACATGATGATCCTCCTAAAAACAATGATTCACCATGTGTTGAATTTGATGATACTCATAGTAATACACTTGTTGTCCATTTGGCTAGTTGTCCACCTTCCATATATAATGACCAAGATTGGGATGCCAACAACCTGCTAATAGGTTGACTTATGTGTTCCTTACTAGTCTTGTCTTTGTTTTCTTTTTCATGTTATATGTGTGTGATTACATGTGCGTAATTTGATCTCCCATATAGTTTTTTTTATGTATCTCTCTCTTTGTGACATTCCTCTATTTATATCTACATTCTTCTCTATGTCATAAACATTTTATCCTTTCCCTTGTCTTATGTTTTCCTTTTGGGGATGACGTTTGGTGTCAACACATTTAGGCCTCTTCCATGTTGACCCAATACATATATATTTCACTCTCTTTGTGTCATTCTTCTTGTTCCATGAGAATTTGGGGAATGATGACATTTCTAGGCTCTCTAAACAACATTGTAGCAAATACATATTGACCCCGAATTCATGGATCCCTTATGTGATTTTGGGATTTTGATTGCAGGGGTAACCCCCTTTCATGACATAGATTATTAGAAACATATTTTTGAGATAGGGCTTTCCAAATAAGTTCTCATGTCCTTTTAGAATTTATCATTTTCAACTTTAAAGTAATTTCTCACAATAAGGTGTTTAGTAGTTTCTTTAAAGTGGTGGCATACATTGGCATTATTATTTTTCATTTCAATGACAACTCATGCTTTGTTGGGTGGTCTTCTTACTTCATGCGATGCGTCTTTCACTTCGTAGTGACATTGGGTGTGATGTCCTTCAAGAGTGTGATCTCTCTTAGCACATTATATTCCTATTAGTGGTAATGCCAAGCAGTGTGCATTTCTAAGTTGTGAATCTTCCATTCTTTGATTGGTCCTCTCTTGGAGACATTAGGCACGATGTTTCGTAAGTGGAGACCTTACATGAACTAAGAAAAACCACTTTGAATGCAACTTACACTATTTCACATTTACAATAACTATTATATGGCCACCTCGCATAAAAGGATTTGCTTTCCTATGGATCCATCCTATTTGTTCATGAGTGTTGGGTATGTGTAGGATCATCATGGAAAAAGCAAGCCCTTAAGTGAGAAAAAATTCAGAAAAATCAGAGTTAGACAACTTGACATAAAAATTTGAATAAGTTATCTATATTATTTCAAAAATATGTAAGAATAGAATTTGTAGAAAATTGAATGTATTTTCTAAACTACCAGGTTTGTTAAAAAAAACATCTATTTGGTGAAAATTTGAAATTTCAATGCAGTAGTACTTAAATTTCAAAGAATAAGAAGTAGGTGTCTGTCTGACTACCCTAACTACAATAAAATAGTAATATTTTTTAATAATATTTTATATATAATTAGAGGACTCATGTCCCGATGTGATGCATGTTTTTGTAATTTTTTCCAAGAAAATAATTAATTATGAATTTTATATTACAACTTTTAAAAAATATAAAAAATCATATGTCTTACCACCTTAACTTGGTCAAAACTTCATGAAATTCATTTTTATTTTTTAATCCTATAGTATGTGAAGCATAGAATGTGATGCATTTTTGATTCAAAAAATGTGAGGGTATGTGCAGGATCATCATGGAAAAAACAGCCCTTAAGTGGGAAAAAATTAAAAAAAATCAGAGTTAGGCAACTTGACGTAAAAATTTGAATAAGTTATCTAGATTATTTCAAAAATATGTAACAATAGAATCTGTAGCAAATTGAATGTAGTTTCTAAACTACTATGTTTTTTTTTTTTTTTAAATCCATTTGGTGAAAAATTGAAATTTCAATGCAGTAGTACTTAAATTTCAGGGAAAAAATAAGTAGGTGTCTGTCTGACCACCCTAACCACAATAAAATGATAATATTTTTTTATAAGATTTTATATATATGTAGAGGACTCATGCCCCGATGTGATGCATATTTTTTTGTAATTTTTTTCTAAGTAAATAATTAATTATGAATTTTTTATTACAACTTTTTAAAAAATATAAAAACTTGTATGTCTAACCACCTTAACTTGGTCAAAACTTCATGAAATTCAATTTTTATTTTTTTAATCCTATAGTATGTGAAGCATAGAATGTGACACATGTTTTAGATTAAAAAAATGTGATACAATTTGAAAGCTATAGATGGTTTTCAGTCAACCTATCAATCATAATTTTAGTCATAATTTGAATAGAAAGTGAATAATAATTACTTATTAAATTAAAAGTAAAGTATAATTTATATTGGTGGAAAGCTGAGAATCTCCTTTAAAAATCATTTTTATTTCACCAATTTTGGGTTAAAAAATAGTCATCAGCCACATACTCATCATATTGCCACTTTTTGGCCCATCATGATCCTGCACATACCCTTGGTCATAAGTGAATTGAATGCAGAAATGTGATGAAAAACTTTCACAGAGATGTCAGATGCTATGAATGCAATAGACTTGGGCATATTGCTAACCAATGTAGATCAAGGTAAAATTAGTGGAACAATAGGTTTGGATAGAGAAATGTTGTGTGTTACAACAACAACAAATTTTCCCACACTGCTAGATTTTGTTGGAGCAGAAGAGGTTCGGTAAAACAAAACATGCAGTAGGATGTTAGGGGAAAAGGTAAAGTTACTACAGATGTGATCAGGAGGAAAATACAGAAGAAATCAGTGAAAAAGGATCCCTATATTGAAGGAAATGTACTAGCACCAAAATTTTCTTCTGGTAATTCCTCTAGGAATTAAGTTTAGGCCTTTGGCCTAGGGGGAGTTGTCAAGAAAATCTCTTAACCCCCTACCCGTAACTGACACTGGAATGTGGATAAGTCCAGTAAGTGCATAGATTCCTTTAAGACGTTGTTCAACCAATTGGAGAAAGGATTATACAGTATTGGAGATCCATAGAAGAATTATCTATCTTAGTACATGGAAATAGCGTAACTGGATGAATTAGGGTAAAAACATTTATTGTGACAAAAAGGGTTAGTTGTGTGAATGATAAAAAGTCATTTTTATCTTTCATTTGTCACTTTGCATTTTGGAGATCTATGGTGAAAACTTTGCTAAATTACAACAAGATTCAAGTGTGAAGAAGATTCAGCGATCAAACTTCGATCCGATGAAAAGGTATTTATCGGAAAAACCTGTGAATTTGTAAAAATGGCCACTCCATTGGTAGTTGAAGTCAAGGATAGACCCCGTCCAAAGTTCAAGTGGCATCTAATGGAACTCTCAATTTTTGCAAATGTGAGATGCCCATTTCAAAATTTTGCCTTTGCACTCTCAGAAGTGCACCTAATGAATATGCCCAAGTGACCCACTTTGGAGGGTTGTAGTTTGGTGCCTGTTGATTTTCAAGCCAAAACCATTTGAAAACTCACTCATGTGTCCTATGTGAGTAGGCATGTCAATTTCCATCTTTCCATGATAAGTTTTGTCAGTGTTTCAAAAAGAAAAGTTGGATGGTTTTGGCACTTTTCTGATGTTTGCAAACTTTCATTATTGCAAAGTAGCCTCCCGTTTGAGCTTCCATTTTGCAACTAGATGATCATCATGTAAAATCGATTGCTAATCTCTATTCTCCATACCAAGATGAGCTCAAATGTTAGGTTTCAGAGATTTATGAGTTGATTTGCTATTTTTAATAGATAAAAACCAAATGCAATTTATTCGGTTTTGCACCTGCATTTTCATAAACCTTTCTGAGAGGTCAACTTTGACCTTAAATATATTTTGATGGATGATTATTCAAGCCAAGCCCTACTGCACATGTGTTCATTGCACCAAAATTAGCTTATGTGTCCAGTGGTAGATCACTAGGAATTGATTTGATATTTTTGTGAAGAGGTGATTTCATGAGATTTAATTGGTTCTGAACAAGCTGTTGTAGAAAGTTCAAGTAAGCAACTTTGACAATTAATATCTTTCACCTCATGATCTATTTCTTTGATCCATATTTTTTATTCCATTCTTGGACCAAATTTCTACATGCCTGTAAGTTTTCATGGCTCTAGGAGGTCATTTGCCCAGTTTTCAAAGGCGACTCTAGAGCCAACTTGGCCAATTTTCCTTAGTGTTCAAAAAAGCGAGAAAACAGATTCTAATTGCAACCCAGTTTGTGTTTCAACTTCAGAAGAATTCAAAGGCTATGTCTGATCAATTCAAGGTTGAAAGTTGTATGAAAATGAAAAAAATTTAGCTGGGAGCAAATGGGACCCGACCTACTGCACACAATTTGAAATTGTCTTTCACCATTAATAAAGAGCCATTCTCAAATATTGGAGGTTCATGTTATTATATTTCCAATAACATGTTGCCAAAGCAAAGATTGTTATTTTTCTCCAATAGAGTCACCGTCTAGCTTGTAACTTGACAATGTGAAATCAAGTATCAGTGCAAAATGAAGACTCTTCTGAACTGTTTGAAGCAGCAATTTGAGTTACCATGGAGTAGAATCACTACACTATTCATTCTTGCTCGGTTGTTGGAACATTTATATGATATTGAAAAGGGAAATTCTTAGCATGCTAATATGGTCAGAATTTTGGATGGTGCAAGCTTGGAACTAGTATGGAACACTTTTAGGGTGAAAGAAAACTCAACAAATGTAAGTATGTATGCTTAGTAAAATAGAATTGCAAACATATAATTTGTCTTAAAATAAAAAAGAAACCTTCAAAAAGCTACATAAATGAATCAATGGATGAGTTTGAAGGTCCATGGTTTTCACTTCTTGAAGGAGGAGATTTTATTCTTGATCTTTTGAAACATAAATTGTTGATGCTTCTTAAATGCAAATGTGGAAGGGTATTACTCAAGCTTGGAAGTCAATGGCTCTTTGATCTATTTCATATTGGCTATGTATGTATTCATAGGCCTTTCTATTCTAGAAATCTAGATTCACAGTTGATAGTTGTGGTACCATTGAGAAGATTACATCTGATCCAAATTACTTAGAATCTAATGGTTTATGTTTCCTTGAGGGCTCGCAGGCTACCTTAAAGGAATGCCTTGGTAAATTTATTTTTACTACAAGAAATTGTGATAAGGAAGTGCCAGCTTGTGAAGCAGAGTTTGCACTTGCAATGGAAATAAAACTAAGTGCAATGCCCACTGCAATATGTGTAAAGACAACATTGTGTTTCCATTCACGTGAGCTGCTATAGGGGCCAATTTGACTTGGAAAATCTCACAAAAAGCAGAAAGAAGGGAACGCTGAAGCAGGGAATGCACAACCATCAATGCCAACATGGACACACAAAAGTGGACTATGCAAAAGGTCTTGGAAAGTATCAAGCAAATGTGGACGCATTGCTATGTCAGGGTAGCCCATATGCTTGGTGAGGAGGCACTAGTGCAACATATCTACAAAATGCATTTTTTGAAATGCTTTGGAGGGTTCTAAGCAAACACCAAAAATTGCAGCATAGCATGGAGACACTTCAAAGTAAGAAAAGAGGGGTTTGTTGTAAAATGAACAGCTAGATGCCAAGGCATAAAATGGGTGTTGAAAAGGCTTCACGAACTCTAAAACAAATGGAACGCATTGTTAAATTCATGGAGGAAGCTTCAAATGCAATGACTGAGTAACATAGACATGGCATAAGAAATTTCATGCAAATGCAAGTAGGAGTTGGGGAAATAGCATAAGGGCAATCACTAGGTAAATAGGGTCTCATGGGACGCTATGATTTCAGCCGCCTGGAATATGCAAGAATGTATCTGTGGAAATGACTTCAAAAGTATTTCAAACAAATGCCTCACCTAAATGTGTTGCTAAATAGGACACTTTGTTAGCAATATACATATCATATGTGGTGAAGAATTTAGAAAACTTGAAAAGAAATATAACTCTTGGTGCCATGATCAAAGCATAAAAGGGTGAAGCGCCATCGGTGAGCATCGAATAGTAGATATGGGTAGTAGATTTGTTAAAGGCTTCAGAAACTTCAAGGAAAGAGGCTTGAGAGCCATCTAAAAAATGATAACACATGATAGGAACCTGTAAGCCATGGTTGTAGCAATAGGGAATGTCATGAACACTGGAAGTTATGCACAAAAGGGAGCTATTGATATGTCTTCAAGAATTGTAAACACATTGTTGAAGGCGCCACCACAAACCATCCAGCTGGGAGGGGAAAATTTGAGATAAAAGGAGAAGTTTCTGCCATTTTTATGAAATTGTAGAGCTCGAGCAAACAGAGAATGTGATGAAAGATTAGGGAAAAATGTGAAACAAAAGGGGTAGACGTTAATTAACAACAAAGATGTAATGTAAAGTGCATCCAAATCAGGACCATCCCCTTCTATTTCGTGACCGTAAGCTACACAATATTTAATCCCTGTGAGTTTGTAAAATGTTGACATGTGGCAGGTGGGCCCAGGGGAAAATTTCCATGCACGGGTAAAGTCTTTAAGGAGCCTGGTAATTTTTTAAGGTATCATTTTCTTTTTATCAAAAGAAAAACATTTAAAAGGATAAATATTCTCGATAAAATACTAAGGTGTGCATTTCATTTGATAAGCCAATTATTTTGAAAAAAGATTGTTGGGAAGTATTTAAAAGAGAGCCCAGGCAAATTAAATATTTCCCAATGTAATATTTAAATGGTTTGTTTTTAAAACCAAATGTTTTAAAACACTTGCTGGGGAATAAATATGCACATGAAAATTCATGGGTAATGTGAATTAAATATGCACTATTGTAAAGTGAATATGCAAGTCTAATGTGCAACTCCAACATTGTCAAAGTGAACAGGAATATGAAACTTTCAC
Source organism: Sequoia sempervirens (assembly GCA_007258455.2). Taxonomy (NCBI): domain Eukaryota; kingdom Viridiplantae; phylum Streptophyta; class Pinopsida; order Cupressales; family Cupressaceae; genus Sequoia; species Sequoia sempervirens. The sequence goes on from VDFB02000003.1 coordinate 590,879,240, forward strand.
GAGAGGTGTTTTTACAAAGCAAGGTAAAAAGAGTAAACATGAAGAGTTCTACGGGCAAAGATATTTTCTCCCAACTACTAGTAAAATGGAGATTCTCCACATGGGAAAGTTTTTTGTTGCTCAAAAACTTGAGGTAAAGGCATATTTGAGAGGAAAAATCTATTGCAAAGAGGAGAGATGAAAGAGTCTTTGCTTGTTGCTGATTAACAGTGTATGAAGATTCCAGATGGCACCATCAGATTGATTTTCTAGCTTCTTCTATTTCTTCTTATTCTCATCTCTTCTCATTCTAAGGGGTTCCAAACTTCTAAAATCTCTGCAAGTCAGGTAGAAGCTCTGCGTAGATTGTAAAGCTAGGGAGAATTGTAATTGAGTCATTAAATCTGAAGTGTGTGTTCTAAATTATGCTTTCATGTCTACTTTTTCTGATAATTGTCTCTATTGCTGAGATGTAATGCTCTTTTGAATTCAATAACGAAAATTATCTGATTCTTTTCATGCACATTTGTTGCATTTGAGTTACATCTATTGTTTCCTTATTTTCTATGAATGATGTAATTCTTTTAATGAATCACAAGTTGCATTTATTATTTCCTCTTCCTCAGGGAATGGTGTAATTGATTCAACAAATGTGATAAGAATATTGTGTTTCAGGTGGATTTATAAGAATGGTTACCAGATAAAGCTTCAGTGGTCTTATCATTAGTTGATAATGTAATTGCAAAAGATCTTCAAAACATGTTCAACATTGTTGGATGAAATGTTGGATATATCACTCCATGGCCCATTTCTTGGAACTAGTCAATTATTATGCTTCTGTTGTTTTCAGCTTGGTCCGAATTCTTTAAATCATAAACCATTTCAGTTTTGTTTTGTGAGTACTAGTATCTGCCATGTTCTCCATTCTAGTTTTTGAAATTCACTTAATGTCTTGCCAATGTTGAGTGATATTTTATGTTTCTAAGCGTATTTCTATGAGAGTGTCATCTGTTAATCAATGTCCTATTAATTATGTGTCTAGATCTTTAGATATTGCTAAAGGGTTACCGCCTAGGTCTGACAGAGATTGAAGTGCAAGGGAAATGTGTGTTAATTCAATTTCCTATCAGTTGGACAAATCCACCTTTGAATTTAAACATAAGAAATCGGCTAGTCTTTAGGATTCATTTGGTCTGCTGATTTGGAGAACCAACAGAATGGCGACTCCATTTGGGAATGCACTCAAAAGTGTGGTTGTAGATTGTCTTATCAAAGATTCATTCCAATATTGAACTATTATTTGTAATTGGAGGTTGAAAATTATTGTGACATCTTATTTTCCCATTCAAGTCACCAACAGAATGATGAATCTGTTGGGGATAATTCTCATTCTCCAGTTGTAGGCTATTTAGAAACAAAGTCAGCATTTACATTGAGTCATATTATTGTTTTCCATTCTGAATTTAGTTCAAATACTGAATAATTTCAAGCTTGGAGAAAGATTTGTTGCACTGAACCTGAAGATTTCAAGATCTGTGGTGCTTTGCTAGTCAAAGGAACTCATAAATAAATTTACATGTGAAAGAACTTCCTACTGTTTGAAGTTCACTCCTCTATGAAGAGAGGTGGCGACTCTATTAGAAGAACCTATTGAAGAGGTGCATACAGTTCTAGATCTACAAGAAGAAAAAACAATTTGTAGTAGTTGCAACATTTTTAGGTATTCTTCACTCTTGGTTTTCAAGAAATTTGTGTATGAAAACCATATTTGAACATCTTAGGAAAAAATTTGGTTCCCTATTGAGTGATTAGCACTAAGAAAGGGAAAGGACAGTAGAATTAAGTTTGCATACTTTTGAATTTTAATTTGTAGCTTATGTATTGCACTAAAAGTATGCTTGTTCTTGAAATTTTCCCACTAAATAGATCTTAGGAATAGATGTATCTGAATTATGCATTGTACTATTCTAGGATCATGATGAAAGATAGAAATAGGGAAATGAATGATCGACTGTAGAGTTGATATTTGAATTGTGAAAGAGGAATTTCAAAATGCTTCAATACATGCATCCTAGTATGGTTTTGGGTTTAACCATGGTGTATAATCAGCCCCAGCTAGTTTTTGAAAGAGATTTTAACACTGAAAGATATAGGCCGCTTGATTTTGGTGGCATTAGCAGTTACCCAAATGACATTCTAGCCAAAGTCATACATAACATACCAAGATTCAAGGGAGAAAAGTCTGAATCAACATCACAGCATTTACAAAGTTTCATTAATTTGATAAATTCCTATGAAATAGGTCATGAGAATGCTATCATGAAGTTGTTTGTGAGAACTTTAGAAAATGTTGTAGAACACTGGTCTTCTAGCTTTCCAAGGCATTACATATCTTCATGGAAATATTTTAAAATACTTTTCATTGATTAGTTTGAAGGAATATTAGCAAGCAATGTGTATTTGTTAGACAATAGGGATTTGCATATCCAAAAGGAATTTGAACAACAATCTAAAAGAAAATTTGGATCTATGTCACCTATTAATGCACTGTGTGCTATAAAGAGATCTAAGGATGAACTCCCTCATGAGTTTCATGATAGATTCATGGAATTTTTGCTTGATATACCAGAGTCAGAAAGACCTGACAAAGCATTTTGCATTGATTTATTTTGTGAGAATTATGAGCCAGGTTTCAGTACCATGCCAGCTAATTTGAAGCCCCAAAGTCTTACGTGTCAATGTAAATGGATTTCAGTACTTGGAGAAATGATAGAGTAGCTTGGAAGTGATTTCCTAACTAACTTGTGTAATTCTACCTTTTCTAGACTTGATCTCATAGAGGTGGATGGTATAGCAGAAGACAATGATGATGCATTATGTGGCAATGAATATTATTTTTCTAATCAACTCATAGACAAAGAAAACCCAAATGAATATTGCAACTATAATAACTTCATGATGAAATGAGTGAAACATATGCAGTTTCCTCTATTTTCTCTAAAAATATAGAAATAGAGAGTTTCTTTTCTACATCAGATGAAGGTTGCAATGATGCGGATAATCTCTTGAGTGATCATTTCAGTTCACATTGTGTAGATAATACTTTTCCTTCAATCAGTGAATGTGATGTTGTGAAGAACAATGAGATTCCAAGTTCTCTAAGCCAAGAACATAATGAAGAATATGAGTTGGATTTACTCTTTGAAGAAGAGATATATGATCAGCAATGTTGTGATACAATTGATTATGTCAATTCTACATATGTTGAAAGTAGACTTGATGCAAGTCTCCATGATGAGAGAAAGGAGTTTGCCGATTTAGGAAATTCTCTTGAGAATGCCAATGCATCAAATGCAAATGATAAAGTGTGCAATGAGTTTCAGTTGGAGAGACCATCCACAAATAGCTGCAATGAAGATATAAGCAATGATTTTCAGTTTGATAGTGAGGAATGTGACCATGTTGATGGTTGCAACAATATGGATAAAGAAGAGGATATGTGTGTAAGAGATTCACTTGATGAATCGGTTCAAGTAATTGACTATGAGGAGCATGCATGTATTGATAATAAAATTGATGAACAAGGTACTCTCTCCTTGTTTGACTCTTCACCTTCTTCCATTCCTTCTACAAATTTTGAAGTTGTCATAGAATGTTTGCATGAGAATAGCACAAATGTGGTTGTATATGAAAGTGAAAAGGTAGAAACAAATACTAATACAACATATATCATTCTTTATGATGAGTTTGCACATGAAGAATATGATTGTGTCTATCACATAGATACATGTGAGAACCTTTTTCCTAGACCTACAATTCATATTTCTTCTCATGAGTAGTATGTTTCAGACTTTCATGCAAGTTGGAGTAGCAAGAAATAATGTGGAACGTGATGTTTTTCATATTGTTGAATGTGTCTCGAACACTATGATGTATTTGTTGCAAACGAAAGTACTGAGTCATATGAACCTATTCTGGAAGTTTCTCTTTGTGATAACATGTTGAGTGTTGATAATCTTGTCTTTGAGCCTAAGATGGAGAACATTGCTCGTGCATTGGATACTGATATCTTTGCTGAATGTCATGATTTGAATGAAGATGGAAGTACTTTTGGTGCTAATAAACCTAATTTCCAAAATCTTGAAACACATGACAATGTACTTGGGTTGTGGTATTTGAGTGAAGACAAACCAACTTATGATGTAGTTCAACTAGAGGGGTTACAAATGTTTGAGCAATATTTTCTCAACACACATGAGGATTGCATGTTGTTTTTCATCCTTGATATCTCCTTTAAGCATGATCATTACGAGGGGTTAGTGAATGTGGTGTCAATCACTATCCCCAAATGTTACCACTTGATACCAAATCAGAAAGCGAAGAGAGTGGTGATGGTGTGGCCTATGAAATTTGGTTGCCACTTGATTACAAAGTTGAACAGAGAGCAAGATCACACTTGTATGAAGGTAGCCTGATGCTTGTGTTGGTAGAGGTGCAACCATTCATGTTGTTGTGGTTTGACAGGGGCAAGCATGAGTTAAGGGAGATCAACTCTTTTTATAGAGTTGTGTTTTACAGAGGTGAATGTTGACTCCCATTTTTCATTTGGTGTCCTGGGGTCACCAGATGAAGTTGAAAAAGTTTGAATAAAGGAGCGGTTTGAGAGCACTCAATGGACTCAGTTTTTGGTCTACTCCCCAGAGATTTGGAATCTTGCTATGACCACAGGGGGCATACATCCCCAATTGGAGCCACTGATGGCACTCTTAAATTTTGCAAATTTGAGATGCTCATTTCAAAATTTTGCTTCTACATTCTCAGAAGTGAACCTGAAGAATCTGCCCAAGTGACCCACTTTGCAGGGTTGTAATTTGGTGCCTATTTATTTTCAAGCCAAACCCATTTGCAGACTCACTCATGTGTCCTATGTGATTAGGCATGTCAATTTTCCACTTCCCATGATAAGTTTTGCTAGGGTTTCAAAAAGTGAAGCTAGAGGGTTTTGACACTTTTTTGTTGTTTGCAAACTTTCAATGTTGCAAAGTAGCCTCTTGTTTGAGCTTTCATTTTGCAACTGGATGATCGTCATGTCAATGCGATTGTTGATCTCCATTCTCCATACCAAGATGAGCTCACATGTCAGGTCTTAGAGCTTTATGAGTTTATTTTCTATTTTTCACAAATCAAAATCAAATGCAATTTGTTTGGTTTTGCAGCTGCATTTTCATAAACCTTTTTGAAAGGTCAACTTTGACCTTCAATATCTTTTGATGGATGATGACTCAAGGAAATAACTCTTGCACATGTGTTCACTGTGCCAAAATGAGCTTATTTTTCCAGTGGCAGTTCACCAAGAGTTGATTTGATACTTTTGTGAAGACGTGATTTCGTGAGTTTTAATTGGTTCTCAACAAGCTGTTGCAAAAAGTTTGAGTAAGAAAATTTGACAGTTAATATCTTTCACCCATGATATGTTTCCCTGAGCCATCTTTTACATTCCATTCGTGGACCGAATGTCTACATGCCTATAAGTTTTCATGCCTCTAGGAGGTCATTTGCCCAGTTTTCAAAGGCGATTTCAGAGCCAACATGGCCAGTTTTGCTTAGTGTTCAAATAAGCCAGAAAACAAATTATAATTGCAACCCAATTCGTGTTTCAACTTCAAAAGCATTCAAAGGCTATGTTTGATCAATTCAAGGTTGAAAGTTGTATGAAAAAAAAAAAAATTAGTCAGGACCACATGGGACCCGACCTACTACACAGTTTTAAATTGTATTTCAGCATTGATAAAGACACATTTTTAGAGATTGGGGGTTCATGTTATTATCTTTTGAATAACATCTTGCCAAAGCGAAGATTGTTATTTTCCTCCAATAGAGTCACTGTCTAGCGTGTAACTTGACAATGTGTAATCAAGTATCTGTGCAAAATGAAGACGCTTCTGGATTGTCTGAAGCAACAATTTGAGTTACCATTGAGTAGAATCACTACACTATTCATTCTTGTTGGGTTGTTGGAACATTTATATGATATTGAAAAGGGAAACTATTAGCATGCTAATATGGTCAAAATTTTGGATGGTGCAAGCTTGGAACTGGTATGGAATATTTTTAGGGTGAAAGAAAACTCAACAAATGTAAGTATGTATGGTTAGAAAAACATAATTGCGAATAGATAATTTGTCTTAAAATAAAAAGAAACCTTCAAAAAGCTACATAAATGAATCAGAGGATGAGTTTGGAGGTCCATGGTTTTCACTTCTTGAAGGAGGAGATTTTATTCTTGAACTTTCAAAACATAAATTGTTGATGCTTCTTAAATGCAAATGTGGATGGGTATCACTCAAGCTTGGAAGTCAACGGCTCTTTGATCTATTTCATATTGGTTGTGTATGTCTTCATAGGCCTTTCTATTCTAGAAATATAGATTCATAGTTGATAGTTGTGGTACCATTGAGAAGATTACATCTGATCCATATTACTTAGAATCTCATGGTTTATGTTTCCTTGAGGGCTCAGGGGTTGCCTTGAAGGAATGCCTTGGTAAATTTATTTTAACTACAACAAATTGTGATAAGGAAGCACCAGCTTTTGAAGCATAGTTTTCACTTGCAATTGAAATAAAACTAAGTGCAATGGTCACTACAATAAGTGTAAAGAGAACATTGCATTGCCATTCATGTGAGCTAGTATAGGGTCCAGTTTGACTTGGAAAATCTGACATAAAGCAGAGAGAAGGGCACGCTGAAGCAGGGAATGCACAAACATTAGTGCCTTCATGGACACACAAAAGTGGACTACTCAAAAAGTCTTGGAAAGTATCAAGCAAATGTGGACGCATTGCTATGTGAGGGTAGCCCGTGCGGTTGGTGAGGAGGCACCAACACAATAGATGTAAAAAATGCATTTGTTGAAATGCTTTGGAGGCTTCTAAGCAAACACCAAAAATTGTAGTATAGTATGGAAACACATCAAAGTAAGAAAATAGGGGTTAACGTTAAAATGAACATCCAGATGCCAACACATAAAATGGGCGCTGAGAAGTCTTCAAGATCTCTAAAACAAATCGAACACATTGTTAAATGCGAGGAGGAAGCTTTGAATGCAATGATTGAGTAGCATAGACATTGCATAGGAACTTTCAAGCAAATGCAAGTAGTAGTTGGGTGATAGCACAAAGTAAATCACCGGGTAAATAGGGTCTCATGGGACGCTATGATTGTAGCCGCCTGGAATATGCAAGAATGTATTTGTGGAAATGACTTCAAAAGTATTTCAAACAAACACCTCACCTAAATGTGTTGCTAAATAGGACACTCTATTTGCAATATATGTATCATCTATGGTGAAGACATTAGAAACCTTGAAAAGAAATATAACTCTTGGTGCCATGATCAAAGCATAAAAGGGTGAAGCACCATAGGTGAGCATTGAATAGAAAAGATGGGTAGCAGATTTGTGAAAGGCTTCAGAAAATTCAAGGCAAGACGCTCAAAAGGCATCTATAGAATGATAGCAAACAATAGGAAGGTAAGCAATGGTTGTAGCAATAGGGAATGCCATGAACAATGGCCGATATGCATAAAAGAGAGCTGTTGATATGTTTTCAGGAATTGTAAACACATTGTTGAAGGTTCAACCACAAACCATCTAGCTGAGAGGGGAAACTTTGAGATAAAAGTAGAAGTTTCTGCCATTGTTATGAAACTACAGAGCTCGAGCAAGTAGAGAATGCGATGAAATATTAGGGAAAAATGTGAAACAAAAGTGGTAGAAGTTAATTAATGACAGAGAAGTAATGTAAGGTTTAGCCAAATCATGATCATCCCCCACTGTTTCGTGGCCCTAAGCTAAATGATCTTTAATCACCATGAGTCAGTGAAATGCTGACACGTGGTAGGTGGGCCCAGGGGAAACCTTTCGTGCATGGGTAAAGTCTTTAAGGAGCCTGTTGATAATTTTTTAAGGTGTCATTTTCTTTTTATCAAAAGCAAAACATTTAAAAGGATAAATTTTCCTGATAAAATACTAAGAAGCCATCATTTTTAAATGGCGAAAACAATAAATGGTGGGACCTTAATGATTTTAAATGCATGTCATTCAAAATACGGTGTTCCTTTCATTTGATAGGCCAATTATTTTAAAAAAATATTGTTGGGAAGTATTTAAAAGAGAGCTCAGGTGAATTAAATATTGCCCAATGCAATATTTAAATGGTTTTTTTTTTAAACCAAATGTTTTAAAACATTTTTTGGGGAATAAATTGGCATGTGAAAATGTGCATGTAATGTGAATTAAATATTCACTATGGTAAGGTGAATATGTAAGTTTAATGTGTAGCTCTAGCATTGTTAAAGTGAATAGGAATATGAAACTTTCAAGGGAGGTGTTTTTACACAGCAAGGTAAAAAGAGTAAACATGAGGAGTTCTATAGGTAGAGATATTTTCTCCTAGCTGCTAGTAAAATGGAGATTCTCCACATGGGAAAGTTTTCTATTGCTCAACAACTTGAGGCAAAGGAAGATTTGAGAGGAAAACTCATTTGCAAAGAGGAGAGATGAGAGAGGCTTTGCTTGTTGCTGATTAATGGTGGATGATGATTATGGATGGCACCATGAGATTGATTTTTTGGCTTCTTGTATTTCTTCTTATTCCCATTCTCTTCTCATACTAAGGGGTTCCAAAGTTTTGAAAGCTCTACAAGTCAAGAAAAAGCTCTGGGTAGATTGTAAAGCTAGGGAGAATTATAATTGAGTCATTAAATTTGAAGTGTGTGTTCTAAATTATGCCTTCATGTTTATTTTATCTAATAATTGTCTCAATTACTGAGATGTAATTCTCTTTTGAATTCAATAATGAAAATTATTTAAGTATTTTCATGCACATTTACTGCATTTTAGTTACATATGTTGTTTCCTTTTGTTGTGTGAATGATGTAATTGCTTTAATGAATCACAAGTTGCATTTATTACTTCATATTATTTAGGGAATGGTGTAATTGATTCAAGAAATATGACAAGAGTGTTGTGTTTCAGGTGGATTTATAAGAATGGTTACCACATAAAGCTTCAATAGACTTGTTGTCATAAGTTGATAATAATTGCAAAAGATCTCCAGAACATGTTCAATATTGTTAGATTAAATGCTAGTTATATGACTCCATGGCCCATTTCTTGGCACTAGTCAATTATTATGCTTCTGTTGTTTTCAGCTTGGTCCCAATTCTTTAAATCATAAACCATTTCAATTTTGTTTTGTGAGTACTTGTATCTACCGTGTTCTCCATGCTAGTTTCTGAAATTCACTTAATGTCTTGCCAATGTTGGGTGATATTCTATGTTTCTCAGCATATTTCTGTGAGAGTGTCATCTATTAAGCAATATCCTGTTAATTGTGTGTTCAAATCTTTAGATATTGCTAAAGGGTCACCCCCTAGGTCCTATAGAGCTTGAAGTATAGGGGAAATGTGTGTTAATTCCATTTCCTATTAGCTGGCCAAATCCGCCTTTGAATCTAAACATAAGAAATTGGCTAGTCTTTAGGATTCATTTGGTCTATTTATTTGGAGAACCAACAACATCCTTTAAGTTTGTTGAGACCGAGCCCCTAGGTGCATTTTTGGTCTGTATCATATGGTGTCTTGCACACTAAAGACATTAGGGCTTATATACATGCTAATATTGAAGAGTTAGGAAGCTCACAAATGTTGAATTTGTATTCCAACCATATAATTGGAGAGGACTTCACTATTAAGCTGAAATACAAAACCATAGAAGAGAAGAAGTTCACACAGCTTTTGAAATTTTCCATATTTGAGGAAAGCGAATGGGTGCAATATATTTTGGGCCGAGTTCATGTCGAGTTCATGTGGTTGAATACACCTTTTGAGATTATAATGAAAGAAGCTATAAGCACTGTCACAGGTCTAAATTCCTTTGGTGGATTACTAATCTTGAAATCTATAAAGAATCAAAAGGTTACTGATGCAAAAGGTACAAAATTTGATAGAAGGGAAATGACAATCAAAGATATTGTTGAAGTGGATGTGAAATTTGCATTGATGGTCATTGGCTACAAAGTCTACCACTCGAGTGAGGATAATTCAGTATTTGGTATGGCCATTTATGTAGCCTATCAGATGGTAAAAGAAAATGTAGATTATGACTTTTGTGAGCTGCTTCGAAGTCATCTTATGGAGAATCTTGAGAAGATAAAGAAAGACAAGAACTCTTTTAAATATGGAAAATTGCTACTTTATTTATTCTTTTATTTCATGAGTGAGGTTCTGAGTGTTGGGAAAGTTCATTGGAAAAGTAATCCTCTAGTTGTCCAAATAAGAGATATATTGTTTGGAATTGGTGATCGTCAAACCAAAAACACTGCCCTCTAGGGGTACTTGAATTCTTTTCAAAATATGATGCATGCAAGAGAAAGAATTCCTACCTCAATTGTAGAGAAGTACAAAGATACAATTTGTTTCATGGTAGATATTGATCAATGCCATATGGAAGCCGTTGATCCCAGAATGATATGGATTATGCCTATGGGATATGAAGTCAAGGAGAAAATCTTGAAGATGTATGTAGAACATTTGTTGAGCATGCCTCTGAATCTAGCAGAAGAAAGGTTTGGAACTTATGTTGAAAGAGATATGTAGGTGTATGAACAATAGAAGAAGCCTAAGATAATCAGAAGAGTAAGGAAAGAAGTGGAAGTCTTTGTAGAAAGTTTTGGTATATCTGCAGAAGCATTGAAAAATGCTAGAAGGAAGAGAGATGAAGTTGAAGCAGTAAAAGAGTCGGGAAGAACCCAATCTGCTAGTCTGGCAACATCCTCTAGCCATACTAGATCTACAAGGAATTCTCCATCCCAATCCACTCTTGCAGCCAAGCCAGTTCCTGTGCAAACTCAAGAGAAGGCTTCCAGTAAGAGGAAGAAGAACAAGAGCACAAGAAACTATGAAGTCATCTCAGAAGATGGGGAGACTAAGTCAGATGAAGTTGTGAAAGAAATGAAGGCTACTGAGACTCAGGCTACCAAGGTAACCAAGGGGAAATCCTCTGGTGAGGAAGAAAAGGAAAAGAAGAAGGAAAAAATTGACAAACCAGGTATGATAGTTGAAGAAGTTGAGAATGTTGTCAAGGATGGAAATCTCAAGCCCCTCTATGAATGGTATGAAATTTCTGATAAATTAGGTCAAAGAATTCTTGAGGAAGCAACAATAAAACACATGAACGTTTTCAATAAAGTTCTTGTTGAAATTATGTCTGGTTTACCTAAAAGTCTGTATGAGGTTTTGGAGATCAGAAGAGTAAGTTCTAGGACAAAAGAAGAGTATATGAGAAAGAGAATTCTTGCATACTTATGTCTAGAAATGTCTATTAAGGAGATGAAGTCACTCTTGAACAAAGCCAAGAAGGAATTTAGAAGAAAAACAAGGGTGAACAAACTTATGATTGGTGAAATTAGTGTTGTTGCTAATGAAACCAAGAAAATCCTAGAAGAATTTTTGTCAAAGAACAAGATCAATGTTGAAGAAGTGAATGTTGAAGATGTTGTATCTGATCTGGCTAATGAGGAGGTAAATGTAGATACTGAGCATATTCAAATTCCTCCTAAACTGGATAACATAGAAATACCTATGGAGACTAAAATTCCTAAGGTTGTATTGCCTAAAGAAAAGGAGATGCCAAATGAAGAAGTTGAAGCTCCTAAAGAAAATCAAGAAATAGTTACTAAAGAAAAAGAAGTTAAAGAAGAAAAGGTTCAACTTAAGGAAATTCCAGTGGAAGCAAGAGACACTACCAAAGTAGTGAAGAAATCTCTGGTGGAACAACAGGAAGAATTTGATCCTGAATTGGTTGGAGGCTTGATCGATTTATCCACCTTATCCCCAATTCAGATAATGAAGGTAACATCATTTGCACAAGCTAAGGCTAGTAAGGATATTTTGAAGTCTCACATTAAGGACAGTGAATTATTGAATCTTGCATCTAGAGTGTTGGAGAAAATCATGCCAACTCATGTTAAGGATCCATCTGTTTCCTCTTCCAGTGAACTGAAGAAGCTCATAAATTTTGTAAGTACTCATTTCAAGTCTCTTGAAAAATCAGCCATGGTTAAAGTACAGATGAAGTTCAGGGTATGTGTAGGATCATGATGGGCTAAAAAGTGGCAATATGATGGGTATTTGTAGGGTATGTGGCTGATGACTTTTTTTGACCCAAAATTTATGAAATGAAAAGGGTTTTTAAATGAGATTCTTAGCTTTCCACCATTATAAATTATACTTTACTTTGAATTTAATAAATTATTATTATTCATTTTCTATTCAAATTACGACTAAAGTCCTAATTGATACACTGATTGAAAAATATCTATAGCTTTCAAACGATATCACATTTGTTGAATCTAAAACATGCATCACATTATATGCTTCACATACTATAGGATTAAAAAAATAAAAAATGAATTTCATGAAGTTTTGATCAAGTTAAGGTGGTTAGACATACGAGTTTTTTATATTTTTAAAATTTATAATAAAAATTTTATAATTAATTATTTACTTGTAAAAAATAAGAAAAAATATGCATCACATCGACATGAGTCCTCTACTTATATCTAAAATATTATAAAAAATATTATCATTTTATTGTTGTTAAGGTGGTCCATGACATCTACTTATTTTTTCCATGAAATTTAAGTACCTGCATTGAAATTTCAATTTTCACCAAATAGATTTTTTGTTTTAAACAAACCTAGTAGTTTAGAAACTACATTGAATGTGCTACAAATTCTATTCTTACATATTTTTGAAATAATATAGATAACTTATTCAAATTTTTATGTCAAGTTTCCTAACTCTTATTTTTCTATTTTTTTTGCCACTTAAGGACCTGTTCTTTCCATGATGATTCTGCACATACCCTGGTACTGATCTGACACTTAGTAATTTTTCACTAAGTGTTGCTATCAATGCCGAAGGGGGGGAATGTTGGCAAGAGACACTGTAAATGTTTTCTGTTGTTGTCATTGATGGAAACCCTAATCGGTGATTGGATGTGCACATCATCATTTGCTCATACCAACAGACAGATTGAAGTCACTCAAGGAAGAACAGAGCATCCGATAGTTTTATGTTCATCAATTCACATAGATTTTTTGTTGTTATTTTGAGTTGTGCATCTCATGGGAGGTTGATTAATGCATGTCTTGTGTTATCTAAAAATCTAAGTGCCTCGTCTCAAGTTTTGTGCAAATATGGAGATCCAGTTGGATATCTTTATGTTCATCAGTGTTTAGTGACTCACCTAGATGATATAACATGATCTAAGTTGTGACCAACCATTATGGATGCACATTGAATATTATTCATGATTTGAGCCAACAGTTGTAAATATTTTTGAGCTTTATTGAAGCCGACTTATGCATTAAATATTTTGTGATGCAAGCAGAGTAGAGCAGAAGTGCAAAATCAGTCAAAAGGATAGAAGTTCAACTATTGACCCTAACCAGAACTATAATCAAGCATTAGTAGATGCTACTCTCTCAATTCATTCTTTTGGATCTAATCTGAATCTTTGTAAGGGATTGTGCCTTTCTATTTTGAGCAGTGACCTTGATTGCAAGTGCATTCTCACATTGTAATTTTCCTTTTGAGTATACTCAGATCATACTATGGATTGGCCATCCACCATGGTTTTTCCCCTAATAGGGTTTCCGCATAAAAATCCTTGTGTTATGGTGTTGTGGTGGTTTACTCTCTGTTCATGCATATTTTTCTTGGTTGAATGTTTTAAGTGTGTTAATGATCAAAATAATAAATTTAATTTTGCAAAACACTAATTCACCCCCCTCTTAGTGTTGCTTGTTTCCAATAGAAAACTGTTTGGTTAATTGAATTCCATAAAAGGGATTGCAAGCTTTATAGGTGGGCTATAAGGTTGAGAATTAGCTCTTAGTCAATAGGGTGGAAAGGAAGTATTTGAGGTTGTTAAAAATCCAAGAGATAAAAGTAATTTCTACGATTGAAATGAAGACGCCATTGTTAACTGTCACCACTTTAAGGGGATTAGTTATTTATAGAGGGTGCAAAATCTTACAACTTTAATAAGGAATTGTATCACCTAGTGAGACATAGGAAATGGAATAGCTTGGAAGTATGTTGTCGGTCTTTACTATATTGATAGAATTGGAAGGAAGCAAATCGTATTGACCGAGAGCTTGAGTGCATGGATAGCTATATGACAAGAGTGGGTGCAGTACCCATAAACTAAAACACATCAAGAAGACTATCATTTATGATCATGAGTTGAAGGGGTGAATCTTTGAAAAATTAGAACAAAGAAGAAATGGACATTTTAAGATTTTAAAGGTATTTGGATTTCATGTGCTTCAAAGAATCTAGTCATGGGAATATTTTGTGAGAGGAATAAAGTTCAGGAAATCCTCCATGAGGTGGATTCCACGAATAATGAAAATATTCAAAAAGGATAAAGTTTCAAAAAATATGACTAGAGGAAGATTATCCCAAAGAACAAAAGCTAAAAAAATCTAGGAGGTGTTGGATTCCTCGAGATGGAAAACTCCCTAAGAAGACAAATCACTAAAGACTGAAAATCGTGAATATGTTTATGAATTGGAACCCATTTATTTCATTAGGTCTTGGAATATATGTGATAGAATTTGTGGTAGGAATTTCATAAATAGATGACACTTTTAAGGAGAAGGATTGCCTTTGGAAATTTTCATCAATTGGAAATTTGTGATGATCTTAATTTCACAAGAAATGGTAGTTTGTGGTTGAATCATTGAATCACATATATGGCTCACTAGATCCACATATAATATCGCCGAAACTTTGTTTGATGAATTTCAGGAGATAAAAGGGCCAAGCGAATGAAACATAGTCACAAACATCTGATGAAAGCTTCTAATTATTCGAAGTGTTCATCATGTTCCAAATGAAGAACACCAAGATGAGATTTGAGAATGAAGCAAGTCATAAATGGTGGTGTTTTAAGCTGTTGTTATTTAAGAAGTAGTCTCTCAGATGGTTGATATAAAGAAGTGTTGTATGAAGAAAATTTTGTATCAATTCCCAGGGTGCAAATAATGAAGATAAATTAGACCAAGCAAGTTGCCGATTATAAGAGAAAAAATGATCAATTGTCCAATATAATGTATATGGTTATTTTAAAATTGGAGGTGTTCTTAGAATAAAACCATGAAGTTACTTGTGGTGTGTTGATCTAATTACCAAGCTAAGGAATTGATTGTCAAAGGATGATGTGTGGTAAACATAAGAGCTTGGTGTATCGAGCTAGATATGGTATGATGGTTTCTACTATGCCCATAATGATTCAAGTGAGGTTCAAAACTTATGGAGAAGATGGAATTGAGGTATGAAATATATAGGATTATATGACTGAAGAAAATTGGCGTAGCTGATATCATAGTGCCAAATATAGAATAAAATGCAATATAAGATGGTGTTTCAAAAAAATCCATCCACATACAGAATTCCTGAAGGGAGGAACATTCGAGGAATCCACTAGATTGCGGATTTCTTGAAGAAAGTGTAGACACATAAAAATGGCCTAGACCCACATATCACATTTTTCTATGACAACCACGCTTCTCACTCACCTACAATTAAATAATTACCATTAATTATTTCATAACATGACCATTTAGCCTTCAATTAAATAAATTTATTTAATTAACCCACTTTCCATCCCACCAAATAAATAATTAAAATAATTATTTTTTATCTATTGTCTCATTCCCATTTATGAATTAAACCATTATTTAATTCATAAGTCAACCTTCCTCCATAAATTAAATAATTTATATTATTCCAACTACCTCTTTTTCTCCACCATTGATTTGATTATCTCCAATTAAATTGCAATCCTTCATTTCTAGGCTTACCCTAACTTTGACATAATGTTTCCCTAACCCTAATGCTCTTCATCACATTGAATCCTAGTCATTGATCTTAGGGCTTTACCAACTTCTAATCATGGCCATCCATTGTCAATTTGGAATTGTTTAAAAGGATCTCTCCCAAGCCATTTTAGGTACACAAAGTCATTCTTACATACACATAGAGTTATTTTTAGCATGCTTGAGAACTTGAACACTTGAGCACTCACATTAATTCAATATTTTGCTTGTCTAAGGCATAGGTCATAGTTGCACTTCAAATCTTAGGGAAATTATACAATTTTCAGCAAGATGCAGAAAACCAATGGAGGTCATTCAATGGAGGCTTGAAAACTAGATGACTTTGTTTCATGTTTATTTGCTTCTAGTTTCCTTTGCGCTCTATTGTTGATTGGGAATTAGTTTTATGCTACTTGCAACTAACATGAAAATTTCTCCCTAATATATTTGGTGAACCTGACAAGCTTTTCTAGGCTAAAAGGTTTTGTGTGATGAAAGTTTTACAGAATCATTTGAGCTTTTGTTGGTTGATTTTGATATATAATATATCTCCGGTAAATTCCTAACTTTTGGAAATAGTTTTGTCGTATCATATATCTTTGATTGCATCAGCTAGTAAAGTTCGGTGCCATAACTCTCTGATAATTTTTTGCTAAATTTTTGTGCCATACATTTTTATTATTTCTATTTTCAAGTTTGATTTGAGCTACCTTTTCTATTCGAAGATGTGTTCATGAAATGATATCAATATTTCTTAACAATACAATTAAATCATTAACCATGGTCTCATTTGAATATTAATAGACCCCTCCTAGGTGCCTGAAACCACTGTATGCAATTTCAATTTTTAATAGGCAAGAGTCCAATCGGACATATAGATCATAACCATTTAAAACGAAATTAATCTGGTATTGAGTACCTCTTCCTGAATCAAGATTAAGTTGTAAAAGAAACAATAAATGAAGCTATAATTGCATATGGATTCATCACAATAAATTTTGTAGCTCTAAATTTTTTGTAGCTATAAACAAATAAATTGATTTATATTCATGAATCAAGTGCAAAAGATGTTGTAATTGTGAAAGATTGTAGTTGTTGCTATAACATAACTTGGTGTTCATTGACTCACAACATGGGAATTTCATTGTGTGTGTAGGAGGTTGTAGCTTCGGCTTTGGGTTTGGATTTGGCTTGGTTGGTTTTCAAAAATATGTATTTTGTTTCAAAAGAGTTCAATCAATTGTATTTAGTATGAAAATAGACCCCATTCCAGGCATGGAATATTATGCTCTCATCTCTGCTGGCATTAGTTTGTACTCTAGCTGATGTTCATGACCATGTTTGCATCTGACACTGACCAATCCATTTGTTTCCACCTCCATTTTCAATGATCTCTCTTGTTGTTGCACAAGGGTGAAAGACCGAGTGAAGGTCAATACACATCTTTTGCATAGAGGTACGCACAATTGAAATTGGTTGAACACATGGAGATCATTCAATTATATGCCAAAAGATGGTTTAACACAAGGAGCACATTCACTACATCGAACATTGGTTGAATCCATGGTATGCTTTCATTTATTCTACATAACATTTTTTCTTTTGAAGTGTGGTGGCAATAAATGTGATTGACGACGTTTTTGCTTAAATGTGATTGACATTTTCTTGCTTTTGAAGTATTGAAGTTGAAAACTTATGCCTGACCATGCCAACATCACAACTTTTCCTCAACAACTAACACAAGTCGGTGCTACTTCCGGCTTTTCGATGATTTTGTTATCCCTCACATGTTGGCGATGTTTCCAACTTTGGATGGCTATGTGGCTCCGTTGGTTGCACACATGCTTGAAGACGACATATTCAAAAGAACATTCCTAAACTGAAGACTAGACATCAGTGGTAGAAGTTTCTATCTTAATTATTTTCCCTATTTGCTTGGGCGTCATAGCAAGGAGCATAGTTGAGAGAACCTTCTCTTTTTAATGCTAAATTTGACAAAGGTGACATAAATTAATGCTCTCCAATAGCCAGCAATGAAGAGTCTCCACAAAATCTTCTATTGCAGCACACAAATATTTGAAGTCATTAACTTGCAAACCTATTTTATTCTCATCAAAGTTGTGTATTGGGTATGTGTAGGACAAGCCCTTAAGTGGCAAAAAATTCAGAAAAATTAGAGTTAGGAAAATTGACGTAAAAAATTGAATAAGTTATCAATATTATTTCAAAAATATGTAAGAATAGAATCTATAGCAAACTAAATGTAGTTTCTAAACTACTAGGTTTATTTAAAAAAAATCTATTTGGTGAAAATTTGAAATTTCAATGCAATAGTACTTAAATTTTAGGGAAAAAATAAGAATGGGTGTCTGTCTAACCACCCTAACCACAATAAAATGATAATATTTTTTACAATATTTTAGATATAAGTAGAGGACTCATGTACGATGTGATGCATATATTTTTGTAATTTTTTTCCAAGTAAATAATTAATAATGATTTTTTTATTACAACTTAAAAAAATATAAAACTCGTATGTTTGACCACTATAACTTGGTCAAAACTTCATTAAATTCATTTTTTTAATCTTCTAGTATGCAAAGCATAGAATGTGACACATGTTTCAGATTCAAAAAATCTGATACCATTTGAAAGTTATAAATGTTTTTCAATCAATCTATCAATCTGGACTTTAGTCGTAATTCAAATAGAAAATTAATAATAATTATTTATTAAATTCAAAGTAAAGCATAATTTATATTGGTGAAAATTTTAGAATCTCCTTTAAAAACCCTTTTCGTTTCATCATTTTTGGGTAAAAAAATTCGTCAACCACATACCCATGATATTGCCACTTTTTGGCCCATCATGATCCCGCACATACCTTATTGTTGTGGCTAATAGCTAGTTGGGAGTACATTATTTACATTCACTTTAGTTTAGGTTTTAATTTAGTTTAGGTTTTAGTTTAATTTATTTACATTCACTTTAGATTTTAATTTTAAGTTAGGTTAGAATTTTTTTTATGATTTTCATTTAGTTTAGACTTATATTTAGTTATGTTTTAGATTTAGGTTTATAATTTAGATTTATAATTTAGATTTATAATTAAATATTTAATTAACTTTTAGATTTTTCTTTTTTAAAATAGATTTTAATTTAATCTAGATACTGATTTTGCTTATATTTTAATTTAATTAGATTTTAATTAGTTTTTAGTTTTTAATTAGATTAGACTCTAATTAACTTTAGATTTTTTCATTAGCTTTTAAATTAAATCTTAATTAGATTTATATTTTTAATTAGATTTTCATTAATCTAGATTTTTAATTCTATTTTTATTTAATCTAGACTTTAATTTTAATTTGCTTAAATTTTTAATTAGATTTTACATTTTTAATTAGATTAAACTTTACTTACCTTTAGATTTTTCATTACATTTTTTATTAAATCTTAATTAGATTTTCATTAATCTAGATTTTTAATTAGACTTTTAGATTTTAATTTAATGTAGACTTTGATTTTGATTAGATTACATTCTTAATTCAATTTTACATTTTTAATTAGATTAGACTTTAAGTAACTTTAGATTTTTCATTAGATTTTTTTTAGATTCTTACTTAAATGTTAGGTCTTTAATATAGCTTGATTTTTAGATTTTCGATTTTTGAATTTTAGATTAATCAGATTTAATTAGGTTTAACTTTTTAGCTTTAAATCTAGCTTTTAAAAAAAATTAATTTATACTTAGGTTTTAGACCTTTTATAACTTAGATTAATTAGATTTCTAGACTAGATTAATTTTTCTATTAAATTTGATGTTGGTTTTTCTCTAGTTTAATTTTCATTTTTGTGACTAATCTTTGACCTTTTTGTAAGTTCGAATGTCCACGCTTTGGAATTTAAAACCTCAACTTTTTCTTGTCAAAGATTGGAGGCTCCAAACTACTAATTGTGCTTTGGAGGGCTTTTATTTTTGTTTGTTTTATCTTGAGTGCCTTTTTCACATATAGAATGATTCGTGGGCCTAAAAAGAACTTAAGTGCTTGATTTGACATCATAAGTAGGTTTAAAATTTACAAGTGCTTGCATTGTCTTGTGGTTTGCATTTTGTTTCTAGTTCTGTATGCTTTTCTCTCACGCGATTTGGTGATCTTGAGAATCAGAAACACCTTTAGAAATTTTTTATACCCACCCACACATATGGATTTGGAAATTACAATGAACTATCTTGTCTTCAAATTTGTGTAACCCTAATTCAATAATAGAAGTATCCTCTCCCCTTGTCCACTTGTACAATCCTAGGTGCAAAAGAAACTATTATTGACTCTAGGAACTGGGCCTTCCTTAGTGGGAAAAAGTACTCACCCCAAGGCGACTCAAACTGGAAACGAAGATTTTTAGCCAAGCTACTCCCAATTGGTATATACATGTGAATCCTAATGGAAAACTTAGGATTAGGATTGAAGATGTGTCACACAAACAAGTGAATCCCCATAAACCCTATGGAGCATAACCTCTATAGGTTGGAATTCCTCCTTATCAAAGCTAATCTTTCCTCATGTGTGGCACTCGAATGGGTGCCCGAACTAAAAAATTTGTGAAGCCAAAAACCCTATCTATTCACTGGTGTAGCAATGGTCGTTGACAAGGCATCGACATTCTCGCAGTTCATAGTAGAGGTGAAGAGCCTGCAATGGGAGATTTATGGGGGATCGAAGCTTGGTTGACCAAAGAAGTGAGTGCAATGTAAGGGGGAGCCTATGTGGCGAAGCTTCTAAATCACTTGCTAAGAATAAGTGTGGCTAGGGAAACCCACATGGAATCTGGAGAATATAGTCCTTTCCAACCTTAGGATTGTGCTTGATTTCAAAACATTCAAATACAATGTGTTTTCCAAGTGTTTTTTGAAACAATGAAAAACTAAACATCCTTACCAATCTAGAAAAACACATTCAGACTAAAACAAGTTCAAAAATTGGCCAAAAATTGCACACAAACTAGACACTGTTACAAACTACAACACATCTGAGACTTTTTGCAACACATATGCCCCGTTAAAACACATTTGACACTTAGAACAACACATTTTCCTATGTTGTAGCACATTTGTTGTCCTATGTAATGCATTCAACATTCTCAGCCACATTCAAGACTCTATGCAATGTAGTTGCCTAATAAACCACTTTTGCTATCAGAATCCACACATCTGACTATATTGCACTGCATTTACTTCATTGTGCAATGTAGTCAATCTGTTGAACTACATCTATGATCTAGAACAATGTATTTGTTAAAATTGAGATGCATTTGTCTTACTGCAATGCATTTGTCACTTGAAACGACACAATTACCTATCAATTTGAAAAATCTCTGTCACTGTCAAAACTTGAGACCTGACATTTCCAAACTATTTTTAGACACCTTTTTTTTACAGTCTCTGTTCAAAACTAGAAAAAAAAATTGCTCAAATCCTCCTTGCATTTTTAGTTTGCATTTAGTTTTCCATTGCACTTTTTAGTTACACCTTAGAATCAACCATCATTTTTCAGCATAAATAACCTCATAGGTCCTCATTTTATAGACTTTAGAATAGGTAAAATTTTCATTCTTGGTCAAACCTTTGCTTTCAAAATTAGATTGTCTTTGTACTTGGTCAAAATCATCCCATTTTTAGTCTTAGTACTTTTGTAAGATAATTGCAACTCATAATTCTAGTTTGGAATCTCACCTTGTCATCTTATCATTTCCATTAGTCGTACAAATAGTGCCTTGGCAATTGAAATTGAGGCATTTTCCACACCTTGATTGGTTAGGAAACCTTTGAAAAAGTCTACTAATATTGAGTGCACTTTGGAGCTCCTTGTATGTTCATTGGAACACTCTAGTCTTCCACATCCTCATTTTAGTCCTCATTATCCCCATTTCATTTGACATCCTCATTTTAGTCCTCATTACCCTCATTGCACTTGGAATCCTCTTTAGACAATACCATCATTGCATCCCTTATTTCAAGAAAACACCAAAAACATAGTTGTATTGTCCTTATTCCATTTCTTATTATAAAAATCCAAAAACCATAGTGCCATATCATTTGCATACATAGGTTTGATCATCCTTCATCCTCCACCATTTGAGCAAGACTTATATAATGGTTGAAACAAGACTACAAAGAAAAATTAGACAAGTGGACCCTTTCGGACAAGCCAATAATCTTATAACTTTTCATATGACATGAACTCAAACATAGACATGGGGGCACCTTTCATGAACCCCTTTAGTGACATGAACATGCCATTTTCCTCACATAACCCATTTGAACCTTTCATATAAAGACACAAAAATGGAAAAGTATTTGTGGAAGACCTAGAAGCAGCTGCACAAAATCTTGACATGGCTTCCTTTGTGGAAGAATTAATCCTCCAAGACTTAGACAGATACCTAGCCACTCTTCTAGACCAAGGGGCTACATTTCCACGAGGGTTTGACATTAACACTTTTAGAGTAGCGTCTCTCGACCATACCACTCAAACAAGTCAACCCCTATCCACAGCACAAAAAATGCAAACAACACCCCATTGGTACCACCACACAAAGTACTGTGAACACCATTAACACTATTCCCATTGGCACCGCCACCACCACTCAAAACACTTCAAATATGGTCAACACAACATCCATTGGGGGAACATCAACACCTCAAACCTCATATTTGGATCTTTATCTAGCACCATGGGAACAACATCATCAAATCCTTTGAATGGATCCTCACCTAATGCCATGGGAAAAATTCATTACACCCCCTTGGAAGGAACAAGAGATAGTTCACTCTTCAAGGTCCCCAACCAAATGTTCACACTTCATCACACATCAATACCAGCATCCATATTCCCAAAAGGAAAAACAAAAACATTCCACATGGCCACATTTATCAATTTGGACAAGGAAATCAAATACCACAACACATGATTACATTTTCGAATCAAAACATTTTAGGTCATGAAATTCCACAAATACAAACGAAAACCAATGGCACACACATCCCTACATATACATCTCACATCCATACACAACAACAACAACACATTCCCATGCAAAACACCCAATATCAAAAAAATCCAAATGTGCCACACATGTCTCAACAACAATATATCCCAAATCAGAACATCCCCTCAAAACAAGTGGGAACTCATGGGATACCTATCACTAGCATGTGTGATGCCACAAATATCCCCATAGTGGATGCGCTCACAACTCAACTTGTAGCTTTGCAAAAACAGGTGGAAAACCTACAAATTAAAAAAAAAAGGGCCCACACTTCATATGACCTATGCCCATATCCACTTGACATGAAATTTTACATGTCACTATTCCCACCAGGATATGTGGTGCCAAAATTTTCTAAATACAAAGGCAAAACTAATCCAATCGAATAGATAATAGAATTCACAACTAATTGTGTAGATGTTTCCTATGAACATACTTATCTGATGAGACTCTTTCCTAGGAGTCTTGTGGGTCACACACTTGAATGGTTCGTATAGTTACCTAAAGGAATAAAATTGTGGGATGAATTTGCTAACAATTTTTTTTGACAATTATGCCTATAAAATTCACACAGACATCAACATTGCCTCATTATGTAGAACTACTCAACAAGAAATGGGCAATAAATTTATTCCATTTTTCCTAAGGTGGAGAACTTTAGCAAGTGGATACCTTGTGGAGATACCAGAAAGAGAAAAGTTCACCATGTTTGTTCAAGATCATCTTGGACCACTAAGATACGGCTTACAGGTCCATTGCTACAACACTTTCACTAACCTTGTTGAAAAAGGAGTTCAACTCGAAAAAGCCCTAATTTCCAAAGCAGAACTCAAATATGGAAACAAAAACACAAACCCAAATGCTCGCAATGACAAAAATAAATATTGGGTAAAAAATAAACATATCACTAATGATGGAGTTGTTGACACAAAAGTAGTAAACCCGACAAGTCCTGTGATCATCCTAAAAGGAATTCCATCCCAAAATGTACCATTGACCACACCAACACCCATCGCACATGCCATCCAAAATAATCCCATCAAACTAGACCAAGGGAAACCTCATCAAGCCAAACAATTTCCAAAGAGACACACATACACCCCCTTGGGTGAACTAGTTGAGGTTGTCTTCAAGAAGCTCCTTCAAAACAACATCATCACATTGCAGGACACTAAACCCTATGACCCTGGGTAGATCAAGCTGTCATGGTGGGATGATAATGCATTTTGCAATTATCATCAAATAAAAGGGCATAAAACTTCTTCCTGCTAACAATTAAGAAATCTCATATAGGATCTTATCGAAAGTCATGCCATTGAAGTAGACGGTCAACAATTTCATTCAAATGCAAACCATACAATTCATAAAAAACCTACTGTAGGACCATGGTTCAAGCAACCCCTCTATGTTAGGGCCAAAGAATCATAACAATCAAGCTAGTTACGCTCACACCACCTTTGACTATTCTAGTGGACCCATCATTAATCACCTCATAGTGGCTAATGAACATGTCAATACCATCACCACTAAGAAGACGCTAGAGTGTAACATTACCACTCATCAGGGTAAAGTCACAATAGTTGGTCCTCCTCCTCCTAGACAACCAAAGATCACAATACCCAGTCCAACTGCCAAATCCAAGGGACAATTTAATCTTATTGGCCAATTGGGACAAGTTCTTGCTCAAATATCCATACTAGAGTTGCTACACATTTCTCCTACACACAAAGCCATACTTGATAAAGCCTTACAAGAGTCTTCTATCCCTAATGAAATTAATTTCAACAAATTCAAAGCCATGTTTGGATACTTGGCCTCTCCACATCACATTACCTTTTCTAACCAAGACTATTCCTCACCCAAATCATCTCACAATGGCACCCTCGATATCAAAGTCTTTGTCCATAAACACAAGGTTAGACGAGTCTTAGTAGATGGCAGAGCAAGATTGCATATATGCTCCCTAAAAAATTTCAAAGCACCAGGCTTCTCTGATGCTTGTGTTGATGCTACCAATAGTATAGTAATAAAGGCATATGATGATAAGGAACACTCCTCTAGAGGTATCATCACTCTTCCTATCTATGTGGGGCTGGTAATTGTGGATACAACATTTCAGGTCTTGGATCTTGAACTACCATAAAACATCTTGCTCAATTGACCTTGGAACCATGCCTTAAAGTTTGTACCATCCACTTACCACCAATGCTTGAAGTTCCCTTTTGATGGCACTGAAATTACCATACATGGAGACCCTTATCCACTCCAGTATTGCACCAATTTGAGAGGCATCTCTAAGCACCAAGTGTCGATTAACTGCGATGCTTCAACATACACTTCCTCCAAATACATTGACTCATCCATGCTCACCAAACCCTCCACACCCACATCCACTTCTTCAACCCCCACCACGTCATCCACCATCCCAAGTGTCGATCCTATTATCAAGATCCAGGACCAAGGGTGTCGAGAGTACAAGTTGAACACAACCTATTGCCTCACTAAAATACCCAATTCTCCCAAAGTTTATGGTCATCCTTGTTTCAAAATAGAACCTAAAGATATTTTTAAGGTTCCTCCAACAACGACCTTCACAAAATGGGGATAACTACACAAAGATGACATTGAAGAAATATCAAGTTGGATTTAAAAAGATACACATGATCCACCCCCATTACTAGTATAGATATATGGAAAAAGGCTATGAAATAATGAATGCAAAAGGCTATGATGGAACTAGTGGCCTTTGTAAAAACAAAACTAGAAGGCGGGAACCTATAATGCCTTCTAGAAGACCAAAGTATCTTGGGTTAGGGTTAGGGACACTTGCAACTGGCAATCAACGTACCAATGTATTTTTAGGTGAGAGCGTGAAAGCTTCCGAATTTGTTGAGACAATCGAGGATTCCTTCATCGAAACTGACTCACATGAATGGGAATTTGGTTCTCAAAGATCCTTAAGTGACTTTTTCCTTGATGAATTGCTCCTAGAACCTGGTGAACCTACTTTCAAAGAAAGATTCTGGAAAATGTTTAAGATTTATCCAGCACAAAATAGTGACAACCCCAAAATTGCAAGGAAAATAGAAGAATGGGATAGATTATTTTTCCCTCAGAATGATGACAAGCTTGAAATATCTTCTGATCCTATTGACCATCATTCTCATTTGTCTATCTGACCATATGACCCCATGGACAATCATTATGATTCATTTGACTTTCCATCTGACACCATGGACCATGACTCTAATCCATTTGTTCCCTATTTTGTTGATAAGTTTGATGTATTTTACACTAATGAAGATGTTCCTTAGATAGAATCCAAGTGGGGATTTGAGGATGAAAATTATCTCTTTACACTTTCAACCTCTATCTGCATGCTTTCTGCATCATCCCTACCCTTTTCCAACACTAATGATGGTATTTCCCTCATCTACCCATAGCTCATCAACTGGGATCAACAACACCCACCTGCTATGGACATATTTCAAAATGACGAAGCTATTGCAGAATTCATGGGCCTTCATGAAGGCATACCAAGTGGGGACCACAAGGAAGGATTCACAATAGACCTAGATTGTGCAACATACTTTGGGGAGACTATGAAATCCTCTAGTTGCAAAAATAAAAATAAAAATAAAACAAAAAAGACACGTCTTTAGGTGAAAACCACAAGGCGCCCACTAATGATACAAAAGTAATAATTAAGGACGTATCCAAGGGTGAAAACCTCTATGACGCGCTCAAGGATGGAGGATTGGAATTTCTTCCCATCACACAAGAAAAATTGGCAATGCCTATTGAGGACACCATCAAAGTTAAAATAGCCACAATAGAGGATCCCAAAATGGTTCTCTCTGCCCCATCTTTGATAGAAGAATAAATGCTTGAATTTCAAAAGTTCTCAGAATGAAAGGTTAACTTCACATGGTCTTATGTCGATATTCCAGGACTGGATCTAAAACTACTTTTGCACCATCTCCCTTTGTTTCTAGATGCCAAGCCGCGCAAATAGAAGCTAAGAAAGATGCACAAATTGTATTGCTAGTAAAGGCCAAACTAAAGAAGTTGCTAGATGTGGGATTCATAAGTTCAATAGACTATGTAGACTAGATATTGAACCTTGTACCTATCATAAAGCCAAATGGTCAAATCCATATTTGCACAGATTTTCACAATTTGAACATGGCATGCCCAAAGGATGATTTTCCACTACCCAACATAGACATCATTGTTGATTTGACAACATGATACAAGATGTTGTCCCTTATGGATGGTTTCTCGAGCTACAACTAGATTTGGATCAGCCTTGAGCATCAACACAAAACAACATTCACATGTCCTTGGGGTACTTATTGCTAGAATGACATTCCTTTTGGTCTCAAGAATGCAGGTGACACATATCAACGAGCAATGACAATGATATTTCATGACCTCATACATACACTAATTGAAGTTTATGTAGAGTACCTCTTGGAAAGGTCTTTGACATGCAAGGATCACCTTAATGTGTTGGATACAAATTTTAAGAGGCTAGAAGAATACAAGATCCATTTAAACCCTAAGAAATGTGTCTTTGGTGTGGCTTCAGGAAAACTTTTGGGCTACGTAGTTTCTCATAGAGGCATTGAAGTAGATACCGCTAAAGTGAAAGCAATATTAAACATGCCTCCACCAACAAGAATCTGTGAGCTAAGGACATTACAAGGTAGATTGTAGTCTATTTAATGCTTCATCACACAACTAGTAGACAAGTGCCAACCATTCCAATACCTCCTACGTAAATGAATCCCCTTTGTGTGGACAGATAAATTTCAATTAGCCTTCCAACAAATCAAAGACTATTTATTGTCACCACCTATCCTAATGCCTCCCATTTAAGGAAAATTAATAATCATGTATATTTTTTCAACCACTTCAACACTAGGGGAATCGCTTGCACAAAATGACAATGATGAGAAGGAAAGGGCTATATACTACATCAGTCGCACATTGGTTAGATATGAACTCAAATACACACCTGATGAATGTGCCTATCTTGCAGTTGTTTTCACTGCCTAGAAGTTTAGACACTATATGCTAAATCATAAGACACAATTGGTGGAAAACATTGATCCGTTGAAATATTTACTCAGTTGGGTAGCATTCATAGGTTGGTTGGAAAAATGGGTTATGATATTGAGTGAATATGACATGCAATACATCGACCTTAAGGCAATCAATGGACAGGTAATAGATGATCGACTAGTAGACACACCTATACAAGGTGATCATCCTTTGATAGTTGACTTCCCTAGTGAGTCTATCTTTCATACAAAACACAAATCAACTTGAAAGCTCTATTTCGACAGGTCACATATTGGTCATAGCTTAGGGGCAGGGATATAGTTCATCACACCACAATGGGACTCAATTCCTAAGTCATTCTAAATTTCCTTCCCTTGTACCAACAACATTACAAAATATGAGGCACTTGTCACGAGACTCCGAATGGCCATAAAATAGAAAATTAGGACACTTCTGGTCTTTGGAGATTCTTAGTTGGTCATCAATTGGGTTAGTGGAGAATATGACACCAAGGATGAGAAATTGATGCCCTACAAACGCATGGTTGATAGATTCCACTCATATTTTCACTTGCTTGATTTTGAACAAATACTGAGGGAACAAAACAAGGTATTAGATGCAATGGAAATGATTGGATCTCTCCTAGACATTCCCAACAATGTGTCACAATTCAAGTTCTTAGTGGAGCAACTATTGGTTCCTGCATATGATATTCCAAAGTCAAAAATGGTTTGTGAGCTTTTTGGTCACAATTAACCATGGTATCAAGACATTTATGATTACCTTCAGTCCTAGACCCTTCCCCCAAACATTTCAAACAACCAAGACAAATCCTTTATCTACAAGGTTGCTCAATACACCATCATCAGTGACACCTTATACTACCATAACTTTGGCAATACCCTTCTTTGATGCCTCGACACTGACAAAGCATGAACAACATTACACGAGGTACATGAGTGTATATGCATATCTCATTCGAGTGGCCCAACCTTGGCTAAGAATATCATGAGACTTGGGTATTATTGGTCGACTATGGAAAATGATGCACTTGCGTATGTAAGAACATGTCATCAATATCAAATACACAATAACCTGATTCATGTGCCAGCATAGGAGCTTCGGCCTATCACTTCTCCTTGGCCCTTCCCACAATGGGGACTTGACCTCTTCAGAAAAATCCATCCCACCTCATCCAACGGCCATAAATTCATTATCACCACCACTGAGTATTTCACCAAGTGGATTGAAGCCATTCCCCTTACATACATAACTCACAAGCATATTTCCAAATTCATCCTCAACTACATCATTTGCTGGTATGGTGTTCCATAGTCCATTATCATAGAAAATGGTCAGCCTTTCAAAAATCAAGACATTTGTGAGCTTTGTGAATGCTTCCACATTCAACACCATTTCTTCATGCCCTACTAACCGCAATGAAATAATAAATATGAGGCGTACAATAAGACAATTATCAAAATTCTTAAGAAGATTATCAATGATGCTAGCTATGACTAGCATCTACATCTCAACCCTGCTCTATATGCCTATCACACCAGCATTCGCACACCTACTGGAGCCACTCCATTTTCCTTGGTCTTTGGAGTTGAAGCTATCTTTCCCATTGAGGTCAAAATCCCATCTTTAAGAGTCTCCATGAAGGGCTTGATCGATGATGAAGAGTATTGACAATCATAACTACATGAGTTAGAAATGTTAGAAGAACGAAGAAAAAATGCCTTAAATCATTTATAGGCATATCGGAATTGCCTTTATTGTAGTTACAATAGGAGAGTAATGGTTCAAAAATTTAACATTGGCAACTTGGCCTTAATTCAAAATCCAAAGAATCAATCTAACAAAGAGAAGCCTAACAAGTTTGAGCCTAATTAGCTAGGCTCGTAGATCATCACTGCCTCATTTGGTTCTTGCGCATACCAATTAGCCACTCCAGATGGGGAACAACTAACAAAACCCATCAATAGTCTACATCTCTATAAATTCTACATATAGCATCAGAAAGCTTGGCCAAAATAAATACAAAAATAAAATACAAAAATACAAAAAAATTGTTACCCTAATTAAAATTTGGCAAATGGGTGTCATGGTGACACCAAATATATATATATATATATAAAAGAGTAAAGAGAAATAATTCATCCAATAGTGAAAACCAATTTGGTGGCACTTTGGATAAGTACCATGGTGAAAACCTAGCAAAGAGGTGCCATGTGTAGTGAGTCTTTGCTTCGCCATCTACTGTCACTCCATCTATCTTGTTCCATAATAAACCATTGCTCTTCTGACACCATCACGACATTCGATTGACATCAGGTCTAGCATAACATACGCTTTTCTTCCTATGCATGTCCTTTTCCATCCCCTTCAACTTGGCTAGTCCTCAACCTGATTGAGGGAAACCCTCTTGTCATGTGACTGTAGTGGGTATCACACATGGTCCTGTCAATCAAAACAAATTTGAAACAAGAACTAAAAAAGTCCTAAAAAGAGACCTAAAAATAACAAAATTCCAAAAAAAGACTTAAAAAATCAGAAAAAAGTCTTTAAAAAGACCTAAAAAGTCCTAAAAAACCTAAAAATCATAAAAAAATCTTGGAAAAATACCTAAAAATAAAAAAAGTCCTAAAAAATGATCTAAAAAATAGAAAAAGTCCTTAAAAGTGACCTAAAATAAGAAAAAGTCCTGAAAAAAGAACTAAAAATTAAAAAAAGTCCTAAAAAAATCCTAAAAATTGAAAAATGTCCTGAAGAAATCTAGAAAAAATCAAAACATGCAAAAAACACAAAAGCATCCAAATAGCTTTCAAAACTCCAAAAATAGAGTCAGAATCAATTAGGTCAGTCTTTGTCATTGTTGAACTATGAGATCTTTGTCCATTTGCTACGCAGGAAAGGCCATCCTTAATGGGCCCCTGAGGCCCCCTAGGTCCAGTCCCTTAGGGTTCATCAAGTCAAGTCAAAAAATGTTGGTTCATTTTCAATATATTTGTCCCATCCCTACAGAACTATGAGGTCTCTGAGTGCATGATGTAGGCAAGGTCATTAGTCAGTGGGCCCCCAAGGCCACCTAGGTCAGTCCTTTAAGGTTCATCGCATCAATCAAATAATTCAGACATAGTTACACTCAGACACAAGACAATCATCGAAACATCAACATTCAAATCATGGACCAATAGACAACATAGACCAATCAATCATCAAGTTGAAAATCAATCAACTTGCCAAAATAATGTCGACCTACTCACTTTATGGTCCCCTCCACGATGCGTCCTTCTTGGAATTGGGCCTTGTCAAAAATGTTATTTTGCTTTTTAGGATGTGTCTTTCCTAATGATAGGCTCCATCACATAGTCATTGGACTTTTCAGGATGTGTCCTTCTTGACGAAAGGCATTGTCACACTGTCAAAACTATCAGACTATTCAAATCATCAAGCAATCAACCTTCGACAAACAAATATTGGAAAACATATTGAATTGTTGTTGATTTTTTCGGTCTATTTTGTCATATCTTTTTATTGTTTTCTCTCTTGGTCATGTTACTAGCTACCTCAAGAATGTCCCATGAAGTATTTAGAGGTGTAATGATGTCTCATGACCTATTTTTCCTTGATTGTTGTCTTTGGTGTGTCTTGACAAAAAGACTGGGGCAACTTGGCCCTTAGTATGAGTTAGGACATTCCTTGTCTGTGACTACCTATCTTTCGCAAGTGGATGACCTTGCACACCTTGTTCTATGTCATATCATGGTGTTTGTTGTTAATTTTTCACATTTTACCACCCAATGATGATTATGCAATGCGTATGATGTTATTTGGAAAAATATTGAAGTATTCCTTTTTTGTCCTAACATCCATGTCTTCCATGCTAACATTTCTTATATTCCTTCATCCTCTTGAGGGGGAATACCACTACCTCCTTGTCATCATTCCTCTCCTCACCTTCACATTGGGGCATATTTTTTTGACTTGTTTTCTTTGACACAACATCATAAACTCCATTGTTTCAAAGAGGGGGAAAATGTAGACACATAAAAATGGCCTAGACTTGCATATCACATTTTTCTATGACCACACTTATCCCTCACCTACAATTAAATAATTACCATTAATTATTTAGTAACATGACCATTTATCCTTCAATTAAATAAATTTATTTATTTAACCCACTTTCCATCATACCAAATAAATAATCAAAATAATTATTTATTATCTTTTGTCTCATTCCCATTTATGAATTAAACCATTATTTAATTCACAAGTCAACCTTCCTCCAGAAATTAAATAATTTCTATTATTCCAACTACCTCTTTTTCTCCACCATTGATTTGATTATCTCGAATTAAATCTCAACCCTTCATTTCAACGATTTCCCCAACTTTGAGCTAATTTTTCCCTAGCCATAATGCTCCTTATCACATTGAATCCTAGCCGGTGATCTTAGGGCTTTACCAACTTCTAATCCTGGCCATCCATTGTCAATTAGGAATTCTTTAAAAGGCTCTCTCCCAAACCATTTTAGGGACACAAAATCATTCATACATACACAGAGTTATTTTCAGCATGCTTGAGAACTTGAACACTTGAGCACTCACATTACTTTAATATTTTGCTTGTCTAAGGAATAGGTCATAGTTGCACTTCAAATCTAAGGGAAATTATACAATTTTCAACAAGATGGAGAAGGCCAATCGAGGTCATTCAATGGAGGCTTGAAAACTAGGTGACTTTGTTTCATGTTTATTTGCTTCTAGTTTCCTTTGTGCTCTATTGTTTATTGGGAATTAGTTTCATGCTACTTGCAACTAACATGAAAATTTCTCCCTAATATAGAAATAAAATCCCCAAAAGCATTAAAACTGATAGAAATAAAAGGCACACAAGAGGTTTAGTTTAGGAAATCTGTTTGTATCTAAATTTAGCAAAAGAATTAAAGTTTGAGTAATCCTTCGATGTTTGGAATCCTTGAAATCACAAAATCCTTGAAGGTAAATATTTCTTGAGAGCCTGTAATTGGGTATAGTGCAAGGATGTTATTCACATAGGTAGACATTGAATGATGATTGAAGGCAATAGTTCCTTGATGGAGTGATATTGTCATAAATGAAGATCCAAACAAAGATTCACATGGTTGTGAATCCGCCTCTATTCATGGATTAAAGGAATTTAATATTTGATGATATTCAAGTGGAGATTGTAATGAATAAGACTATTATGATAACAATATTTTTTCGTTTGTTTATGAAAAATCTGGATGATGATTGTTGAAGAGTATGTATGCTGGTGGAGTGAACTGTTAGTATAAATGGATGAGAGTGTGCATAGTTAAATCCAATCAACACATGCGGCCTATGAGAACAACAAATGCAAAATGATCAACAATTGGGGAATGAAGTAAGAGTCTTGAGAGCTTTGACATGATGAAATATTCAACAGGTTTGATATGGTATTATACATCTTCAACAATGATTTACATTGGAATCCATGAGGGGTAAAATATTGTGAGGTGGTAAAATATTGTCACTTCAATTTTTTTAGGTTGGAGACACAAATCCATTTCACAGGTGGTAAGTGCAATATCACTACAGACTGTCGAGCAAATTAGGGTATTTTACTTGAGCATTGAATGGATAGATTCATGGATATAGGAGGATTTCAAATATAAAAATGGAAGGACCCTTCCATCACTGACTTTGAATGCATTTTAGAAGGAAATGTTAAAAAAAAATCACTATAATGTCATTTTAAAGAGTGAAACGAACACGATGGTTTTAGATTGGGGTGTATAAAAAATGATATGATGTATGAGGATAATGTTTGCGATGGTGGGTGACCTTCAAATATCTAAGAACAATGAATTCTTTAAGGTTGTAACTAAAAATAGTGATGGTCATGGAAATTGTATTGTAAGGAATTTAAATATTGCGGGTTGAAAAAGGACTGAGGACTAAAATGGGATCTTAATGATGGGTATGTGAAGGATCATCATGGAAAAATTAGGCTCTTAAGTGGCAAAAAATTCAAAAAAATTAGAGTTAGGAAAGTTGACGTAAAAATTTGAATAAGGTATCTATATTATTTCAAAAATATGTAAGAATAGAATCTGTAGCAAATTGAATGTAGTATCTAAACAAGAAGTTTTATTTCAAAATTTATAAAAAATCTATTTGGTGAAAATTTAAAATTTCAATGCAATAGTACTTAAATTTCAGGGAAAAAATAAGTAGGCATCTTTCTGACCACCCTAACCACAATAAAATGATAATATATTTTTATAATATTTTAGATATAAGTAGAGGAATCATGTCCCGATGTAATGCATATTTTTTTGTAATTATTTTCCAAGTAAATAATTAATTATGAATTTTTTATTACAACTTTTAAAAAATATAAAAACTCGTATGTCTAACCACCTTAACTTGGTGAAAACTTCATGAAATTCAATTTATTTTTCTTAATCCTATAGTATGTGAAGCATAGGATGTGATGCATATTTCAGATTCAAAAAATGTGACACTATTTGAAATCTATAGATGTTTTTCAATTAGCCTATCAATTGGGACTTTAGTCATAATTCAAATAGAAAGTGAATAATAATTATTTATTAAATTCAAAGTAAAGAAAAATTTATACTGGTGGAAAGCTGAGAATCTCCTTTAAAAACTCTTTTCATTTCATCAATTTTTGGTTCAAGAAAATTCATCAGCCACACCCTATGTAGAGCCCCATCATGCGAACCCCAAAGGACAACTAAAGCAATAATTTCCACACAATTTTTTTTTTTAATTTAAAGTAATACTAACAAATATGAGATGCACATTAAGTTATAACGTGAAAATTCATTTAAACAAATCCGCTATCACTTACATCCCTTGGGCTAAACGAGGATGCATTACGAAAATTAATGCCATACATCGATGATAAAGAATGAAAGCCAAATCTAATCCATGAAAAATCATATATATAAAAAAACCATCAATAAAAAAAACCATTCACTTAAATAAATACAACACTTGAATAACATTTGATATGGATCCATATCCACACAAAGTTACCAATGATAAAATATTACATCACATCCTTTTCATTACTTTACACTATTCAAGTCTTACAATGATACAAACATGTTTCCCAATATGGGCAGGAACCACATGACAGAATAGAATGGTACAACTCTGGAGTTGCCGCAACAGCACCAATCCGCACCTCTCGATCCTTGACTGGGGACCCAATGGGGTGCTTAGCACGTTCCACCGGACCACGTGGGTCCGAAGACCCACCCCCCGTGCTAAGGAGCTGACAAGAAGAGACCTCAACCAAGAACATCCAAACAGGGAACCACAAGACTCAACGTCATACAAAGGTATCATAAAACAAGGGTTACAATGACATAATCAACAACATTCATGAGTCAAAAAAATCAAATTAAGCTATGAAATTCATCACATTTAACCCAAGCAATAACAATTAAGCAAGTCACCAAAGAATATTCATAAATCATTTTCACAAGAATCTAAAACAACATAAAGATTACAATATCCAGAGGCGACAAGAAACAAGAACAAGGGTGTCTAGTGGAGAGTGTCATCGCATAGCTCTCATGGGATCTCCTGGCTCTTCCTCCTACTTGAGGCGCCGGCACCATAGGGTAGCTCATGCGGAGCCAATAACCTCTCATGGGGACAAGGTTACGACTTTGCTGACCATGGCCTTCTCAATCTATCATTAGTCTATGATAGCCCTAATGTATAGACGAGGCATCCAATATTTATTATATTGTGTATTTTACTACCCCTCCCCCTAATTCTTTTTTTTTTGGGTTATCACTTGTTTAACTACTCTTACGTGGGTTCTCCTGTGCACTTCCTCTTAACCGATGCGCCGGCCCCCATGAAGAGCCACTCTCCCTAAGACCCTTAATAGAAACCAAAATAAGGAAAGGGTTGTACCATCATAATTTGAACATAGAATCACAACATAAAAACATGTGAGGCATTACCCATCTCGCTATAACACATAAACAGAGTCTCAACAATTCTCGTACAACCCTTTCAAAATCATGATATCAAAATACTTACCACATCAAGGTCACATAAAGAAAGAACATCACTGACAATAATCTGAAACCTCTGGAAGCCAAAAGAACGACAATCCACAGACAAGGGTAAAATGAAGCAACGAGAATTTTTTCCCCAATAATTCTGACACCAGGATAAAATTTCCCTCAAAGAAGAGATTATCTCAGAAAAGCCACGCAAAGCAAGCTTCATCAAATGCCACCCAAAAATCAATCAATCCTAAAACAAAAACACAATCCACATATCAACAATGGTGTCACCTAAAAGGGAAATACAAAAGAAAATCAACCTTTAATTTAACAAAATTACTCAATATCAAAAAGCCACCAACTAGGCATTCTACGGGAGACCTCAATTTTCTCCTCACAAGAACCCCCTTATAGTGACGTAAATCACCTTCAGAAGGACAAAAACATGACAATGACAACAAATATCTATTCACACCTTCAATTAAAAGGAAACAACCTACTCAGCAAACCAATCAATTACAATCTCAAGGTTCTAAACAACTATCCATATAAGAACTTCATTTATAAGAAACTTGAATAGTCATTAAGTTACAACTAACTAACAATCCAAGTGAAATAATTAAGAATGAAAACTCAATTCAAAGAACAATTTATCATGTTCATTCAAGTTTACAAAACTACCGAGATGAAATCAAATAAAGTTTACTACAATACATAACCATGGATAAGGATGCCGATTAATTCTAATATACACAATTCCAATAAAAAAATACCTCTTAGTCAAGTTAAGCATATTCATACATAAACATCTTCTTTAATATGATCATTATCACTTCGCCTAACCTAGAGTGTTACCGCACTATTATTCTCTATCATACCTTATCAAAACTTTCAGTTATTCCACTCTTAAATGATCGATATAGGAGTCACTAACTCATAAGATATAAATAATTACTCCAAAGTCAAACCCTCATACACATAAATTCGCATTTTAAAACTAATAGATTGATCTTTGACTTACCAATGGTACCAAACAGATTGTAAGAACTAGGATACCCCCATAATTTTTAAATGTACTTGGTGAGATCCTCAAGCAATCAGCCAAAATAGGGTAATGAGAGAGGAACAGAAAACCCATTCCCTTGTTTCTTATCAAATGCATATATGCTAGGTTATGATCATTTGACTGAAAATATGATGCTCATTGAAGCTTAATTTAGAATCGTCAAAGCTTAACTAGCGTTCAATATTACTTGAACCTCTACAACTTACCGATCTTTAAAAGGATCAAGATGAAAGTAATTTAAACTAAGGTAATGTGCAATCCCTTTATTTACTCT
Organism: Sequoia sempervirens; assembly: GCA_007258455.2. Taxonomy (NCBI): domain Eukaryota; kingdom Viridiplantae; phylum Streptophyta; class Pinopsida; order Cupressales; family Cupressaceae; genus Sequoia; species Sequoia sempervirens. The sequence continues at coordinate 590,916,690 of VDFB02000003.1, forward strand.
CCATTCTCTGTTTATGACAAATGAAATCAAAGATATTATTTAAATATTTAAACTTCCTATGATGCTCCAGTGCTGCAGCTTAGACAGGTCGACAATGAAATCAGAGAGGTTCGTTAAACCTTTAACTTCCTGTTATGTTCAAGTGCGGTGGCTATGACAGATTGCCAGTGGATCGGGGAGCTTATTTATATGCCGCACCCTCTTAATTTCAAGTGTTGTAGCTGTAACAAGTTGCTAATGAAATCAGGAAAGGCAATTTAATTTACTACACTTTTGTAAGTCTTAAAGTTGCAGCTGTGATAGGTTGCCAATGGTTTCAGGGAGGCTTTCTAATTCTGCACAATGCCTCAACTCTAAATGCTGTAACTATGACAGGTTGCCAAGTATATGAGAAAGTGAATATTGGAATTTGGAAATATCGACATCTACTTGCATTATTATCAAATCCAAAATGTTATCCAAAAGGTTGAAGGGTAGGAGAAAATAGAGGTGTAAATACGTGACTTATGAGAAAGAGAAATAATGTATAACTTTTTTTTTGTTTTGAACTTGATGCATTTCTGTTTGATGGCGAGTTTCCAGAGACGCACTCAAGTTTAAAGCTTGGGAGTTAAACTTCACCACAATCAAAGGTAAGCTCTCTATTATATTAGTACGTTGACAATATTTATTTTCAAATGCTGCAACTGCGATGGATTGCCAGTAGCGTCAAACAGGTTATTTATACCTTTAAACTTCCTGTTACGATCAGGTGCACGGCTGAGAGAGGTTGATAAAGAAATCAGAGAGATTATTTAAACTTTTAAACTTCCTAATATGTCCATGCGCCGCAGCAGAGGTAGGTTAACAATTAAAACAGGGAGATTATTTATATCTATGCACTCTACCATGTTAAAGTGCTGCCGCTGCGACAGGTTGCAATAGAAATCAGGAAGCTATACCAACGTCCACTCCCTTCTATGTTCGAGTTTTGCAATAGATACAGGATGGCAATTAGAAATAAAGTGCTTAATTAAACCATGTCGATATTCTAGTTTCAAATACTACAACGGCAACAAAATAAAGAGGTTATTTACAACTTGAACTTCATTAAAGTTATTAACACCGAAATGAAAATCCTTTCATAACGTTCTATTCACTAAAAATGATGGAATCATATACGAAGATGGAACAACTCTGCTAGTTTAAAAACGTTCAGAGTTTGGTATGAGGGAGGGGTTATTAAGGAAGCAAGGCCTGAAAATATGACCCGGGTGAGCTCTAAAGTATACACAGCAAAATGCATCCTATCCAACATGGGATAGGTAATAAGGATAACTAAAGAGTACAACATCTAATAAGGAATATGCAATCGGATAATTGTTGGCAGGGAAAAACAATCCGATATAAATAAGTAGGAAGAAACTTTTCGCATAACAGAAACTTCGAGATAGATGCAATTGGTGGGTGTAAGACCCGAAACCTCGTCCCATTGACATTCTCTTTGTTGAAGACAAGAACAGAGACCTTTGGAATAGGGCATGGTCATGCAACATGACCTAGATAAAGTTTTAATAGGCAGGAATGAAAGCTTGCATGAGGTACGCGAGCCGAGTGACAGAATACCTCGCAGGTAAGAGATGGTCTACACAAGACCTGAATGAGGGATACGAGCCAACACTCTACATAAATAAATCTTATCTCTTAAGTGGCGAGTATCTTAAATGATGTTCTTTGAGGGAGATTGCATAAACAGATGGAAGACCACGGTGGTATAAATATATTTACTTTCCCCATTATCATCATGGCATGTACTCATCTTAGGCACTTATGAGATAGCGGAGGTTATGCCAGTAAATTTTCAAATGATAACATTTCTTGCAACGCTGCCAGAAAGAAAATCAGACTAAGGAAGTAAAACCTCAAATAGATATTCGCACTATTTTCTAATCTAGCATCAAGGGTTATTTTATTATGTGTATTTATGTATGGAACAAGAAGAGTACTCATTTGCCACCATAGGAAAGAGTTGGAGACGTCACCCACTTGTCTAATCTTGCCCCAAAGAACCCCCTAGTAGAGTGGATGAGAGCCTCCATTTATTCCAGCATTCCCCGAACAAACTCTCCATGGGAGTCATGAGCCTCCGTCCCTCCCCATTTTGCAGAGATTCTCCCTAATGTTTCATAAACAATCCCAGAAGATAGCCCCCTTCTTCTTCTTCTTTTTTTTTTTTTTTTGCAGGAAATGCGCCTTCGCCTCTTTGGGGAAGCTCCCCCCAAACTTTCCATAATGCGTTCAATTTTCAAAATCACCAAGATCAATCGTATTAGCATGTTACCCCCTCAAATCTAGTTTCCAGTTGTGCATGTGCTTGCATGCAATTCTTCACGTCTTTTTTTTTTTTTCCACTTTAACATCTATTCAATACTTATTTTTCTTATTTGTTAAAAGTCACTTGATTTTTCCCATCTTTTAGGCTTTACTAAAACAAAACTCCACCTTTTCTATCTTTATTTTGCTTTAACAACACATTCAAATCTTATCTTTAAGATTTTTTTGACATCACCTCATTTACCATATTTAAATAATTATCTTCTCTAGAAAATTAAATTACATTTATAATTAGGTACAATACTTTTTACATTAAGAATTAATTTATTTATAAAAACATATATTTAGTTTATATTTCATAAACTTAATTTATTTAATTACTATTTTAATTTTAATTTTATTTTCGTTAACTCATAAGGAATTCTATTTTAATTTTCTAATTTTATTATAAATAACCTTCCAATCAATTTAATTTAATTAATTGTTTAAACACAACTAATAACATATTATATTTTTCACACAATCAAATAACACAGTGAACAATGAAGCCCAAACAAATACTTCGCACAAACTTCAAGAACAACCGACACGGAGGGGCACTACATCCTCCTCCCCTTAGGCATCGACTTACTCCTGGAAGTCAAGCTCAAGCACAAACCATAAACTAAAATTAATATTAACAATTATAAGCACAAACACACAATAACAAAATCACCAATTAAACGCTGTCAAGTAAGCCAGGAAAATTAAACAATCCAAAAATAAGGAAATGATACCAAACGAAAGTGGTGACAGAGTTGCAACCAAACTGACTTGCCAAACACAAGGATGGATGACGAACTAGGTTGGAGAAACTTCTTGTCAGCTCCTATTTTCCACATCATTCCCATCGGGTGTTTAGGATGCTCGCCCTTTCCTGACAATCCAGGTGGAATCGAGGCTTAGTTCCTGCAATCCTGCATACAAACAAACATTGTGCACAACATATATATATCAAATCAACCTAGTGTAGAGGGAATTGCAATGTTGTATGCCTCTCACAAATGAGTGATACGACATCGTCCTTCTAACACACTATCATCAATGAAACATCATAAATGATCATTAATACAATTACTAATCAAATGAAAACATTTTATTAAGTCCAGATGCTAAACATGACCAATTAATTACCTTCATCCTCGAGATTTGAAACTGACCACCTAAAAATCATAAACTAAGGTGGAAACATAACACATTAGTACTAAACATTCAAGAGGATTCATTACCCTCGCTATGCCACATTTCCATAAAATGCAACATAATTATCCACACTAGCACATATTCTCATTAAACATCATCATTTTCACACAAAGCACTCTACTTCAATCATTATTCAACACCAATTCTCACAACAATTTCAACAAAAGACAAAATTTCACACCTTCACAGATTCAAGAAAAACATAATCCATCACTCAAGGCCAACAAAAGGAAAAATTCCATGCACGCATGACATATTCACACACAGAAAATTCACATCACTTGAAACTACATCATACAATGATACAAGGGTCCATAGTGCATCCTTGATAGGAAGGATATCTGTGCATTGCGCACTACACCGAGGGTTCTATCCTTTCCCATCGGTTTCCTGCACCATCTACCCGACACCAGCTAACAGAAGAACTCAGGTTCACAACAATGACAATAGAAAAATGAAACTCAAGACTCAAGGGTCTAGGCACAAGGTTACATAGTAAGCACACATAGTGCCCAGTGTATGAACCTAGGCTCTGATACCTTGTTGTAACGCCCTGTCATGCGAACCCCAAAGGACAACTAAAGCAACAATTTCCACACAATTTTTTTTTTTTTATTTAAAGTAATACTAACATATATGAGATGCACATTAAGTTATAACGTGAAAATTCATTTAAACAAATCCGCTATCACTTACGTCCCTTGGGGTACACGAGGATGCATTACAAAACTTAATGCCATACATCGATGATAAAGAATGAAATCCAAATCTAATCCATGAAAAAGCATATATATATAAAACCATCAATAAAAAAAACCATTCACTTAAATAAATACAACACTTGAATAACATCTGATATGGATCCATATCCACACAAAGTTACCAACGATAAAATATTACATCACATCCTTTTCATTACTTTACACTGTTCAAGTCTTACAATGATACAAACATGTTTCCCAATATGGGTAGGAACCACATAACAGAATAGAATGGTACAACTCTGGAGTTGCCGCAATAGCACCAATCCGTACCTCTCGATCCTTGACTGGGGACCCAATGGGGTGCTTAGCACATTCCACCCGACCACGTGGGTCCGAAGACCCACCCCCTATGCTAAGGAGCTGACAAGAAGATACCTCAACCAAGAACATCCAAACAGGGAACCACAAGACTCAACGTCATACAAAGGTATCATAAAACAAGGGTTACAATGACATAATCAACAACATTCATAAGTCAACAAAATCAAATTAAGCTATGAAATTCATCACATTTAACCCAAGCAATAACAATTAAGCAAGTCACCAAAGAACATTCATAAATCATTTTCACAAGAATCTAAAACAACATAAAGATTACAATATCCAGAGGCGACAAGAAACAAGAACAAGGGTGTCTACTGGAGAGTGTCATCGCATAGCTCTCATGGGATCTCCTGGCTCTTCCTCCTACTTGAGGCGCTGGCACCCATCTATGGATCTCCTGGCTCTTCCTCCTACTTGAGGCGTCGGCACCATAGGGTAGCTCATGCAGAGCCAATAACCTCTCATGGGGACAAGGTTACGACTTTGCCGACCATGGCCTTCTCAATCTATCATTAGTCTATGATAGCCCTAATGTATAGACGAGGCATCCAATATTTATTATCTTGTGTATTTTACTACCCCTCCCCCTAATTCTTTTTTTTTTTTGTTATCACTTGTTTAACTACTCTTACGTGGGTTCTCCTGTGCACTTCCTCTTAACCGATGTGCCGGCCCCCTCGAAGAGCCACTCTCCCTAAGACCCTTAATAGAAACCAAAATAAGGAAAGGGTTGTACCATCATAATTTGAACATAGAATCACAACATAAAAACATGCGAGGCATTACCCATCTCGCTATAACACATAAACAGAGTCTCAACAATTCTCGTACAACCCTTTCAAAATCATGATATCAAAATACTTACCACATCAAGGTCACATAAAGAAAGAACATCACTGACAATAATCTCAAACCTCTGGAAGCCAAAAGAATGACAATCCACAGACAAGGGTAAAATGAAGCAACAAGAATTTTTTCCCCAATAATTCTGACACCAGGATAAAATTTCCCTCAAAGAAGAGATTATCTCAGAAAAGCCACGCAAAGCAAGCTTCATCAAACGCCACCCACAAATCAATCAATCCTAAAACAAAAACACAATCCACATATCAACAATGGTGTCACCTAAAAGGGAAATACAAAAGAAAATCAACCTTTAATTTAACAAAATTACTCAATATCCAAAAGCCACCAACTAGGCATTCTACGGGAGACCTCAATTTTCTCCTCACAAGAACCCCCTTATAGTGACGTAAATCACCTTCAGAAGGACAAAAACATGACAATGACAACAATTATCTATTCACACCTTCAATTAAAAAGGAAACAACCTACTCAGCAAATCAATCAATTACAATCTCAAGGCTCTAAACAACTATCCATATAAGAACTTCATTTATAAGAAACTTGAATAGTCATTAAGTTACCACTAACTAACAATCCAAGTGAAATAATTAAGAATGAAAACTCAATTCAAAGAACAATTTATCATGTTCATTCAAGTTTACAAAACTACCGAGATGAAATCAAATAAAGTTTACTACAATACTTAACCATGGATAAGGATGCCGATTAATTCTAATATACACAATTCCAATAAAAAAAATACCTCTTAGTCAAGTCAAGCATATTCATACGTAAACATCTTCTTTAATATGATCATTATCACTTCGCCTAACCTAGAGTGTTACCCCACTATTATTCTCAATCATATCTTATCAAAAATTTCAGTTATTCCACTCTTAAATGATCGATATAGGAGTCACTAACTCATAAGATATAAATAATTACTCCAAAGTCAAACCCTCATACACATAACTTCGCATTTTAAAACTAATAGATTGATCTTTGACTTCCCAATGGTACCAAACAGATTGTAAGAACTAGGATACCCCCATAATTTTGAAATGTACTTGGTGAGATCCTCAAGCAATCGGCCAAAATAGGGTAATGAGAGAGGAAGAAAAAACCCATTCCCTTGTTTCTTATCAAATGCATATATGCTAGGTTATGATCATTTGACTGAAAATATGATGCTCATTGAAGCTTAATTTAGAATCGTCAAAGCTTAACTAGCGTTCAATATTACTTGAACCTCTACAACTTACCGATCTTTAAAAGGATCAAGATGAAAGTAATTTAAACTAAGGTAATGTGCAATCCCTTTATTTACTCTCCATTCTCTGGTTATGACGAATGAAATCAAAGATATCATTTAAATCTTTAAACTTCCTATGATGCTCCAGCGCTGCAGCTAAGACAAGTCGACAATGAAATCAGAGAGGTTCGTTAAACCTTTAACTTCTTGTTATGTTCAAGTACGGTGGCTATGACAGATTGCCAGTGGATCGGGGAGCTTATTTATATGCCACACCCTCTTAATTTCAAGTGTTGCAGCTGTAACAGGTTGCTAATGAAATCAAGAAAGGAAATTTAATTTACTACACTTTTGTAAGTCTTAAAGTTGCAACTGTGATAGGTTGCCAATGGTTTCAGGGAGGCTTTCTAATTATGCACAATGCCTCAACTCTAAATGCTGTAACTGTGACAGGTTGCCAAGTATATGAGAAAGTGAATATTGGAATTTGGAAATATCGACATCTACTTGCATTATTATCAAATCCAAAATGTTATCCAAAAGGTTGAAGGGTAGGAGAAAAGAGAGGTGTAAATACGTGACTTATGAGAAAGAGAAATAATGTATAACTTCTTTTTTTGTTTTGAACTTGACGCATTTCTGTTTGATGGCGAGTTTCCAGAGACGCGCTCAAGTTTAAAGCTTGGGAGTTAAACTTCACCACAATCAAAGGTAAGCTCTCTATTATATTAGTACGTTGACAATATTTATTTTCAAATGTTGCAACTGTGATGGATTGCCAGTAGCGTCAAATAGGTTATTTATACCTTTAAACTTCTTGTTATGATCAGGTGCGCGGCTGAGAGGTGTTGATAAAGAAATCAGAGAGATTATTTAAACTTTTAAACTTCCTAATATGTCCATGCACCACAACAGAGGCAGGTTAACAAATAAAACAGGGATATTATTTATATCTATGCACCCTACCATGTTAAAGTGTTGCCGCTGTGACAGGTTGCAATAGAAATCAGGAAGCTATGCCAACGTCCACTCCCTTCTATGTTCGAGTTTTGCAACAGATACAGGATGGCAATTAGAAATCAAGTGCTTAATTAAACCATGTCGATATTCTAGTTTCAAATACTACATCGGAAACAAAATAAAGAGGTTATTTACAACTTGAACTTGATTAAAGTTATTAACACCGAAATGAAAATCCTTTCATAATGTTCTATTCACTAAAAATGATGGAATCATATACGAAGATGGAACAGCTCTGCTAGTTTAAAAACGTTCAGAGTTTGGTATGAGGGAGGGGTTATTAAGGAAGCAAGGCCTGAAAATATGACCCGGGTGAGCTCTAAAGTATACACAACAAAACGCATCCTATCCAACATGGGATAGGTAATAAGGATAACTAAAGAGTACAACATCTAATAAGGAATATGCAATGGGATAATTGTTGGCAGGGAAAAACAATCCGATATAAATAAGTAGGAAGAAACTTTCCGCATAACGGAAACTTCGAGATAGATGCAATTGGTGGGTGTAAGACCCGAAACCTCGTCCCATTGACATTCTCTTTGTTGAAGACAAGAATAGAGACCTTTGGAATAGGGCATGGTCATGCAACATGACCTAGATAAATTTTTAATAGGCAGGAATGAAAGCTTGCACGAGGTACGCGAGCCGAGTGACAGAATACCTCGCAGGTAAGAGATGGTCTACACAAGACCTAAATGAGGGATACGAGCCAACACTCTACATAATAAATCTTATCTCTTAAGTGGCGAGTATCTTAAATGATGTTCTTTGAGGGAGATGGCATAAACAGATAGAAGACCACGGTGGTATAAATATATTTACTTTCCCCATTATCATCATGGCATGTACTCATCTTAGGCACTTATGAGATAGCAGAGGTTATGCCAGTAAATTTTCAAATGATAACATTTCTTGCAACGCTGCCAGAAAGAAAATCAGACTAAGGAAGTAAAACCTCAAATAGATATTCGCACTATTTCCTAATCTAGCATCAAGGGTTATTTTATTATGTGTATTTATGTATGGAACAAGAAGAGTACTCATCTGCCACCATAGGAAAGAGTTGGAGACGTCACCCACTTGTCTAATCTTGCCCCAAAGAACCCCCTACCAGAGTGGATGAGAGCCTCCATTTATTCCAGCATTCCCTGAACAAACTCTCCATGAGAGTCGTGAGCCTCCGTCCCTCCCCATTTTGCAGAGATTCTCCCTAATGTTTCATAAAAATTCCCAAAAGATAGCCCGGGAAATGCGCCTTCGCCTCTTTGGGGAAGCTCCCCCCAAACTTTCCATAATGCGTTCAGTTTTCGAAATCACCAAGATCAATCGTATTAGCAAGTTACCCCCTCAAATCTAGTTTCCAATTGTGCATGTGCTTGCATGCAATTCTTCCCGTCTTTTTTTTTTTTTCCGCTTTAACATCTATTCAATACTTATTTTTCTTATTTGTTAAAAGTCACTTGATTTTTCCCATCTTTTAGGCTTTACTAAAACAAAACTCCACCTTTTCTATCTTTATTTTTCTTTAACAACACATTCAAATCTTATCTTTAAGATTTTTTTGACATCACCTCATTTACCATATTTAAATAATTATCTTCTCTAGAAAATTAAATTACATTTATAATTAGGTACAATACTTTTTACATTAAGAATTAATTTATTTATAAAAACATATATTTAGTTTATATTTCATAAACTTAATTTATTTAATTATTATTTTAATTTTATTTTTATTTTCGTTAACTCATAAGGAATTCTATTTTAATTTTCTAATTTTATTATAAATAACCTTCCAATCAATTTAATTTAATTAATTGTTTAAACATGACTAATAACATATTATATTTTTCACACAATCAAATAACACAGTGAACAATGAAGCCCAAACAAATACTTCGCAGAAACTTCAAGAACAACCGACACGGAGGGGCACTACATCCTCCCCCCCTTAGGCATCGACTTACTCCTGGAAGTCGAGCTCAAGCACAAACCATAAACTAAAATTAATATTAACAATTATAAGCCCAAGCACACAATAACAAAATCACCAATTAAACACTGTCAACTAAGCCAGGAAAATTAAACAATCCAAAAATAAGGAAATGATACCAAACGAAAGTGGTGACGGAGTTGCAACCAAACTGACTTGCCAAACACAAGGACGGATGACGAACTAGGTTGGGGAAACTTCTTGTCAGCTCCTATTTTCCACATCATTCCCATTGGGTGTTTAATTGAATAAGGTATCTATATTATTTCAAAAATATGTAAGAATAGAATCTGTAGCAAATTGAATGTAATATCTAAACTACTAGGTTTATTTCAAAATTTATAAAAAATCTATTTGGTGAAAATTTAAAATTTCAATGCAATAGTACTTAAATTTCAGGGAAAAAATAAGTAGGCATCTTTCTGACCACCCTAACCACAATAAAATGATAATATATTTTTATAATATTTTATATATAAGTAGAGGACTCATGTCCCGATGTAATGCATATTTTTTGTAATTATTTTCCAAGTAAATAATTAATTATGAATTTTTTATTACAACTTTTAAAAAATATAAAAACTCATATGTCTAACCACCTTAACTTGGTGAAAACTTCATGAAATTCAATTTATTTTTCTTAATCCTATAGTATGTGAAGCATAGGATGTGATGCATGTTTCAGATTCAAAAAATGTGACACCATTTGAAATCTATAGATGTTTTTCAATCAGCCTATCAATTGGGACTTTAGTCGTAATTCAAATAGAAAGTGAATAATAATTATTTATTAAATTCAAAGTAAAGAAAAATTTATACTGGTGGAAAGCTGAGAATCTCCTTTAGAAACTCTTTTCATTTCATCAATTTTTGGTTGAAGAAAATTCATCAGCCACACCCTACACATACCCATCATATCGCCACTTTTTGGCCTATCATGATCCTGCACATACTCTGATTATGAATTTGTACATTGGGTTATGAAGATTTTGTTTTTATTTTAATTATTTCATTAATGAGGTAGTTAAAGGACACACCAAACAGGCAAATAAATGGATTTCCATTCACAATATTAAATAAATTTAGAGTCAAGGCATAGTGTGTCGATCAGAATACCCAAATCCATGACCTGCAATTTGATTTTCTTGAGTAAAAGGGGCGACAAAAGTTTGAATGCTTTCATAGGTGGATTTTTTTTCATTTAAATGATCTATATCAATTCATTTAAATCATTTTATGTAATCTTATGATTATTTTGTGTATTTGCGGGGATTAAGAAGACAAATTTACAAGGTGTTTTTCGGGGTCTCTTTATCATTTGAAACTAGGGATTGATTGATTGACACTTTGAAGTTTTTTTAAAATAAATATTTTCCATTTATGAGGAATTCATATCATAAGAAATGATGTTTGTAGTGATGAATATTTGATCTTAATGGTTAAGTATTAAATGGATTCCTATGGGTGTTATATTTAATGAATTCTCATGACATTATTATGTTTATTTTAGAGGACTAATGGAATCTGTGTAATTTGAGGGTGCCACACTAGATGAAGGTGAAGTGAACTAATGAGAGTCCCAAATTAAGTTGTAATTATCAAGGAGGAGCCTATGCATCAACACTTTCTAGAAGAACCACATAAGAAAATATGCTAAACAAGGATGTTCAAAACTATTTGAGTCCCCCCTACATATGAAAGTGTGTCTAGGAGAGAAGATATTCAAATTATTCAAATTCCCCTACCTAAGAATCTGTGCCAAACTATCTACAACTGGAGGAGATGTCTGGAAGATGCATTGGGAGATTTTTATTTCTTATTTTCTACAAGATGTAACTAAATTTTCTCATTGATTGATGATGTATCCTGAGTTATCCAACTTTGTGTAACTTCCTGATGCTTTTGGAGGATCAATATGTGCCATTGGATTGATTTAATCTTGGACATTGAAATTGAAATGTAAAATATATAAAAGGCCTTTTCCTTCTCATTTGTAAGGGGTTAGATTTAAAGAGTTAGAAATCTAGGTTAGGAGAAGTTAGATTTTGCAAACTATTAGTAGCAGTAGAAGAGGAGAGAGCTGGAAATTGTTTTGTAATTGTTGGAGAAGTTAATGCAATAGGGTTTTTTATTTGGAAAACTTTGTGTTAAACTTTGATAGTCTATGGTTTCTTGCTCTTGATCCTTGATGTTAGATGTTAGATTTCAATTAGTTTGCAATTACGGTGAAATGTGAATGATGTTTGATTAACCTTTAGTTCATAATTTTGGCAATTTGTTGATTGTAAGTTGTTGTGTAAAGTTAGTGTGAGCCATATATTATGTTAAGTTCAACTATGGATACTTGTTCATGTTGCACCGGTTATTGGGTATGTGGATGAATGTTCATAGTTTGAAAATCTTCAAGTTTCCTTAGAAGATTGCAATGTTTCTATGTAGTTGTAAGCTTATCCTTGATCAAGAAAAGACTGGTTTATGGGGATCTATCCATTTGAAGCATTCATCATTGTTTTGATTGACCTTAGGAGTTAGTTTAGATCTCTTTAACCCTTATCACTTTTGATCTTTCATTGAATCTAGGGTAGTTTAGGATTGAATTAGTATAACCACATTGCTATATTTGATGATAAAATACTTCCAGCATTGTTATTTTTTAAGGTCCCTTGTGATTACCAACATTTTCACATTATCACTGAGTTTTTTTGCATTGTCAAGACCCAAGATTATAGACCTTGGGGTTATTTCTTGAGGCTTGTTGATAGAAATTTACCTTTCAAGAGAGATATGATACTTGCATTATGTCTGAGTTGTTACAGTGCTAAAAACACCATCAACATAACCATTCACCTCGTAGCGAATGGATCCTCACTTAGACCTAGGACCTCTCCTTGAAATATGTTTTTGGCATTATTTTAATGATTTCAAATCTATAATTCAATGTCAACTTGTGATATTTGAATTTCAGGAATTAATGATAAGATATGTATAAATACAAGGGAATTTCATTATGTTTCAACCTAGAAAGTTTTTGAGACTTCATGATATCAAGCTAGAGAATTCAAGAACATTTCAAGAGATTTTCTAAGGAATTCAAGGGTAGATTATTGAAGATTATTGCAATATTTAAGATTCTTTTCAACATGTCAAAGTCATATTGCATCATGCATGTTGAGCTAATGTGTTGATGTAGTGTTCAAGATCAATTCAAGCATATCAAGGAAATATTTGACATCAAGTTTCATGATCAAGATCTACATTCATTGAGGCCACTTCATGCTATATTATAGATTTGTTATCTAAGGTTCAATTAAGGTTTGGTGAATTGTTACATATTGTTGTTCATTCATCATTCCTTTCATGCGTTCATTCATTTTTGTTGAACATTTAGAATACTAAGAGGGGGGTTGAATTAGTATTTTATTAAGCTTTTGAACAAAAAACTATTTATTCACCAAAACATGTTAACTTAAATTAAGGGTGAAAGCATGAATCATCCAAAAAGTCACAAAACACATGAAAACCAAGATTTTTATGTGGAAAACCCAAATTTTGGGAAAAAACAATAGTGAGGATTAGCTAAAAATATACTATATTCAAATATAGTATATTACAAGGGCTCACTGCTATAATGACGGAAAAAGGTCCCCCTTAACTTGGCCTTGATTTAGTGTTGTAATATGTCTAACACATTCACATTGGGTCTTGGGCCCTTGTGAACTAAATGAGCTTATTGGTGCCTTGTTTAGAGTGTAGTAAATTACTATAACAGACTTTCATACTTTTCTAGGGTTTTCATTAATAATTGGGCTTCTTTATTCTTTAATTGGCCTTATTTTGCATTCACAAGCCCCATTTAATGCATCTTTTTGAGGATAATCCCAACACAAATCAATGCCCAATCATAATTTAGGTGTTTTCAACTTGTGTGGACCAAATTTAGTGATCTGGGACTCATTCACCACCTTTGGCGAATGAGTCTCGTGTGGCTTAAAATCAAAATTAATTCAAATTTTTTGTAGGATTTTATCCTCCTAGATCTAATGTTAGTTTGTAGTGTTGTAATTTTAGGAATTCTTGCATAATTGAGCATAAATACAAGTTTCTTTCACTCATTTTCACCCCAAGCATTCAAGTATTCATCCTTATAGCAAGTTTGAGTTCACAAGAGCATTCAATAGTCTTCAAGAGAAAATTATCAAGCATTTTAGAGCATTCTTCAAGCATCAAGAATCATGTCAAGGACTTTATGCATCATGTTTGTTTTTGAGCTAACAATTGTGATGTAGGGTTTTATGATTCAACCTAGCTTTTCATTCAAGATCTATCACATTAAAGCAAGAGTCAAGGTCTACATCCATTGGAGCCATCTCACACATGTTTGCAACACTTCATTGATAGGGTTTGGTGAGTTGTAACATCATTTTTTTTTCATTCATCATTCTCCATTACTATTTCATTCTATTTCAAGGTTTGATTACTGAAACGGGGTTCAACCAAGGAAAACCCCTATCCACTAATCCAACGACATTTTCCCCTCTCTTTTGTGTGGTTTTTTCTAGTGTAGGTTGAAGAAGCATTGAAGAGAAAGATTGGAAAAAGTTGTCAAAGTGCCTAAAGTTGTCAAAGTTGTCATCAAGCCTTGGAGAACATTGGAGAACACTTGCAAGTTGATTTACAGAGATTCAGACCTGGAGACCTGAAGAAAAAAATTGAGTAGACTGAGGAGAGTAGATTTAGATCCCAAAGTTTTAGAAAACCTTAACTGGACTGATTCACCACTTTTGGCGAGTGAGTCCCATTTTTTGTCAAAATTCATATTTTTGCATATTCAGATATCCATTTGGAACATTCTTATTCTTGCACAGAAACCCAAATTTTAGATTGATTCACCCAACTTGGTGAATGAGTCCCACTCAACATTAAAGTTAGAAATTCTAGTGTTTTAGACCTCCTTCTAGTCATCTCCAGACTTCTAGGTGCACACAGTATTTTCTATATCTTTTTGTTTTGTTTCATTTGCATTTCTAGGTCATTTAGTGAAGCTTTATATTAAATTAGGTTTTTTCATTTCATCTTACATTTCAAATTACATTGTATTTGTCTTTCCAAGTCTTAACTTAGTGGTGAACCCCTTATTAGCTTATAATCAGCCCCTAGGACAACCTTATTGCAAAATATATTTCTCCTTTGCATTGATATCTTTAGGGTTATCCTTGAATGAAATTGGAAAGTGGGTGTGCTCTATTTCCTAAAACCATATGATAGCACCATACCGCTTTTTCATCATTTCAACTTCCAAGACACACTATCCTTATAAGGCTCATAGCTAGAGTTAAGTACAATACAAAAATGGTGTGGCTCATTGCCACAATATGAAATGATATGAAGTGAACCTATCTTGTGTTGTATTTTGGTTCCTTTGAAGCTCTAAATATGAAGTACTACTCTACTTAGTAGTTGAAAAAAAACTCTACTTTGATTTTTGAAATCTACCACAAAATTCACATATTCACATCATTCAACACTATTCTCATTTGATATGGAATTTATGCTCGCACTTTCACTTAACACCCTCACTCACTAATTCAAAATATCTCATGTATATATTCACACAGATCAATTAGGTCAACCTAATTAGATGTAAACAAAATAATCAAAATAGATTTTGTTGGCCCCACACAAGATTCAAAATCATCTTTCCACTTTAATAACCCACGTAATACTTAAATTCAAGTTAGCATGGATGTAAGGTAGATTTAATTAACATCCACAAAGTGTATTTAATCTTCTCAAAACATACCATGTAATAGGTTGGCTAGGAGCATGACCTAATCACACAAAATTCCAAACATGCACACGCTTCGTGACATACACACCTTTCAAATTCAATATTTCTTTAGTTTTTGATTGCATCGACATCAGAGAGACTACCTTCAAAACTGCAAAATCAAGGAATTCTTCTTAAGAAAGTGTGGAATCTCCCACACTGTTATACTGAACAAAAAGAAGATAGAAATATATAGAGTTGAACTTTGTCAATGATATCTTCTAGTACTCTTCACCAAACTTCTTGAGATCTTGAATATAGATGCATGAACCAACCATAATGATATGGTTAGAAGTGTATATTTATACCTCTTCTTGTGGTGAAGTACAAACCCAAAAACCGACGCACTAAACCACAACACCATCAACAGAGAAAACCAATCTTCTAATAGATCATCTTTCCGATATAGTTAGTATTTGTATAGATAACACAAAAAAGCTTTGGGCTTCAATGTTGAAATCAATGAAAACACTAGGACAACTGAATCAACCGATGTATGTACATTTCATGCTCATGTTACCAATTATTATTAATAATCACATAATTCCAAACTTACAACAATATCCCCCTTTGTCATTGATGGCAACATGCATTTGAGAAACATATTTCATATCATGAAACAATACTTATTTCTTCCTAACCTTAACTCCCTCTTTTAAAATTAACCTTGATTTTCCAAACTCTCCCTTAATCTTGAATTTCCAAAAA
This sequence comes from Sequoia sempervirens, assembly GCA_007258455.2. Taxonomy (NCBI): domain Eukaryota; kingdom Viridiplantae; phylum Streptophyta; class Pinopsida; order Cupressales; family Cupressaceae; genus Sequoia; species Sequoia sempervirens. The sequence goes on from VDFB02000003.1 coordinate 590,932,982, forward strand.
AAGGTTTCAAACATCGAAAAATGAAATAAAAATCTTCTCATTATTTCTCCAATATCTATCTCTCTCCCTTTGACATCAATGGAAAAATTTGTGCAGGGGTCTGGTATATATTCTTTGAATATATGTATGTATGCATCATCAAAAAGGATAATTGATCAAAAGGATAAGAACATGCCAACCTAAAGATGAATATCCCTTGACATTCCTCATAATATCATGTCAAGTATCTTTTCCTTCCTCCCAAGAGCCTTTTGCATGTACAAGAGTCTTATATAACAATTCAAGTTTCATTAAAGACTCTATACCTTCTTCCATAGTGTTGGGGCTGAGATTTATTTCTAATAGATTGTCAACACTACAAAGGGCACTTGATATAGGACCATGCATTTTTTTAATAAGTATCTATGTGCCACATATTACTTAATTGTCTTTGTCCTCTGATTCAATAAGCTAAAGAATTTTTCCTATAGTTGCTATAACCATCTGCTTGATGGCTCAACCAAATTTCATTCCGACTCATTTCAGTCATTATATCTAGTTTCCAGTTAGACCAATTTAGATAAAAAGGATATTAACTCTTGTGCTTCTCCTTCACAAATCTAAACATCCTTCAGTCCCTTTAGGACTCTATGATGTGTATCTACACATTTATTCCTATTGTACCTTCTATATTTTCCTATATAGTCCTTTCTTTTTTCCTATTTTCTCTTTCAATCTAGAAATATATCCCTTTAATGAATCAACCATACTCCTGAGATTTTCCAAAGTAGGTGCAGATGAATTAATGCTAGCACTGAGAATTACCTCTTGTAAAGCATTTAATGCTTTATCTAGGTCTTGTGTATTTTCACTTTCATGCTCATGTAGGGTCATATCGAATTGACTTCCTTCTTGTTTTGTGACTTATTGCTTGATAGTAACTCCTTTTCTTTTCTTTCCTATTCTTCATGTACTATCAAAGGCTTCAGTCATAGACTTTTCTTCTAAACCTATTCTTTTGGGGTCTTTTGGGCTTCCTATAAGCACATTTGAATAATAATAAACCTCCCCCACTTCTCTTCATAACCTAACTAAAAAATTCACACAATTCTAGGATCAACTTCTTCCATGTAAAAAAATTAGTAAAGACAAGGAAATTGATGTCTTCGTAGTGTTTTTCCATCACATTCTCGGGTATTCTTTCTCTCTTATTCATCCTCATCTATAATATTCCAAAGAATGTTGCAAGAGCAACTTCTTGAGCATCTGATCCACCAATATTCATGATGATATTTCTTATCTGGTGTGCTACCAATTTTAAATTGTTCCATTCCACTTTACCAATTACCAGTATCTCCTTCATGAAGTAGAAAAGTAAGAAAACTATTAAAGTGTCATACCTTAATGTAATCTTCTCGTTATTTTTTATTTCTTTCAAATTATTCATCACATGTTGAAGTAGTTCACAAAGATCATAGTTCACACCATTCTCAATCATGTTAAATGTAATATGAGTATTAGTAGTATAGATTTTGTAGTCATCATTATGTAAGAAAATTTTATGTCCAATAAGCATTATGGCATACTGGATAGCTATATTTTCAACTGTACTCAAGAAAAGTTCATTTACTTGAAGAGTTGCACCAATATTTTCAATTAATTCTTGGTCATCAACATACTTCCATCATGCAACTAGTCTAGAGGACCCTAACCAGTCACACCCATTATTGCTTCTCTGGTTATCGGGTGTGCACCATCAACCCAAATAGACTCATTATGAATCTTTCTCAATACAATTTGAATGTACTTCTTGTAGAATTCAAATAGTGGAAACTTCTGTCATGCATCTAATTTCTTTTGAACTACAGTTTTGTATACATCATAATTTCCTTCCAATTTTCTTTTCCATAAAATACTCAATCGAATAGGGGAAATTTCTTCTATTTTTTCATAAATATACACATAGATATCCTTAGTAGGAAAAACTCTAAGTGGAGTGCTAGAAAATGCACCCGCCAAATCTTTTAACATATTTTTCAAAGAATAACTCTTTAATTTGATTTTTGGTCTATCTAAGACATTCACTACTTACAAACCATCCATTGCAATAAAGATGAAAATTACGGAAAGGAATTGTGTAAGAAGAATTCCTTTTGAATTTGCTTAAGTGAAGATTAGGGTTTTGATGTTTATATTTTGGAGCATGACTCAAATCCACTTCCTCTTCTTCAATTTTCATTTCCTTCATATCAAATGAATTTTTCTTCTCAAATATGTATTTAAATTCATGATTTGACCCATATCAATAAGTGTGTCAATAATAAATGCTATAGAAAAAGCTAGAAAACTTTGAAACCTTGTATACACAGTTAATCTACAAATGCTCCATAAAATTCCACGTCGAATTATTTCCTTCTGTAACACCAAGAAAGTGAAGAAAGAAAAGATTAAAAGCATGGTGTGCAATACAAATGTAAATGCAATCTAATGCTAAGCAACAAAGAACAAAGGAAAGTAAAAACGTAAATAAAACTTGAACAATCTCACCAAATTTGTATGTATTTCCATGATTCATCTTGATTGCCCTTCTCCATTTTGCCGTTGTATAATTTCCCTTAGATTTTCAAAGGTTCGTGCAAGTATAGCCTATGATAGTGATTTAGAAAAACATAAAAGATTCAAGATAGCTGCTCCAAAAGTCATAATATTTCGAGAGAGATTGGAATGATGAAAACCAGATCAATTTATAGAAAATTGATTATTCAAACGATAGGCCAAGATTGAAAGATCAATGGACGGCTGAGATTGACTAATTAGTCATGCATTATGATAACTGTTAGTAGTGACATGAGTGATATAAATTAGAAATAGAATTAAAGATTAAATAAATGATTTAATCTTCAAGTCTGGTATTCAAAAACAAAAGAATTATCTTTGCATGACAGAGATAAAGATTGATTAAAGCAACTCTCTATTTGAATGCATGCACCAGATTTAATTAATTAAATAGGAATATTTAATTAATCCGCATGTAAACACAAATGAGTTAGAACTGGACGATTGAATAATTTGACGAAGAGATTACTCGAGAACGCCACTCAGACATTAAATCAAGAGTTAACTGAGTGATTTGAATAGATCTTTTAGTCGAGTAAAAGTGAATACTTAGATAACTCACACAATTATCTAAATCTAGAGGAATGTGTTAAAATAGAATTCATGAATTAAATAATTCATTTAATTCAAGATTTGATATTTTAAGAATAATTAAATAAATAAGATTTATTTAATTAAATGATGAAGGGATTTAAATGAATAATTAAATAAATAAAGAATTGATTTAATTATAGTTGAAGTATGATAAAGAGTAAATTAAATAAGAATTTATTTAATTTGACAAGAAGGATAAGGTTAATCAGTAACATAATTAAATAAAAAGCATTTATTTAATTAATAGAAGAAATAACAAAAGAATAATTAAATAATTGACATTATTTAATCATGACCATGGAAGAAATAAAAATTATGAAGGATATTGAAGTCGCAGGCTTAAACCAGATTTCGGTGTCTACACATTCAACAACTTTCTTCTATGGTTTTAGAAATTCCTTTTTCCAAGACATAACTTCTTGTCATGACTTGGCACCTTGTATTTCAGGGGGCTGATTAGAATTTTCTATTGTTGCTCTCCCTAAGCCTTGGTATGGGCTTGGTTTCCAGAGGAATTATCTATACCAAAGGTAGGTAGAGATGCATTTAAAGTTCCTAAATCATCTCTATTCTTTGACTCCCCTTTATTTCTCCATATCTTTTCCTTTCATTCTTCACCTTAGTAGGATCAACTTTCTTCATAGATTCATTCATTTTTACTAGATTGGACTATCTTCTATTTTTTCTTCTACAAACTCTTGAAATATGTCTAGAATTGTTGCTATTGTAGCACACAACATTTTTCAAACTGAATTGACTTCTATTCATTCTTGATCTACACTAGTTAGCCTTATGACCAAATATATTGTATGTATAACAATAGCCATTGGAATATTGAGACATTCTCCCTATATTATATCTATTCATCATTCAACTTCTGCACTTAGTACTTCTATGTCAAAATTTCTTGCATGCAAAACATTGTCTGGAGAAGAATCCAACATTTTGATTCATTCTATTTCAATATTCTATTTCCTTATGTCCATATTTATTGCATGAAAAACCAACACCATTAAAATATGGGTACCTTTGAGTATTTGGTTATCCGATGGGAGTTCTTCCAACATTACTTCTTTGATTTTTGAATTGTTTTTTATTTCCTTGATTCTTCTTTTGATTATCAACCTCATTAGATTTCTAATTTTCCTTTGAACTATATCCTTTTAGTCTCAAACCACCTTTTTCCTTAGAGGGTTTCTTTATTAAAATTAATTCATCAAGAATTATATAACACTTATTTTTAATTTATCCTCATGTATTATTTCCTTTTTCAAATCATATCTAATATTTACCACTTCTTGTTTGAGCTTTGTACATTCATCAGCCTTGCTTTGTACCACTGTATTCAAAAATTCTTCAATCCTCTTTTTTTTTTCCATTTGTACTTTTAGTCCAATGATCTCTTCATTTTCTTGCTTCAACTATATATTAACTTCCCTATGTCTTTCTCTTAAATTCTTAATTTTTTCTCTTAATTTTTTAATGCATTCATTTGATTCTCCTAGACTTTCCTTCAAGCTTTTTGTTCTTAGTTTCAACCCTATCCAGATCTTCAAGAGCAGATTTCAATTCTTCTTTGTCAAACATGCAATCATCTTCTTCATATTCAATTGCATAAATTTATTCCAGAGGAATAGGACACTTCTTGTTTGCCATGTCTTCAAACTTGCAAGATCTTCCTCAATCTATTAGGCTTTTCAAAGGGAACCAAGAGTTCTGCTACCAATTGTTGAACATTTCAGAATATTGAGAGGGGGGTGAATCAATATTCTATTAAAATTTTGAACACATCTTATTCATTCACCAAAACATGTTAACTGAAATTAAGAGTGAAAGCATGAATCATCCACAAAGTCACAAAACACATGGATGCCAAGAATTTTACATGGAAAACCCAAAATGGGAAAAACCACGATGAGGATTATCTCATAATATATTATATCTGGATATAGTATATTGCAGGGGCTCATTGCTAGGACACACTATCCTTATAAGCCTCACTACCATAGTTAACTACAATACAAAAATGGTGTGGCTCACTGCCACAGTATGAATTGTTATAAAGTGTACCTATCTTGTGCTATATTTTAGTTCCTTTGAAGCTTTGAATATGAAGTACTACTCTACTTAGCAGTCAAACAATAACTCTTCTTTGATTCTGGACTTCTACCACCAAATTCACATGTTCACATCATACAACACTATTCTCATCTGATATGTCATTTATGCTCACACTTTCACTTAACAACCTCACTCACCAATTCAAAATATCTCAAATATATATCCAATTACATCCACACACATCACTTAGGTTAGCCTAATTAGATGTAAACAAAAAAATCAAAATAGCTTTTGTTGGCACCACACAAGATTCAAAATCATCTTTCCACTTGAACAACCTGTGTAATACTTAAATTCAAGTTGGCATGGATGCAAGGTAGATCCAATTAACATCCAAAAAGTGTATTTAATATTCCCAACACATACCACATGTATTAGGTTGGCTAGAAACATGAGCTAATCACACAAACATCCAAACATACACACGCTTCATGACATATGCACATTTCAAATTTGATATTTCTTTAGTTTCTCATTACATCAACAATAGAGAGACTACCTTCAAAACCACAACATCAAGGAATTCTTCATAAGAAAATTTTGAATCTCCCACACTATTATACTGAACGAAAAAGAAGACAAAAATATATATATTTGAACTCTATTAATGATATCTTCTAGTACTCTTCACAAAAATTCTTGAGATCTTGAATATAGATGCATGAAATAGTCATAAGAAGCATAGAGTTATACCTCTTCTTGTGGTGAAGGGAGACCCAAAAAATGACACACTAAACCACAACACCATCAGTAGAGAGAACAATACTTTGGATAGATCATCTTTCCATTATAGTTAGTATTTCTACAAATAACACACCAAATGCTTCCCTTCAATGTTGACATCAATGACAACACTAGGACAGCCGAATCAACTGATTTATGTAAATTTCATGCTCATGTTGCCAAGCAATATTAACAATCACATACTTCCAAAATTCCAACAATTTCTATTTTTAATTGCCAAAATAGGGTTTGACCAAGGAAGACCCCTATTTCTTAACAAAAAAACAATTTTATCGTCTTTGATGTGTGATTGCAGGTTTTAGGTTGAAGATCATTTGAAGAAAAAATTTGAAGGTTGAAAAGTATTCAAATCATAGAAACTGAGCTACACATTTTATTTCTAGCTTTCTGATAGTGATCAGATAGAATCTAGGAGTGTAGATTGAGAGGAATAGAACCCAGAAATTGATTTTTTGGAGCCCTAGCCAAAACCCATTCATCATAGGGAAAATGAATCCTTAGTGAGGTCTAAACAAACACTTTTTACAATAGGTAAACAACATTTGACTCTTCCCAAATCCTCCTTTTGACTATTAGTTGGGTTAGATTTAATTTTTGTTACTCATTTACACATTAAAACACACATATTGAATGAAATAGAGAGAAATAAATGTTCATCATACATCAATTTTTGTAAACTCCTTTTTTTTTTGTTTCAGTAGGTTTCAAGATCTATTCAAGAATTCAAAGTGTCATTTCAAGGAAGATTCAAGTGTCAATATCCACATCCAATTCAACCATTTCATGCAAGTTGTAGACTTCCTAAGATCTCCATTATCAAGGTTTCATTCATGGGTTTTTTGAGTGGTAACATAGCTATTTTCATTCTTCATTCCCTCTTTCATGCATTATTTCAATTCAAGATTTGATTACCAAAACAAGATTTGACCAAGGAAAACCCCTATTCACCAAAATACAAATATATTTCTCTCTTCTATGTTTAATTGCAAATTTAGGTTGAAGAAGAATTTAAGACCTTTTGAGGAGCAAGATTTACAAAGTTGTCAAAGTTGCAAAAGTTGTCATCAAATCATACAATCTCACCTACAGATCGGATTTATGAAATTTTGACATTGAAACTTCAAAAAAATAGAATCTTTAGATCTACACTAGAGGCTCCCAAAATACTGTTGCAACCTCTATACTTGGACTCATTCACCCATGGGAAAAAGAGTCTTAGATCAACTTCCAAAGAGATATTTTGGTGACTTGCACACATATTTCTTCCCTTCTCATATATGTATTCTATTTTTTGGTTCTACAAATATTTAGTTTAATATTCAAGTTTCAAGTGTTCAACTGCATTTTGGTGTTGATTTTTTTTTTCTCCACAAAGTGTTGTTTGACCTTAACCCTTCTTCAGTCATAAGAAAATTTGAAGATTATCACTTAGGGCTCATTCACCTATGGGTTGTTAATCAATTCTTTTCGGGGATCTCATTTCCTAATGAAATAGTGCAAAATAGGTCCCTAATTGGTTCATCAATCCATTTTGGTGAACCTCACTATTTTTATTCATTTCACTCATCAAAGAACTTTCCTATATTTGAATCACTCTCTCTTCATTAGATGTGTCCATCAGTATGTTGATTGTATCTCCCATAAGTAGTGCACTTGGTCTTGGAACTTCAAGAATGTGCTCTTCTTTGTCTTGTTCAATGTCACTTGTTTTCTTTTTCCACGAACTTGTTTGGTACTAACTATGGCACAAGTGAATCCTTTTTTTGTGATGGGAAGGTGGTGACCTGTCATAAAATCCTAAAATTTATTTCAAGGCTTCATCATATTCAAAGTATTCTAATGAAAAATCACTTGTTGTATCAATAAATTTAGGGTTCTTAAAAGTGAGAGTTGTCTTAGAAGAACCACCCAAAATATTGTTGACATTAAGTGAAGGTATTTTTGTTTCTTTTACTTATTTTAGAAGGAAAATTTCCAAGACAATTTTTTGTTTCATCCATGTTAGTCTCTATAGGAACATGGATTCCTTCTTCCTTCACACCACATCCTTTTCCACTACAACCAAGTTGTTTCAAGAGCTCGTAACCTCTTCCATAAAGCCTTTCAATTTCATTCGGATTTAGTGGTTGTTCATAATCAACTTCATCAAAGTTTGTTGTGTATGTTATCTCTTCTTCTAAAGTGATTCAAGTGGATGCTTTTGAAGGTTCTTCTAAATTTCGTGTTGACATTATGGATGGTTCTTTTTCCTTTCTTAGTATTTATTTTTATGATCTTGTATTCTACCATGAATGTAGGTGTAAAATATAAGGAACCTTAATCATCATCCAATAAATTTGTGACTTCCTTAGTTTTTTCTTTTTTTTTCTTCCTCTTGCACAGATTCTATTTTTGTAGTTGGTGTCAATGTTTTCAAAGGACTTTCCTTGTCTTTCTCAATATGTAAACTTTCCGGTTCAGGGTCAACTTCGATTGTATATACTTTGTTGTTGCAAACATACTTCATTATATGATGAAGGGTTGAAGGCACTACATGTATTTCATGAATCCGTGGTCTTCCTAAACAAATATTATATGAAAGATGTTTGGGAATAACATGGAAATGAGTTTTTAATGTACCCTTTCCAACTATAATAGGTAATCCATGATCACACCAATGGTTGTTTCCTTACATTATAAAACCCATGAATAGACAAGGAATCAGGTTCAATCTTGCTCTTATGCATTCCAAGCATATCCAAAAGGGTTATGCTACACACGTTAAGGGATGAGCCATTGTAAACAAGGGTTATCTTTATCCCATGCCTATTAATGATATCTATTCTCATGAAAGCTTCATGTTATATTGGCATCTCCAAAGAAGGTAGTTCACTTTGGTGAAAAAGAATGTCTATATTAACGAAATTCATTCCTTGATTGAGGGTTACTACATCATTTTAATTTACACTAGGAGGAACCACAACTTGTTATAAAGTTGTTTGAATTATGCTATGGTAATTAGTTGAGGCTTGAATAAGATCCCAAAATGATATCTTGGTAGGATTATTTTAAGGTGTTCAATAAGGTCATACTCCTTTCTACTATGTAAAGGAAAATGGGGAGCACTTGGAAAAATAGGTTGAGGCAATTTGGTAACAAGTGGGAGTTGTTTGTGGTTGCTTATTCTTCCATGCATTATAAATGTGAGCACTAGTATTATAACTCAGTTGTTGTGAAACACTGTTACTAGTAAGTTTCCTTGTAAATTTCAAGATAGATCCTAGAGGTAATGGTTTATTTTTAGGTGGGCCTATGATGAGAACATGTTTTTTTTACTTTGAGGATAGCGTGAAGGTGGGTAGATTATGAGTTGAGGTGTGATTACATTAACTTCTCTTTGTTTTTTTTTGTTATAGCAAGCCTTAGTGGATGAACCTTGTGAGATGGAATCCTCAAGGGATTCATCTAACATGTCAAATTCATTGCTACTAAAGGGCTTGAGGGATATGGTAACTTGGAAAAGGAGATTTTACATGATCAAATGACTATGTTTGTGCTTGATTTGTTAGATGTTTTTGGTTTATGTTTTCTAATGCTTGCAAAATGTAAACTAATCTAAGCTATGAAATGATGCTTAAAATAAAGAAGTACAAAAATATAACACTATCTATAACTAAAGCATGCAATAAATATTTCCAAAATGTTGCAAGATTTAATTAAAGAAGAAATTACTTGAATCCACAAAACCAACTGTTTCAAAAAATCAATATCCAAATTTGAGAAAAAAAATAGAAATGGAAAAACATAAGCTAAATTTCACTCAAAAAATTGTCTAAAAATCCTATACAGGAACTCATTTTCCCATGGGTGAATGGGTCCTTCCACATGGTTTTTAAAATTTAAGTTTTGAAAATTTGAGTTACTGTGTGTGATTTCTATTTCTAGTTGCAAATTGAGAGTTATGTAATATTTTTTTCTAGATTAGGGTGTCTAAATGAAATTTCAAATGAGATCAAATGATGAACCAAATGACTATTTTTGGAATGTAATTTGAACCTAACACTAAACTTGAGTGGTTGAATAATGATCTTGATGCAAGATGAATACAAACCTAATGTAATTTTTTTTATTTTTTATAGATATAAGGGATGCAAGCATGCAAAATTAAATCTAAATGCAATGTTCACTAATGCAAGTTTGAATAAACCTAAATGTAATAAAACTAATTCAAATATAATGTCAACTTAATGCAAAATCTAGATCTAGGGTTGAAATAGACTCTATTTTTTAGAATTTTGTTCTACAAAGTTAGGTTCACCAAAATGAAATGAAGAAAAATAGGTTTGATCCAATTATGGAATGGGGGCATCATGGACCTATTTTCCTTTATTTCATTAGGAAAATATATCCACACAAACAATGGACTTACAACCTTTAGGCAATTCAACTCAATAAGGGAATCTACTTATTTCCTTATGATTGATGATGGGGGTATCAACCTAAATAGCAGTTTTGGGAGAAAAAATAAAAATATAAAATCAACTCAAAAATGGATGCTAACACTTGAATCTTGTAGGTTAAGCTTAAAACTTAGAGAAATAAAAAAGATATAGAAAATTTCAAAAGTTTTGGCAGCTATGCACCTATCACAAAATGTTGGTTTCATGAGTTTATTAGGAACTCGTTCACCCATGGGTGAATAGGTCTAGGTCTCCCTTTCTAGAAAATCAGAAACTAATATATGAGTCATATGTCTACATTTCCTTCTTGTATTTTTGAACCTTCACTCTTAGAAATGTACCTGTGATAAATCTACTTATTTTTTTGTTTAGGGTGTATAGGGTTTGCCTTATTGACCCCTTTGACATTGATTTTGGCATTAATGTCAAGGGTTATTTGAGGCATTTACAGTATTGGCATAATCTTAGGTCTTCTGCATTTAATGGTTATCATGATTCAATTTGGGTTGCTTGCTGATTGATTTGACACATATCTACTGGTGACATACATATTTAGGTGATATACGTTTTGCATGCATATGTGGTATTCATTGAAGACTTTTTGTTTGGTTCCAAAGGAAACATATATTTCATGTGTTTTTGAGTGACACTAACATTCATGTTTGAGACAACATATGGGGATAGCATATTTGGTATAAATATACTTTCAATGTTTTGACATCTTACATTCTTGGATTATATATACTTATTATTGATCAATTTATTGATCAATGATTTATATTGGTCATGGAACATTAGCATTGGTTTTATTCAACACATTGATTTGTATCATTACATAGATACAAGGCATAATTGTGGCGCTTGATATACAAATCATGATACATATCATTTGGTGACTATAATGGGGTCTTCAAATCTTCTTTTTGTCAAAGTTTAGGATGTTGAGGAAAACATATCATGTTGTCTTCAGGGGTAGTTATGAGAATGTTTTAATTTTGTGAGAGGTAGTTTAAATCTTGTTAAATTAAATCCATCACAATGTCTCGATAAGAAGTTATGAAAATATTTTCAAAAGTTTCTTTTGATGATTGTAATGTATGATAGATGGCAGTATCATGAATACCATTGAATGTTTATTTGAACAGTGATTTATCACTATTTGTGGTTGGGTGCTTTGACAATGATTATTATGATGAATGTATAAACAAAATTTTGTAAAGAAGTTTTGCAATCAATGTGCAAAATAATGGATTGTATAAACAGATATATTTTATATTTTAAAGATTCCAAAATGACTCTTTATAATATGAAAATGTGTTAGTTTTGGGAAGTGAAAAATTCTTTGTTGTGAAACAGAGAGATCCTTTGTAATTTATTGTTTCAGAAATGTTATATGAAGTTGTATATGATCATGTTAGTGAGGTAGATTAATCATTTCGTGGTCAATGAGGCTTGTGTTTCCAGTGAGGCATTTTGTAGCCAATAGATACATTTTTTTATTAACCTAGTGAGGCATTTTACCAAGTGATTTCTCATCCCTATGAGGGTTTTCCACTCATGAAAAAAACTTGTATTATGGTGTGATTGTGTTCTTCTGATTACCTTTGAGTTTTCTCAATTATTTCACATTTAATTGTTATGATGTTACATTCAATAAATGAATTTTTGTATCATTGAAATAACATGATCATAAATTGGTGCAAATTGATTAAGTCAAATTTAATATCTATTTATATTCTTTGTGATGAGTCAAGTTTGATAGCTTTATATACATGATGTTGCTCTTGATAGTTGAACTATTCTAACCTTGCATTTTATAAGGGAAAAGTCTTAAGAGATTAATTCAAGGTTGTTTGAAATTTTTCACACCACTGGTTCACCCCCCCTTTTAGTGGTATCCTACTCCAACAAGTGGTATCAGAGCCATACCCTTGCATAAGTATAACCAACTTAAGGGGTTTTTGGTAGTGGATTACTATGGGAAAGTGTGATAAAGAGAATGATTTTGTTGTTGATATTGATGATGAAGAAGGATCCCTCGTTGTGGGTGAATATGACTCTAAATAGGAGTATGATGAGGTTGATATTGAAGGTGAACTAAGATGTGGCTTAGGTGAGATAAAGAAACTTAAAAAGGAGTTTGTCATACAAAACAATTAGTCTAAAAAAGATTTAGAAAACTTGATTGATCATACTGAAAAAAAAAGTTACTGATTTAAAACTCCAGCTTGAGGAAAATAAAAGAGTTTTAGAGGTCACCAAAATGTAGCTTGAAATAAAAGAAAAAGAATGTTGCACCTTAGAGGCAGAAATATTTTTCTTAATAAAAATGGTAGACAATAGTGACAAGCTTGCTGATCTTTTAGAAACACAAAAAAATCATAAGGAAAAAACTAGCTTAGGTTATGAAGAAGAACAATGTTCTAAAGTTAGAAATGCACCAAGGAAGAAGATAGATTTGGGTCATCATGATGCTACTCCTAAAGATAAAAAATAAGATAAATGTGTTGATGAAGATAGAAGGACAAGTAGATCCTCAAGATCCTCACCTACCAGGCCAAAGCAAACAATAAGGTACAATTACTCACAGTTCCATGGTTATTGTTTTTCATGTCATATTTTTTGTCATAGAGCTAGAGATTGTAGAGTTCATGCTAGAAGTGATTGTGAATGGAACAAAAATTCTTGTAGACTATCAAAACAAAAATACAATATTATATGTTACAGTTGTAACAAAGTTGTTCACATAGAGAAATATTGTAGAGAACTTGTAAGGTATGATTATATAAGGAACAATAACAGAAGTCCTTATTGGTTTCCAAGGAAAAGTGATAGTTCTTTTGATCTAGGTCACAATGTTATATGTTTTAGATGCAATAATCCTAGTCATTTTACAAAGCATTGTAGTATCAAATTTATGCAATAGGACAAGAGAAATGATGTTAATTAGGGGAGTTCTTCAAATCACCAAACAATATTCACACACTTTGAACCAATCTTGCCACTCTCAAAACCATTTCTCACCAAACTTGTATAACTACACCTAGTTTCACTTGTAGGTGTGATTACCTAGTTTCTCCTTCAAAAATTGTGACTCCAAAACCCTATCAAGACTGTCCTTATAGTTTTAGATACCCATTTTCAAGTTCTTTAACATATCTAAGAACCACTATAGGTTACTTTGGACCAACATCTACTAACCAATCTTTTTATGCTGAACACCATGACCAATTAGGTGTAATTTACAAAGGAATTATCCATCAAACATTCCAAAAACCCCAAATATCAATTGGGAAGCTCTAACAAGTTAACAAAACTCCAAATTCCATAATTTATTTGTGGAGACACGCTTTCCAAGACTCCCTATCATGAAACCCTCATTTCTAGCAAATTACATGGGGGTTTATTGAAAGTATGCCTTTTAGGCCTCTAACAACACTCCCACCACTTCAATCATGGCCTAATATTCCTGAAAAAAATTAAAAGTTCACCAAAAACCACTTCCTCCAAGATTTACATAAATTTTAATTCTCAAACCTCTCTATTTCATTCAAGGTAACACCATTTCTGCAAACTAGGGCAATAAGCCCACACTAACAGAGACCTTCCCTACACATAAGAACCATATACACACATATTCCATCTAAATACTACCCATTCCACCAAGTTATAGTGTTCACATAAGGTGGAATGGGTTTGTCTACTTGTTTAAAGCAACAAAACCCTTATCTCTATAGTTACAACCTGATTACAATAAATCAATAATAAAATTCACTAAACTCAATTAAGATACTCAAGAGTGGATTCAAATAAAAGATAAAATAGTATCTTGTCTAATTTAATTTGAATTGAATCAAAATGACCCTATATGGGTTGTACAATAACACTTCAATAACACTATACAAAAAGAAATTTATAGAATTTTAATGAAAAACAATGATTTTATTGTTCAAAGTCTTCTACAAACTCTCAACAGCAACTTAAAATGAGTCTTCAATATATTACATAATTTTCCCTTGTAAAACAACTATCACAATCACCTAAAAATAACCTTTGAATGATATGACTGTTGAGCTTCCACAAACTTGTAAATTTTGAAACTTTTTGCTTGACATCTTTTTACATCATTTTGCAATTTTGCAATACTAACACAAATGACCCCCTAACCACACTAATAATACTTATTACATCAAAAATTGGTCTATATGAGCTTATTGAACATAAAAAGACTCAAAATACCCTAAAGCCTACTTAGCAACAACCTTGCTTGACAACCTTTACCGAAAGGTGCCTCTGCACCATACGCCCCACCTTGAAATTTTTCTATGTCTCTTGGAAATGATGTTGCAACTTGTCTACCACTGATCATTCAATGCTTTTGACCTTCTTGAACTCTTTCATCAGGTACACCTTGCCTTTGGTTCACATTGTTCTTGGGATTCTTTCCCTTGTCATCACTTGAATCATGCTCCATCCTCACACACTGATCTGATGATGGTTCTCTCACCTTTCCCTTATCATGAACTAATGTTACATCTATCTTGACACCTAAAAACTAACCTTTATCATCCTTACTCATGACTAAATTTTCTTTCCCTATTGTTGCATTCTCAAACTCACTTGTTTGTCCTTGCTTTGCACCTTGTTTCACTCCATCACTATCCTTTATCTCTATTATTAGACCCCTTGCCTTCAAGATCTTTTTTTTCTTAGACTTGTGCACCTTTTCCTTGTTAGAATAATACTACCCCTTCACTTCTTTTGTTGTCATTGGACACATGACTATCCCAATCAGAATTCCTTCACTCTTTCCTTGCTTTTCCACAAACATTTCACCCTTATTCTTCACTATATCAAACTTGGAAACCAATCTATCATCTTCCCTTCTCTTCATCACTATATCACCCTTCCAAATGACTGCCCTAACATCTGCAACTCCTGCAATGGCCGCATATTCTCTTTTTTTTTGTTTTCTTCAAGCCTTACAAGATCCCTTTTTCCAACCATGATGATCTTAGCTTCCTAGCCCTTTACTTATTCATTCTCCTACATTGATATTAGTATGAAAGAATTTTCATCCTTTTCAATAGTATAAGTGTTATACCTTCCATCATATAATGCACACCTATCAAATTTCCATCGTACACCAAGAAGTAGATGGAAACAATCCATAGGTACAATGTCACAAAGCACCCTATCTCTATACCCACCAATATGAAACTCAAAATATGCTTTCTCATATACCAAAAGTGACTAATTATCATTCAACCAAGATTCTCTATATGGTGTTTCATGGGGAAATATATCTAGTTTTAGTTTTTCTACCATCTCTTTAGACACCATATTATCAGTTGAACTTGAATCTATGACAATCTTCCACACTTTACCTCTACATTTGCATGTGGTATTGAATAAGCTCCTTATTTGACTCATCTCCTCTTCCTTGTATGCCTTCAAGAGTTTTCTTCTCAGCATCAAACTTTCCCCCACTTATGGAGTAGCAACATGACTTGAACAATTTTAACTCTCACATTCATCTTCTTGGACAATTTGAGCTATTCTTTCACTTCTCCTTTTTCCACCACTTTTTTTAGCACCAAATTTTTTAGGGAACTTGTAATATGGATGACCAAACTCATTGTAATTGTAGAACCTACCAGAAAATGTATTTGTGCTTCTATCACCACAAAATTTGCCTCTTGTGCCTCTAAAACCACCTCTGAAATCTATAACTTGCTCGTCTCTTTTATGTGCTTCTTTTTTATTATCACTTTTTTGTCTTGAAGTAGAGAAAGATCCTCTACCCATTGAAGTGTTTCCTCTTCCTCTATCCTTCTTTTATTTTCTTCTTTTTACTTTCTCTTCTTCCGTTAGGGCCATTTGATAACATTCTTCAACACTCCTTGGATTTGTCAAAGCCAATTCATCCTGAATATTCAATCTCAAACCACCCAAGTACCTAGAAATATTTTCATCCTCATTCTCATTATGGTTAGATCTCATACTTAACTTATAGAATTATTCAGTGTATGTGTTCACATAAATTTCTGTTTTCCTTAAACTTTGTAACTTCATAAACATCTATATAGCATAATTAGAAGGGAGAAATTTACCTTTCATCTTGGCTACCATCTTGTCCAATGATACAATATTGGATTTTCCTCTCTTCCTTCCCTTTAACTACTCATAGTCCCACCACAAAAGTGCATGACCTTTCAATTTTGTCTTAGAAATCTTGACTCTCTATTCCTCAGGAATTTCTTCACACTCGAAGTAGTTATCTAAATATGCAATCCAATCTAATAAATATTCTTCATTAAAGCTCACACCAAACTTTGGAACACCAATTTTCACCTTTTTCTTGTCACTCTTGACTTACCTTAACAACTTTTCCATTCTCTGATCTTCAGGATCTAGTTCTTCATCCACATCTTCAAACTCTTCTTCCTCTTCTTCATTTGAATCACTTTCAACCTCATCTCTTATCTTGCTTGTTTCCAAAGCTTCCAGTATTTCCTTCAATTCTATGATCTCCCTAACATACATTTCCTTCAAATCACTCATCTCCTTGGCCACATTTTTCCCTTGAGGATGCATCTTGACAATATTGTCTTTTCACCTTCCACACTTTCTTTTGCAAACTTCAATCTTCTTCCTCATAGATCTGGTACCTTTTCTCTAATAACAATTAATGTGAATTAGAGGATGTATTCAAATCACAAAACACAATTCACATACTTTGAACCAATCTTGGCACTCTCAAAACCCTATTTCACCAAACTTGCATAACTACACCTAGTTTCACTTGTAGGTGGGATGACCTAGTTTCTTCTTCAAAACTTGTGACTCCAAAACTCTATCAAGACTATCCTTACATTTTTAGATACCCATTTTCAAGTTCTTTAACATATCTAAGAACCACTATAGGTTACTTTGGACCAACATCCACTAACCAAGCTTTCTACATTGAACACATTGACCAATTAGGTCTAATTTACAAAGGAAGTACCCCTAAAACAATCCACAAACCAAAAATATCAATTGGGAAGAACTAAACAATTAACAAAACTCCAAATTCCACAATTTATTTGTAGAGACACACTTTCCAAGACTCCCTATCATGAAACCTTAATTTCTAGCAAATTACATGGGGGTTTATTGAAAGTTAGCCTTCCAGGCCTCTAAAAACCTTGAAACCACTTCAATCAGGTCCTAATATGCCTAAAAAAACTTAAAATTTCACCAAAAACCATTTCCTCCATGATTTGCATACATTGCAATTCTCAAACCTCTCTATTTCATTCAAGGTAACACCATTTTTCCAAACTAGGGAAATAATCCCACAATAACAAAGACCCCCCCTACACATAAGAACCATCTACACACCTATTCCCTCTAAATACTACTCATTCCACTGAGGTACACTATTTATAGAAGGTGTAATGGGTCTGTCTACATGTTTAAAGCAACAAAACCCTTATCTCTGCAGTTACAACCTAGTTACAGTTAATCAACAGTAAAATTCACTAAACTCAACGAAGATCCTCAAGATTGGATTCAAATAAAAAATAAAATAGTATCCTATCCAATTCAATTTGAGTTGAATCAAAATGACTTTGTACGAGTGGTACAATAACCCTGCAATAACACTGTACAGAAAGAAATTTATAGAATTTTAAGGAAAAATAGTGATTTTATTGTTCAAAGTATTCTAAAAACTCTCAACAGAAACTTACAAAAAGTATTCAATCTCTTATATAATTTTTCCCTCCTAAAACAACTATGACAACCACCTAAAATTGACCTTTCAATGAATGACCATTGAGCTTCCACAAACATGCAAATTTTGCAACTTTTTGCTTGACATATTTTTACATCACTTTGCAATTTTGCAATACTAACAAAAATGACCCCCTAACTGTACTAATAAGAATTATTACATCACAACTTGTTCTATATTACCTTATTGAACATAAAAAGACTCAAAATACCCTAAATCCTACTTAGCAACAACCTTGCTTGACAACCTTTACCCAAAGGTGCCTCTGCACCAAGAAAGAATTCCTCATTTAAGAAGAGTAAAAGGTTATTAGCTCTTGGATACAAGGAAAAACAAGAGAGGAAACAACCTATGAAAATTTGGAGGAGAAAACATGTGAAAGAGAAAGGAAAACCAAAGCTTGTGCATATTGCATGAGAAAAATCCATAATAGCTTAAAGGAAAACATGAGGTAAGGGGGAGAAGATTAGTGTTTTATCTCTTAACCACTTTGAGAAGTCTAGAAGAATGTGTCAGTTGGAATTGAAATTCATGATGGTGGTTTAGATGATGATAGTGCAAAGAGACAATGAAGAAAGTGCTAGGTGATGTATTTTGGTGTTTTTGGTTTTGAAATTGCTAATAGTTCTTGTTTGATATAATGCTCGTACTCCTTCAAGACAATATCACGATTGTGCTTGTGATGTTCATGCCAAGTGATAGTTTGTAGCTTATTAAGTGTTGATATTCTTTTATGCCATGCAGTTGTTGCTCTAACAAAAAGTATAGTGATCTTCATTCATAGTTTGTTCATAGAAGTTTGACATATAAGATGAGGGTATGTGCAGGATCATGATGGGCCAAAAAGTGGCAATATGATGGGTATTTGTAGGGTATGTGGCTGACGACTTTTTTTTATAACCAAATTTATGAAATGAAAAGGGTTTTTAAAGGAGATTCTCAACTTTCCACCAATATAAATTATACTTTACTTTGAATTTAATAAATAATTATTATTCATTTTCTATTTGAATTATGACTAAAATGCTGATTGATAGGCTGATTGAAAAATATCTATAGCTTCTGAATGGTATTACATTTTTTGAATCCAAAACATGCATCACATTCTATGCTTTGCATACTATAGGATTAAAAAAATAAAAATTGAATTTCATGAACTTTTGACCAAGTTAAGGTGGTCAGACGTACGAGTTTTTATATTTTTCAAAAGTTGTAATAAAAAAATCATAATTAATTATTTACTTGGAAAAAAATTACAAAAAAATATGCATCACATTTGGACATAGGTCCTCTACTTATGTCTAAAATCTTATAAAAAATATTATCATTTTATTGTGGTTAGGGTGGTCGGACAGGACACCACTTCTTATTTTTTCCCTAAGGAATTTAAGTACTACTTCATTGAAATTTCAAATTTTCACCAAATAGATTTTATTTTTTAAAATAAACCTAGTAGTTTAGAAACTACACATTCAATTTGCTACAAATTCTATTCTTACATATTTTTGAAAATAATATAGATGCTTATTCAAATTTTTTATGTCAAGTTGCTAACTTCGATTTTTGAATTTTTGCCACTTAAGGGCTTGTTTTCCATGATGATCCTGCACATACCATGAAAATGTTTTGGTATCCTTTTTGATTAATATAATCATGAAATCATTAGAAGTAAGACCATTTGAGGTATATGCAGGGATCATGATAGGCAAAAGTGGTGATATAATGGGTATGTATTGTAGGGTATATGTGATGACTTTTATTTTTACCCAAAATTGATGAAAGAAAAGGATTTCTAAAGGATATTCTCACTTTCTGCCAATATAAATTATGCTTTACTTTGAATTTAATAAATAATTATTATTCATTTTCTATTTGAATTATGACTAAAGTCCTGATTGATAGGCTAATTGAAAAAACATCTATATCTTTCAAACAATATCAATTTTTTGAACTGAAACATTCATCACATTCTATGCTCATATACTATAGGATTAAAAAAGAAAAATTGAATTTCATGAAGTTTTGACCAAGTTAAGGTGGTTAGACATACAAGTTTTTTTTAAAAAAAAATTGTAATAAAAAATTCATAATTAATTATTTCTTGGGAAAAAAATTACAAAAAAATATGCATCACATCGAACATAGGTCCCTCTACTTATATCTAAAATCTTATAAAAAAATATTATCATTTATTGTGGTTAGGGTGGTCAGACAAGCACCTACTTCTTATTTTTTCCCTGAAAATTTAAGTACTACTACATTGAAATTTCAAATTTTCACCAAATAGATTTAAAAAATAAAAATAAACCTAGTAGTTTAGAAACTACATTCAATTTTCTACAGATTCTATTGTTACATATTTTTGAAATAATATAGATAACTTATTCAATTGTTTATGTCAAGTTGCCTAACTCTGATTTTTCTGAATTTTTTACCACTTAAGGGCTTTTTTTTCCATGATGATCCTGCACATACCCATTCAAAAAGGCTAATCATCAGTCACATAATAGAAGTAATTAAGGTAGTTTTCCAAGTTTGAAAACATCTACTACAATATAGTTTAAGTGTTAGAGGACATAGGATATTCATGGGTGTTTATTGCTCTTAGTTAGAGGTAACTGACAGTGTTAATGATGAACATGTGACAATAATTAGTACTTGAAGTGTCTCATGTGGTAAGTATCTGTTTGAGTGATAATATTGTGAAGTGATAAGGTTGATGAAGTAGCTAATATTCAAAAGGCAAAGCACATACATTGATAGAGCAGTTAATGTGCTATCCATAATGTTGATTCAAAGTGAGGTATTGTTTTGAGAAATTATTGGTGTAAAGGTATAGTAACAGTTTTCTTGTGATTGATAACTCCAAGTCAACTTGGGGATTGCAAGTGATAGTAAAACTTGATATAGTCATAATATCTTGAGGGGTAATCAAACTTTTTGTGGTTTGTTTTTTTTGGAGTGATAGTAGTTTCATCTTTTTGATTGCCTATGTGATCAAAGGATAGTAACATTTAATCTCAGTTTAGTAGGAAATACTATTATTTTGCACATACACTTGAACAATACATATTTTATTTGAAAATGGAGAAGTATCTTGATGCTTTGATCATGTTGTCTTGATGGTTGAAATTACTGCCTTGATGATGGCATTGGTTTGCTTTGACAATTTGTGGTAATTGGTTTTAGATTGGTGATATGGTGTCATGCTGCCCTTGCTTACTTGACAATTGGTAATGCACTTTTGTAATATAGTTGGTAATGTTTTCTCATGATGCCTACACTTTATGGCTATGGCTTATCATGTTCCACAATGGTTTTTCATGATTACAATGTATACTTTTCTCATGTCTTGGTTATTTCACATGTTTGGCCTACATGGATAGTTTGTACTTGGATAATGTGTAGTACATGCATGCTTTGATAGTGGTTTATGTTTTTGCTAACAACACCTTTGTTTCGAGATAGTTAGTGTTGATAGTGAATGAAGCTTGAAGGTGGATATAACATTCTTTAACTATGGAATGATGAAAGTGGTGTAGTGGTGAAGCTATATACAATGGCTCTAAATGGTTATTTTTTGGATCTCTTTCTTGTTCTAGGTTCTTTGCTAAACAGGTGTTTGGACAGTGGTAAAATTTTGTCACTCTTCTTGTAGCTTATACATCATTTGAATGCATGTTTAACTTTTTGAAGTGACAGTGGAATTGACAGGTGATGATACACACTACTAGCTTTGTGAGACAACTATTACTTTTGTGGAATGTCTTAGTATTTTGAAGTTTATCATTGTTATTAGCTTGAATGTGGTAGGAATTCATTAGAAGTGCATCTTGGTATTTGGAAATGTAGGGTGTTTGGTAATGAAGATTTGATTACTTTAATGCCTATCATTACTATTTGGTTCTTTGGAATTTGGTTACTTTGGTAATACTATAGGCTTTCACCTTGACACTATAGTTTGGTTTCATGAAACATGCTTAGTTTATTGTTTTTGACAAGTTGAAGATATAGTTGATACGTGCTTTGCTACTGTGGATTATACATATGGTAACATTATGACAAGACAATCTTAATCTCATATCTACTTATGCCTTGATTCTTTGTTTCCAGTAACAGTGTTGAACTTTGTTTGAAACATTTACTTGAATAAGTGGAAGCCTTGATGTTTGAAGAAATATTGCTTGTACTAACATGATAGTGACATGGTTATCAACTATCAACAAGAATACTCATGGTTTTAGGGGTATTTTTCATGCATATTCTACACCCCTAGGTTATATTTCAGTGTGGTAGCATCTTGGTTCAATTTTGATACTATGGAAAACTTTTATATCATTATGTAGTGCTCTTTTTGGTTTTATCCATTCAGATCTGATGTTGTTTTGTGTCCATGTGCAAGAAGATTGGTTTTCTTGGGAAGGTACTTGGTGGTTTTCTGATGTTTACCCACCCCTTTGACCTTTGGCATTATTGTCAAAAGCGGTAGAAAAGTTAAGATACAGAGATACAAGTTTAAATTTTCATCTCATTATAGTGGTACAGGTTCAAATTTACATTGCAAATTAGTTTTTCTCCACACTGTATATTGGTTTATTGCTGAGTTCATTTGGTAATCATATGATGATGACATGATGGTACATTAGTGATCATACAAGTTGCATTGTGTGGCAGGTTTGATATCAATGCCAAATGGGGAGTTTGTTGACCCCTTTGACATTGATTTTGACATTGATGTCAAGGGTTATTTGTGGCATTTATAGTATTGGCATAATCTCAGGTCTTTTGCATTTAATGGTTATCATGGTTCAGTTTGGGTTGGTTGTTGATTGATTTGACACATATCTACAGGTGACATACATATTTAGGTGATATATGTTTTGCATACATGTGTGGTAGTCATTGAATACTTTTGGTTTGGTTACAAAGGCAACATATATTTTATGTGTTTTTGAGTGACACTAACATTGATGTCTGAGACAACATACAGGGACAAAATATTTGGTATACATATAGTAGATGTTTTGACATCTTACATTCTTGCATTATATATATATATTTATCATTGATCAATTTATTGATGAATGATTTATATTGGTATTGGCATTTTAGCATTGGTTTTATTCAACACATTGATTTGTATCATTACATAGATACATGGAAAAGTTATGGTGCTTTTTATACAAATCATAATACATATCATTTGGTGAATATAATATTACATCAATTATAAGGTTATGATTTTTTGTGACAACATACATCTTTGGGCATTATGGAAGTTAAGGTAGACTAACAAGGCATCGTATATTTGAAAATTCACATGGTGAGAATTTTGGCATTGACACAAATTATTTGGTGATAATAATATCACTCATTCATCACCAACATATATATGGTTTTTATGTTCTTGACGAAAAACATATGAGAAAAGGATGACATAATAATTGGGAGACAACAGGCCATTATATCGATATTATTTGTGCCCTAATTATTTTCACATATTGCAAAATACAAGATCTGGTATTTGTTGTCGCTTAGGGTTTTCGATGCTTGAAGAAGGATGAAAACTATGGTGGTTTGACAAATGATTCTATAGTAAAATGGTTTAGTTGTTATACAAATAGTTAAAGGTCTCAATGGAAAGCATATTGGTAACTCATTTCCTTATTTGTTGTGGTATATGGTTTATCTAGAATTGGTATCCAAGTTGAATTTGTCATTTTCAGATTTCATGGTTATAATCTTTTGCAATGCACGTGTTTTCAATGGATATTGGTTATTCAAGGGTATCTCATTTTTGTTTAAGTTTTGTGAAAATCCTAAATCATTTGCAAGGGCAATAGGGATTATGTTGAGAGAGGGATTTTATTTTTTATGCATCTTTGAATGTAGAGATCATGTCATATTTACCCCTAATGCTATGGAACGGGGTCTTCAAATCTCCTTGTTGTCAAAGTCTAGGATGTTGAGGCAAGCATATTGTGGTGTCTTTTGGGGCAATTATGAGAACAATTTAATTTTGTGAAAGGAAGTTTAAAGCTTGTTAAAGTCAAGTCATCACAATGACTTGACAGGAATTTATGAGAATAGGTTAAAAAGTTTCTCCTTATGATTGTAATGTATGGCAGATGGCAATATCATGAACACCATTGAATGTTTATTTAAACAATTATTTATCACTATTTTTGGTTTAGTGCATTCACAAATATTATTATGATGAATGTATAAAAAAAAATATATAAAGAAGTTTGGCAAACAATGTGCAAAATAGTGGATTGTATAAATTGATATATTTTATATTTTAAAGATTCCAAGTAAATGAGTCTTTAAAATATGGAAATGTGTTAGTTTTGGGAAGTGAAAATTCTTTGTAGTGAAACAGAGAGATCCTCTATAATTGATTATTTCAGAAATGTTATAAGAATTTGTATATGATCATGTCAGTGAGGCAGATTGATCATTTTGCAGCTAGTGAGGCTTTTCTAGTGAGGCATTTTATTGAGTGGTTTTTCATCCCTATGAGGGTTTTCCACTCATGAAAAAAAATTGTGGTATGTTGTGATTGTCTTCTTTTGATTATCTTTGAGTTTTCTCAAGTATTTCACATTTAATTGTTATGATGTTACATTCAATAAATGAATGTTTGTATCATTGAAATAATATGAGGATAAATTGGTGCAAATTGATTAAGTCAAATTAAAGATCTATTTATACTCTTTGTGGTGAGTCAAGTTTGATACATTTACATACATGATGTTGCATTTGATAGTTGAACTATTCTAACCTTTCATTTTATAAGTGAAAAGTATTAAAAGATTAATTGAAGGTTGTTTGAAATTTGCCATACCATTGATTCATCCCCCCTCTCAGTGTTATCATACTCCAACATAGTTTAGTTAAACCCTACATTTGGTAATTAAACCTTGATGAAAAATATAGACCTTAAACATGAAAGTGTGTTCAAGCCCTAATCTTAAGTGTTTATTAGATTAACAAGAGGGGTATGTGCAGGATCATGATGGGCCAAAAAGTGGCAATATGATGGGTATGTGGCTGACGACTTTTTTTTTACCCAAAATTGATGAAACAAAAAGGGTTTTTAAAAGAGATTCTCAGATTTCCACCAATATAAATTATTCTTTACTTTGAACTTAATAAGTAATTATTATTCATTCTCTATTCAAATTATGAATAAAGTCCTGATTGATAAACTGATTGAAAAACATCTATATAGATTTCAAACAGTATCACATTTTTTGAATCCAAAACATGTATCACATTCTATGCTTCACATACTATAGGATTAAAAAAAGAAAAATTGAATTTCATGAAGTTTTGACCAAGTTAAGGTGGTCAGACATACGAGTTTTTTATATTTTTTAAAAGTTGTAATAAAAAAATCCTAATTAATTATTTACTTAGAAACAAAATTAAAAATAAATATGCATCACATCAGGACATGATTCCTCTACTTATATCTAAAATATTATAAAAAAATATTATCATTTTATTGTGGTTAGGGTGGTTAGACAAACACCTACTTCTTATTTTTCTCTGAAATTTAAGTACTACTGCATTGAAATTTTAAATTTTCACCAAATAGATTTTTTTATTTTTTTTAAGAACCTAGTAGTTTAGAAACTACATTCAATTTGCTATAGATTCTATTCTTACATATTTTTGAAATAATATACATAACTTATTCAAATTTTTACATCAAGTTAGATAACTCTTATTTTTTTTATTTTTTCCCCACTTAAGGGCCTATTTTTTCCATGATGATCCTTCACATACCCAGAGAAAGAATGCAAAGAAACCTTCTTCAACTGTGTTAAAATAATATCCTTAAATTAAACATGAACAATGATGAAGACCTACTTTGGGAGATGTGGAATCACTCTAATAGATCATAAATCTAATAAAACCTTCCTTTAGGATAAAAGTAGAATGATAATAGAAGATGGAACCACTTAGGAAACAAGTCATTAGGCTTAGTTGAATTTCTTGGTGCATCTACCAAAACCTAGAATCCATCATGATACTCCATAGGCATCTATCATTAATCTTTGAAAATGCTTGATTGTGTTGGAAAAATGATCTTGAAGACCTTAAAAATAAATAGAATTATGCTCCAAGACTTCATGTTTGAATTATTTATTGATTTCTCCTTGGTATTGAATGTAAATCCTTGTGTTCTCATGTGAATATCTCTCTTGTCTAGTGAAAATGATTGAAAGACTTAGTTTTATAGGTTTCCTTTGTAATTTCCCTTTTATTAAATCCCAAAAGCTGACACTTAAAATTTGAATTTGGGATCTTGAATTTCCACCAAAAACATATTATTATTTGAGTTTATGAACTCAAAGGGGACACATTATCCCATGGGTGAATGGGTCCTGACCTAAAAGTTCAGGATCTAGATTATGTTGGGGCAGTAAATCAATTAATAGCATTTATTTAATGTGGGTTATAGTGTCAAGAAATAATTAAAAAGGGCCTTGGGATGCATAATTGTATCATAGAAAAATGAATCTTTAGACATTTTCACAGTCATTTGGGTTTTTCTACTATGTTTCTTGGCCTAATTTTCCTTGATTTAATGTTGCAATGTGATTTACACATTCACATTAGGTCTTGAATCTATGAATTATTAAGACTTTATGATGTCTTGTAAAGGTGTTGTAATACATTTTCACACTTTTCTAGACTCTTCTTATTATAATTCATCTAAATATCTCATTTTTATCACTGAACAAGTCTTATTTTAAAGTGTTGTAAAGTCTTGTAATAAAATTTCATGCTTTTCTAGGCCTATCATAATTACACCCTTATTATGCTTTATTTGGCCCCTTTATGCATTTACAGTCCTTAATTAAGTGTATTTTTGAATGTAAACCTGATAAAAATCACTTAATACAACTTAATCCCTAACACCCATTAGCAATTAGGGGTGAATGAGTCCCTCTTGGCACAAAATTCAAAATAAATTCAAATTACTAGCATGTATTTATTCATCAACACCTAAGGTTAGCCTGTGATGTATTTTTGGGAAAATAGGGTATAAGTGTGTATAGATATATGTTTTTCTCTCATTCTACCATCCCATCAACTCATTCAAGCATTCACTCATTAAAGTATCATAAAATTCAAGAATTCAAGCATGTTAGGCAATTATCAAGCATCTTGGAGCAGCCATTGACATATCTTCAGACTTCAACAACAAGGGTTTGGTGAGTTTATGAGATTTTCATGTTATTTTTTCATCATTCTCTCTCTTTATTTCATTTCATTATTAAGGGTTTGATTACCAAATTGGGGTTTTACCAAGGAAAACCCCTATACTCTAACCCTTAACCATTTCCCCCCTCTTTGCATGTGTGTTTACAGGTCTTGTAGGCAGAATTTTTAGAGAGATAGGTGTTGAAAAGTGGTCAAAATTTTATCAAAGTCATCTAAGTCAACAAAAACCTAATTAAAGCTTGGAGACATCTTTCAACCAGTTTTGTGCAGATTTAGATCCATCAACCTGACAACTAGAAAAGTACAAACCAGGTATGTGCAAGATCATGATGGGCCAAAAAGTGGCAATATGATGGGTATGTGGCTGAAAACTTCTTTTTTACCCAAAATTGATGAAACAAAAAGGGATTTTAAAGGAGATTCTTAGCTTTCCACCAATATAAATTATGCTTTACTTTGAATTTAATAAGTAATTGTTATTCATTTTCTATTCAAATTATGACTAAAGACCTAATTGATAGACTAATTGAAAAACATCTATAGCTTTCAAATAGTATCACATTTTTTAAATCCAAAACATGCGTCACATTCTATGCTTCGCATACTATAGGATTAAAAAAATAAAAATTGAATTTCATGAAGTTTTGACCAAGTTAAGGTGGCCAGACATATGAGTTTTTTATATTTTTTAAAAGTTGTAATAAAAAATTCATAATTAATTATTTACTTGGAAAAAAATTATAAAAAAATATGCATCACATCAGGACATGAGTCCTCTAGTTATATCTAAAATCTTATAAAAAAATAGTATCTTTTTTATTGTGGTTAGGGTGGTCAGACAGACACCTACTTCCTATTTTTCCCTAAAATTTAAGTACTCTGCATTGAAATTTCAATTTTTCACCAAATAGATTTCTTTTTTTTTAAACAAACCTAGTAGTTTAGAAACTACATTCAATTTTCTACAGATTCTATTCTTACATATTTTTGAAATAATATAGATAACTTATTCAAATTTTTACGTCAAGTTGCCTAACTCTAATTTTTCTATTTTTTTTTGCCACTTAAGGGCTTGTTTTTTCCATGATGATCCTACAAATACCCAACCATGACCCACAGAGTTGACCTTTGACTTTTCAGATTTCTGTAGGACTAATTCTCCATCTATGGTGAATTAGTCCCACTACCAGGCTAGAAAAAGTGTTTTATGAGGTTTTCAATTTCTGGCACCCCAAAACCTGTTTCAACAGCTTTTACCAAAAGGACTAATTTTCCATATGTGGAAAATAAGTTGTAGTGGGCATCAACAGTGGATTCTGATGCATTTCAGAACCTTCCAACATTTTCATTCTACCTCTAGGTGCACTTCATTCAGTTTCATTAAGTTCTGTTTGCATTTGTTTATGTTTCTAGTTTATTTATGCACATCACAGTTTGTTTTCAAACACTACATATTTTTTAGGTTTTGCATAAGTAATCAATCTATCTTTTCAGTTTTTTGCATTTAGATCATTCCATTTAGGCATATTTCCATTAAATTTGAATTGGTTTGAGTGAACCACTATAGGTTTTTGGTATATCTCTCTCCTTTTAGGAGAAAAACCCTACGAGAGCAAGAGAGCCATAACACAACAATTATTGATGGTTCAATAATAAAGGGTATTAGGGGTCTATTATTGAGGTTTAATAATGCATAAATGTAAGTTCAGTAAAATAGGTCCAAACTAAGTGTGAAATCATACCTTTTCTTAGAAAGGGGTATAATTTTCTACACTACACTAGCTTTTACCTCATCCTAAGGCCTTGGTAGTTCCTCAAATTTGTAGCCATTATCGAATCTCTTCAATTTCTATTTTTTATTAGGAAAGGTGTCAATGAAATATTTGTCCTGAGATTTATGAGACCTTAACACTTTTTTCCCATGATATATTGTCCACATAGCCTCCACTATAATTTCCTCTATCACCATGAATCTGACTCCTCCAATTTTCATCTCCCACTAGTTCTATGTATCAACATTTTTTTGGATAGGACCTCATCATGTCTCTACATTGCTTTAAGGTAATTTGTGACCCCACCTTTTTCAAATTTCCTCTAGATTTCATTATTTTTCATTAATAGCTCATAGGAAGAGATTTCCACCCTTAAACTTTCACTTCCCAAGTTGGTTTCCTTTTATATTTTGTAGATATTTGTAAAAGTGACAACCATTCCCAAAAATATAATTTAAGAATAAACACTATAATTTTTAAAAGAATTTTGAGATTCATGATCCTTTATGGGAATGAAATCATGACTAATGAAGGTGACACGGGGGAACACTAAATGATTACAAGATTTAAATCTAGGCGTGCCTATCTCTTCAATTGATTCCTTCATGTGGGAAATTGTCGTAATGTCTTTTTGATCAATAATTAGAGGTTTACAAATTCAAATGTATTTAAGCTTAATTACAATTATTCCTGATCTAACAAAATTATGTGACTATGTTGTTTAACTATTTAAATTACAAACTAGGTTCACATTTATATAACTTAATGAAATTAACTAATTACTAAAGTGTTGTAATTAGAAAAAAAATAAAGAATGAAAGACAAGAGAGAGAAGAAGAATAAGATAGAAGAGAGAGGAACATGAGCTTGATAATAGAGTTCATCCAATCAGGACTACATCTTTGGGTCCTCTTCTCAATGATGGATCACTTTCATTAATGATACCAAACTTGAATTTTCTTTGTTACATAAAAAATGTGTCCAAGAACTTGCATACAAACTATCACAATCTCTTGATGCACCTGAATACATTCGCGTACTCTCCTTCTAAGATAGTATTACAATTTCACTAACTTCATGCTTAGAAAATATCAAAAAATTCTCCCTCTTACAATTCTCTCCAAGAAAATTCTACCTCCTTTACAAAAAAATAAGACCCGTTTTTATACAAATTTATTTGGTAATATGGGCTTTAACCATATTATTTACAAAATCAACCCAAATCCCCTATTTGCAATAATAAATCTTTAAAATCCCCCAAATAAACCTAACCCTTTTTAATTTATGGCCCTTATAATTTGGGCTTTTACAAAATAATCCTTTCAAAATTCTAAACCCTTAATTATATGGCTAAATATGTATCATTTAGACTAAAAAAATTCCTATCTTTATAACTATGCTATTTAAATAGACATAGTTTGTTTTGGTTTATTTATTTAACATGGGGGCTCGAGCCCTCTTTCCACGGCTCACCTTATAACAAAATTGGTATCCACAAAAGTTCATACCGAAATCGACACTTGGTGTATTGGTTGAGTGTGATCAATGGATTATGGGAGGTCGGGGGTTGAAACCATCCAATCCCCTTTTATAGGGATTTGCCATCATTTTTTGGATAAATATAAAGAAGCCCCATATAAATAGCAAGAAATCCACTTGCTCTAGCGGTGGGGAGGAATTATAAGGAAAGAGAGGTCATGAGTTTGATCCTCTTAACAACCTTTTAAACAATCAAACAAAATTTCTAGAGCTACTGAGGGGTGACACGTGTCAAAACATAGTTGGCTAGAAGGATGCCACATGTCATCATGTAATTGGTTAACTTATGCAAAAGAGTGCCATGTGTCAAATAACAATTCATCCACGTACCAAGCTACGATGATGCCACATCACCATGTCTGTTGACTGTGCTAACATGTCGCCATGCACCACATCACCACATGCCACATCACCACTACCACATCATATGTTGACATCATCATTTTGACTAGTCAACCCTTTTGACTAAAACTTTGACTTGGCGTAACTTTGGCATATGAACTCCATTTTTGACAAAATGAATGGTGTCAAAATCATGGCAACAAGCTCTTGGACATGATGCCATTTTTGACCATTTTCGAGATGATCAAAATTTTCACCTTTGACTAGCCCCTGTATCTAGTTTGACCCCAACATTGACCAAGCATATCTTGGGCGTACGGTCTCCTTTTGACATAATTTCAGTTGCGTCGGGACTGTGTTGGCGAGCCCTATGTGATGGATCTAGTTTCATCTAATTCTGAGACTTAATTTTTTTTCTTCTAGATCCTCCACTTGATCTGATGTGGAAGGGATCTATGAAAAATGTTACTAAAGTGAATGTATATAAAGGTGAACAAATCCTTTATGTGTTAAGCTTAACTAAAAATACATTAAGTAATAGAGCAATAGGAACAATAAAGAGAGATCAGAGGGCACAAGATTGATTACGGAGTTCGTCTGAGTGGACTACATCTTCGGGTCTATCTCAATTGAGTGACCAATCTATTAACAATGCTCCAAATACACTACAATCTCTAAAAAGAGCCTCTTGGAAACTGCTTTACAATCTTCTGTACCCTATCCACAAAGTCGTGGTACAAAATTCCTCACTCAAATCACCAATTTGATCTATAATTAGAGGTTTAAAATTTAAATGTATTTAACCTTAATTACAATTATTCTTGATCCAGATAGAATTGTGTGACTATGTTGTTTAACCATTCAAATTATAGACAAGGTTCACTTTTACATAAATTAATGAAATTACTAATTACTAAAATGTTATAATTATAAATCAAATACTAAATTGAAAAATAAACTGATATGAAATAGAGAAGATTAAACCAAAGATAGAAGAATAAGACAAAATATAGAAGAATAAGATAGAAGAGAAGTTAACACAGGAGCTTGATAACAAAGTTCGTCCAATAAGAATTACGTCTTTGGGTCTGCTTCTCAACATTGGACCGCTTTCATTAATATCACCAAGCAAAAAAATGCCTTGTTACAATATCCAAGCTCGAAACCTACATTAAACTCTCCTCACAGTCTCTCTCAACACTTGAAGATAATTCAAACATCTTCGCATTTATAAAAATATCATCCAAAAGAATTCTCTCCTCAAACCCTCATAGTTCCAATAATTTTCCAATAATATAATTATTCTCTACAAGAGAATTTTCAATGTCCTACAATTCCAAAATCCTTCCCCTTTTATACACTTTTATTTCCTAATATGGGCTTTAACCATATGATTTTGTAAAATCCACCCTATCTCCCATTTACAACAAAAATCTTCAAAAATCCCCTTAAAATATCATTTAAATCTTCCAAATATCCTAAATAACCCTTTTAAAATCTTTAACAATCTCCTAAATCCCTTAATAATTTTTAATAATCCTTTAGAAATCCTTGAATATTCATTTTTAGCCCTTTGTATTTATCTTGTCACGAGCTTCAATCTTTAAAAGGGTTTATTTTTAATTAGAGGAGGTTTATTGTTTATATTTTGGGATTAACAATTATTTTTGTACCAGCAAGTCCCACATTATACTCTAAACCATGCATAGGCATAGTGGAAAAGAGCAATTTTGGGGGTGGATAGGTTGAGTGGTCGAACCTCACCCCCAACTATTTTTAAAACAAAATCCAAACCAATTCAATATCAAAATAAATCGACAACCAAATCTAGCTAAAGTGGATTTTTTAGCATGTTGGTAGGTAGTTGTGCTTATGAAGGCGAGGTTATGGGCTCAAACACTGTTGAAGACTTTTAGAAAACCCACAAAGTCTACCATGTAGGAGCCACGTGGTGCCCAACCACTAGGCCATGTGGCTCATTTTCATTAGCCATATGCGACATGTGTCGCCTTGTAGTTGGACCACATTTTTCCACATCGGCACCATATGTTCTGCCACGTGTCAGATCTTCACTCATTGACGTCATCATTGACTGTTGACTGTGTTGTCTTATCACCATGTTGATGTCATGCTGACATCAACATAGTCAACCAATTTTGACTGAAACTTTGACCTAGCATAACTTTGTCCTATGACCTTCATTTTTGATAGAATGAATGGTGTCAGAATCATGGCGACAAGATCTTTGACATGGTGTTGTTTTTGACCATTTTTTAGATCAAATTTTTCATCTTTGACTGGCCCCTATACCAGGTTTGACCCCAACTTTGACAAAGCATATCTCGGGTGTACGGTCTCCTTTTGACATGATTCAAGTTACATCGGGACCGTGTTGGTGAGCCCTATGTGATGGATCTAGTTCCATCTAATTATGAGACTATGAAACTTTTAGTCTTTTGGATCCTCCTGGATCACTTTCACATTAATATTTTTTATTTCTTCAATAGTAATTTTAGTCCTTTCTCTCTAGCTAGGATTTTAGATCATTTTGAGGTCCTTTAATATCCTCTTTAACTTCTTCACTCTTTTCTTAATTATTTTCTCAAATCTTTTCATTTTTAATGGTAATCGACAACTATATGATTCTAGTATAAGAGATCCACTTAGACACATTCGTTATTCAATTTCTAGCAACATTCCTTGACTTATTTCCATCCCTATAGGTATGAATCATTATAAATTATTAAAAAAAAAATCTCTTCTCACTTTTTTAATATGGTCCACCACTCTCCATGATGGCACCATGTCACTGTTGCAAGTATGAAGGTTTTTTCATTGATGTCAATTGGTTAACTAGTTTTTGTTGTCATTAATGTCATGGAAGTGGATTTTGGTTGTACATGTTGAGGATATTCAAAAAATTGTATTAAAAAAGGTTTGCAGGTAGGGTATGTGCAGGATCATGATGGGCCAAAAAGTGGCAATATGATGGGTATGTGGCTGACAACTTTTTTTTACCCAAAATTGATGAAACGAAAAGGGTTTTTAAAGGAGATTCTCAGCTTTCCACCAATATAAATTATGCTTTACTTTGAATTTAATAAGTAATTATTATTCATTTTCTATTTGAATTACGACTAAAGTCCTAATTGATAGGTTAATTGAAAAACATCTATAGCTTTCAACCGGTATCACATTCTATGCTTCACATACTATAGGATTGAAAAAAGAAAAATTGAATTTCATGAAGTTTTGATCAAGTTAAGGTGGTCAGACATACAAGTTTTTATATTTTTTAAAAGTTGTGATAAAAAATCATAATTAATTATTTACTTGGAAAAAAATTACAAAAAAATATGCATCACATCGAGACATGAGTCCTCAACTTATATATAAAATTTTATAAAAAAATATTATCATTTTATTGTGGTTAGGGTGGTCAGATAGACACCTAGTTCTTATTTTTTCCCTAAAATTTACGTACTACTAGATTGAAATTTCAATTTTTCACCAAATAGATTTTTTTTTTGAAAAAAAACCTAGTAGTTTAGAAACTACATTCAATTTTCTACAGATTCTATTCTTACATATTTTTTAAATAATATAGATAACTATTTTTTTTTATTACGTCAAGTTGCCTAACTCTGATTTTTCTGAATTTTTTACCACTTAAGGGCCTATTTTTTCCATGATGATCCTGCACATACCCGATGTTTCAATTTACATTTTGGCTCTGAGTATTATCCGAGATGTGTTTCTATGCTAGTGAGGATTTGAGATATTATTCATGATTGTTAGTAGTTTCTATATCCATAATTAGTCCTTCTGGATCATTGTATAGTGTGAGATATTTTCACTAGTATCTGAACTATGCTTTTCAAAGTGTCTGGATGTGATTTGGGAGAAACGTAGTTGCTCCAAATCTATATTTTATGAATTGCATTTCTAAGTACAAGTTGATAATGTTGTGGTCAAATGAAATTTGTTGTCCAAAACTATTGGATTGAGTTAAGGATGTGTGTGCTTAATTTTTCTATGTTTCACATTGGTGTTGATCAACCTTGTGTTAAACACTACTCACGAAGGTCATGGAAGTGTTTTGAAGTATGTTGGGACTTATTTAGATCCTCATTAAGTATGTGTTTCGGTTACCCTCCTTCTAATTTTGTCGTAGAATGTTTGGCACTGACCTAATTTAAATTTATTAATAAAAATGGTGTGTGGCCAACCTTGGATGGGTTTCAAGGTTGAAGAAGGTATACGTACAAGTTGATATGTTTGTGAGAGACAAGATAAAGGAAAGATAGATGAAAGATAGATGTTAGATAGTGTGTGTGATGTGAGTTTGAGTAGTTTAGTGCGAGTTTCATGTTAGGGAACTCCAAAGGAAATGAGTTGAAGGCATCTGACATCTTTCATATGAGATTGCAAGTGTGTGTGTGTGTGATCTATGGTGGAATTTCTATTACATTGAGATATTATTCTTTCTATGATATTTCTCTTCTATCTTATTTTTAATTCTATGGAAGTGAGCCCTCATTAGATAGTGATTCCTGTTTTGTACCAGTTTTGGACAAGTAAGTCATATCTTGGCAGTGAGCCTTTGTATTTTGTTTTGGAATTATTTATATTGTGAGCTAATCATCACCGTGGTTTTTCCATCATTGGGTTTTCCACATAAATATGGTGTTATTGTGTGTATGGTTTTACTTCTTTCAATTTCTACATCTTCACTTAAAGATTAATCACATTAGCAAAGTAAAGGATTTATGAATGGTTATTGATCTAACATCTAGTGAAAGTTTTTAAAGGTTTTTAGAATTGATTCACCCCCCCTCTTAGTTATCTTGTTCAACAATTGGTATTAGAGCTCAGTTACTTGGAGTAGAGATTAATCACTTGAGGAAGGTATGGAATGGTGAACAAGATTATTATTGAATTCCCTAGGTTCGATGGCACCAACTACACCTTCTAGAAAGTAAACATGGAAGGATATCTAGAATACTATGGATATGATGTTGAGAAGGCTTATAAGACTCCATAAAATCCTCCAGAAAATGGTCTGAGTACTACTGATGAGACCAAGGCACATGATGCAAACAATAAGGCAAAATATATGCTAAAGAATAGTCTTTCACAATCCGAGTTAATTAAAGTCATAAATACGAAGATTGCTAAATAATTTTGGGATGCATTGGAAAGGATTCATGAAGGAGATGAGAAGGTTAAATAGGAAAAATTGTAGAGCTTGGAGGCACAATTTGAGATCCTGCAAATGTCCAAAGATGAGAACATTAAATCCTATGTACAAAGAGTGGATGAGCTGGTTGGTGGAATGTGAGGACTTGGTGCAATAGTGGATGAATCTAGAATAGTAAATAGATTTCTTAGAACTCTCCTTGATGCATATAGTGAAAAGGTATTTTCTATTGAGGAATTTATAGATTATAAGACATATACTAAAGATAATTTTTTGGGTACTCTAGCCTCATTTGAAATGTGAAAGCCTAGCTTGAGGAATGGATCAAAGACAAAAAAATCCTTCAAGGCTACAAAAGTTGAAGATCCAGATGAAGAAAACTTCAATGAAGTGGAAGCTTACTTTGTAAGAAGAATGAAAAAGGGCTCCAATAAATATCAAGGTAATTTACCTTTCAAATGTTTTAGTTGTGGATGAATATGTCATTATGCTTTGAGATGTCCAAAAAGAGACAAGAAGAATAAATATAGAGAAGGAAAAGAAAAAAAAGGAAAGATGATCAAAAGAGCATATTATGTAAAAGAAGATGCTAGTATTTATGATGATGAGTTTGATTATACAGATTTTGATGAAAATGACTAATTTTTCTTAGCTCTAAAAGATAAATCTACTTCTACTAATACTAAACAATATGTGAAGGAAAGTTCTTTGAAAGAAGTTGAAACTACTGCGATCTCTTCTCTTCATGATAAAGAGTAAAAGAACTATTGGGTTGTTGATAGTGGTCATTCACATCACATGATCAGTGAAAAAATTATGTTTTTTAAAATTGAAAACTATGATGGAGGCTTAGTTAAGTTTGGAGATGATACTAGTGCTAAGATTTCTAGAATAGGTTTAGTTAGCTTTGATGGAAATCATGATATTGATGATGTCTACTATGTTAAGGACTTAAGGTATAATCTCTTAAGTGTTGGACATATGTGTAGTAAAGGATATAATCTTTTGCTCAAGAATGAGAAGTGTGAAATAAGGAAAGGATTCAGAATTGTGATTGCTATTGGAAAGAAGTGTGAAGGAAACATTTATCTACTTAAGGGTGTAGATGGAAATTTCTTAATGTCTCAAATTAATGATAGTTGGTTATGGCATTAGAGAATGTGTCTTATGAATTTTGAAAATATGGAGAGAATCAGTGTTGTATAAGTTGTGATAGATTTACCAAGGATTACAAAACCTGTTAATGCTATTTGTAGGAATTGTTAGTTTGGAAAGCAAGCAAGAAAAAAAATTAGGTCAAAGCAACAATCTACTACCAAACTACTGGATTTAATTTGTGCAGATCTTTGTGGTCCTACAAGAATGAGAAGTCTACAAAGTGACATGTATTTTATGCTTTTGATTGATGGTTACTCTATATTTACATGGGTTACTTGGGTATGTGCAGGATCATGATGGGACAAAAAGTGGCAATATTATGGGTATTTGTAGGGTATGTGGCTGACGACATTTTTTTTACCCACAATTGATGAAATGAAAAGGGTTTTTAGAGTAGATTCTCAACTTTCCACCAATATAAATTATGCTTTAATTTGAATTTAATAAATAATTATTATTCATTTTCTATTAGAATTATGACTAAAGTCCTAATCGATAGGTTGATTGAAAAATATCTATAACTTTCAAATGGTATCACATTTTTTGAATCTGAAACATGTGTCACATTATATCCTTCACATACAATAGGATTAAAAAAATAAAAAATAAATTTCATGAAGTTTTGACCAAGTTAAGGTGGTCAGACATACGAGTTTTTATATTTTTCAAAAGTTGTAATAAAAAATCCATAATTAATTATTTACTTGGAAAAAAATTACAAAAAAATATGCATCACATCCGAACAAGATTCCTCAACTTATATATAAAATCTTATAAAAAAATATTATCATAAATTATTATAGTTAGGGTGGTCAGACAGACACCTACTTCTTATTTTTTCCCTAAAATTTAAGTACTACAACATTGAAATTTCAAATTTTCACCAAATAGATTTTATTTATTTTTAAATAAACCTAGTAGTTTAGAAACTACATTCAATTTTCTACAAATTTTGTTTTTACATATTTTTGAAATAAAATAGATAACTTATTCAAATTTTTACATCAAGTAGTTGTCTAACACTGATTTTTCTGAATTTTTTGCCACTTAAGGGCCTATTTTTTCCATGACGATCCTATACATACCCACTTTTCTTAGAGAGGAATCTCATGCATTAGACAAATTCAAAGCATTCAAAGCTATGGATGAAAATTAAATGGACATTAAAATCAAATGCTTGAGGTCAGACAGAGGAGGTGAATTCACATCCAATGAGTTAATATGTTTTGTGAAGAAAATGGAATAAGAAGACAATTGTCTAGACTCCTAGAACTCCTTAGTAGAATGGAGTTGTTGAAAGAAAGAACATACTAGTTCAAGAAGCTTCTAGATCAATGATAATTGAGGCAAGTCTGCTAGAAGTTTACTAGAGAGAAGCAATTCACACTATTGTTTATGTATTCAATCGAATTCAAGCAAGAGATAATAGCACTAAAACTACCTATGAGTTGTGGTATGGAAAGATTCCTACTGTAAAATATTTCAAAGTATTTGGAAGCAGATGTTATATCAAAAGAGATGAAGAAAATTTAGGGAAATTTTAATGCAAAATGTGATGAGGGTATCTTCCTTGGATATTCCCTTAGAAAAAAAGCTTACAGATGTTACAATAAAAGGCTGAGAAGGATTCTAGGAAGCACAAATATCAAGGTTGATGAAGCTTTGAAGAATTCAATTAAAGTTGGTGGATATGTATCAGATGAAGCTGATTGCAGAGAGGTGCAAGAAACTTTTGAAGAACAAAAGAATTAGAATGAAGAAGAAGAAGCTCTGTTGGTGTCCCCATAGACACCTAAATATGTGTAAAAAAATCATTCAAAAGAAAAAAACATTGGATAAAAGAGAGTAGTATTGATAAGAAGTACAACTGCTGCTACTACTAAAATATTTATCTATATTTACTTTTTACAGTTGAACCTAAGATAGGAAGTGAAGCATGTAAAGATGAAAATTTGATGAAAGCTATGGAAGAATAATTTACACAAATTGAGAAGAATCAAACTTGGGAATTGGTTCCTAGGCCGATGGATAAAAGCATAATTGGATAGAAATGGGTATTCAAAAACAAGTTGAATGAGAATGGAGAAGTGGTAAAAAATAAAGCAAGGCTTGTGTGTAAGGGCTACACACAAGTAGAAGGTATAGATATTAAGGAGATTTTTTCTCTGGTGGCTAGAATGGAAGCTATCAGAAAGTTTTTGGCATTTGTTGCTCATAAGGATTTTAAAGTTTATCAGATGTGTGTAAAGTCTACATTTCTAAATGGTGAGCTAGAAGAAGAAGTCTACATGGAACAACCAGAAGGATTTCAGTTGTCAAATATTTTGCAAGATGGTGTGTCTCTTTGTCTTCCTTGTACAGTGTGATGCTTAGGTTTGTGACATGGCTTAACCGCCTCTTGTGGATCTTGTATAATTATAGTGGTTGTATTAGGCATTAATAGGTTGATATTTTGGTGCAACGACAACCACCTATTTAACAATTGTTATCAGAGCCGAGGTCATAGATTCAAACCCCAAACTTGCACTTGGGGGGATTGTTGCAAGACAGTGTGTCCCTTGGTCTTCCTTGTGCAATGTGGCACTTGGGTTTGTGACATGGGTTAACCATCTCCTATGGAATTGTATAATTTTGGTGATTGTATTGGGCATTAATAGGTTAATCTTTTGGTGCAACGACAACCAACAATGTAACAAGATCAACCAGATATGGTTTGTAGGTTGAAGAAAGATTTATATGGATTAAAGAAAGCTCCTAGAGCTTGTTATTCAAGGTTGGATAGATATTTGATTCAACAAGGTTTTAGTAAAGGAATGATAGATAGCAATATTTATTTTAAAATTGAAAATGACAAAATCTTTATAGTGGTTGTCTATGTTGATGATATTATCTTTGGAGGAAATGAAACAATGTGTAAGATGTTTGCTGAAGAAATGTAAAAAAGGTTTGAAATATCTATGTTTGGTGAGATGAATTTCTTTCTTGGGCTGCAAATTAATCAAACAAAAAAATGGATTTTTATTTCACAATCAAAATATGTAAAAGAAATGTTGAAGAAGTTTGGGATAGATGGTTTCAAACCAATATGGAATCCTATGGTGACTAGCTACAAATTTAGTAAAGATGATGATTCACTTAAGGTTCATCAGAGAAAATATAGATCTATGATTGGAAGACTACTATATTTAACTACCACTAAACTGGATATCATGCATGTAGTTTGTCTTGTGGCTAGATTTCAAGAAGATCCTAAAGAAACACATGTTGCTTTTGTTAAAAGGATATTTAGATAATTGAATGGCACTTTGAATTATGGCTTATGGTATCCTAGGGATACTAATTTTATACTAAGTGCTTATATAGATGTAGATTGGGAAAGTTGTGTTGATGATAGAAGAAGTACAAGTGGTGGTGCATTCTTTCTTAGTTGCAGATTGGTGTCATGGTTAAGTCGAAAGAAAGATTCAATTTTCTTATCCACTATAGAAACTGAGTATATTGTTGCAGCATCCTCCTACACACAAATTTTTGTGCTGAGAAATACATTTAAGGATATCAAAATAATGTATGAGGATCTCATCTTTTTTTTTTTGTGATAATACAAGTGCAATTAACATTTCAAAGAATCCAATGATGTACTTGAAGAAAAGTCATATATCAATAAGGTAACATTTTTTGAGAGAAAAGGTAATGGAAAATGAAGTGAAGCTTGAGTATATACCTACAAAGGATCAGATTGCTAACATATTCACTAAGGCTCTTCCTAAAGATACTTTTGAGTATCTCTAGGAGAAGTTAGGGTTTATTTCTCCTCCTTTCTTGAACTAGATGCATGTATGGAGATGCATCAATCTAGTGGATCTATGGATTTATCTTCTTTCTAGAATGATGATGGTGGATACCTCTCAGAGGGAGAAGGTAGTGTTATGTGTTGTCATTGTTGAATTGCTTGGGTGTACTCCTAAGGGGGAGAATTCTATATTGACATTTTAGTGTACATTTTGGCTTAGGGTATGCTCTAGGATGTGTTGCTATGCTAGTGAGGATATGAGGTATTATTCATGATTTTTGGTAGTTGTTATATCAATAAAGTGGGTCTTTGGATCATTGTATAGTGCAAGATAATTTAACTAGTATGTGAACTATACTTTTTAGAGTGTTTGGCAATGATCTAGGAGAAATGCAATTGCCTTAGATTTCTTCATATTTTTGTTTAATGACTTGCGGTTCTAAGTACAAGTTAATGAGGTTGTGTTCAAATGAAATTTGTTGTCCATAAATATTAGATCAAGTTAAGGATGCATATGCTTAATTTTTATGTGTTTCACACTAGTGTTGGATGACCTTGTGTTAAAAAATACTCGTGAAGTTCATGGAAGCATGTTGAAGCATGCTGGGATGTATTTAGGTTGTCATTTAGTATATGTTTGGGTCGCCCTCATTCTAATTCCACCATAGAATGTTTGATACTGACCTAATTTGAATTTGTAAATAAAAATGGTACATGTGGACAACCTTGGA
Source organism: Sequoia sempervirens (assembly GCA_007258455.2). NCBI lineage: Eukaryota > Viridiplantae > Streptophyta > Pinopsida > Cupressales > Cupressaceae > Sequoia > Sequoia sempervirens. The sequence goes on from VDFB02000003.1 coordinate 590,975,027, forward strand.
TGGGTTTCAAGGTTGAAGAAGGTATAAGCACAAGTTGAGATGTTTGTGAGAGACAAGATAGAGGCAAGATAGGTGAAAGAAAGATATGAGATAGTGTGTGTGATGTGATTTTGAGTAGCTTAGTATGAATTTCATGTTAGGTTTCCAAAGGTAGTGAGATGAAGGAATTCAAAATCTTTCATATGAGAATATGAGTGTGTGTGTGTCATCTATGGTGGAATTTCCATTACATTGAGACAGTCTTCTCTCTGTGGCATTTCTCTTCTATCTTCTTTGTAATTCTATGGTAGTGAGCCCTCCAGGTAATGAGCCCTCTAGGTAGTGAGCCATCATTGGATAGTGAGTCCTATTTTGCAATAGGTTTGGACAAGTAAGTCATGTCTTGGAAGTGAGCCTTTGTATTTTATTTTGGAATTCTTTATTGAATGATCAAAAATAGGGGTTCCACCTAGCAGATGGAACACAAAAGGGGTTTTAGGACCTTCCTCCTATTTCCCTATATTTCATTCAAGGAAACCCTATAAATCTCAATCCAAAGATGGAATGAGAGAAAGAGATCTTCTAGAAGGGTGTGCTAGGGTGTAATTAAAGATAAATGGGGGTTCATCACCAAGAAAAGGCCTAGAAAGAAGGAAATGCATGAAATGTACCAATCTAGCTATGAAACCTATAAAATTAAGAGCCTAAGATCAGACTGATTAGAGAGAATGAAATAGGAAGGTACTTGGAAGAAAGATATGGTTAAAATAAGCTTTGAAACCCTTAAATTATATTTTTTGAAGCTCACTAGGACTCATATACCAATCTGGGTGATTTAGTCCCATAATAGAGTTTTTGTGTGAAAATTGGAATCTCTCAGTGACTGATCTTGATCTCCTGATATTTGGAAAAGGTAGTACTAGAACTCATACATCCAAGGTGAAAATTTTGTCCCAGTATTAGGGTTTGGATAAAACTATTGTATCCTTTGGTAATCTATTGTAGCTTCTCTCATGTCAAATATCTAAATCTAAAACCGTGAATTCTAGCTCATAGGTTACTTTTTGTGAACTTCCAAGTAAGGTGACAACTTGACAACTTTATTCAACCTTACAACTTTGTCTTCAAAGGATCTTCAAGATCTAAATCACCTAGATCTGCAATAACACATGTAGAGAGAGAGAGAGAAAAACTTGTTGATTGTTAGTCAAACTTCATTTGGGTAATTAAACCTTATGATGAAACAATGAAACATGAACAACAATACCTTAAATGATATCTTGAAATATAAATATACAATATAGCATGAAGTGGCCATGAATAATGCAGATATTGATCTTGAATTAGATGTAGAACAATGTGTAAGTTGGATCTTGAATGCTACATCACAACACTAGCTCAACAACATGCTTGATGCATTATTCCTTTGACATGATGATGGATCTTGAATTGCTCCAATAATATTCTATAGATCTTCCCTTGAATGCTCTTGAAATGCTCTTGAATTCTATATAATTCTCTTGTGATGTCTTAGGATTATTGAATCTTGACTCCTTAGTGAAATAATGATTTGAAACATTGTTTATATAGTCACTCCATATAATCTATTGTAACTTATTAGATCCCAAAAGCTGACATTCATAAAATTTGAATTCAAAACTCTTATTTCCCATTGAAAACCCTATAAATTCCCCAAATGGGACTCATACGCCCAAGGTGGCATATGGGTCCTACCTAGGGGGACTCATATGCCCAAGGTGGAGTATGAGTCCCACCCTAGTTTTCTGGGCTAAGGAAATGTCGGGAGGTTAGAAAAATAAGTGTACTTATTGATCTTGTCAGGATTGTGGTTGAAATAATTCTCAGGATGCATAATAAAAGGTCCTAAGGGATTATTAATGATGATTTTAAGTTCATTAATGAAAGCGGTTCCTTAACTTAGTGTGAAGATGTAAATAAATACATTTTACGACACTAAATTAAGCAAAAATTACGTCTACTTAGCTTAAAAGGGCCCTAAACTTAATGTGAATGTGTAAACCACATTAAAACACTTAATCAAGGAAACATTAGGATTATTTTAATGTTAACCGTTCCAAAATTAACTATGAAAAAAGGATACTTTTTCCTACACTAAATTTAGCCCCCACTTTTGTTAGAGGAGGAACTTGCTTCAAACTCACACAAAAGTAGATGTTTGAGAGGGGTCCAAGTGTACCAATACAGACGGTATAGAATGAAAAAGATCAAGTTAGTGGTCAAGCCCCCAAGATCCAAGATCCTACATCAAACCAACATAAGCACAAAAGGACATGCACAAGGTGTATGATATGCAACATCAAGGTACACCAACATACAATGTCAAAGACATAAAGCTGAAAGAAAAAGAAAGAAAAGGTGGATCAAGCTTCGATTGTTTATCTCGCACATTGTGGATTAGATCTAAGCTTATTTTCCTAAAACACATGCTCACTCTGAGGAAACAAAACTTTAGGCATGTATGCTAGGTGAGTATCCAAAAGGGGTGCAAAATGCACGCTCACTTTGAGGTAATAGAACTCTAGGCTATCCACTGGGTGAGTATTCAAAAAGGTGAGACACATACACACACGGCTAGTCTACACTCAAACAAACAAGCAAGTGGTTATGGGAAATTCACACCTAAATTTGGCTCCCATATGCTAACCATACCAAATCTATGCATCTTGATAACTTTGACAAGGCACCACACAACATGAACAACAAGATTTATGAGGCAAGCAAAATTTTATATGCCAACACTCATGATCAAACAAGATGGCTCCATAGGCAAGAAAAGTGTGTTATGCAAGGTTTCCATATAACACTTATTGTAAATGAAAAATAGTGTAAGGTATGTTCAAAGGGATATTTCTTAGTTCATGTAAGGTCTCTTCTTAGGGAACATCATGCTTAATGTCTCCAAGAGAGGACAAGTCAAAGAAATATCATGCTCTCAGAGGAAATCAAACCTAATGACACCACTAAGAGAAGGATGCATCACAAGAATAAAGAAAATTGCACAACGAAATATGAGTGTCAATGTATGCCCCCACTTTAATTTAGTTTCTAACACTATTGCTATGAGAAATTTCTTTAAAGTAAAACAAGACATGAGATTTTATTCAAAAATCCATATGCCAATTAATTTGTTCCTAAATGAAACTACATCATGAAAAGGAGTTGCAATACTATTTACATAGCTCGGTACGTCATATGTGAGCCAACTTAAGGCATGTCGTCCAAATCTCAAGATTTCTCATATATATACATGGAATAAAGTGAACTAGCCAAAAGAGACAATGACAGGTGCCATCGAGGAAAAGGCTACTTAACTCCTTGCCCCCCATTGAGTACAAGACAAGGATGAGCCAAGATGATTGATGAGAAACATAATAGAATGAAAATAAGTATTAGCTAGAGGAACTAGGTGCTTCAATAGAAGGAAGAGCACCACACTACTTAAGATGTTTAATTTCATTACCCAAATCCTTACATTTATTAGTAGAATGACCATGAACTCTATGATATGCAAAAAATGATTTTTTTTAGTAAAATTTCTTTTGTGTTCTTGGAGGGAGTGATATCAAATGATCTTGGAGGAGTCTCAACGAGATACTCTCTTGATCAAAAGCATAAGATTTTATGTTATTTTGCGACAAAGATATCTCTTGCTTATTACAAGATGTCATACTTACACAAGGCTCTTTAGATTGCAAGATTTTGTTCTCTCCTTTAAAGGAGGGTGTAAAATCTAACAAACTCCAATTGTTAGTGTTGTGCGTGATGAAATTGATATTAAGCAAATATTTACTTGTTTCTTTTAAAGGATAATAATGAAGACTACTAATGTCTATCAGTTTAGGATGCACTAATGTTAAACTTGCCTTAGAAGAATCTTTTGTAAGAGTGTTGACATTAAGTGAAGGCTTGTTTGTTTTTTATGAGGGATAATAACCAATATCACTAGTCTTTTCTTGCGCATTAGGCTATATAGGAACACATATACTTTGTTCTCTAGGACCACATCCTTTTCCACTATATCCAATATGTTTCATAAGTTCATAACCTTTTCCGTAAATATTTTTCATTTCTTTTCGAGTCAATGGTTGTTCTTAATTAGCTTCATCAAAGTTTTTTGTATAATTTATTTCTTCCTCTAAAGTGGTTGAAGTGGATGCTTTTGAATATTGTGTTGAAATTATCACTTTTTTCTTCTTCCTTTTTAGAATTTTTTTAATGATCTTATATTCCCCCATGAATGTTTTGAAATATAAGGAACCCCAATCATCTTCTAATAACTTTGTGACTTCCTTCATATGTTTTATTTTGTCTTTTTGTTGCATAGGTTCTGCTTGTGTGGTTGGTGTTAATGTTCTCAAAGGATTCTCCTTTCCTTTTTCAATGTTCAAATAATTGTTTGGTTCAGGGTCGGCTTTGATTATACCTACTTTTTTATTGTAGACATATTTCATTATACAATGAAGGGTTGAAGGCACCCCATTCATTTAATGAATCCATGGTCTTTGTAAAAGAAGATTATATGAAAGATCATGAGGAATAACATGAATAGGGGTTTGTAATGTAACTTCTTCAACTATAATTTAGATAATGTGATCACACCAAGTGGTCATTTTACTATGTTATCAAACCCACTAATAGATAAAGAGGTAGGTTGAATTTTTGATTTATCCATGCCAAGCCTATCCAAAAGGTTTACACTACACACATTAAGGGCTGAGCCATTATCAACAAGGGTTCATTTTATCCCAATCCTATTATATAGCTATTATCATGAAAGGTTCATTTTTATTTTGCACTTATAGCAAGGGTAAGTCATCTTGATGGAAATTAATGTCTAAGTTGTTTGAGGTTATAGCTTGAATTTAGGCTGCCACATCATTTGATTTCACATTAGGAGGGGAGGAGATTGTTGTAAGGTACTTTGAATCATGTTATGATAATGACAAGAGGCTTGAATAAGGTCCCATAATGATATCTTAGTAGGAGTATTCTTCAGTTGTTGAACAAGATCATACTCCTTTCCACTTTGTAAAGGAAAGTGAGGAGGACTAGGTAAGATAGGGTTAGGCAATGGTAGGGATGTTTACGGTGTTTTTCTTGGTTGTGGATTATTTCTAGTGTTATATGTATGAGCAATGGTGTTACAATTCAATTGTTGCAACACATTATTCTTAGGTGGTTCAAGGATGAAGACAGGTTTATTTTGTGTTTATGGTCATTGTGAGGGTGGGTAAAGAATTAAAGGAATTTTAGGATGTCCCACAAGGTATTTAGGAGGTCCAATAATCAAGGGGGATCTAACAGACAGTTGTGCATTCATAACCTCAATGGTTTCAATTTGACGTCTTTCTAGTGAAGGGGAGTCTAGTGTCATCTTTTCACCATCACCTAAATAAGTTACATCACTCTTGTTTAAAAGACACATGTCAATGTTCTTTTTTTCTTGCACCATGATATCCTCCCTAGGAGGAGAGTTTTTAGGAGAACTACAAACTAGATGTTCATGAAATTCAAAGGTTGGTTCTTCTAAAATGACTTCTTTGCAAGTAACTTGGGAGTTATCAATGGTTGGATTGTATTTCTTATCAAGGATGGAATTCTCTTGTTTAATAATGTATTTCCTTGGGGAAGAGAGACAAATAGGATTCTCATGAATCTCATTGGTTTGATCTTCTAATACCAAAATATCTTCTTCAAAACTAGGAGAGATACTAGGAGAATAACAAGTATGATTATCATGGTCATCTATGATTACATTCCTTTGTCCCATAGTTTTTTCCAAAATACGATAGGTAGGGGAAGAAAAATAAATAGGGTTGTCATAGATGTCAAATATTTTATCATCTAACACCAACCTATCATCTTCACTTACAATATGATTGTCATCATTCCTTAAAACTACATCGTCTTTCACTAAAATGTTCTCACAAGAAAGAGGTGAATGGAAATTAGGTAAGGTGATGTTTAGAAATGTGTTTATGATCTCATTTTATTGTGTTATAATATCTTCCAATGTATGAGAGTTTACAAAAGTGGAGCTTTCAACATTGTCATGATTCTCAATGAGTGCATCTTCTAACACCGAAATACCTTCGTCACATGTAGGAGAGGTATTAGGAGAAGATCAGCTGTGATTATCATTATTTTCTATGTTTTCATCTTCTTCTATCGCATCATTCCAAAAAATAGGAGAGATAGGAGGGGGTGTAGATTTAAGGAAAGTGTCAACATTTTCACTTTCTTGAACTAAGAGACTCTCATAACTAGGAAATGTATTGAATGAATGAATAACATGCTTATTGACTAAATTTTTCTTTGCAAACATGAAAAATAAAGATGCTAAAATTTGTGAAAAGTAATCTATACAAAATCAAAATGGAAGGAGACTCAAAATGCAATGCAATGACCTAGAATGAAATGTGTAAATGTAATTTTCAAATTCTAGATAAGGTAATTTGCTTATTACACTATGAAACAGTCTAAACATGAAATGTTGTAAATGCCATTTTGAATTTAAGAAATGCAATCAATGAAGTAAATTAACCTAGATCTAATGAAATGAATGAAACAAAAACTCAACAAACTAAAACATATAGCTAACAACAATAAACAAAAACACACAAATGATGTCTTTAATGTTGTAAAAGGAAATTTTAGGTTTGATATGAGACTAAATCACCTAGACGGGCATATGAGTCCTAGTTAGGGTTTTTCAAGGGTTCAAATACTAGAAAACACACAACAAAAAACAACCAAAAATTAGGAAAAACCACCTATATTGGGACTAAATTGCCCAGAGGGGTGTATGAGTCCCAAATTAGGGTTTTTCCACCGAAATCAACAAATTCTGAGTGAATGTTAAGGTTTCTAGTTTTTATGTTGATTTTACTATTTGAAATTGTAGAATTTCAATAAAATTGAATGATATAAGATTAAAAAATGCAACCTATATACACTTTCTATAATGCAAGATTTAGAAACTCTAACTTCAAATTAACTAATGGAAGATCTACTAAAAAGTTAATGTAAGCTAGATCTAGGACTATGATGCACTCCAAATCAAAAAATAAGGTGTCCAAAGGATAGTTTCACCAAAATGAACTTTAAGAAATGAGCGTTGCACCTTTTAGGAGATGGAACACAAAAAGGGGTTTAGGACCTTCCTCTTGTTTCCTTATATTTCATTCAAGGAAACTATAGAGATCTCCATCCAAGGATGGAACAAGGGAAAGAGATCTACTAGAAGGGTGTCCCATGGTGTGATTGAAGGTAAAAGGGGGGTCACTACCAAGAAAAAAATTGGAAAGAAGGAAATGCATGAAATGTACCAATCTAGCTACGAAACTTATAAAATTAAGAGCTTGAAATAAGACTGATAAAAAGAGAATGAAATAGAAAGGTATCTAGAAGAAATATGTGGTCAAAACAAGATTTGAAACCCTAAAATTCTATTATTTGAAGTTCACTAGGACTCATACACTAGTCTAGGTGATTTAGTCCCAAACTAGGTTTTTTGTGCAAAAACTAGAATCTCCTAGTGACTGATCTAGATCTCCTAAAATCTAGAAAAATGAAGTATTGGGACTCACATGCCCAAGGTATAAATTTAGTCCCAGTATTAGGGTTTGGCTAAAACCATGGTATCCTATATTGATCTACTATAGCTTCTCTCATCTCAAATCTTCAAGTCTGAAACCCTAAATTTTGGCCTGTAGGTGAATTTTTGTGAACTTGCAAGTAAGGTGACAACTTGACAATGTTCTTCAACCTTACAACTTTGTCTTGAAAGGATATTCAAGCTCTAAAACACCTAGACCTGCAAGCACTCATGCAGAGATAGAAAAAAATTGTTGATTATTAGGAAATAAGGGTTTGTCTTAGTCAAACCCCATTTAGGTAATTAAACCTTATGGTGAAACAATGAAACATGAAACATGAACAATGATACCTTGAATAATTTCCTGAAATGGAAATTTACAACCTAACATGAAGTGGCCATGAAGAATGTAGATCTTGATCTTGAATTAGATGTGGAACAATTCTTAACTTGGATCTTGAATGCTACATTACAACACTAGCTCAACAAAATGCTTGATGTATTATTCCTTTGACATGAAGATGGATCCTGAATTGCTGCAATAATCTTCTACAAAATTTCCCTTGAATGCTATTGAAATGCTCTTATGAAGTCTTAGAATGCTTGAATCTTGATTGCTTAGTGAAATGATGATTTTCAAGCTTATTTATATAGGGAATCCATATAATTTACTATTTATTAGAACCCAAATGCCAACATTCATAAAATTTGAATTTAATACCTTGATTTCCCACTCAAAACCTTAAAAATGCCCTAAATCATAAGTCTAAGGTGGCATATGGGTCCCATTTAGGGGGACTCATACACCCAAGGTCACATATGGCTCCCACATAGGGGGAATCATACACCCAAGGTGGCATATGAGTCCCACCCTAGTTTTTTAGGCTGAGGAAATGTTGAGACGTTAGAAAAATAAGTGTACTTATTGATCTTGTTGGGATTTCAGTTGAAATAAGCTTCAAGATGCATAGTAAAGGGTCCTAAGGGATTATTAATCATGATTTGAAGGTCAATAATGAAAGAGGGCCCAAAAATTAGTGTGAAGATGTAATAAATACATTTTATGACACTAAATTAAGGAAATTTTAGGTCTACTTAGCTTAAAAGGGCCCTAAACTTAATGTGAATGTGTAAACCACATTACAACACTAAATCAAGGCAACAATAGGCTTATTTTAATCTCAACCATTCCTAATTTAAGTGTGAAAAATGGATACTTTTTCCTACACTACATTTATATTGTGAGCTAATCCTCACTGTGGTTTTTCCCTCATTGGGTTTTCCATGTAAATCTAGAGTTATTGTGTGTATGGTTATATTTTTTTTAGTTTATGCTTTTGCACTTAAAGATTAATCACATTAGCAGAGTAAAGGATTTATGAATGGTTCTTGATCTAACATCCAGTGAAACTTTTAAAATGTTGTTACAACTGATTCACCTCCCCTCTCAATTGTCTTGTTCAATAATTGTGGAACCCTTTATTCAGTTAATGAAAGTTTTAGAATTACTTTCTATGTTAAGTTTGCAAACAATTTTGTGTAGCACCAACTTCACTTCCAACCAAATAGCTATAGATTACACTTCATTAAAAAAATTCCTCTCTATTTTGGAAGCAAAGCATTTGGTGAGGTTATCTTGATCATTTATCAAGCTCCCCTAGGTCACTGCAAACCCATGGTTTCCCTTAGCTACACAATAAAAAAATAGTTTGATATAACTCTTTTTAGGCCTCCTCTAGACTGTTAGTAACCTCTTAGTTTTGGAACTAGTACCCTTAAGAAAACCTTTGGAAGAAGGATCACACTATATAGCATCAAAAATTATCACCCTTGAAAATTTCACACTACCTTGTGTTAGATTTCAAAAATGCAAGCTTAAACCACGAGAGGTTTCCAAGCTCTCAAAACATTTTTTGCTAACATACAAGGCCAAATGATGAATTTGAACCTTTTTCTCTTCAGGCTCTGCCAAACCTAGGTAGGTATACCTATGAAAGTAGAGCAGACTTAAACAGTGTGTTTCCTACTCAAGCAATTGTTCTGCAGTGGAAATTGGAAGTGGAGAGATGCAAACTTATTTGGTATGAATTGTATAAGCAATATCAAGGTGGAATTTATGAATATGTTTAGTTAACAAATGTTAAACTTTGAAAATAAATTAGTTAAAACTAAATGATGAAAATGATAAGACCAATGCCTTGTTGGGTAAATGGAGTCCAATGGAGATCTAGAAAATGTGACCTATAATGGCAATGACTCAAACTGCTTGACACATTAATATGGGTTTATAACTTGTATAAACATGCAAGTAAATAGTTGACAAACTCTACTTGAGACATATTGACAACCCTAATTATATGACTCTTCTTATTGATCCAATTAACACTTCCAAATTACTATGAATGACTAGAAGGATTTAATCTTTATTTGAAAGAACCAATTAATCATATCGTACAAATACAACAAATGTGCATTGTTAAATTGAGTATATACTTGATATATCAACTTAAATAACAAAGAAGCATTAAAGTGGAGACAACCAAATAATCGAATAATTCCAACAAACAGTTGATACCAAGATTAGGCCACAAAATTAGATATCTTCCATTGGCTTCTTCTAAATTTATACATGCATCATGGTCTCCACTATATAATCTATACGATAAACATTTTAAAAGTATTTCCTGTATATTTCCTACCTAACTCCTAAATCTAATGATTTCATGATTTTATTTCATCTTACATTATACATTATTCTTTTTAGGGTTACGATCCTTCATAACATCAGTCTAAGGTAACTCCCCTTTTTGATGCTACTTTTTGCCTAATTATCTCTAGTAAAATAAAATATTCAATTAGTTGCCTTTTGGCAAATTAAATATTTTAATCTTTATTGTCTTCATTTCACATTTAAATTCTTTTGCTAGAAACCACCCATTCAATATGATTTGTCATTTAATTCCCTTGGTAGAAAATATTTTTCCTCTCTCACCTTGTATTTAATTTGTGCATCTTCATTTAGCATGAAATACTCTTTAAGTAATAATAATCTCGGTGAAAAATAAAGTATTTAATAATACTTTAATATTAATTCTTTTGCCAACAATTTCTCATTTACATCTTTTTTCCTCTGGGAAAAAAATTCTCCTTGTATTTCACCTACATGCATTCACTATATTTACAAGGTGAAAAATCACTCATCCCTGTATATCCACTCAAATAATTATCTCCCCATCATTCTCACAAAATATTTTAACATAATAAGTTATTTTAAGATTTTGGTTTACTTCCCTCGTTAAATATAGGCCATTTTATATTTATCCCCATGTAAAAAAAATAATGTCTCTTATTTTGTCTTGCCTTCACCGCATACCCGCAAACTTAGTGTTGGGCCAATGCTACCACCATATCGCAATGTCTTTATTTTTCCTCCGGGGGGATGCCGTAAACCCCACAATACTTGCTCTTCAATTGTAAAAGTATTCACCATACTTTTATTTGCAATTATATCTTATACCCCTTCGTTTTTCATAATCCACCGCAATATCGTGTGTCATTGCCCTAGCCTTTGCGGGAATGCGGGGACCACCATGATACCGCACATGATCTCAAGTAGGCCAGCGCGGGTGCGGTGAGATCTTGCTCTTTGTTCCCAGCGAGTTTCTTCAACTAAATAGAACACCACCTCCTTCTTTTTGATGATGGGCCTCTGTACTCAAATATTCTGCATACCTGTTGTAAGAAGTTTAGCACTTTTTGAAGACCTTTTGATACTTGGGTTCCAGCTAGATTGAAGTGATGAACCTGGAGGAGCCGAGGAACATATTTTGCTATCTTTCTGTGAGTTTATGTGATGCCAAGAACATATTTACAGTAGTCAATTTATGACTCTTATCTTCTCATCAAAGTCATGTGAGTGGAGCGCATTCTCTGCTTGGCGATCCTCATCAGCCTTATGTTTTGTTTATAGTTGAAAACTCCTGAATTGCAGCACCAATATCAAAGCGTAACATGTAATTGGAGGGCGCATTGTCTACCACCAACGCGGGTTCACTCATGCCCACAATGCTTGACATTCGTGAAATACAGAGCCAGGGCTATTTTCTCTGGCAAAGTGTGGAATCAAATGTGTTCCCAAAGTTACTGTACATATAACATTTCCTTTTCAAGGGTACGTGGACGTTTTCAAGCTGCGATTGTGCACAAATGCGTATGACTCCTCCCGGGTTTTATGCCCTGCATAGCTTTTGCATATATTGGTGGGAACATCGAAGTTAGCCATGATTTGGTTCTAGATTTACTGCAACATTACTTTTACATGACCCATGTGTTAATTTCCAAGTTCTACTTTCTTCGCAATTGGGCAAGGATGATCCATAAGGATCTGGTACCGCTTGACTAACCTCATCAGCTGAAATTTGGATTTTGACATATGAGATTATATGTACTTCCACAGAATGCATTCATTCATTTCATGCCGCTTTACTTGTTTCCTTCGCTTTAAGTCATTTATCGATTATTAGTTCGATGCACTCAAGCATAAACAAAGCAATTAATGAGTTTTGTTCTCCCTAAGTGCGCCCTTGACTTTGCTGTGGGTTGGATCACATTTTGAGTCGCAGCATATATATTTGCTTGATCATTCCTATCATCAAAGTTTGGTAGGAGAGAATCGGATGATCCAAGCATCTAACCAATAGCAAAAAACCAGCGGAAAAGGATTCTCTTAAAAGTTGATCGTGGTCTGAAGTGCTCAAATTGAATGCAAATAGAAAATAGAGTATGTCCTCCGGAATCTCTGTAGGTGGATTTGATACTGAAGTATTGAAGGCACCATATGCATTGCAAATCTGACCGGTAAAAATGCTAGCAAGACAATCAAGTTTCCATACTTTGAATGAAAGAATTCTTCAGATTCTTTCATCATATTGTGTTGAATATAAAACCCCTTGATTATATGTTATTTCCTCCTTTAGAAGCTTATACTTTTTCATTTGTTCAAACTTGTAAGGAAAGCAAAGGTGCGGAAACACTTTCCTAATGCCAAATCCACAGGGAAGAATGCAATGCAGAGCTTTTAATTTTTTCAAATTACAATCCAATTGAGACACACATGAAGGAATAACAAAAATAGAGAAAATACACAAAGACAAATCAAACAACATATTTATGTGGGAAACCCTTATGGGAAAAAACCCACCACAACACGCTGAATCTCTTTGTATTACAGTAACAATAATTACATACAATTAGAAATACAACTCTCTGATGATTTTTCAGTAGCTGCAACATTCACCATTAAAAACACTCTCAAAAAAGCTCTCTATCATTCGATAAACTCATCACTTTGTTCATTTGTTCAAAAAATAGAATCCATCTGCTTTTAAATCTTCTGTGCATCCTTATCCACCAATGCCAACCATAGACAGTTTCCATTTGAGTCTTGATTTTTCCTTGCATGTCATTTTTCCAGCATTTCAACTGATGCATAAAATCAGCCGTCATCATGCTTTAAAACTGCTTCTTATGATTGGTCCACTGGTCAAGAGCATTCAACTTTGTTGGCATATCGGTGAGACACTCACAGTGTCTCCCCGATGCCACATAGTTTCTCTACTAGCATCGCTATAGCTTCCAAAAGTTGGCAAGATGCTATATCGAATGGAACAAGTCATATCGAATCCATAGAATCCATTGGTAAGACATACTGATGTCACCAAGACCTTATGTCGAAAACTTCAAGTCATGCCGGTGTGAGCCATTCAGCATGACTATCTCTCTTCGGCGAGACTCACATCGAAGCAGAAATTCCATCGAACGTCACACTGTCACCAAGACTCGAGCCTATCACCGTGACCTTTCACCGAGCTCCATCATGTCTTACTGAGTCGGCAAGACATAAGCCCTTCGCCAAGACATTTCTCCGAGTTTCCAGAGTTAACCCGAAGACTTCTGTCGGCGCGACTTATTACTTTTGCTAAGACTTCTCAGCGAAGTCTTTTGTCACCACAAAGTCACCACGAGGATACAATCTGTTCGACAAGACTTAGCTTCATCACTGAGACCTCTCCTCGCGACCTGTGAGTTACTTCGACATTCGCCTTGAAACCCGAGAGCAGCCATTGTTGGTGAGACATTACATACTCATTGGGACATCTCACCGAAGCCCTAGCGTTAGCTCGACGTCGGCGAGACTTACACCATTCGATGAGACTTCTCCCTGACACCCGTGAGCTAGCCCGATAAGATCAATTGTCGCCTAGAGTTCTTCCGATCGCTAAAAGGTCATGCCGAACTCAAAGAGTCACAACAATAGACTTCATTTGGCAAGACATCAACTCTGTCATAGTGATAGGATCATTTCAAGAGCTTCAGAACTGTTAGTCGCCCAGACATGAACACTGTCACAATGACTTTTCCCTTCAAGAGTTCCATGTTAGTAAGGATTGAGGGACATATTCCAACAAGCTCCCACTTGATGAAGATCTTACAAACACCTCCAGAGTATAACAAAACTACTGAGATTCATGGGCCAAGAGGCCCATCGAACTGGTACACCAACTGAACTTGTTTGTGCTCACAGGCTTTGTAAATGCATCTGCAACATTCTGCCTCTATAGTAGACAAAGCGACTACAGCCTGCCGCTTACTCATCCAATTCACTGCACCACCATTGATCATGAAAATATATCCACTGGTGGATCTTCTGCTATCAATGTCCCCTAGCCAATCAGAATCCACATAACCTTGAATGCTGAGAGTCTTTTGTGATTCAACCAAGTTACCATGGTAACACAAAGCATAGTCTGAAGTGCCCTTTAGATATCTAAACACTCTCTTCACAGCATTCCAATGTGTTCTTCCAGGATTAGCCATAAAACGACTAAGAACTCTCATCGGTTGGGCAATGTCTGGCCTTGTATAGACCATAGCATACATGAGACTGCCAACTGCACTTGCATAAGGCACACTGGTCATGTTCTCCATCTGAAAAGAATATTTTGGACAATCCTCAACAGATAGCTTCGTTCCCTATGTAACTGGAACAACTAGCTACTTGCATTCAGTCATACAAAATCTGTCTAGAATAGTCATGACATATTTACTCTGACTGAGCCAAAGCTTTCTGTTCTTTCTATCCCTGGTTATTTCTATTCCCAGAATGTGCCCTGCTGCACCAAGATCTTTCATTTTGAACTTTGCAGACAACTAAGACTTAAGATCAGAAATCATTAGCTTACTATTGCCTATAAACAACATGTCATCAACATATAGAGCAATAATAAAAATTTGATCACTTTCAGTTTTGTAATACACACAGTGATCACATTTTGATCTTACAAATCCCAAAGACAAGACAAACGTGTCAAACTTGTGGTACCACATTCTAGGAGATTGTTTTAAACCATACAGATATTTCTTCAACTTGCAAACCAGCATTTCCTTACCTTTTACCACAAAGTGCTCCAGCTAGGACATATAAATTTATTCTTCAAAATCACCATGAAGAAACGCTATTTTCACGTCCATCTGTTCAATCTCTAAATCATATGCTGATGCAAGTGACAAAAGAAATCTAATAGATTTTAGCTTAGCTACAGGAGAAAAAATTTCTCCATAGTCAATTCCCTCTACATGGGAATAACCTTTTGCAACCAGCCTCGCTTTATATTGTTCTACACTACCATCTAGACCTATTTTCTTTTTCAATATCCATTTGCAGCCTACAAATTTTCTGCCTTTAGGCAATGGAACCAAACTCTAGGTGTCATTCTTTTCTAATGATGCCATTTCTTCATTCATGGCTTCCAACCAAGAGTTTGAATCAAACATTTTAAATGCCTCTTTTACAATCCTAGGTTCATTAGTGCTAGAAATTAAAGCATAGGAACAAGTAGACTCTATTAAAGAAAACCCATACCTTTCAGGTTGCTTTTTTTCACGAGTTGACCTCCTCACAGGCTGAGGCTGAGGTGGTTCTTCATCGTCTTCAGAACTTTCAGAACTGCTTGAGCTCTCCTCAGTATCAAGTACATTTTGATTTTTCAATTCCTCTTTATCTGGTGTCTGAGGAATTGCTGCAACATCCTTTTCATTTTCTGATTTCTTCTCTGACTGCAAATCCAAAGTAGAAGGTTTTAGCTCATGAAAGATAACACTTCTGTTGTGCAAAACCTTCTCAGTCTTAGGGTTCCAAAGCTTGTATCCTTTTATGCCAGCACTATAGCCTATAAATATACACTTTACAGCTTTGTTTTCCAACTTGGATCTTTTTTCAAATGGCACATATGCATATGCCTCATAGCCAAAGACACGAATATGTCTCAGAGAGGGCTTCTTTCCAGACCATGCTTCTAAAGGCATCTTGTCAACAAGAGCAGAGTTAGGAGAGCGATTTACCAAGTAACATGCTGTAGAGACTTCTTCAACCTAGAACTTCTCCTTCAAGCTAGCACTGCTCAGCATACTTCGTGCTCTTTCCATTATTGTCCTGTTAAACCTTTCAACAACTCCATTTTCCTGTGGAGTATAAGGTGTGGTCTTATGTCTTTTGATCCCATGTTCTTTACAATACCTTTCGAATTCATCTAAATAGAACTCACTGCCATTGTCAGTCCTTAAACATTTTATTTTTCTACCAGTTTGATTTTCTACAAGGTTTTTAAATTTCTTAAACCGACTAAACACTTCTAATTTACTTTTCAAAAAATATACAAATGCTCTTTTTGAATAATCATCAATAAACGACACATAGTATCTTGATTTAGACAAACAAGGAACATTGACTAGACCAAACACATCAGAATGTATATAATCAAGTAAACTAGAAGTTTTGTGAGGACTAGAATAAAATGAAACACGGTGTTGCTTTCCATATATGCAATGTTCACATAAATCAAATTCAAGGTTACAATCATCAAGCCCTTCTACCAGGTTTTTATTTTTTAAAGTTTTTAGACCTTTCTCACCAATGTGGCCAAGCCTATGATGCTAGAGCATAGTCTTCTCTGCTGGAAGTTTAATCTCCATGGAGTTTACACCATCAGGAATGTTTTCCTTCTTTTCTTCATGAGCAGCCTTGAGTGACTTTGTAGAGACACTATTGCATTGAATAGCTTGTGCATCCAGCTTGTACAAAGTACCAATTCGAGCACCCCTAGCCAACACCATAGAGCCTCTAGTCATCTTGTAGCCATTTTCTTGAGAATGTGACCTGCACTCCGATATCATTCAGCTTACTTACAAAAAGTAGATTTTGAGCCAAACCTGGTATATGCATCACGTCATTGGTTTCCTTTACTCTTCCATCAAGGAATTGAATTCTGACTCTTCCAGGACCAATAATTTTCAAAGATGAGTCACTTTCCAAGTATACCTTTCCACCATTATATTCTCCATACTTCATGAACCATTCTCTATAAGATTTCATGTGGAAAGATGCTCCAGAATCAATTAGCCAGACATCATTGGATGCCTGTGTAGCCAAAGTTGCAATGAAGGCATTTGCATCACTCTGAGAAGAATCATTTCTAGAAGAGTTCTTCTTCTTCTTTTTCTCCTCCTTGCAATCCCTTTGGACATGACCAGGTTTCCCATAGTTCCAACACTTCACCTTTGACTTCTTTCCATAAGACTTTGATCTCCCTTCTGATTTCGATCTAGACTTCTTGTCCTTCTTCTTGCCTTTCTCCTTTGGTGTACCTCTAACAACCAGAACTTCCTTTGTCATCTCAGAAGATTTTCTTCTCATTTCTTTTGATAAAAGAGAAGCAACAACATCTTCCATCTTGAATGTGGATGTTGTACTCCCAATGGCCATACGTAGATGATCCCAAGAATCATGAAGAGAACACAGCAACAGCATGCAACAATCTTCATCTTCAATCCTCACACCAACAGATGCTAGCTAAGCAATCAACATGTTGAAAACATTTAAGTGATCAACAACAGACCCTCCCTGCATTCTCAAAGAGTACAACTTCTTCCTTAAGAACAACTTGTTCACCAAGGACTTGCCTTGATAAATAGATGCTAATCTTTTCCACAAGGAAGATGCAATCTTTTCTTCATGCACATTCAAAAGAATAGAGTCTACCAAACAGAGCCTTATCAACTCTTTAGAATTTCTTTCTGCAAGGTCCCAATCCTCTTGCTTCATGCCTTGAGGCATTGTTCTAGACATAGCAGTCCAAAGATCTCAGTCTACTAATAGATCTTCCATTTTGAGTTTCCATACCTCAAAATTTCTTCCATTGAATTTCTCTATATCCATCCTACTGGATGTGCTCACCATCTTAACCTATAATTAAATTAAAAGAACTCTACAAAACTCCCACTAGGAAATGATTGACACAAAAAACCCAACCCACTCACAAGAACAACACATCTGGCCAGGCTCTGATACCACTTGTAAGGAAAGCAAAGGTGTGGAAACACTTTCCTAATGCCAAATCCATAGGGAAGAATGCAATGCAGGGTTTTAAATTTTTTCAAATTACAATCCAATTGAGACACACATGAAGGAATAATAGAAATAGAGAAAATACACAAAGACAAATGAAACAATAGATTTACGTGGGAAACCCTTATGGGAAAAAACCCACCACACCAAGTTAAATCTCTTTGTATTAGAGTAACAATAATTAGATACAATCAGAAATAAAACTCTATGATGATTTTTCAGTAGCTACAACATTCACCATTAAAAACACTCTCAGAAAAGCTCTCTATCATTCGATAAACACATCACTCTGTTCATTTGTTCAAAAAATAGAATCCATCTGCTTTTAAATCTTCTGTGCATCCTTATCCGCCAATGCCAACCATAGATAGTTTCCATTCGAGTCTTGATTTTTCCTTGCATGTTGTTTTTCCAGCGTTTTAACTGATGCTTAAAATCAACCATCATCATGCTTTAAAACTGCTTCCTGTGATTGGTCCACGAAGCTCCACCTAGGATGGTCAAACTGGTCAAGAGCATTCAACTTTGTTGGCATATCGGTGAGACACTGACAGTGTCTCCCCGATGCCACACAGTTTCTCTACTAGCATCGCTATAGCTTCCAAGAGTCGGCAAGATGCTATATCGAATGTATAAGTCACAACGAAACCGTCGATGTCCACTTCGATCCTATCGACAAAAGTTTCCCTTATCGACGTGATTCATATTGAATGGAACAAGTCATATCAAATCCAGAGAATCCATTGGCAAGACATACTGATGTCGCCAAGACCTTATCTCAAAAACTTCAAGTCATGCTGGCGTGAGCCATTCAACATGACTATCACTCTTCGATGAGACTCACATTGAAGCAGAACTTCCACCAAATGTCACACTATCGCCAAGACTCGTGCCTATCGATGTGACCTTTCACTGAGCTCCATCATGTCTTACCGAGTCGGCAAGACATAAGCCCTTCGCCAAGACGTTTCTCTGAGTTCCTAGAGTTAACCCAAGGAATTTTGTCAGCGTGACTTATTACTTTCTCTAAGACTTCTTAGCGAAGTCTTTTGTCACCACGAAGTCGCCACGAGGATATAATCTATTTGGCAAGACTTAGCTTCATCACTGAGACTGCTCCCCACGACCCATGAGTTACTTCAACATTCGCCTTGACACCCGAGAGCAGCCATTGTTGGCGAGACATTACATACTCGCTAGGACATCTCACTGAAGCCCTAGTGTTAGCCCGATGTTGGCGAGACTTACACCATTCGCTAAGACTTCTGCCCGACACCTGTGAGCTAGCTTGATAAGATCAACTGTCGCCCAGAGTTCTTTCGATTGCCAAAAGGTCATGTCGAACTCAGAGAGTCACAGCGATAGACTTCATTCGACAAGACATCAACTCTGTCACAGTGATAGGATCATTTCAAGAGCTTCAAAATTTTTAGTCACCCAGAGTTCTTCTAATTGCCAAAAGTTCATGCCGAACTCAGAGAGTCACAACGATAGACTTCATTCGACAAGACATCAACTCTGTCACAGTGATAGGATCATTTCAAGAGCTTCAAAACCGTTAGTCACCCAAACATGAACACTGTCACAACGACTTTTCCCTTCAGGAGTTTAATGTTAGTAAGGATTGAGGCACATATTCCAACAAGACTTAAACTGCCTTCACCACAAAAGTAATTTATGAGAAATTTGTGGTCAACATTTTTTTAGAGATGGTGCCAAAATTTGTTGTAAATCAAAGGTTTCCAAATCCTTTTACATAACCCATCCTCCAATTGAAAAGTTACCACAGATCCAAGGAACTTCATATTGCATCTTTTAGAGTCCTGTGAGACTTATCTATATTCTTTGTGGTACACTCTAGAAATATCTTGTAGTGCTTTCAAGCAAGTCTTAATTTTGTTAAACACTTCTTAGAGGTTCTTTTAGAATAAACCCAAAAAAATAAGTTAAGTAGCCTCCAAAATGGCTTTAGAAAATTGATCAAATGATCTCCAAAAGCTATGTAACTTCACCAGTATGTTTTTTAAGGGTAGGGGAGTGTGTTCACAAAATAGTTTGGTCTGAATTTTTCAGAATAAAAAACTGTTAATGTTCAAAATTGCTAACTTGGCATTTTCTAAAAAATTTCCATTGTCAAATTTAACTGAAATTCACCAATTTGCAATTTTGTAAAATATCAAGCCTCCAATTTGACCTTTTGTGACAAATTTTTGGAAATGTAGATGCAAAAACTGTGTGAAATCATTTTGCTTTTTGCTTTGAAAAAAATACCAAACGATGTCCAAACGTCATGAAAATTGGTATGGAGGTAGAATTTAGTGTAGAGAATTGAAGGCACCAAATTTTTGTAATGATCCCTATCAATTTGCTTAATATTTACCCTCAAAGTTCACCATTTTAGAAGAATTTTCATTGTATTGACAACAGATTTTCTCAAAAATCATTCAACTTGTCACTTTGAAACTTTGTCAAATCAGATCATATGGATCTGAAAATTGACATGCACACTCACATATGGTAGATGAACACTCCTGCAAGATGGTTTTGCATGAAAATTAATAGATCCCAGGTTATGATTTTTCAAAATGTGCTCCTCGGGCTACTTTTTCAATCAAGTTTTTTGAGTGTTTTATTAAAAAAATTGGCACCTTCACAATTTGAACATGCCAACACCTTGACACCTTATTTTTGTAATATCTTTAATTATATTAATAATAATTTACCAATTTTCGGGCCAAATTAATAAAATACATTTAAATCACCATCATTCCTATAAGTTTAGGCTAAAAAGTATTGATCAAGGGTGCAAGACGCCCTACACCAAAAATAAATTTTTTGAATGTTTTAAATTTTGACCAGTATACTTTTATGATTTGAAAAAGGCCCTAGGTTAGGAAGTACCCAAAAGGATTAAGTAAAATGCATATATCAATATATGTTCCTCTCATTTTGAACATTAATCGAGCAATTTATAAATAAGAGGTCGATTATAAGGCAATTATGGAGAAGTATTGAGTTATCCTCTACATGCTAGCTTCAACAATCTATGGTGTATGTCAACTAATATTTTTGCAAGTCTATCAAGCATTTTAGGCATCCATCAATTGAATTATGTGTGACATCTCTTCTTCAAGGGTTTTCACATCAAGGTAGCCATATTATTTGTTATTTATCCATTTAAGACAATTCATTGTTGTTTCATCCTTTGTCCAACCTATATCACGCCCTCTTGATCATAATCAATCATTTTGCGTGGAGGTCAAAATACTAAGACAAGGTCTGACTTAGGTAAGCCCCTATAAAAAAAACCTTTTCCCCTATTTTCATGTGTGTGGGATAGGTTTGAAGGTTTCACCTAGTGATAGTGCAAGGAAGTAGAGTGTAATCTTTAATTAACATACCAAAATTTTTAGATATAAAAGAGTAAGTTTAGTCTAGGGAATTCTTGTGCCTTAGACCAAACAATTCAAGATAAAATTTATAGTGAAATATCCTCTTTGTTGTCACTTCTTACATCCAGCTCAATTTTTGTTTTTCCACAAAATTACATTTTCAAATCTAGGGTTGTATGTCAAATAGGCTTATCAATTAACAAATCAAATTTATCATCCTCACAACACATCATAAGGATAAATAACTAGGGTATTTTCTCTCCATTGTGGTAATAAGCTAATCATAAAACCCTAGTTTTCTTATGTTTAAGGTTGAGCCAAGTAAAAAGGAGATAACCCTAGTTATCTTAATTCGATCTAGAATCACTTTTCCTACTCAAAATTTTGACGAGTCTGACATATCTTCCACTTACAATTTTTTGTTTTTCATTTCATTAACTCTAAAAGTTGAATCCAAACATAGGTTACTGAAAAATCTTGTTGATAATTTGCATTTAATTTTTTAAAAACTACTCATTTTCATCTTGAATTAAAAGGAAAAAATAGAAAATTATTTGAATTAAATTGCATAAAGTTTTATATTTCATTTTCTTTAGTTAGGGCTTATATCTGTGTTATTTTATTGAACAATCAATTGCAATATTATTTTGACATTTATGCATCCATATGTGTTGCCAAAAAAGTGTATACTTTGCTTGATATGGGAATAATTGATGAAAAATTGGACTTAATGAGGCCTTGATTTGGTGTTGTGAGGTGTTTGACACATCCACACTAGGTCTTGAATTCTTGCAAATTGAATAAAATATATTTATTGATGTCTTGCAAGAGTGTTGTATGGTGTTGCAGTATATCTTCACACTTTTCTAGGACCATAATGTTATAATTCACCTAAATAACTTTATCAAGACCTATTTCAAAGTGTTGTAAAGTCTTATAACAAATTTTCACACTTTCCTAGGCTTGTCATCAATATTTACACCTTTCTTATGCTTTAAATGGCCCCTTTATGTACTTACATGCCTTAATTAAGTGTCTTGTTGAAGAACAACCCAATAAACAACATTTAATACATCTCAATTTCTAACATCCACTCAAAATTTCCCAAGTGGACTAAGTCACCACCTTGGGTGACTTAGTCCCATGTGGCACAAAAAGAAAAATTAATTCAAATTTATTTTGGGTTTTTATTCTTTAAGACCTAAGGTCAACCTGTGATGAGGTATTCTTCAGGAATTTAGGAATAAGAGCGTATAAATAAATGGTTTTCACCTCATTTTAAATATACTACAATATCCTAACTCATCTTAATTCATAACTCATGTTCATTCAACACTCATCATGTTCTGAAGTCAAGCAAGCTAGGGTTTTATGATTGCAAGTCAACAAGATAGCTCCCAAAGAGATCCAAAGGTAGATTATTCATGTTTGGTTGTAGAAAATCAAGATCAAACATCATGTCAAGGTAATAAAATCCATTATTGCAGGGTTCATTCCATTCTTTCATCATTTTGGTTTAATTGCCTAAAAGAGGTTTGACTAAGGCAAACCCCCATGCCCTAACATTCAACATTTCTTCTTTTCTTCTTGTCTGTTTGCAGATTTAGGACTTTTTGAAGCTTGGAAATCATTGGAGATCAAGTTACAAGGTTTCTCAAGTCTTCTCTTCATTCAAAAAGTCAAAATATCACCTAAAAGTCACTTTCAGGCCCGAAAATTAGAGTTTTAAAAGTGGAAACCTGTAGGAAACCAAAGTGCAAACCTAGGGCATCTGTTTCCACTTCCAAAATTTTCAAGATTCAAAAGTGTACTAAGTTACCACCTGGGTGACTTAGTCCCACTAGATCTGATTTTTAGTGATTTTTGTAGAACCAATACCCATTTGGCTGAAACTGGTTTCTAGGCAATTTTTCTGAAACTGCGACTAAGTCGCCCAGACTAGCCTAAGTGTCCTAGTTGACTTCTACATAATTTTTATCAAGATTTCAGACCTTCATTCCATCCAATTTTAGTCTCCACGAGCACACGTTCTATTTCATAACTTTCTATTTATTTTTGTTTGCATTTCTAGGTCATTTATCACATGTTTGTATATCACAATGTGTTTTCCAGCACTTTGTATTTCTTAGGTTTTACATGAATAATAAACTTTCTTTTCCAGTTTATTTCACTTATGACATTACATTTAGAGACATTCCATCCCTCATTAAATTAATCTTGAGTGTAGACATTAACATTTTTACCCATCTCTCTGCTTTTAGGTGAAAAACCCTAGAAAACTTAGAGTCTTTAGTTTGCCAAAATCATAGTTTACATTTTGGTGAACCTGATTTTCACATAATCCCTTTTCTAATTTGGAGTCCTTCATTATTATAGAATTAGCTTGCATTTTCGTTTGCATTAGTTAAGTTGCATTCTAGGGTTTCAAATCTTGCATTAGTGAAAGTGCATATAGGTTGCATTTTTACATCTTAAATCATTGAAAATATTTGAAATTTTGCATTTTCATCATATGACTACATTGTACAATACAAAGACCATAAAAATCCATCAGAAAAATTTCAATTTTTTTTAAAAAAATCCCTATTGGGACTAAGTTGCCACTTTGGGTGACTTAGTCCCTATCCACTCCTGAAACAACCTTTTATAAAGCTGAAAAACCCTATTTTTAAGCTTTTGTTTGGTGCCATTACCTATCTATATTAATTGGTTGAGTTTCTGTAACATGCATTTCATTAGATCTAGCCTAAATTATCTCATTTCATGCAGTTTTGCATGTACAACATTTCATTTTTAGATTGTTGCATTGTGTACATAGAAAATTAGCTTGCTTAAAAACTAAAAATTGCATTTCTTTTAAAGTCATTGCATTTTCCTTTCTTTCCTTATTCATCATAACATGTTTTATTTCAAAATATGTGGTTTTGATTTCATTAATAGTGGATTGTATAAGCACAACATTCCCTCTTATGAGTTCACTTTTGATTACAACAATGAAGTCATTCAGACACATGTTAGTCATAGATTTCATCCAACCATTTACACAATCCTTAATATCACATTGCCCATTGCTGACAATGGTAGTATTGACAATGATAAAAATCATACTTATTCTTCTCCTGATACCTCTCCTATTAGTGACAAAGGTTTCTTGGTGAAGGAAGATACAAGCATTGAGGGTCTTGATTGTCCCTCTCCTTATTCCCCTTTGGAAGATGTTAGAAAAAATGAGCATGAGATCATCAAAATATTTCTAACTCTCACCTTACCTAGCCTCCATAACTATGATCATCAACATTTTCCTTCTCCTAATATCCCTCCTCGATTCCATGAGGATAGGTTGGTGTTAGAAGATGTACCTATTAAGATTCATGAGAATCATGACCCTCCCTTCCCTCATGCTCCTACTATTTGGGACAACCTATTTGAAAATCATAGAAGTCCTTCTCTTGACACGTGATGAAGCCATTACAAGCTCTCCTACTAAGGGAGATAATATGGTACAAGAGAAGGAGACCTTAGAAACAACTAACAATAAAATAGAGTCTTCTTCTCTTCTCCCCACTATCCATCATCAAACACATTCAACCATTAATAATTCCCTTAGTTTTGATCAAGTTAGCTTGGATGAACCAAGCCTTAGTTGTAAAGAACATGAGGTGTGTTGTTCTCCTAAACACTTTCCTTCTAGGGAGAATATCATCATACAAGGAAAAGATAACATTGATAATAATATTATGCCCTTTAAAAGAGATGAAGAGCCTATGTCAGAGTCTCATTCACCAAGGTATGTTAGGGTATGTGCAGGATCATCATGGAAAAAATAGGCCCTTAAGTGGAAAAAAATTCAGAAAATTCAAAGTTAAGCAACTTGACATAAAAAAATGAATAAGTTATCTATATTATTTCAAGAATATGTAACAATAGAATCTGTAGAAAATTGAATGTAGTTTCTAAACTACTAGATTTGGTTAAAAATAAATAAATCTATTTAGTGAAAATTTGATATTTCAATGTAGTAGTACTTAAATTTCAGGGAAAAAATAAGAAGTAGGTGTCTGTCTGACCACCCTAACAACAATAAAATGATAATATTTTTTTATAATAGTTTAGATATAAGTATAGGACTCATGTCCCGATGTGATGCATATTTTGTTTGTAATTTTTTTCCAATTAAATAATTAATTATGAATTTTTTATTACAACTTTTTAAAAATATAAAAACTCATAGGTCTTACCACCTTAACTTGGTCAAAACTTCATGAAATTCAATTTTTCTTTTTTTAATCCTATAGTATGTGAAGCATAGAATGTGACACATTTTTAGATTCAAAAGATGTTATACTATTTGAAATCTATAGATTTTTTTCAATTAGCCTATCAATCGGACATTAGGCGTAATTCAAATATAAAATGAATAATAATTACTTATTAAATTCAAAGTAAAGAATACTTTATATTGGCGGAAAGCTGAGAATCTCCTTTAAAACCCTTTTCATTTCATCAATTTTGGGTAAAAAAAAATCATCAGCCACATACCCATCATATTGCCACTTTTTCGTCCATCATGATCTTGCACATACCTGTTAATATTATTCAACCTCAACTCATCCTTTATCTCCCTTCACACAAACAAACTCTGCACAAACTTGAATTCACCCTTTACCCACTTCAAACTAATGTATCACAACAACTGAGTTATAATACTGTTTCTCATACATATAGCACTCAAAATAACCCACAACCAACCCCAACACCCTTACCTTTGCCTAATCCTATCCCCTCTAGACCTTTCTTACCAGGTTTTCCTACTAGAAAGGAGTACAATCTTGTTGAAAAACTAAAGAATACTCCTGCTAAGGTATCATTGTGGGATCTTATTCAATCCTCCTCTCACTATCACAACATGATCCAAATAGCCTTACAACAAGTTCCTGTCCCTTCTAATGTGCAACCAACTGACATAGCAGCCATGATCCAAGGAATAAATGTTGACATTGTTTTCCACCAAAGTAAACTCCCCCTTTGGATGTGCAAAAGCAAAATGAAGCTTTCATGATCATTGCTCAATACAATACAATAGGGATAAAGCGAACCATTGTTGACAATGGCTCAGCCCTCAATGTGTGGGGCATAAACCTTTTGGATAGGCTTCGTGTGGATAAAAAAAATTCAACCCAAATCTTTATCTATTAAGGGCTTTGACAATGTTGAAAAGACACCGCTTGGCATGATCACTTTACCTATTAAAGTTGGAGAAGTCACATTAAACACACTGATCCAAGTTATGCCTCATGATCTTTTGTATAACCTTCTTCTTGGAAGGCAATGGATTCATGCTATGAATGGTGTGCCTTCCACTCTTCATCAAAAAATGAAATACATCTACAACGGAAAAGTGAGCACAATTGACGTTGATCATGAGCCTTATAGTGTCTTGCAACTTGAGAAAAATAAAGAGAACCCCTTGAACACATTAACATCAACCACACAAGTGGACTCCATACAACCCAAAAACAAAGAACAACACTCAAAGCTATTAGGCGATGATTGGGGTTCCTTGGACTTCACACCACCACTCATGAATGACTACAAGATCATACAAAAGGATTCAACTACGGGAAAAAAAAACATTTTCATAACAACATGAAACTCAGACAATCCTTTGAAAGCATCCACCTCAACCACTTTAGAAAAAGATGCAAACTACACACCAATCTTTGAAAAACACACTAATGAACAACCACTCGATTCCAAAACAATGAACACACTTTATGGAAAAGGTTATGAGCTTATGAAACAACTTGGACATAGTGGAAAAGGATGTGGTGCTAATGGAAAAGGTATTTGCAACCCTATCAATCCTTTCACACAACAAACCACTCATGGTCTTAGTTATTGTGTTGTGATAGAAATTGCCAAGCCTTTACTCAACATCAACACTCTCACACAATATTCTTCCAATCCAACCTTAACTGTAAACCATCTTGAACTGATGGACACTAGTGGTCTTAAACATCATCCTTTACACAACATGACACAAACAAGGAAATCTTCGCTTAATGTCAATGTCATCTCACAAGGCACTCATAATTTGAATTCATTAGATTTTACACCCTCCTATAAAGGAGAGAATAAAATCTCACAAACTAAAGAGTCTTGGGTAAGTATGACAACTAATACTAAGCAAGATGTTTCTTTTTCATCACCTATAAGACCACCTTCTACCATTGATCAAGAAGGTATCTTGTCGAGACTCCTTCAAGATCACTTGATCACCCTCCGTCCTAGAAATCATAAGAAATTTTATTCTAAGACTTCATTTTGTGCCTAGCACAAAGTTCATGGGAATTATACTAATGAATGTAAGGCTTTTAGTCATAAAATCCAACATTTTCAGGAGTTTGGTATGCTTCCCTTTGTGGAGGCACCTAATTCCTCTAATTGACACTGATTTTCACTCTCTCCTACATTTCATCAATCATTTAGGCTCACCTTTGTCCTACACTTAGTTGGGGCAAGGGGTTCAATAGTCTTGTCCTTGTATGTCACTTGTCATTGCCTCTTTTGACAAGTTGTTAACCTTTCATGAACATATAAGAGCAAGCTTGGGATGTGGATGACATGCCTTAGGTTGGCTCGCATGTGACATACTACTCCTATTTCATGACGTAGCTTATGTTAAACA
The DNA here is from genome assembly GCA_007258455.2 of Sequoia sempervirens. Taxonomy (NCBI): domain Eukaryota; kingdom Viridiplantae; phylum Streptophyta; class Pinopsida; order Cupressales; family Cupressaceae; genus Sequoia; species Sequoia sempervirens. Next base: position 591,003,187 of record VDFB02000003.1, read on the forward strand.
TATGACTTGGCATAGGGCTTTCCGAGTAAGCTCTCATGTCCTCTTCTACTTTAAAGCAATTGCTCACAATACTAGTGTTTGCTAGTGCTTTAAAGTGGGGGGCATATATCACCACTCATATTTCATTGTGTGATTTTCTTCTTGTTGCAACTTCCTCTCTTGGAAAAATTAGGTACAATGTTTCCCAGGATGAGACCTTGCACTTGTCCTCTCTTGGAAACAAGATGAGACCATTTGCACTTATCCTCTCTTGGAGACATTAAGCATGATGTTCCCTAATATGATACAGTACATAAACAAAGCAAAATCCCTTTGAAAAAGCCTTACACTATCTTGCACTTGCAATGTCTATGAGTGTCAAGTATAGAAATTTTTCTTACCTCATAGAGTTCAAAAATCATTTGTCATTGTGCTACCTTTATTAAAGTTATCATGCGGTATAACTTTCGTATGGTTAAGTAGGAAGCCCAACTAGCAGCACGACTTTCCCCATAGCCACCTACTTTTTTGAGTGCATACCAACTAGCGTATGTTTCTCACCTTTTGGGATTTCTCATCTCGTAGACAACCAAAATTTTTGTGGCCCCAAAGTGAGTATACTTTGGCATTCTCACCCGACAGACAACAAAGAAGTTCTGTCAGCTCAGAGTGAGTAGACATTTTCAACAAAAACAAGCATAGATCTAATCCACAATTTTTTGGATAGACGATTGAAGCTTGATCCTCCCCATTTTCATTTCCTTCTAGTTCTTGCTATTGTACGACCATGTATCTTGTCTTGCTGAAAATCATTCACCTTGCATGTGTCTTTTCATACATTTATTGATGTCTTGCAAGAGTGTTGTATGGTGCTGCAGTATATCTTCACACTTTTCTAGGACCATAATGTTATAGTTCACCTAAATAACCTTAGCAATACCTATTTCAAAGTGTTGTGAAGTCTTGTAACAAACTTTCATACTTTTCTAGGCTTGTCATCAATATTTACACCTTTCTTATACTTTAAATGGCCCCTTTATGTACTTAAAGGCCTTAATTAAGTTTCTTGTTGAAGAACAACCCAATAAACAACATTTAATACATCTTAATTTCCAAAACTCACTCAAAATTTCCCAAGTGGACTAAGTTTCGACTTTTGGGTGACTTAGTCTGATGTGGTACAAAAATAAAAATTAATTAAAATTTCTTTTGGGTTTTAATTCTTTAAGACCTAAGGTCAGCCTATGATGAGGTATTCTTAAAAAATTTAGGCATAAGAGTGTATAAATAAGTGTTTTTCACCTCATTTTACATCTCCTACAATATCCTAATTCATCTTAAGGCATAACTCACTTTCATTCATCACTCATCATGTTCTTAAGTCAAGCAAGCTAGGGTTTTATGATTGCAAGTCAATAAGATAGCTTCCTAAGACGTCCAAAGGCAGATTATTCATGCTTGGTTGTATAAAATCAAGATCAAACATCATGGAAAGGTAATAAAATCCACTATTGCTTGGTTCATTCCATTCTTCCATCATGTTTTTTCAATTACCTAAAAGGGGTTTGACTAAGGCAAACCCCCATGCCCTAACATTCAACAATTCTTCTTTTCTTCTTGTGTGTTTGCATATTTAGGACTTTTTAAAGCTTGGAAATCATTAGAGATCAAGTTGAAAGGTTTATCAAGTATTATCTTGATTCAAAAAGTCAAAATATCAGCTAAAAGTCACTTTCAAGACCGAAAATTAAAGTTTCAAAAGCATAAAGTTGTAGGAAACTGAAGTGCAGAACTAGGGCATTCATTTCCACCTCCAAATTTTTAGAGATTTAGAAGTGGACTAAGTCACCAAATTGGGATACTTAGTCCTAATGGACCTTATTTTCAGTTTTTTTGTAGATCCGGATATCCATTTGGCTGAAACTAGTTTCTGGATAGTTTTTTTCGAAATTGAGACTAAGTCGCCCAGATTGGCCTAAGTGTCCCAGTTGAATTCTGCATCAATTTTATCAGGATTTCAGACCTTCATGCCATGAATTTTCAGATTCCAAGTGCACACATTCTATTTCATAACTTTCTATTTAGTTTTGTTTGCATTTCTAGGTCATTTATCACATGTTTGCATATCACAATGTGTTTTCCATCACTTTGTATTTCTTACATTTTACATCAATAATCATCTTTCATTTTCAATTTATTGCACTTAGGACATTACATTTAGACACATTTCATCGCTCATTACATTAATCTTGAGTTTAGACGTTAACATTTTGGCCCATCTCTCTCCTTTTAGGTGAAAAACCCTAGAAGAGTTAGAGAGCATTTGGTTTGCCAAAATCATAGTTTACACCATACTTTAGTGAAAAATATTGAAAAAGTGATAAAATTACATGGTATTTTCATTTCAAAAGTTTAAAATCATTTCTTTTTGATATTTTTTGGAAAAAAATTCAATTATAGTGTTTAATGTTTTAAAATTATCATTTAAATGTATTCAATTTCTCTAAAAATATCTAAAACTACATGGATGTAACTTATTCATATAGAAAAAATTAATTTTTGGTGCATTTCAAGAAATATACTCACTTCCAAAGTTGAACTTGTTAAACAAATGACCCTCAGTCACTATTAATGATATGTAGTTCTAAATCTTTCAAAATTACCTATCTTGTCTAGGGCATCCTTGCACCCTATATGAGCTAGTTCAAGGGGTATGTGCAGGATCATCATGGAAAAAACAAACCCTTAAGTGGCAATTTTTTTTGAAAAAATAGAGTTAGGCAACTTGACGTAAAAATTTGAATAAGTTAAATCAATATTATTTCAAAAATATGTAAGAATAGAATCTGTAGAAAATTGAATGTAATTTTTAAACTACTAGGTTTATTAAAAAAAAAAATCTATGTGGTGAAAATTTGAAATTTCAATGTAGTAGTACTTAAATTTCAGGGAAAAAAGAAGTAGGTGTTTGTCTAACGACCCTAACCACAATAAAATGATAATTTTTTTTATAAGATTTTAGATAGAAGTAGAGGACACATGTCTCGATGTGATGCATATCTTTTAATAATTTTTTTCCAAGTAAATAATTAATTATGATTTTTTATTACAACTTTTAAAAAATATAAAAAATTGTATGTCTGACCAACTTAACTTGGTCAAAACTTCATGAAATTTATTTATTTCTTTTTTAATCCCATAGTATGTGAAGCAGAGAATGTGATGCATTTTTTGGATTGAAAAAATATGGTACCATTTGAAATCTATACATGCTCTTCAATCAACCTATCAATCAGGACTTTAGTCGTAATTCAAATAGAAAATAAATAATAATTATTTATTAAATTCAAAGTAAAGCATAATTTATATTGAGGTAAATTTGAGAATCTCCTTTAAAAACCCTTTTCATTTCATCAATTTTGGGTAAAAAAAAAGTTACCAGCTACATACCCTACACATACCCATCATATCGCCACTTTTTGGCCCATCATGATCCTACACATACCCCAAGGTGAAATTTTTTGTGCACATCTCTGTCAGTTTTCTTTGTTTAGATTCAATTCTTGTTTTGGAGTTGTCCATTGAAAATTATGTAAATTTTTTGTACATTGCTAGTTTGATCTATAGTACATGTAATAATGTTTGATTGCAAAAATCTTGTGTTATCATAATTCATACCCTATTGTCAGATCTTGTTAGGAAATTCAAATTGTTTTTCTCTCTCTCCTATTTTTATTTTTTATTGATTCTTCTCCCACTATCTCTCCTATGGGTGAAGGTACTTTGGTGTAAGAGGATGCAATCATTAACAATCATGAAAATCATTTTTTTATCCCTCATATATCTCTCCTACCTATGAGAGCATCTTGGTGCAAGAGGATCCAATAATTGAGAATCATGTTTGTCACTCTCCCTATATCTCTCCTACTTGGGAACATATTCTAGTACAAGAGGATGGAATCATTGATACATTTTAAAATGATAGTAAGATGGATGACATAGATGAAGATTGTAAATTGACATTAGATTTCCCATTGATAGAAGAGCATCAATGAGTAATTAACTTAGTTGAAGTTATGAACTTTAGACCTCCTTTAGTTATTGGACCACCTAAAAAACGTCTTATTAGATGACCTCAGAAACCTCATGGCCATATCCTAAACAGTTTAAAACAACTCAATAATAATCATGTGAAAAAGGATTTGTTGAAGCAACCAAGTTATGACACAATTTCTCACACATATAATACTAAAAGTAATAAGTGACCAAAACAATAAAATCCATTCCATAACCTCAACCATATCTTGCACCCCCACCTATCCTTCCTCAAAATAGTGGTAAGGAATATGATCTTGTTGAGTAACTACATAATACTCCAGCCAAGGTTTCCTTTTGCAACTTGACTCAAATATCACCTATATACCACAAGATTCTCCATGAGGATTTGTAGAAGACTAATTTCTAACCTTCTGTCAAACCGAATGGTGTAGTTATTTTATTTTTTATTGTACATGTTGGAAAGAAATTTTTATACTATATTCCCTCAACATGAATTACCCTCGCTTGGGATCCAAAAAGAACAGGAAGAACTAATTCTAGTTATATTGGAATTAATAAAGTTGATGTCTGATGTACTCTTATTGATAATATATTAGATCTTAATGTTTGTCACATTGATGTTATAGATAAACTTCATGTGGATAAGAATGAATATAACCTATTAATCTTCCTATCCGTGGTTTTGATAATGTTATTAGGCAGCCATTGGGGACAATTAAACTACTCATTAAGGTAGCGAAAGTGACTTTCCTTACCATTATCTATGTCATCCTAGATACTCTCACATAATCTTCTTCTCGGTAGACCATGGAGTCATGCCATGAAGGGAGTCCCATTTACTGTCTATTGTGAGATGAAATATGAAAACAATAAAAATATATATATGGTAAAAGAGGATGAAGAAATTTGTAATTCACAAATTGGAGCTAAAGATAACACTTCTAACTCTATTAATACTTTGATTCCAACTTCAAAGATGGAATTCATACATGTTGAAGATAATAATGATTGTATTTCACCTATAAAAAAACTTTCATATGATGATTGGGGGTTATTAGATTTTACACCTTGTTTTGATGGGGAGTCTAAATTTTGACCAGAAAAGTATAAGGATTTGAATACAAATAGTGAGAATTCATCTTCAAATGCATGCTTTGGTGATGATTATGTTTCATTAGATTTTACACCCTCCTTTGTGGGAGTGTACAACATATCAAAATCTCAAACTAAGGAGTCTTGTGTTTCATTCACTTAATCTTCATCTAAAAATCCAAAAATATCACCCCTCGATGGTGATGGGGTCTCTTTAGCATTTGTCCTACAAGTGTTAGTGATGCCTAGATTTAAAAAAACTAAAAATGGATAATTTTTATTCTTTTAAAAGAATAAATTTTTCTCATGAGCATTTAGATAAGACTTCTCCATATGAGTTGAACAAGGTTATAGGCCTGAATATAAAATACTTTCTAATAATGGATATAAGTAAAACATAGATCAAGGAGTTAAGGATCATGTGAGTTCTATGTTGTATATTTCAAAAATGGGTTTAGGTTTCCAACCTTCTTCTCCATTTTCATCTCATCTTCTACCATCTACTATATTTAAAACATTACATAGTAAGTGAGAAATATTTTATTTAGAACAACTGTTTTTTATCTCCTACACCTTTATCAAAGCAAGAGAATATTTTGTTGATGCTTCTCAAAGCTCACTTCATTACTCTTCCTCCTCCAACATGTAAGAAATTTTATAGCAATAATTTTTTTTGTGCACATCAATGAGTGCATGGTCATTCCACTAATGAATTTCAAGCCTTGAATAGTAAAATAATACAATTTATCGATTGCAGTGCTCATCCATGTGTTGATCCACCTAATGACTCTAGAAAATGATGATATTAATACTACGGTGTTTCTCCTCACTATGTGGCATTTTTAGCTTCACGTGTTTCCTCATTTCTATTTATGGTGGTACAATCTTGCATGCAAACATATTTCTTTCTTTGGTAACAAAACGATAATATCTTGTATGGTTTTATTTTCCTTCACACTTGGGGGACAAGGATAACAGAGGTGTGTCTTCTCTTCAAGGATCCCCCTCTTCCCCTTTTCTTTCTTAAAATACCAACATAGAAAGTATGTTGACATTTTAAGGGAGGTATATTACTCCTAGGTATGTGCAGGATCATGATGGGCCAAAAAGTGGTGATATGATGGGTATGTGTAGGGTATGTTGCTGAAAAATGTCATTTTAACTAAAATTGATGAAACAAAAAGGGTTTTTAAAGGAGATTCTCAGATTTCCACCAATATAAATTATGCTTTACTTTGAATTTAATAAATAATTATTATTCATTTTCTATTTGAATTGCGACTAAAGTCATGATTGATAGGGTAGTTGAAAAACATCTATAGCTTTAAAATGGTATCACATTTTCTGAATCTGAAACATGTGTCACATTCTATGCTTCGTTTACTATAGGATTAAAAAAATCATAATTTCATGAAGTTTTGACCAAGTTAAGGTGGTCAGACATACAATTTTTTATATTTTTTAAAAGTTGTAATAAAAAGTTCATAATTAATTACTTACTTGGAAAAAAATTACAAAAAAATATGCATCACATTAGGAAATGAGTCATCTACTTATATATAGTAAATTATAAAAAAATATTATCCTTTTATTATGGTTAGGGAGGTCAGACAGACACCTACTTCTTATTTTTTACCTAAAATTTAAGTACTATTGTGTTGAAATTTCAAATTTTCACCAAATAAGTTTAAAAAAAGAAAGTAAACCTAGTAGTTTAGAAATTACATTAAATTTGCTACATATTCTATTCTTACATTTTTTAAAGAAATATAGATAACTTATTCAAATTTTTACATCAAGTTGCCTATCTTTGATTTTTTTGAATTTTTAACCACTTAAGGGCCTATTTTTTCCATGATGATCCTGCACATACCCTCCTATCTATTACATAGATGTCTTGTGAGATTTCTCTTATTGACATATCCCTCTAGTGGTCGTGTTTTTATTACACTCCTTGAGTAATAGTTATCAATTTGTCCTTGTGATGTTGAGCATTGACTCATCCCTCATGACATTAAACTTTTGTGCTCTCCCTGAAGCATGATTGAAAATATAGTCCATGGTTTTGGCATAACAGAGCTTGATAATTCATGGACTTGAGCATTTTTTACATGACCACTTAGTATAACACACCTTTCTTTACAGTGGAACCATATGATTCATGATTGATTTTACATCCTTATGAGAATACCATTTTATTTAAATAACCCATTCAATGGATGATGTTTGGTATTTGAGACAAATTTAAGACCATGACCTCTTTTCTGTAATGACTCAATTCCTTTTCAGTACTAACCCTTGTGCTTTTTTTTGTGCATGTTTTATATATTCTTTTAAAGTGCACTCCATTGATTGTTCATTAAGTATTTTATATGTGAGTGAATCTTTTCTTGTCTTATGTGCATATTTTTTTGAACCTTGCTGATCAATGAGATCCTAAGTTGGGGACTTGGACACCCATAAACTTAGTGTCATATTGTATCTTTAGTATTTTGATGTGAATTTGTATTCCTTTAGTGTGAGTATGAATGCAAGATCATACTCTCACTAAAGTGGTGGCTAAATGTAGCATAAAAAATTGTCACCCTTGAAAATTTCACACTCCCTTAACACCCTACTTTTCTTATAAAATTCACTATAATAATAATTTACCAATTTTAGGGATAGATTTATAAAATACATTTGAATCCCTATCATCACTATAAATTTGGGCTAAAAAGTATCGATCAAGGGTGCATGGCACCATAGACAAAAAAGAAAATTTTTGAATGTTTGAAATTTTGATTAACGAGCTTTTATTATTTGAAAATGACCCTAGGTTGGACCCTACCCAAAAGGATTAATTAAAATGTATATATAAACATGTTTTCCTCTCATTTTGAACTTAAGGAGGAAATTTATGAATGCGAGATCAATTAGAAGGAAATTATGGAGAAGTATGAGTTATCTTTTATATGCTAGCTTCAATGATCTATGGTATATGTGAGCACATCTTTTGCAGGTCTATCAAGAATTCAAGGAATCCATCAATAAACTTATGTGTGACATATCTTCTTAAAGGGTTTTCACATCAAAGTAACATCATTATTTGTGATTTATCCATTTGAATTAATTTATTATTATTATTCCCTCTACTCAACCTAAGTTATGTTCTCTTGACCATCATTAATCATTGTACATGGAGGTAGAAATACCAACACAGGGTTTGAATTAGGTAAGCACTAATAAAACACATACTTTTCCCCAATTTTCATGTGTGTAGGTCAAATATGAAGGTTTCAACTAGTCACAGTCTAGGGAAGCAGAGTTCAAACAATAATCAACATATCAAAAATTTTCAGACCTAAGAAAATAGGAGTTCAATCTAGGTCATCCTTTAGCCCTAGATAAACCAATTATGTTAGAGTAAAAGGTATTTACTTAATTAGTTAATTAAGTCACCTTTTCTTATTTCTCTTAAGATAAACTTCAAATGCATTAAATAGGCATTTAATAATTATCCTAATTATTAAATGCACCCTTTAGGGATTTCTTTAGGGTTTCTCTATCTCCTTTTATAATGATTGATCACATTGTATTTTTTTAATTCATTCTTTGTTAATGCATTTCATCTTGAAGCTTGCAGAGCACCTTTTCCTTTTTCTCTGTATCTCTTTTTTCATGACAGGTTATTTGCATGCAGGTGATTTCTAGGTTCTGTGAAGTTAGATTTCACAACTTCTACATGGTATCAGAGTGATCAGACCTGCTACTTCATGTTCCTCTTCTAATGGATTCATGGAGCTTTGACGGTTTGGGGTTTTCCTTTTTTGATCCAGGGAATACCTATTTTATCGAAGCATTTTGAGCCCAAATGGACCTTTCCATTGTGTTCGTAACAGCTCAAAACCCTAGGATCAACTATAAATTTGTCTAATTTGGTGCAGTTGACCTGGGAGGAAAAACATTTTTTTTGTCCCAAGGCCGTACAAGCCCTAGGGCACATTTTTTGAGAGAAAAATTTCAAAAAATTTTCAAAAAGAAAATTCTTTTTAAAAAGTTCCTTCAGTGCAGTTTTCGAGTGCCACCCAGTAGCCACCTAGCACCAACCAAATAGTCATTGCGCACTCACCCAACAACTGCCCTCCTCCATCTGCCAACCCTTGAGGGCTTAAGCACCAATGTGCGGTCGTCTCAAAGACCAGGTGCCTATTTCTAGCCCTTGTTGGTTCTCAACGCCCCCTACAGTCATGTGGGTGACCAAGAACTAGTAGCCTTAGCCCCTTTTCATCAGCGGGTTATCCTACATATGACTAGGGGCCAAAATTTTTTTAGCCCACAGGGCCTATTGAAGGGTTTATTGGCCTTTTTGGAGGTGTTTTACAAAATTAGGTGTATCTTGGGTGTTTCAATTTTGTTTTTCACAAACAAACAGGCATAAAAAATATGGTTCTGAGCACTATCTAATGGCGTAGGTTTTATTTTCTATTTTTTTGTTTTGATGCCTCTCTTGCCAGTCAAAGTCAGAACATGGTTTTTGCACTTCCGGGGGCATAACCTTTGCATCTGGACTCCATTTTTTGCAAACGAATAGGCATTGGAAAGCTATTAGAATTTTCTTTCCAGATCTATAATTTTTTACATCATAATATTTATCAGGTATAGAGCATATAGTTTGAACTATTTCTTGCATTTTCTTTCTTTTCTTGCTTTAAAATTGTACTGGGGTTTTGGGTTCTTGTGTTGTGGGGGTGTTTTTTTCTTCCTTTCTATAATCTATATCAGAAAACCAAAAACTCTTCCATAAAAAACATTTCAAAACTCATTCATTATGGTGGAATCCTCTTCTATTGAATGTCTTACCCCACACAATTATCACACCTGGAAGGCACATATGACCAAACTTCTCATTTCAAAGGGGTTATGGTCATGTTTGGATGAAATTTAGCCTCAGTTGACACAACCATTTGAGGTTCTACAATGTAGGAATAAAATGGATGAGGCCATGTGTTTGCTATCATTGCATGTTTCAGATAGTCTCCTATTTCATCTAGAGGGTTGCACAACTCCTTGAGCTATGTGGAAAAAGTTTAATGATATTTTTGGCACCATCAATGAGTTTTGTGCACTGCAGATTGAGGTAGAATTGACTTCCTTGGTACCTGATTCCTTTTCCTCCATTGAGGATTTCTTGATGAGGAATATTCTTCTTTGATGAAGAATCATACTGTTGTAGGTATCTATAATTGACATTTCCCAAATGCTCATTCCAAATCCTACTCACTATATCTGCATGTGTTATAAGAGAGAGTGGGATAGGGCCATGGATGAGGAGTATTCTTCTTTGATGAAGAATCATACTTGGGATCTTTGTACACTTCCTAAGGGAAGAAAGTTGGTTCGGTGCAATTGGGTGTACTATACCAAGTATGTTGTAGATGGTTCAATCGATAATTATAAGGCATGCCTTGTTGCAAATGGGTTTTATCAAGTGGAGGGTATTTATTACTTTGAAACCTTTTCTCATGTTGCCAAGATGAACTCTATTCACCTTCTACTTTCACTTGCAGCTTCACAGGGATGGACAGTGTTTCAGATGGATGTGAAGAGTGCTTTCTTGCATGGAGACCTACATGAGGAGATCTATATGGAGTAGCCTCAGGATTTTGTGCAAGATTATTCCTTAGTTTGTAGACTTCAGTGTTCATTATATGGTCTCAAACAGGCTCCTTGGGCTTGGTATGAGAAGATGGACTCTTTCTTGTTTTCCTCTCACTTAACATGCTATCATTTCGATCCCACTGTGTACATTGAGCGTCAAGAGGGTGATCTTCTGATTCTTGTGCTATATGTTGATGATCTCATTATTATAGGTAGCTCATCCTCCATGATTTAGAGTGTTAAAAGAGCTTTGATGGAGCAATTTGAGATGATAGATCTCGGTCTTCTATACTATTTTCTGGGTCTACAAATTATTTAGTCTTCAGATGGGAATTCCATATTTTAGCAAAAGTATGCTCTTGATATGCTCCAGCGATTTAACATGCCTAATTGTAAGCCTTCCCCCACACCATTCCAGTCAAGTGTTTTTTTGTCTTCCACTTGTTCTACTCCTTTCGTAGATTCTACTTTATACTGGCAGTTACTTGGCAGCTTGTTGTACTTGAAACATTCGCATCCTGATCTTTCCTTTGTAGTTGGCCTTGTCTCTCGGTTCTCACATGATCCACATGAGAGCCATTGGAAAGCTTCCAAATGTATTTTGAGGTACATTTAGGGCATTTCACATTATGGCATTCACTATACATCAAGAGCCCCTCACATTGTTGGCTTCACTAACTCATATTGGGATGGTGATGTCAATGATTAGAAGTCTACTTCTAGCTTTTTTTGTTCCTTGGTTCTGGTCCTATCACATGGTCTTGCAAGAAGCAGTTTGTTATTGCATTATCATCTACATAGGCTAAGTACCGAGTAATAGTGTTAGCTAGTCAAGAGATTCTATGGCTTCGATAGTTGATGATAGAGTTTGGGTTTCGTCCTGATAGTCCCACTATTATTTGGAGTGAAAATTAGAGTGCTATTCACATTTCTTGCAACCTAGTGGAGCATCAAAAAACTAAGCACACTGAGATCCACATGCACTTCATCAGGTAGTTGATTCAGGATGGTTTTCTCATCTTGGATTACATTCCTATAAAGGAGCAGGTTGTAGATGGTCGCGCCCATAAAAGGATATGAAAATAACAGCAAAACCTTTCCTGGGAATTGGTCATTCCAACAGGTGACTAATATCTCTCTCTGTGGATGTTCATTTACTTGTCAAACCAGGGGACGTATACTTTAAATGACGCGGCAAAATATATGCACTAGGAACTCGTTTCGGTTAAATCTTAGCGGAAATGAATACTGAAAAGGAATTCTATCTACGCTATAGGAAAGTAATGCAAAGTTCTTTGACTCAACTATGATTTGATTAAAATAGAAATCATAATAACTATGACTGAAACACAAACTATGAACTGGCCTTATGTTGCAGGAACAGGCACAGTGATGGATTCCCTATGCAGGAGCAATATAAGACTGAGTTTGTATAAAAACTTCAAAGATGAAGGCGAACTGAAGTTCAACAGGAAAGAACAACTAACTAACTAGCTACAGATAATTACTAAGTGGGCCCCCTTAACAAGCATCTACTGATTACGCAGGTGCTAAACTCAGAACTTCATTGAACTTTATTCATGAAAACAGAATGATATACATTGTTTTGCTGATATGGAGACTAACAACAAACTCTGTCTCTTGTCAAATAAATTTTGTCTTTCATTATCATATTGCTTCTTACATGATATCTGCTACTCTATTTCTATCTTACTCTAACTATCATCTTTTTCCTCTCCCCTTTCTCTCGTGCAGGAGGAGAACTTTATTTAAAATAGGAGAGAAACTAACTAACCCTATCAAAGAAAGACGTGGAAGTAAAGTATATCCCTGAATCAAGGAACAAACTTCATAATGAATTTATGCATTCAACACGATCTAGAGAGAATCTAGTGCTCCACTCTTTTCAGATTGACTATCATTAAAAATCTTTCCCATGGTTTCGGTCAAAGAGTCTTCGCCGGAGCTTCCTCGAAGTCATGTAGGAAATGGACTTTGCTACAAGGCCGATATCGGCTGCGCTTGACTCGATCATTCTTCAACAACCTGCGAAACAAAAGGTAATGGATGCGAAAGAAAAGGCGTATGGCACGTACATGATATCTATTCATTAATCACACATTTAAATCTACTTCATCATTCAAAAACTGTATACGATATACTAGTCATTTTAAAGAGTCAACGGGGCAATAAATGCAATCAAGTCAACACAATGAGCTGCAGGAATATAACAGTATCTTGCTATAGGATATCGCAGAAAGGTTTCAACAAAGTTTAAATAGCCATGAAATAACAAAAGTAAAGGCATTAAAAGTTTATGATAAAATCCAAATTATGAGCATATTTTAAGCTCATCACTGCCCCCTACTTAGCCCAATGCTAGTCCTCCATCATTAACTTTCCTTGTGATTTCTCTGAAGTCAGTGGTGGTTGCATGACTCTGGAATGGATTTCCAAACTTGTAATAAAATCCTCTAAAATCCTGACACCTTTGATACCTTCGGTCTTCTAGTTCATTGTTAAGATTTGTAGCCTGGTGAGGATAGAGGGGCCACAGTAACACAGGGGGTCTGGATGTTAGTGGTAGCCACAGTTCAAATCTTGTTTGAAGTCCCAATTGAATATATCTGCTGGTTCGTTTGAGAGCTGTTGTGAAATTTAGGATACTCTTAATAAGGAGGAGGCAATGATACGCGCTTGCATCCCTGCTTGGAGACTTCTAGAGGTCCATCAGTAGGCATTGAAAACTCAGCCCTTGTAGCTGCAGCGTCTGAAGAAAAATTTTCTCCAATGGCTGGAAGCTCAGTTACTTCAGCAATTTTGTCCTCAGTTGCAACAACCGTTAGACCCCATATGGTGGCTTCCCCTTCAGAAAGGGTTCTCAAAAATTCTCCATCAGCCTCTTCATCAAAATCATTTAAGCTCAAGAAATAATTTAACCATCCACAGAGACTGAATGCGTGGACTGTTTGCGGATTTTGCAATAACAATTCATGAGCTACAGGATCATGTCACACCAACTGACCACCCATATTTGCAGTTTTTTCTTAGCTGAACTCAATTCTTTGAAGATTCAAATTCTCTGTTTCCCTTTCTGCTCTAGTTTTTCTTCTGTTGTGCCATCACATTTCTTTCTTTTTTTTTCAAAAATAAACTTTTTCAAACAAGCAGTCTTAATCGTAGTTTACAAGAAAAACATGCAATAAAGAAGGACATGCAATTATATTTGGAAAGTACTAGAAAAGTATTAAAGAAAGGCTATTTTGCAGTTATGGTAGCGGTGAAAAGATAGGTTTAAAAATATGGATAACCCCGCCCCCTATTGAAAGTATGACATGTGTCCTCACATGTACTAAAGAACAAGTGGGGATTCGGGTAATAATGACCGGTACATGTATAGCAATAAATTAATAGAATGAAATAAATCAAATATGTGATAAGAAAAGATATGGCGTACCTTTGATAATTACACGTATGTGTGAAGAAAGATGACGATATCGCATGAATTGAAAAGTGGGAAAGATATCTTAATTAAGGTTGATGCGGACAAATGAAGTGGATGGGTGACGTGGGCGGATGAGTTGATCGGATGGAATGGATGGATGGGATGGAAGATAAAGAAGTGAGATGGGGGCAATAAATGAAAATAGAGAAAAAATGGTTTCCTTTTTTTAAAAAGAAAACCTTTATTATGGGCATGCTTCTTGAAAATTACGGTAATGCTGTAGGAGAAAGGCTAGAGCCTTCGGCTGCAGGAAGAGTAGCGAGAGGAACTTGAATGAACTACTACATGAATTCTTCCTTGGAGACTGGTTTGTGGTACAATTGGAGTCGGTGGTCATTCACTAGCAATTTGAACCGAACTGGATCGATTGTTACTAGTTGTACAGCTCCATTGTCGAACACATTTTCAATTTCATAGGGGGCAAGCCAGCATGTTATGAGCTTACCCTGGTTTTCTTGATATCTGGAATCATATAACAGAGCCCAATCTCCAGTAGAAAATTTCTTGGTTTTGATGTGCTGATTATGTCATTTCATCCTTTGCTATTGGATTGCTTCTGTATGCTGCAGAGCAGCTTTTCTCAGTTCGTCCAAATCATTTAGCTATAGGAGATGGTCCTATGCTTTAGATATGTCTATATTGAGTTCAAAGGCTGTCCTCAAAGTTTTGTGCTCAAATTCTATGGGTAACATAACAGTTTTACCATAAAGCAGCTCAAAAGGTGTAAACCCAATTGTTGTCTTCCATGTAGTTATGTAAGCCCAAACCGCTTCAGGAAGTCTATTGCTCCAGTCTTTCTTATGAATTTGCATTATCTTTGTGAGGATTGCCTCAATTTCTCTGTTTGTTACCTCCGCCTGACCATTGGCTTGAGGGTGATAGGGTCTGAATTTTCTATGTTTGATTTTATAGTCATTCATTAGTGCAGTGATCAGATTCGACGTAAATTGAGCTCCTTGATTAGTTACAAGCTCTCTGGGAACTCCAAATCTTTTGAAAATTTGTTCATACAGAAATTCAACAACTTTGTTATCTCGGGCATGAGTCATAGCTTTTACCTCAACGCATTTTGTGACATAGTCCATGCAAACTAGAATGTATGACTTGCCATTGGATGGTGGATCAATTGGTCCCACAAAATCCATCCCCCATTTATCAAAAGGGGTGACTATTACCTACGGATATAGTGGAATTTCATCTGATTTAGTTGGTATTCCCATACGCTGGCATCTGTCACATTTTTTTGTATAGGCCACAACATCCTTGTGTAATGTTGGCCAGTAGTACCCTGTTGTAAGAATCTTCATTGATGTTCTTTTTGCTGTAAAATATCCCCCACATGGTTCATCATGGCAAGCATGCAAGATATCATAAGTCTCATCTTCTCTTACACATCTTCTCATTACTTGATCAGGTCCAATATAAAACAGACAATTTGCAATCCATGAAAAATTAAAACTTTTCTCAATTAACAGCTTCTTTTCTTTTAGAGAAAAGTGGGCTGGTATTCTGTTTGTTGCTAGATAATTGGCAATGTCTGCATACCATGGAGTATGTGCAACAATGGAGAACAAGTGTTCATTTGGAAACCTATCATCAATGACCTCATGTTCAACAGGTGCATCTGATTGAAGTCTTGATAAAAATTCAGCTACCACATTAGCTCTTCCTGGTTTGTCAATGATTGTAATGTCAAATTCTTGTAACAACAGGAGCCATCATGCCAACCTACCAGAAATGGCAGGTTTGTTCATCAGATATTTGATTACTGCATGGTCAGTATGGATGAATATCTGATAACCTGTGAAATAATGCCTAAATTTATTCAAAGAATACACTACTGCAAGCAACTCCTTTTCTGTGACAGTATAGTTGAGCTCAGGACCTTGAAGGACAGAGGCTTTAGTAAGCAAGTCCTTTAGTTGTAGGAAAGATTTTTCATAGACCTCTGTCCACTCAAATTGGGAATCCTTTGTTAACAAGGCATAAAGTGGACTAGCAATTTTACTGAAATCTTTTATAAATATTCTATAATACTCTGCATGGCCAAGGAAACTTCTGACATCTTTCTATTTTGCAGGAGTTTGTAAATTTTGAATAACTTCAATTTTAGCAGGGTCGACCTGAATTCCATTCTTTGAAACATGATGACCTAGAACAATACCTTCTTCCATCATTAGAAAACACTTCTCACTGTTTAGAGACAAATTTGGCTCTCTACACCTTTTCAATACTTTTTCTAAATTCACCAGTACTTCTTCAAATGTGACTCCATAGGTAGTGAAATCATCCATATAAATCTCCATACATTCATGAGATATATCAGCAAAGATACTAATTACTACTCTCTAAAATGTTGCTGGCGCATTGCATAGACCAAAAGGCAAGATCAAATAAGAAAATGCTCCCCATGGACAGGTAAAAGTGGTATTGTCTTGATCTTCAGGGGCAATTTTTATCTGATTGTACAGACTGTAACCATCAAAGAAGGAAAAATATCTTTTGTCAGACAGTGAGTCTAATACTTGGTCTACAAAAGGTAATGGAAAGTGATCTTTTTTAGTGGCACTATTCAATTCTCTGTAATCTACACATACTCTCCATTTTCCACCTTTCTTGGGGACAATGACTAGTGGAGAAACCCATTGACTGTCAGAGATCAGATAAATAAAACCAGCATCAAGTAACTTTTGAAGCTCACTTTTAACTATTTCTCTAAGTGCTAGGTTGACTCTTCTTTGAGGTTGTCTAATTGGTGAACAATCTTCTTTGATATATATCCTATGAGTACAAACTCGAGGATCTATCCCTTACATGTCCCCATATTCCCATGCAAAATCTTTATGCTGTTCTTGTAGCATTTTTGATAAGACAGCCTCTTGAGATTGTGATAGCTTGCTATTGACATTCAAACAATGATCCGGAGACAATTCTATCTGCTTAATGATATTACTTATAGAATCTACAGGTGATGTTTGTACCTCTTGTGGAAGCAAATTATGAAAAATCACTGGAAGTTTAGGCAGTGAACTTTCAGAATCTAGTTGCTGCAGGAAACATTGTAAATGAGTACCATTTGGATCAGATGAATTACTCGTATCAGAGTTGCACTGTAGAATTTGAAAAAGCAAAGCATCCTCACTCTAAAGTTGTGAGAATGGATCATTTTGAATCATCATTAATTGAGCCAAAGAATTGGCTTCTTCAGTTTCTTCCCCCACATCTAGCCAAACAAGTTGGGACAAATCTGATTGAGGTCTAGCAGGCGGATACAGAGCCAATTTCTTTGTGGACTATCCATTAGAAATGGTCATATCTCTAGAACGACACCCTATAAAAGCATCAGCAGTTGCTAACCATGGTCTACCAAGGATAATTGGATACCCTCCTAAAGTTGCTTTAACTGATAGTATTGTAAAATTAGCAGGGTACTCCCAAGATTCCAAAGTGACAATTACATCTTCCACTATCCCATCAGGTATAACTGTGGAGCTGTCTGCAAGCTGCAGAACTGTGGGTGTAGATCTAATGTTTGAAATGTTTAGGGAGTCCATAGTATGCTTTTTCATGACATTAATGGCAGCACCTAAATCAATCAAGATATTTTTTACAACTTGGCCATTTATATGTATCCGCACTATAGGACTTCCAGGGTCAATATACTTTGGAAAAACTACATTTCCCAACATTATATCAGCCAATTTTCCTAAAACATGAATTGTTTGAAGATCCTTTTTTTTTCGTCCATGCTTCTTCAAACAGGCCTCTTTAATAGCTTTTCCAAAAATAGGAATATCTTTAATAGCTTGAAATAAAAGGATTTGAATCTATACATTCTTGAGCTAATCCAGAATGTCAAAAGTGGGTTCTTCCAAGGATTTAGATGCAGTACTTTGCAACCTTTGAGGAAAAGGTGGGTTGTCTTGATTTTGCAAAACAGGCTCCTTAGAAACTATATAAGTTATGGGCATGTGCTCAGCAGGAACAACCGGTGCAATAGATTCTTCAAGGGGAGAATATGGTATTTTGGTAATCAGAGGTGGTATGGGAGCAGGTAAAGTGGTTCCAGATCTCAAATGAATGTCATTAACATTTAAGGTGTAAGCTTGATATTGGTTGGCTTCAGCCAGATACGCAAGTTGCTACTGTTGCTTATTATTAGGATTGGGCAACGACTGGGCTGGCATAGGCGTTTGTTTGGGAGGTCCAGGATTTGTGGCAGTTGCTGCAGGAGGCGGCATAAGGGCCTGTGGTTGTGGCTATGGAAGCTGGAAGAATCTAGAGGACTGGTTTTGCCATTGCTAAGGGCCTCTCCATTGAGGATTTTGTTGCCAATTTCTGGAAGGTGGGGTCCATTGCCCTTGTGGCTGTTGCCAACCTCCTTAAGGAGATTGCCATTGCTGGTTCTAATAACTAGGACAATTTTTTTGAGGTGGATTCCAGGGTGGTGGTGGTCCATATGTATGTTGCCATTGGTTATTATAGCCAGAATAAAGATTACCAAAAGTTAAAGGATCTTGAAGCATACCTTGTCTTTGGGCCCATGGTCTCCTTTGTGCAACAAAGAACACTTGATCATCATCACCTTCTACTAGCTTGAAGTCAGTAGGCAGTTGCCTGGCTTCCAAATTAGCCACCATCTTGCATCTGCAGTCACACTTTTTTTGTTTGCAGTATGGATAGAACTCCGTCAAAACTGCTTCAACCTCCTCATGTTTCCTTCAAGCTTGCATAGTATCTAGTTGTGTAGCCATATTATTAATGATATCATGCTTGAAATCAAATAGAAAATTTGTTATCTCCACCTGGGAGACTCCACCAGAAGAAGGCTTCCCCATTGTAGCATGATGACCTCGACCTTTCTTAACTGTTGCTTGAGAGTAATTAAGAAATATTTTCTTTATATCATCCCAAGGCAGCTGGGTTATATCACCTCCTCCTATCAGGTCAAGAGCATCTATACAGGAATCACTGATTCCCCTTAGAAAAAGTAGTTTTTGAGAGTCCTCGTTGAGAGTATGGTTTGAATTCCTCTTTAGTGAAAACAAAAATCAGGAAATATAATCTTCCAGACTTTCATCATCCTTCTGCTAAATTCAGAATATGTCATCACCTTTGCTAGCACTCTTACAATATTCCTTATACTTTTCAAGGAATGTCGTCTGCATGGCCACCCAACTATCAATGACACCTCTTCCCAGACTCATGAACCATCTGAGAGTGCCTTCCTTCAGGGTGGAAGGAAATAACTTCAGTTTATGAGCGTTTGTGTTGTAGTCATAACTACAACAGAGAACATCAAATTCAAACAAAAAGGTTTCTGGGTCCTCTATGACCAGGCCATAAAACTTTAGAAGCAAAGAAGAGGGAATGTTTTTAAGATTTTCAGTATCTCTCTGGGGAACAATAGGAAACTCAAATGCAGGAGGGGGATTATTAGGTGGATTATTTGCCATGTTTGGTTGCTAGAATAATAGAGCGAATGGATTTTTCTCAGGTTTGTTGTCTGCTGGGTCAAATGGTAGTTCAATAAACATATTTTCAGGGAGGAACCTTCCTAGTGCATCTCTTCTTCTTCTATGCATGCAATACGGTGAATAGTGGCTTGAAGGATCTAGAAAATTTTACTAACAAGCTAAACTAATGCTAAAAATGACTTCTGACAAATTCCTAGCTGGACGCCATCCTCAGCAACGGCACCAAAAATGGTCGCGCCCACAAAAAGATATGAAAATCACAGCAAAACCTTTCCTGGGAATTGGTCATTCCAACAGGTGACTAATATCTCTCTCTGTGGACGTTCATTTACTTGTCAAACCAGGGGACATACACTTTAAATGATGCAGCAAAATATATGCACTAGGAACTCATTTCGGTTAAATCTTAGCGGAAATGAATACTGAAAAGGAATTCTATCTACGCTATAGGAAAGTAATGCAAATTTCTTTGACTCAACTATGATTTGATTAAAACATAAATCATAATAACTATGACTGAAACACAAACTATGAACTAGCCTTATGTTGCAGGAACAGGCACAGTGATGGATTCCCTATGCTGCAGGAGCAATATAATACTGAGTTTGTATAAAAACTTCAACGATGAAGGCGAACTGAAGTTCAACAGGAAAGAACAACTAACTAACTAGCTATAGATACTTACTAAGTGGGCCCCCTTAGCAAGCATCTACTGATTACGCAGGTGCTAAACTCAGAACTTCATTGAACTTTATTCATGAAAATAGAATGATATACATTGTTTTGCTGATATGGAGACTAACAAAAAACTCTGTCTCTTGTCAAATAGATTCTATCTTTCATTATCATATTGCTTCTTACATGATATCTGCTACTCTATTTCTATCTTACTCTAACTATCATCTTTTTCCTCTCCCCTTTCTCTCGCGTAGAAGGAGAACTTTATTTAAAACAAGAGAGCAACTAGCTAACCCTATCAAAGAAAGACGTGGAAGTAAAGTATATCCCCGAATCAAGGAACAAACTTCATAATGAATTTATGCATTCAACCCGATCTGGAGAGAATCTAGCACTCCACTCTTTCCAGATTGACTGTCATTAAAAATATTTCCCATGGTTTCGATCAAAGAGTCTTCGCCGGAGCTTCCTTGAAGTCGTGCAGGAAATGGACTTTGCTGCAAGGGCGAGATCAACTGCGCTTGACTCGATCATTCTTCAACAGCCTGTGAAACAAAAGGTAACAAATGCGAAAGAAAAGGCGTATGGCACATACACGATATCTATTCATTAATCACACATTTAAATCTACTTCATCATTCAAAAACTGTATACAATATACCTGTCATTTTAAAGAGTCAACGGGGCAATAAATGCAATCAAGTCAACACAATGAGCTGCAGGAATATAAAAGTATCTTGCTACAAGATATCCCAGAAAGGTTTCAACAAAGTTTAAACAGCAATGAAATAACAAAAATAAAGGCATTAAAAGTTTATGATAACATCCAAATTATGAGCATATTTTAAGCTCATCAATAGACATCTTCACTAAACCTTTAGCATCACCGCACTATCTTTAATTGTGCTCCATGATTGGGGTGAGGGAAGTTGTCCTTGTGGGTCTTAGTGAGGCCTTCCTTCCTTCATGTTTTTCATTTTCTACATGGTTTCATCTCTTTTTGGAGAGGAGTTTTTTCCCACTGGGTTTTCTCCTTTACTCCACTTTACAAAGATTAGGTTATGATTGGGTACCTCATCAGGCCTAGTTGTCGGGACCAAAGTTTTCTTTCTAGCTTGTAGTTGTATTGCTTTCATGGATTAGTTTGTAGCTACTCCCTAAGTTCATCTTAATTGGGGGTGTTAGAGTAAAAGGTTTTTACTTAATTATTTAATTAAGACACCTTTTCTTATTTCTCTTAAGATAAACTTAGAATGCATTTAATAGGCATTTAATAATTATCCTAATTATTAAATGCATCCTTTAGGGATTTCTTTAGGGTTCCTCAATCTACTTTTATAGGGATTTATCTCATTGTAATTTTTTAATTCATTCTCTGTTAATGCATTTCATCTTGAAGCTTGCAAAGCACCTTTCCCTTTTCCTCTATATTTTTTTTTCGTGACAGGTTATTTGCATGCAAGTGATTTCTCGGTTCTATGAAGTTGGCTTTCACAACTTCTATAAATTCAAGCTAAAATTTAGAGTGCAAGCTCCTCTTTGTTGTCGCTTCTCACATCCAAGTCAGTTTCATAACTTTTTTTTTTCTTTTGTTTGCTAAATTACATTTTTAGATCTAGCATTGTATGTCAAATAGGCTTATCAAATTAGCACTCAAATTTATCATCCTCACAATACATAACAAACATAAATAACTTAGGGATTGAATCTCCATTGTGGCAACAAGCTAATCACCAAAACCCTAGTTCACTTACGTTCAATGTTGAGCCAAGTGAAAATAAGATAACCCTAGTTATCCTAAGTGGATCAAGGATCACCTTTCCTACTCAACAAACATGTCTTGTTTATTCTTTTTGCCAAGAATTTTTTGGGGTCTTTTATATTCTTATTTTATTAATCTTTAGATTTTTAGTGATGTTTTTTTTTTTTTATAAAAATGTTATGTTATTCTCACTTTAATTTATTTTCCATAAATAATATGTTTATTTCTCTGCATCGGTTCCATGCCACATGAGGTGTTATCGATTTCCATAACCCTTTGACCAGAGTTATTTTACAGGGCAGAAATCAAATACAAAACATTTCTTGTGGGTCTTCAAGGAAGACCCAAATAATCCTAAAATCTTCCATGATAAGTACCCAAACATTAGAAGATGAACAATGAAGAAACAAGTGATTTATTTTTTCCTCCCTAGTTTTACATAATATAAACCTATCGTGGAGTTGAACCCCTTTTCATTAGGTTATCTAGAGTAAGGATTTACTTCTATAGTGAGATCCACCAAAAGAAAATGTGGTAGAAATTTAGGATTCTAAGCTTTGAGCTAGTTGTATTGTCTATATTTTCTTATTCTCTAAGTAAGGAGTACCCAATAGCAACTATGTAGTTCTTAGAAGGATGAAGCATCCATATTCTCTAATCTTGTTTTCGTCTATTTGTGGATGAACAAACTTGAATTTCCTTCTAAAAGGTTTAAGTTGTATTGCATAGACCTTCTATCATAATAGTTTTATTGTTAAAATTTCTCCATGTCCATGTTCTTTCTTGTTGGATGCATTAATTCTTTATACTTTTTCCAAATATGTTGGAGAGGTATGCATACAAACTAGAAAAGGTCTATGGTTGCGTATGTTCACTAGAAATAAAATTCAAGGTAGTATGGAAGGAATGAGCATAGAAGAAATCAAATAAAAGGCTTGTCCAAACTAAAATTGTTCAAAGGATTCAAGATTCAATAATTAATTCAATTTTGAAATGAGATTAGAATAACTTGTGTAATAATTAATTCAAATATTCAATTCTATTTATGTGCACATAGTTTGTGAATGTCACATGATTGGAAATTAGTGGAGTAAGAATTTGGAAAATCTTACATGATTGTAAAATTATCCGTATAAACCTTGAGTGTTTTGAACCATGATTAGAAACATATGTTGTGATTTTTAAGCCAATTATGG
Source organism: Sequoia sempervirens (assembly GCA_007258455.2). Classification (NCBI taxonomy): domain Eukaryota; kingdom Viridiplantae; phylum Streptophyta; class Pinopsida; order Cupressales; family Cupressaceae; genus Sequoia; species Sequoia sempervirens. Next base: position 591,026,575 of record VDFB02000003.1, read on the forward strand.
CCCTAAGCTTAGGATGGTGTTGTAATAGTAGTGGTGAAATTGGTCTTAATAAATTGCAAGCTTTAATACTATTGGTGAATATATTGATAAGTTGAAGCATCCATTCAAGAATTTAGATGACTTTTTATTATAAATATATTGTTTATAATGGTTAAGATATTACTTATAAGTGTCTCATAAATTGATGGCAATTTAATATCCACTTGACTAATAAATAAAATCTCTTAGATCAACAATTGTCATAATATTCACTGAATAAAAAATTGATCCATATGAACTATTCACCAATTGATAAAAATTTACTACTAAAAACATTGACAAACTTATAAAATACACCTTTCACCATACCCAAACTACAAGAGAATGTAATGCAGTACTATATTAACTTGTAAAAGGGGATGCAAAGGGATTCTTTTAGAAATGAGGAAGTTTTGAATGTAGTCAAGACATAGGTGTTAGAATCCAGAAATTTTGGAGCCTCGAAAACAGGGCAAGCTTCTTTGCGATACATTCAACATGGTGGGAAGGCAATAGTATCAAGATTTTTTCCTAAAGGCAAAAACATTGTATCTTATATTCATATATTTTACCGACACATTTATAATTGAGCTTAATGGATACCGATGTATAGATTCGTGTTTATGATCTTGCAAATTTTCTTTTTGATGATGTTTGACTTTATTTCCATTTACAAATAAGACATTTTTTATATTTCAACTCGTGGGTGGTCATCATTATTGGGCGGTCTACAGCCGCCCGCCATTGAGTCTTCCTCCATTGTATTTTGAGTTTCTTGGTTTCACGAAACCAGAAAAGGGACACTGTCGGGAAAAAGCCCGAGCAATGGAATATTTTTTCGTCCCATGCAATCTGAATCTTTTGATAGATCGTAAGAGAATTCTCAAAGGATTATAGAGAGAGAGAACAAAGGCCTACGAATGAAGAGCGAAAAAATATCTTGAAGAAAAGATAAAATTCGCATGTGATTATTGACTTGAATTCGATATGTGTCTACATTCACCGCATATCTTCATTGTCACCTTTCGCGCCCACGACTTGCAGAATACATTTCGCATTTTTTATTTGCTTTATCTTGCCAGCTGTAATGCGTCTGAGCAAATGCATGACTCTGATACCTGATGTTTCGGCGTCACATGACGAAATGTTTAAGACAGCCGCTTAAAACCATCAGCTATAGGATCTATGTTTCTGTGTCCAGCGTCTGCCAGAAATCTCTCTCATACCCTACATTCAATAAGCCTTCATAATTACAGTTCTAGGTAGTAACTTATTTAAACGATTCTGATCTGGTAGCTTAACTATTGGAACTTTTGAGCTGCTGCTTAACTCAGATGGAACAGAAAGCGCGACAGATGACTCATGCTTCCCACCATCTAATTCTTCCACTTACCTTCATATCCCTCATCCTCCCATCATCCTATCATTCATCCTATGATGAGAATCCTAGTACCTCATCATACATGGCATTTATAGAGTGAGATATCTTAGTCCTTTTGTGATATAGTCCTTGGAAATCCCATTATAATTGTCCTCATACCTATTTTTTCTCTAATTACTACCTTAATAAATTTTAAATGTTTAGCAATTATTATTATCATAACACTGAAATATTGGTTGATTAGGAAACACACTTTTTATGATTGTCTTCATCTACACTCTAGGCTCTCTAGGACATAGGCAGGTTCCATTTTATGACATTAAGTTTAATTTAACAATAAAATTATATCATAGTTCCTAGAGGATACTAAACATCATACAAATTGAAAATAATTTTCCCCAATACATAAAATAAATATTTCATTCATTGTAATATTTAAATCTCTCTTATGAAGTTGGTAAATAATTATAAATAATTAACAATTGGCTTAAAATCTATCATTTTAAAATATATGATGAGTTTGAGGGTGAGAGTAAGAATAGATCAATGCATATGTAGGTTCATAGATTCAATAAATTGTACATCCTCGCTCACCACATCTTGAACATACTTTGATGATCATTAGAGTATTATTACCTTGTAATAGTATGATGTATCAAGGGCTAACAATGTGATCCTAATTTATAGTCCATTCTTTGACAACAATATTCCCATGGCTTTCATGAAATAAATTACAATGTTCCTTGAACAAAAACTAAGAATGAAAATAATTCAAATACAAAAAATATGCATGAATAAATTTATAAATCTTGATTATATTGTCCATAGAAGTATTACATCACAAAATGGAGATAATGAAAAATTGAAGCAAGTATTCATATATAGTTTTATCAAATTATAAATTATAATTAAAGAGGATTTATATAGACTTAGGCACTATTTTCGCAATTAGAGTTAAAAGGCTCTTATCTCGCTAAAAATTATAATTATCTCATAATCGAGTAAAAAAAATGAGCTATAATCCTCTTTTAAAGAAAAAAAGACCATACAAAATAAGTTTTCTTATTTCACTTTTCATGTTTTAAAATTGATAAACTTAAAAATGATACTCCTTAGAAAATCAAGTAGGTAGACCTAGCCAATGCCATTGAAGTAGAAAACTTGTGACCTTGACCTAATATTGTAAACAAAATAATTGAATCTTGATTACGTCGCATAATAAATTTTATTTATTATATTTTTCTAACCATGATGTGTATAAACTGTTTGTATGCCATTAGTAAGAAATTAAATTTAAAATCAATTTTTATGTGTCACATACAATGCATCATGTCATATCTCAATTTCATTGCTTACATTTTAAATATTGAGAAAATTGGAAATTATGGAAAATGGAATTTATCATTTATTTTTTATGGATTTGATAAATGCAATAAAAAAATTGAAAAATGAAAATTATGCAATTTTCTAACTTAAGGAATTATTTCATAATATTATTGGTTAAACATTACTGATAAGTAGAAAAGTGTAAGAATGTTTATGCAAGAGCAGGTTGAATGACGAGAACTTGATTTAGGTAGGCATGCTTAGTCGGATGACCCTGGTAAGCAACAACAAAATCTGGATTCTCACATACCACTATAGAATCATGGCATTTTCATATGCTTGAAAAGTTGATGAATTTCATTATATTTGATATGAGAACTATAAATTAGTGAAACAAAAACAAATTGGTGTATTCTCAACATACCATGTATGTTTCAACATTATATTCAATGAGAATTAAATAAGAAATTAAATTCATCAAACACAATCATTGTGTGAAAACCTATTTCAATTTGGAATGTATGTATATGAATTCATGGAGACAAGTCGAATGTGTATGTGCACATGTGCTAAGGGGAATCAAAAAATCTAGCAAAAAGGAAAGAAAATGCAAAAGAAGGAAAAGAGAAAATGATGAGAAATTGAAGGAGAAATAGGTGAGCAAGCTAAATTTGAGGTATTCGAACTTGTTTTCATTTGGTTTCCTCTCTTTTTAAAATGAATTTCTTATCTTGTAAAAGAAAGAAAAATAATTGTATAATCTATGAATTTGATATTTGGGTTATTATGTTATTTTCCTATTGATTTATGTAAATCCTTGTGAAAGGAAGCGGGCTTCATACCCAAGGTGCATATTATACCTATATGAATGTTAAAACCACATGATAGTGGCCATACAACTGACTATTGAATATTTCCTTATTACATTGTTATTGGCATGTATGATTACCAGAGCCTGTAGTGGACCTACTGAGTTAATTTTAATGTTTTATTTTTCAAATGTATGTGCCAAGCATAAAATGTTGAGACCCACCTAACATTGAGCTAGGGTGGCAATGCATTCCCTGTATCTTATAAGTGTCAAGCAATGTTTAAATTTCTATTGATTTATCTATTAAATACTCTCCAAACATTGTTTGTTAGAAGTGGAATTGTCAATACCCAATCAATGTATCTAAAATTTGTGATACCCACAATAGACTTCTCAAGACACGAAAGTTGAAAGAATTGAATGATGAGAATGTGTATATGTATACATGGATATAGATACTATTGATGGTGTTTTTATGCACTTCTCAACACAGATAGTGCATAGGTGCACTACCTCTCTTGAAAGACAATCTCCCACAATCAAATTGTAGAACACTATGCCAAGGTCTCTCGGATGTCAGGTCATGACAATGCTTAGATACCTCAGTAGTTTGATCCGATTTGCTGGAATCACAAGGCGGTCTTATAGAAAATAAAAAGTGTGGACACAAAACATGAAGTTGGATTTTGGAATGGAATTCTTAGGATAAAAGCTATTATGAGTTGGCTGTAGGTTCAAATAGCAATCTTGAACTCCATTTAGTTGTTAGATTTGGCTTTACAATGTGCAATGAACCTTGGTATAGGTTAGTTTACTAAAAAAGGGGAAAAGGGCAAAGGAGGGGAAAAGTTCCTAAGTCTGAAGCTTGCTATGAATAGTAACAATGGAGTTCCTGCGATGGACAATCCCTCAAAACAATGTACCACTTAACCAAGGATTTCAAAGTATCATGAAAATTGTGATATCTTCTAAGGGCTGCAGATATTTCATCCTTCATCCACCACATACATGCATGAATTAAAGACCAATGTTTAGGGCAGCTTTACAATCAAGCCCAGGCTAACTTTGCACAGCTATCTACCTTCAGCAAATAGCAAAAAGTATGGACTAAGGGATCATCAACAAGGATGGAATTTTCACAATCACCCAACATCATTCCTAAGATTTATCCAAATAAAGTGAACAGCTAACTAAACAGCCATAAGATCTAAGCTAAACATGTGAAATTGGAGAATGAATCAAGCCGCATGGGAGAAACCAAGAAAATACACCAAGTCAATGACATTTCTTATAAATTTCTGCAGCATGCCTTTACAACAACTCAACTCTCACTTTTGCAAATGAGGAGAGTGCTCTATTTATAGTTTTCCAAAGTTAAATAAATGGCCAAGATTCATTACAAAATAGGGTTTCACCTACCCCCAAATATATTTCCAATTTAAAATACATTTTTGTCCCTTCCCTATTTTGTCCTCTTGTGGATGACACTATAGCCTTTTCGTCCTGTAGCTAATTGTTGTTTTATTTGCTATAGTTACTCTTCAGGAAGGTTTTCTTCTTTGGCTGGGCTATCCTCGGGCATCTCAGAAGCTGCATGCTCTATATATTTGAGGATGATTGCCTGAAGCTTGTCTATCTTGAGGATCTCACACCGCAATGCCTGGTAACTCCATTCCTTGGTGTTCTCTTCCAGCCACTTCCAATCTTCATCATACTTTGAGCCTTGGTCCCTGAACAGCTCTGATCGATCAAAGGCGCGGGCAGCAAAACTTAGGAACTCCATTGTAATTTCTCCGGCTGTCACATCCTTCATCTTCTCTTGGAAGTATGGCTTGATCTTTTCTGCATCCATTTGCACTGTGGGCATATCATAGCCCGTCATCAACTTAAGATATTTGGCGCATTCCGCCTGGATTTCTTTGATCCACTCAATATCTGGATCCACCTTGTTCAGGATTTGCTCCAACCTCTCCCTCCGATTGTCGAGGTCTCTACACCACACATGCACGAGCCAATGATCTTCTTTCTTCAGCTCTAGCTTCTCTTCCCATGTGTCCTCAGGCATCTAAAGGATGGCTTCAATTTTTGAGAAGGTGGAGTCGTAGATGGTAGAAAAATTAGTGCAAAACCTCTTCGTGCTCTCCAGGGACTGGATTAGGTCCAAGGACTTGTTGGCTTTCTGCACAGCCCTGCTAATTCCCATGTTTCCAATGTATGTGACTTGTCGGAACCAATCCTCGGTGGTCTTTTCTAGGTTCTTCCTTCTCTCCATCTTATCTATCTGTTCTTTGGAGAGCAACTATGGTGCAGCCGTGGAGGTGGTGGGTAGGTCATCCACTGAGGACCATTGCTGTATGTAGTCGGTTAGGGAAGCAACCTGCGCTTTAAGCTCATCCTTGGAGACCTTATCCTGCTTTATCAGGTGCACCACTGTGGCCACTAACTCCTCCAGGTGTTCAACCTTTTGTTCCCTAGTTGCTATCCCCAAGTCAATGGTAGAGATATTATAGCTCACCCCTGTCTGGCCAACCGTAGGCGTTGCAATATGTGACACTCGGTAGCTAGAAACATCCATTGTTATCTTGGATCAGACCTTGGGCTTCTTCTCCTTCTTTGTCGTGGTCAGGGATCAAGCCAAGATGGCCTCCAATCTCACCCTTGGGTCCTTCAACATAGGGGTTGTCTTCTTAAGTTGTTTCTCCAACCAATCAGGCATAGCAGATTTATCCCTAGGCGCATCATGGCTACCCTCAGCCTTCTAAGTCAGAGGCAAGACTTCTGCCTCCTTCTCCTTTTGGGGTTCTTCCTTTTCTTTAGTAGCATCCTCCTCTTCGTCAGAATCACGAATAAATACGAGGCGTTTGATGGCCAGTTTGGTGGAAGGCTGTTAGGTGGGACTTTCTTCCTTCGCTACCTCCTCTTCTATCTTTTCTTCAGTAGCCTCGGCCTCAGGGCTCTTAATAGCATGGGTCTCAGCCACAGATAAATCCTTTTGTGGTTGCTCCTTTGGCGGCTACCCCTCTTCTCCCTATGGTGACTTTTCTGCTTCCTCCCCAACGTCCTTTGGCTGCTGTGCCGACTCCTCCTTAAGGTCCTCATCAAATATCTAGATGATTTCCTTGGCACCCGAGCCATCCTCCTCATCTCCGCTCTTGGAAGAGCCTTTCTCTTCTCCCTCATAGACCACCCGGTTGATGGTTTGGTGATCGTACTCAGGGTGCTCATAATATTCATCGGCCTCCTCCTCAATAGGACTCGAGGCCTCTTGCTCTTGCTCCTCCAACTCTTTTGAAATCTGCATTATGGCTTCCATGGCAGGTGGCCCTGTTGGTGGTTGTGAGGGCTGAGCTATTGTAAGGGATTGGGCGAGGGATGCTTAGAGAGTGGGGTCCATTAGGATCTATGAGAGCTCAGGGGGAAGACTCTGCATGTGCCGCACAAGAGCTTCGGGTATAGTAGTAAGGGGAATAGATCATGATATTATTGCCAGCGGGAGGGATGTAATGGGTGACATGGCAGCAGAAGAGGAAGGAGGAGTTCTCATGTCGGAAGAGGAGTCAACGTTGATTATTGACCTGACCGAGGGCGAAGGGGCAAGATGGATAGAAATGTCCACCACCTGCGAAGATGAGGCAACTGCAGCCTAGGAGGCAGGCAGTGCACCAAGAGGGGGAGGGAGAAGCAAGGGAGGCTACAATTCTGTTGTAGCCGGTGTCTATTTGAGCCTCCCGTTTCTTTTGTTGTTTGCTCCTTGGGGTCCGCATAGCGGTCTCTGTTCCTTTCCACTTCTGGGACCTAGTGACGGGAGGAGACTTGGAGGTCTCACTAGTTGACGTGGTGGCAGCGACGTCCTCCGTGGCACTCGGCTCACTCTTGAGCCCTTCATAGGTGAGGACCACCCCTTGTTGCTTTAGATAGGCTACCTTCCCATTGACCCACTCCTTAGTACAAGTTATGATTGGCTTGGTGATGGTATCTAGGTCATCAACCTCTTGTTCATCCTAGTTGATCAACGGAATTGGCAGGTTGGTGACGGTAGGGTACCTTGTGTGCATGATCGTGGACTCATCCTCTTCGACCTGGTCTGGTACTGGGAATGGTTACACCCTTCTTAGGAATAGTACCATCATGCACATATAGTGCCTTGTACGGACCTCTTTGTCATCCTGGCAGTCGGCCCAGAAATCTTCAATATGGTATTGGTGGGCATAGGCCGGCCCCAGTGCCTTCCTAACATGGCCATGTGGATCCATCCATGGGCGAGCAGTGTACTAGTCAAAGTTGTAATCCTTGAGTTCCTTCTCAGAGTTACCGACACATTGAGAAGTCTATAGTCAGTATAGGCCCTAGCTGAGGGTCATAGGGTAGGGGATCCCTACTACATGTTTATTGCTAAAGACTGTTTGGATGTGTTGGAGCTATCTAGAGAGCTCGAGGAGGATGATCCTGTCATTTGGGTACCACAGAAACTTATCTGGCCGTTCCATCAAACCCTGGGCCCGGATGTAGGTAAACTTGGGGAACTAGATGAACAGGAAGGCATATTCTTTTAAGAGCACCCTAGCGCTATGGGAGACCCTCCTCTCGATGTCCCCGATGATCAATCTGATGATATGGCCAATGAAGGCATCATTGACCTGGCAGTATTCCTTCCTAAAGTTATGGTATTGGAGTTGAGGATATTTGTTGAATGGCTTGAGCCCTCGCTTGTGCCCCTGATCTGGTGCCACAAATAACCCGCTGTATTGTCTTTGACCTGCTAGGGAGTAGATGAGGTAGGAGGTCATGTAAAACTTAGAGCTCTTCTTGATGTTGACAAACTGCTCATGGAAGCAGTTGCTAATGATGCCTCCCCAGTCGAATGAGACCTTGGTGTTAACGTCTTCATTCCCCCACAGGATCTATTCAATGTAATAGGCCATCCATTCTTGGAAGTAGGTGGCTACTGGGAGACCCATGACCCTGCTCAACATAGTCACCAGGTCATGATAGTCCTCGTGGAAATTGCTATGGAAGAGTTCATGGGGAACCTTCGCATTGCTACCACATTTCTCCTTAAGCCAAATGAGGTTGATTTATTTCTTGCACCTTGACAAATTAGCATCCCATGCTGCTTGGCATTGTTCTATCATGGGGACCTCCATATGTGGGAATATGGGAATGTGAAATGTTTTGCTAATCCCTTCTGGCGACATGTTGGTAAGTATGTTCCCCTCCTTATCCACAATCATTCTGGTATCTGTTTGATAGGCTTCTCGGCAAGCCATCACTAGTTTGGGTGCCACGAGAGAGGGAGGGAAACCGGCAGCCTTGGCAATTCCACTTTTTCATTTTAGTCTGGCATTCTTTGTTGTAGGATTGACCTTGACCCTCTGAGTGAATTCATCTATTTCAACCTGGCCAATGTTTGTATCTGAAATCTCCTTCTAGTCCGTTGAAACCTTTGAGTGGAGCGGTTCACCCTGGAATTGGTACTTCATTTGATCCTTATCTTCCTTTCCCCTAGGGGTCCTTCCTGATTTCTTTCCCTTATCCTTCTCAACGGAGGCCCCTGAAGTTCCTGCAGCCGATTCCATATATTCTAAAAATAAGGGTGAAGTTTGCATGATAAAACATCAAGGCATTCATGTTAGTCCATATTTTGAAAATAACATCTAAATAATCACTCAAGTATATCATAAATCTTATCTTTAGATGGTATTGATCTTTGTTTCAGGTCATTTGGACAATCCAGGCTTGGAGGGCTAGACTTCCCTAGAAGGAATACTGTCTAGAAAGGAAAACGTAGCCAAAAGCTCTCAGAGAAACTCCTTGGTCAAATTTTAATGTTTAGGAGGGCCGTGATGGAGAATAGCATGAATTGGGACGTGGGTCGAAGTCAGATTCTAGATTTGAGTTTGTTTGGATCGATCTAGGCAGTACCAGAGGTTTCAAGCTGGGAAGCCACTAGGAGACGACTGTTTGAGGTGGTGGACGGCAGGTAGAAATCTGGCGGCAGAAGTCCGAGGGCTGGGGAGTGGAGGTCAGAGCGCTGGAGGGTCTTGGCCTTTAGCAACAGCGGATGAGGGACGGATGGCGGAGTGGAAATCTCTGGGACCCAGTGGCCAGGAAGACTCGAGGTGACGGCCGCCACAAGATTTTTCGTGGATTAAAACGGTGGCGGCGAGGAGCGTCCTGACGCCCGAAGGGTGGGAAGCCGGCAGGGGTCTGCTGTGGAGGATGGCAGAACCGTCACAGAGTTTCGGGAATATAACTTCGGATGGCTGGAATTGGAGGGTCCCATGGCAGCGAGGAGTTCTTCAATATCACATGGCAAACGAAGGCCCGGGTTTGGCAACCGAGTAGATGGGGCGAAGATTCCACCAGGAGAAGATCTGCGGACTTCCGCAGACAGAAGCCTAGGATCTGGGGCCTGAGGATGTGAAAGTCGTCAGACCGAGAGAACAAGCGAACGGCGATGACAATGCAGGGGTCTGTGTGGCAGGTGGCATAGGCAAATTCACAGAAAACACTTCGCCATAGAGAACGGCTGAAATCTGAGCACAAAAGCCCATCGTTCAGGGCCCGGGGTTTAAAAGGACAGATCAATTTCTTTCACCAAGTTTCAATAAGCGGAAGAAACTGTAGAGCCCAAGGGGTGGGGAGTCGGGTGACACCCGCTGTTACAGAAGGCAAATCTACTGCAGAACCTCAAAGACGGAACTCTAGGGTTTCGAGCTCGGGGAGGCCGAAGGACGCCGGCATGGTTTAGATTTTTCACAGCGGAGGAGAAATCAGAACCCGACAGCTAGGGAGGCAGGACCACTCGGTAGTTCAAGCACGACGGAAGGTAGAAGTAAGCCAGCGGACAGAAACCCACCGAACCGGGCCCAGAGAGGAGGACGGCTGCGCGGGTGTTTTGAATTTTTGAATTTTGGCAGCGAAAGCAGGTCCCGGGCCCGTGAAGGACATTTTCCCTGCGTGAAGAACAGTCGCGGCAAGGACAAGTCCCGAATCGATAAGGCGATCATTTTAGGTGTTTTGCCCAGTTTCTAACACATGGGTTTGGCACGTAGGATGATATTCTATCTTATTTTAAAGCCCTATTAGTTTGTTCATTTATTTAAATCTTCAAAAATCATGAAAAAAATGTACGGGAGGGCGACCGATTGCCTACGTCGAATACGCAGAGTGGGGAGACATTGGATCTACGTGGTATCGATGGAGTGAAGTTGACGTCGAGTATCGTGACGCTGCTAATTGTGGTGGGCTCTAGAATATTCTTTCTCCAACTCGCTCTAATCTTGATTATGAAAATGACTTTGGCAGGTTGGGCATTTTATACCCCAACCGCCATTAATACCCATATTAATTGCTCGTATGACTGCATGTAAAAGTTGGTGAGTTTGAATTTAGGTTAGTGGCGGCGGTGGAGACTCCAGGACCCGACGGCCGGGAAGGTGTGAGATGACGGCCGCCGTAAGGTTTTCGTGTTGATCAGGTGATGATGGTGGTGGCGGTGAGAGGTGCGGGGCCTGGGGGGGGGGAGCCGACAAGAATTTTCCGTCGAGGATGGTGGAACCGTCACAGAGTTGTGGGGATATAACTCCGGATAGTCAGGCTCGGAAAGTCCCACGACAACCGGTCAGGGACAAACAAAAGTGTCGGTGAGAAAAACAAAGGCGGGGCCTAAAGGGCGGGAGGCCGCCATAGGCCCATCGTCACGGACGGCGAGACCGAGACGGAAGTTCGAAAATAGATTTCTGGGGCCCGGGGCCCAAAGGGGTAGGTGTCGCCTCCAAAAACTTACGACAATAATTAAGCGGAGGGCAGTAGGGTGGGCCCCGAGTTACAGAATGATGCCCGAAGAATGTCGTAGTGGATGGAAAAGGTGAAGGGGAAGCCCGAAAAGGGAACCCCAGAGGCCCGGGCCCGAAAGGGTCCAGAGCTATTCTAGAGCCAAAATGCTAGAGGGACTCCCCAAGGCCTAGGAAGGCAGCAAAGACCAAAAGCGGAGGCATGGCCAATTTATGATAGAACCTTGGAGCAGCATCGACGATGCAGAACATCAAAAAAAGGGGCACACAAAATGAGGCAGCCCTGAAAGACCTGACAAGGCGAAAGAAAAGAGGGTCCCCATTCTAAAGGGGGCGTGTGTGCTAAGGGCACAACAAATGTCGACTCCACTGGAGAATGTTCTAGAGCGTTCTAGGGATAAATATTCATTCAGGACCTAGAATCTCTGGTTTTGCAGACCAAGAGCAGCTTCCAAAGATGAATCCAGGAGAACGAGATCCTTAATTGGGTCAGCTTACAGGACATCTCAAAAGTGTGTGTAGTGAATTCATTCCTTTCCTGGGGATAGTGACTAGGTTTACCAATTCAACCGAGTGAGCTACATAAATTGCCTAACACCAAAAGTAACCTGGACATTGCCCCACTGCCAGTCTGGCATCCATAGCCTCAACGGAGTTGTTGCTACAATCTCATAGATATTGCTCTACTGCCGGCCGGGCGCCCATAGCCTCGGTAGAGTTACCCGAACACCCATACGGTCATTTATTTCCTTTTTTCAAAATTATTTTTTTTCTTTTTTGCTTTGATATTTCACTTCTCTTTTACCATTTAGTTTGACTGGGTAAGCATCGAAGCTTACAATAGGTTTGAGACTGTAGTGGTCGCTAGAGTAGACTTAAGATTTTCCACTCACTAAGGTGTCATAACAACCATAGTACGGTCCTTCAGAAATTATTATTATGTGCTTTGTGTGAGATCCAAGATGTGGGTAAGAAGATTTAGCTAAGGGTCAAGTTCTGAGCAGAGTTCAAACAAGGAAATCATTCACGGACAGCTTTCAAAGACCGACAGTCTAGAGTGAATGTTTAGCAAAAGAACACAAAGAATGGACAGCAAAGTGGACTACTTGTCAGGCAAGTACAACCACCGCAAAGGAGTGGGAAACCTCTTCCAAAACAAAACCGTCAGGAGGGAGAAAACAAACAAAAAAAATGATGCAGACAAAACATAAACAAGCAAGAAAGCAACTACTCTAACTTCTGTACAGGTATTTACAATGAAGAGCTCGAAGGAGCTCAAGCCTGGAAGTAATGCTTCAGGTGTTGCCCGTTGACTGGCAATGGGACATTCTCACCAGTTAAGATCTTTAGGTGAAAGGCATTATCTCCCAAAATCTCAGCTATTTGAAAGGGGCCAAGCTAAAGCTTGTCGAATTTGTTGTGTCCCCCTTTTTTCTCATGGGCCTTATCCCAATATAGGACCAAATCTTAAATTCTAAAGGCTTTGATTTTGGCTTAGTGGTCGAACCATCTCTTTACTATGCCCTGATGTTTGGCAAAATTTTCTATTGCATGGTTTTAGACTTCCTCTAAATTCAAGAGCTCAGCTAACTGAGCTTCCCTACAATCTCCTCCATAAAAATCATTGATGAATTGAAGAGTAGGAATTTTCAGATGAATGGGGAATATAGGCTGTAGGCTATAGACAAGATGAAATGGAGAATTGCCAAGGGCAACCTTGTGGTGAGTGCGATCAGCCCAAAGGGTGAAACAGAGCTGGGTATGCCAGTCCTTGGGATTCCTATCTAGCAGCTTCTTGATCACAGTGATCAGATTTTTATTTGTAGATTCGGCAAGGCCATTTCCCTGAGGGTAGTAATTGGATGAGAATTTAAGGGCTATTCCATAGTCAAACGCCTAACTAGTAAATTTTAACGAAGCAAATGCAGGTCCATTATTGCATACCAAAGCATAGGGACAACCAAAGTGATTTAAAATAAAACTTTCCAAGAAATCAGTAACTACTTCAGTTGTACATTGCTTACAGACTATTGCTTCCGTCCATCTAGTACAATAATCAGTAGTGATAAGAATGTACTTGTGTCCCATAGATGATGGAGGGCTTATCGGACCAATGAAGTCGAGACCCCATTGCACGAAAGGCCTTACCTCCAGCACGGGTTGCAGTGGGACAGCAGCATTCCTTTCCCTGGTGGCAGCGGTCTGGCACGTGTGACATGAGTGAACATGGCAATGGGCATCCTTGAAGAAAGTTGGCCAATAATACCTTGCTCTCAATATTTGATGCAACATGGAGGAACCAGAACCGTGGCCTGTGCCAAATTTATTGTAAAATTCTTTCAAGACGCGTTCCGCTTCTTCCTTACTAAAGCATCTCAGATAAATGCCTTCATGGTTCTTCTTGTAGAGAATGGAACCCTATAACATATAACCATTACTTTTTAGTCTCAGGGCCCGCTTTTGGACTCCCTATGGTGCGGCAGACACTTATGATTTAGCAGATAGTAAATGACATCTTAGTACCATTCTCTCGTGGAGATATCTTCAAGCTGGTACTACTGTACTGTGAGTTCAGGTCCAGCCTCGGCTGCTGTTTTGGAAATTGTACGGGTGAGTGCTTGTCCTCGTACTAGTTTCATCAGTTGGATCTCCATATCATACTCTTGGAGTAGGGCGACCCATTTAGCCCTTCGTTTGCCTAATTCATATTGCATGAGTAGTGTCTTAACTGCTGGGTCGGGGACAATGGTGAACACCTTGTTGCGTAGAATGTAGTGTCTAAATTTCTTCACTCCTCTAACGAGAGTGTATGCCTGCTTTTCTATGTTGTGGTAACGCAATTCAGCATATTTGAGGGGAGCACTCATGAAGGTGATCGGATGCTCATTTCCTTCATCATCCTTTTGGGTCAACATGCTAGCACAAGAATGCTCTAAAGCAAATGAGTGAATATAAAATGGCTTAAGATAATCCAGGCTAACTAACACAGGGGCCTCAGCAATGGCCTATTTGATTTCTTCAAAGGATTGTTTAGTGTCAGGTGTCCATTCAACTTTAGCGTCTTGTTTGAGCATGGCATTGAGAGGTTTGACAATTTATGCGAAACCTGTGATGAATTTCCAGACAAAGTTGATCTTTCCAAAGAAAGATTTTAATTCCTTCTTGCTGCCCAGGAACTGAATTTTGAGTAAGGACTTGATGCACTTAGGATCAATTGAGATTCTCTGTTCTGAAATGATATGCCTAAGCAATCTGCCTTCGGTCACTCCAAAAATGCACTTCTTGGGGTTGAGAGAAACCCCGAATTCTCTACATCTTTGAAACACCTTGCATAAATCAGAGATATGATCGCCCCGCTTCTTAGAAAATACAGTCAAATCATCCATGTAGATGATTATGCACTTGTCAATTAAGTCTTTGAAGGCGATATCCATGGTGCGTTGGAAGGTGGCGCCAGCATTGATGAGCCTGAAAGGCATTCTTTTGTATGTGAACGTCCCCCACTTAGTGGTGAACATCGTTTTGTGACAGTCCTCATATTGTACCATTACCTGGTTATACCCAAAGTATCCGTCGAGGAAATACATCATCTGGGAGCCATTGACGATTTACAACACCTCGTCCAATGAAGGCACTTGATAGTTGTCTTTCTCCGATGCATGGTTTAGATTGCGGAAATCCACACACAACCTAATCTCTCCATTCTTTTTCCTAACTGGGACCAAGTTGGCCACCCACGTGGAATGCCTAATGGGAAAAATGATTCTTGCTGAGAGCAACTTTCGCACCTCCTTGTAAACGATAGGTTCTAGCAAGGCATTGATAGGACGCTACCGTTGGTGGAATGGCTTCACCTCTATCTTGAGGGGAATAGTGTGTGTAATGACAGAAGTGTTGGAAGTTTTTAAATCTTGGTAGTTCCACACTACCACATCATAGTATCTTTGCAATGCATCCGTGATTCCCTTCTTTTCTTCAAGCATGCACACCTTTTCGATAAAAACATTCTCGGTCTCCTCGGCTGTCCCAAGGTTGTGTGCATTGCACTGGTTGCCTATGGCCTCCTTTTTTGTTTGTTGATCTTGATCTCTGATCTGATCCAAGTCAAATATGTGTTCCAACTAAACCATACCCCTGGGGATTTTATTAGTTTTGAGGTTGATAACCTCTTCTATATCTAGTTCAGCCTTCTGTGGATCTGTTTTATCAATTATTTGAGTTGTGAAGATATCACAACTTGTGATAAACTAAAGGATATCCTTGTCGTTATTAAAGACTTGTAAATGGGTAACATTATCTAGGACTGATGGTGTGGATGTTAGCTCAATAGTGAATTTCTTGAGCCCAGACAAAGAGAGGGGCTGTAGCATGCTAGCTGCTTGAGCTAAGGCATCAGCTGTGCGATTCTGAGCACGGGGGATCAATTGTATGTTGAATGCATCTAGGCACTCTAATAGATCCCAAACCTTGTACCTATAATTTGTGAGTCTCTGATCATGACAGGAATACAACTTCCTAACCTACTTAACTACGAGTGCGGAATCCCCGAAGACTTGCAGCACTTTCACATTTTTCTTCAAGGCCATAAAAAGGCCAAGGACTAAGGCCTCATATTCAGCTAAGTTATTAGTGTAATAAAACTACAATCGGTGGGCAGTGAGAAATATTTTACCCGTTAGACTGATGAGTTCGAATCCAGCTCTAGCTCCTTGCCTCGACTTCGATCCATCAAATTGGAGTGTCCAGCACGCGGAGGATTCCTTATCTTCAGGTTCGATTGAGCTTTCTTTCCCTTTTGGCTGAACGGCGGGCCTTGTGATCTTAGGGGAGTTTTCCGGTTCGGGGCAATGATCAACAGGTGGTTCTACTGGCGTCTCCTTTAGCGTTTCTGTTTGGGGGGTAGCTAATTTTCTAACATTCACCACTGCTGCTTGGCACAAGTAACAGTCAAACTCAGAGTGAGCAGCATTGTGAACCCTACACCAGTTCGGCAATAAGAGATCTTGGAAATTCATTCAAGCTCCTAGGCTGAGCTGATCCCTTGCGTATTTTTCCATGAACTCCTGAAATCCATTGAGTAGTTCCCAGTTGTCATCCTCATCTGGCTCATCATTAGCTTCTACCAACACTTCTGTGTCTGGGGGCACTCGTGTGGAATCGGTTGAAGGACTGCACAACACCAACAATACTTTATTTGCACATTCTTCCTGAAGCTCAATCTCATTTTGGTAGGCAAAAGGGTGATAATTCCCTAAATCGGTCTCAACAAACAACACCTCACTGAGATTATTGTATTCCATGACCATGTACTTTATACGGGGTTCACGGTCGATGCAGATCAGATTTGGCAGCCCCTTCCACAGCAGCCACATGTGAGAAAGGTCTGTGGCGGTGTTCCGATTTAGTGGCTTGGTGAACTTCCTTCCCAAAATAATTCTATAAGCATCGGGAATGTCTGCCACTTGGATATCAATGACCTATTGTATCCATGGGTCTACAACAATCTACATGGGGATGTGGTTTATTTCACCCACGATGTTGATCTTTGTTTTATCCAATTGGGTCACCTTTCTCTTTGAAGGCGTGGGAGTGATGCCAAGAGCCTTGCATATGGCCAAGGGCATGACGTTGGCAGACACTCCTAAATCGAGCAAGCAGTTATGCAGATTCTTCCCAAAGATCCTAATGGTGGTCAGGAAAGGGGGAGTTTCAGGTCTCCCTTGGAGGATACCCACAGGTGTGTCCATTTGAGCTATTTGACCTTTATTCCTATCACCGCCTGTATCCTTGGCTTGCTTAAATTTTTGTTCCTTAGAAAACTATCTGGTGGCCCTTTTTGGCTCGTTTTCAGTTTGTCTACTTGCTGACTAATTTACAGAGGCATCATTCCTCCTTCTAGTATTGTCCCGTATCTCAGGTTTTTTCTTAGGTTCTTCAAAGGTTACCCTCTTAGCTAGGGTTTCTTGTGTTGTATTAGAGGATGGAGTCCCATTTAAAACCCTAAAGAAAACATGCCTCACAGTAAGAACTTTGAGTAATTCAAAGGTTGACAAGCTAATTTTTACCTTCTTGAACTCTTCTACTACATATTCACCCATTTGCTCGATTTCAAAGCTAAAAGCTTGGCCTATGGGAGAACTGAGGGTTTGGACATTGATTTGCCCAGGAAAATTTTGGTGTTGGCCTTGAACCTGATTTTGTGGCTAATTTTGTGGCTATTTTTGAGATTGGTTCTTGTTGAGGTATTGGGCGGGTACATGAGGAAGTCTAGGGTTGTTACTGGCATTTGGATCAGGTGAGGTGGCAAAATTGTTTGGTAGGGTAGAAGTTGTGAAGGGTCCACCCACTTGCCTATTCCTAAGGAAGTAAGGACTCGACCATTGATGAAACATGTGGAATTCATCTACAAATGGTTCTTCTTCATCTACCCGACCATTATCTACTGAATCAAAAAGTTGAGCCAAGGTTTGTTCATTACTTACCTCTTGTGCTTCTTCATCCCCAATAAGAGTAGGCTTGACTTTGGGCTCGTTGCGGTCTCCTCGCGGAAACAGCGCCTGATTGACCACGAGACAGGAGGAGTCATATGGCTCGGACAGGATGATGTCCCTGCAGTTTGCATTATTGACTGCATTTTGTACCTCCACCTGAAAGATTTCAGCAGCTGTCTAGAATTTAAGACAATCCAGCTCAGAATGTCTGCTAGTTTTGTGAAGTTGACACCACCCGGACAAGGCTGTTTCGGCCAGATACATGTTGCTGGATGTTTTTTCATTGCTTGCCGGTTGATTGAATGGCATGGGACTCCACCATTATTGGGCTTGGTGTTCCATATACGATTTTTCCTTTGAGAAGGTCTCATTTCTGCATTTTGATTGGCATTTTGCCCCCTATCATAATTTTTCCCAAAGGAAGTACCTACTTCTCAATTATCTCTGTTGTCTCTATTGTATCGACTGTCCTTGTTGAGGTTGGCCTAAAAATTACGTTGGAAGGCTTGCAACTGGTTATTCTGGTTCTTCAGGTGCGTCATTTCCGTAGACATTTTCTTGATCATCTCTGCAAGTTCTTCCAACTTATCTTTCTCAGTTTCCCCCTAGGTGACGATGTCAGATTTTGGAGGAAAGCGGGCGGGACTACTGGCTGATTTTGATAGGCTAGAGGAAAGTTCGGTCCTGATAGGTACAACGGCACCTGGGACTATTGGGAATATGACTGTTGTTGTGGAGCAATCTGGGAATACTTGTATTGCTGCTGGGGCTACAAATAGGAAGACGCGGGAGACACATAATTCAACGGCTGCCCCAGATGCGGCACCATAGGCAATTGGGGTACCTAGTTCATGAGAGGGGTTTGATGAGCAAATGCCTGATTAAGCCCCTAAATCTGCATTGGGTGTGCTACTAGTCCCAAAGAGGGCAACAGGTTGGAGATATTCTACCCCAAGTCCGCACTAGCGACAACGGCTTCTACATAGGTGACTAGTAGGGTAGCAGGTGGTGGGTGTATCCTTTTCACCAAGGCTGGCCTGAGGTTGTCTAGTGCCACATAGTAAATCGGGAGGGCTGCCGCATCATTATGGAGGTATGGATCCTGAAGCCTCTTGTGAGCCCGATGGAAGCGGTCATTGAAGGAACCAATAGGTTCATTGACCTCCCTTCTAACGGACATGAACTGTTGGTAAAGGTTCACAGGGTTAACAGTGATCTTCTATTTCTACAAAAAAGTATTCTTCATTAGGTTCCATGAGGTGATGGATCCCCTCGGTAGATTAATGTACCAATAAAAGACCTCTTCCCCCAAAGAATGTGGAAAGAGGCGGCAAGCGACGTCTTCATGGTCCACTTGCATTTCGATGACAGTCATCTCAAATATTTTGATATGCTCTTCAGCTATTCTTTGCATATCGCGTGGATGAAACTTCGAACAAAAGCCCTCCAGATTCTTGGGCATATCATTGTAGACTGCAAAGTGTATCGGCGAAGGGTTATGCACTAACCAAGCCATGGAGGGTGGCGAAGGTGGTACTTGCTGTTGGAAAATAGGAATTTGAGGCTATATTTGCAACACCATAGCAATTTGGGGCTGCACCTAAGCTATGCCTGCCTTGACTGTGCCTTGGGCTGGAAAGGATGGGAGAGGAGCAATCCCCTAGCTGTTGGAGATATGAGGTGCAAGTGCAGTTTGGGATGGTTGGGTGGAAAATGAAGGCCAGCCAAATCAAGGTGAGGGTGAAATGGGGGCGGATGGAATGGAGGAAGAGGAAGAGACGACGCTACTTCCTTGTGCTCATTTTGCCCTCGTGGGAGGCTGCAATTCTTCAAATTCTCCCTTGTTTGGTGTTGATCATAGAACTCTTTGAAACCTTTCCAGGGAGAATGATCTGATTTGATTCAGCTTCGCTTTATCCCATAGTTTAGTATTTCGAGCGTGACCCTCCTTCTAGCGCCAGTTCTGTTGATGATGTTTTATGCACTTCTCAACACAGGCAGTGCATAGGTGCACTACCTCTCTTGAAAGGAAATCTCCTATAATCGAATTTCAGAACACAATCCTAAGGTCTCTCAGATGTTAGGTCATGACAGTGCTTAGATACCTTAGTAGTTTGATGTGATTTGCTGGAATCACAAAGTGGTCTTATAGAAAATACAAAGTGTGGACACAAAGCATGAATTTGGATTTTGGAATGGAATTCTTAGGATAAAAGCTATTATGAGTTGGCTATAGGTTCAAATAGTAATCTTGTACTCCATTTAGTTGTTAGATTTGGCTTTACAATGTGTAATGAACCTTGGTATAGGTCAGTTTACTAAAAAAGGGGAAAAGGGTGAAGGAGGGGAAAAGTTCCTAAGTCTAAAGCATGCTATGAATAGTAACAATGGAGTTCCTGTGATGGACAATCCCTCAAAACAATGTCCCACTTAACCAAGGATTTCACAGTATCATGGAAATTGAGCTATCTTCTAAGTGATGCAGATATTTCATCCTTCATCCACCACATACATACATGAATTAAAGACCAATGTTTAGGGTAGCTTTACAATCAAGTCCAGGCTAACTTTGCACAGCTATCTACCTTCAGCAAACAACAAAAAGTATGGACTAAGGGATCATCAACAAGGTAGAAATTTTCACAATCACCCAACAACATTCCTAAGATTTATCCAAATAAAGTGAACAGCTAACTAAACAGCCATAAGATCTAAGCTAAACATGTGAAATTGGAGAATGAATCAAGCCACATGGGAGAAACCAAGAAAATACACCAAGTCAGTGATATTTCTTATAAATTTCTGCAACATGTCTTTACAACAACTCAACTCTCACTTTTGGAAATGAGGGGAGTGCTCTATTTATAGTTTTCCAAAAGTTAAATGAATGGCTAAGATTCATTACAATTGTGTGGCCAAGATTCATTACAAAATAGGGTTTCACCTACCCCCAAATAGATTTTCAATTTAAAATACATTTTTTTCCCTTCCCTATTTCGTCCTCTTGTGGATGACACTATAACCTTTTCGTCATGTAGCTAATTGTTGTTTTCTTTGCTGTAGCTAATCTTTAGGAAGGTCTTCTTCTTTGGCTGGGCTATCCTCGGGTATCTTGGAAGCTGCGTGCTCTATATATTTGAGGATGATGACCTGGAACTTGTCTATCTCGAGGATCTCACACTGCAATGCCTGGTAACTCCATTCCTGGGCGTTCTCTTCTAGCCGCTTCCAATCTTCATCATACTTTGAGCCTTGGTCCCTGAACAACTCTGATCGATTGAAGGTGCGAGCAACAAAACTCGGGAACTCTGTTGTAATTTCTCTGGTTGTCCCGTCCTTCATCTTCTCTTGGAAGTATGGCTTGATCTTTTCTGCATCCATTTGCACTGTGGGCATATCATAGCCCGTCATCAACTTAAGATATTCAGTGCATTTTGCCTGAATTTCTTTGATCCACTCAATATCTAAATCCACCTTGTTCAGGATTTTCTCTAACCTCTCCCTCTGATTGTCAATGTCTCTGCACCACACATCCACCAGCCAGTGATCTTCTTTCTTTAGCTCTAGCTTCTCTTCCCATGTGTCCTCAGGCATCTGAAGGATGGCTTCAATTTTTGGGAAGGTGGAGTCGTAGATGGAGGGAAAATTGGTGCAGAGCCTCTTCGTGCTCTCTAGGGACTAGATTAGGTCTAAGAACTTGTTGGCTGTCTGCACAACCCTGCTAATTCCCATGTTTCTGACGTATGTGACTTGTCGAAACCAATCCTCGGTGGTCTTCTCCAAGTTCTTCCTTCTCCATCTTGTCTATCTGTTCTTTGGAGAGAAACTACGGTGCGGCCGTGGAGGTGGTGGGCAGGTCATCCACTGAGGACCATTGCTATATGTAGTCAGTTAGGGCAACAACCTGTGCTTTAAGCTCATCCTTGGAGACCTTGTCCTACTTTATCAGGTGCACCACTGTAGCCACTGACTCCTCTAAGTGTTCAACCTTTTGTTCCTTAGTTGTTGTCCCCAAGTCAATGGTAGAGATATTATAGCTCACCCCTGTCTGGCCAACCATAGGCATTGCAATCTATGCTGCTCGAGAGCCGGAAGCGTCCATTGTTATCCTAGATTGGACCTTGGGCTTCTTCTCCTTCTTTGTCATGGTCAGGGATCGAGCCAAGATGGCCTCAAATATCACCCTTGGGTCCTTCAACATAGGGGTTGTCTTCTCAAGTTGTTTCTCCAACCAATCGAGCATAGAAGATTTCTCCCTGGGCACATCATGGCTACCCTCACCCTTCTCAGTTAGAGGCAAGACTTCTCCCTCCTTCTCCTTTTGGGGTTCTTCCTTTTCTTTAGTAGCATCCTCCTCCTCTTCGTTAGAGTCACGAATGAATACGAGGCGTTTGATGGGTAGTTTGGTGTACGGCTGTCAGGTGGGACTTTCTTCCTTCGCTACCTCCTCTTCTATCTTTTCTTCAGTAGCCTCGGCCTCGGGGCTCTTAACAGCATGGGTCTCAACCGAAGATAAATCTTTTTGGAGTTGCTCCTCTAGCGGCTGACCCTCTTCTCCCTATGGTGACTTTTCTGCTTCCTCCCCAACGTCCTTTGGCTACTGCGCCGACTCCTCCTCAAGGTCCTCATCAAATGTCTGGATGATTTCTTCGGCACCTGATCCATCCTCCTCATCTCCACTCTCAGAAGAGCCTTTCTCTTCTCCCTCATAGACCACCTGGTCGATGGTTCGGTGCTTGTGCTCAGGGTGATCATAATATTCATCGGCCTCCTCCTCAATAGGCTTCGACGCCTCCTGCTCTTGCTCCTCCAACTCTTTTGAAATTTGCATTGTGGCTTCCATGGTGGGCGGCCCTATTGGTGGTTGTGAAGGCTGAGCTATTGCGAGGGCTTAGGCGAGGGCTGCTTGGAGAGCGGGGTCCATTAGGATCTGTGAGAGCTCAGGGGAAAGACTCTGCATGTGTCGTGCAAGAGCCTCGGGTATAGTAGCTAGGGGAATAGGTGATATTATTGTTGCCAACAGGAGGGATGTAATGGGTGACATGGCAGCAGAAGAGGAAGGAGGAGTGGTCATGTCGGAAGAGAAGTCAACGTTGATTCTTGACCTGGCCAGGGGTGAAGGGGCAAGACGGACAGAAATGTCCACCGCCTACGGAGATGAGGTGACCACAGCCTGGGAGGTAGGCAGTGCACCAAGAGGGGGAGGGAGAAGCAAGGGAGGCTGCAATTCTATTGTAGCCACTATCTATTTGAGCCTCTTGGGAGATAAACCTCCCATTTCTTTCGTTGCTTGCTCCTTGGGGTCTGCAGACTATGCGGTCTCCATTCCTTTCCTCTTCTGGGACCTAGTGATGGGAGGAGACTTAGAGTTCCCGCCAGTTGACGTGGTGGTAGCGACGTCCTCCGTGGCACTCGGCTTGCTCTTGAGCCCTTCATAGGTGAGGACCACCCCCTATTGCTTTAGATAGGCCACCTACCCATCGACCCACTCCTTAGTACGCGTTATGATTGGCTGGGTGATGGTATCTAGGTCATCGACCTCTTGTTCATCCCAGTTGATCGACATAATTGGTAGGTTTGCAATGGCAGTGTACCTTGGGTGCATGATCATGGACTCATCCTCTTCGACCTGGTTCAGTACTGGGAACGGTTGCACCCTTCTTAGGAATAGTACCATCATGAGCATATAGTGCCTTGCGCGGACCTCTTTTTCGTCCTAACAGTCGGCCCAAAAATCTTCAATGTGGTATTGGTGGGCATAGGCCGGCCCCAGTGCCTTCCTAACATAGCCATGTGGATCCATCCGCGGGTGGCAGTGTACCAGTCGAAGTTGTAATCCTTGAGTTCCTTCTTAGAGTTACCGACACATTGAGAAGTTTGTAGTCAGTACAGACCCTGGCCGAGGGTCATAGGGTAGGGGATCCCTACTACGTGTTTATTGTTGAAGACTGTTTGGATGTGTTGGAGTTGTCGAGAGAGCTCCAAGAGGATGATTTTGTCATTTGGGTACTGTGGCAACTTATCTGTCTGTTCCATGAAACCCTGGGCCCAGATGTAGGTAAACTTGGGGAACTGGATGAACAAGAAGGCATATTCTTTTAAGAGTGCCCTGGCACTGTGGGAGACCCTCCTCTCGAAGTCTCTAACGATCAATCTAATGATATGGCCAATGAAGGGGTCATTGACCCGGCAGTATTCCTTCTTAAAGTTATAGTATTAGAGTTCAGGATATTTGTCGAATGGCTTGAGCCCTTGCTTGTGCCCCTGATCTAGTGCCACAAATAACCCGTTGTATTGTCTTTGACCTGCCAGGGAGTAGACAAGGTAGGAGGTCATGTAAAACTTAGAGCTCTTCTTGACGTTGACAAACTGCTCATGGAAGCATTTGATAATGATGCCTCCCCAGTCGAATGAGACCTTGGTGTTAACATCCTCGCTCCCCTGCAGGATCTGTTCAATGTAATAGGCCATCCATTCTTGGAAGTAGGCTGCTACTAGGAGACCCATGACCCTACTCAGCATAGTCACCAGGTCATGATAGTCCTCGTGGAAATCACTATGGAAGAGTTCCTCAGGAACCTTTGCAGTGCTGGCCCGTTTCTCCTTAAGCCAAAGGAGGTTGATTAATTTCTTGCACCCTAACGGATTAGCATCCCATGCCGCTTGGCATTGTTCTAACATGGGGACCTCCATATGTGGGAACGTGGGACTGTGAAATGTTTTGGTAATCCCTTCTAGCGACATATTGGCGAGGATGTTCCCCTCCTTATCCACAATCATTCTGGTGTCTGTTTGATAGGCTTCTCGACAAGCCATCACTAGTTTGGGTGCCATGAGAGAGGGAGGGAAACTGGTAGCCTTGGCAATTCCATTCTATCGTATTAGTCTGGTATTCTTTGTTGTAGGATTGACCTTGACCCTTTGAGTGAATTCATCTATGTCAACCTAGCCAATGTTTGTATCTGAAATCTCCTTCTAGTCCGTTGAGACCTTTGAGTGGAGCGGTTCACCCTGGAACTGGTACTTCATTTGATCCTTATCTTCCTTTCCCTGAGGGGTCCTTCCTGATTTCTTGTGCTTATCCTTTTCAGCGGAGGCCCCTGAAGTTCTTGTAGCCGATTCCATATATTCTGCAAGCAAGGGCAAATTCAACACGATAAAACATCAAGGCATTCATGTTAGTCCATATTTTGAAAATAACATCTAAATAATCATTCAAGTATATCATAAATGTTATCTTTAGATGGTATTGATCTTTGTTTCAGGTCGTTTGGACAATCCAGGCCCAAAGGGCCAGACTTCCCTGGTAGGAATGCTGTCCGAAAGGGAAAACACAGCCAAAAGCTCCCAGAGAATTTCCTTGGTCAAATTTTAATGTTTAAGAGGCCCATGATGGAGAACAGCATGATTTGGGATGTGGGTCAAAGTCAGATTCTTGATTTGAGGTTGTTTGGATTTATCTAGGCGGTACCAGAGGTTTCAAGCCGGGAAGCCACCAGGAGACGACCGTTTGAGGCGGTGGACGACAGGCAGAAATTCAGTGGCAGAAGTCCGAGGGCCGGGGTTCTGAGCTCAGAGCGCCGGAGGGTCTTGGCCTTTAGCAATAGCAGATGAGGGACAGACGGTGGAGCGGGAATCTCCGAGACCCGGTGGCCGGGAAGACGCGAGGTGACGGCTGCCACAACGTTTTCATGGATTAAAATGGTAGTGGCGAGTAGCGGCCTGGGGCCTAGAGGGCGGGAAGCCAACAAGGGGTCTACCATGGAGGATGACGGAACCGTCATGGAGTTCTGGGAATGGAACTCCAGACGGCCGAGCCCGAAGGGTCCCACGGCAGTGACGAGTTCTTCAATATTATGCGGCAAATGGAGGCTCGGGTTCTGGCAACCAGGCAGATCGGGTGAAGATTTTGCTAGGAGGAGATCCGCAGACTTCCACGGATGGAAGCCCGGGATCCGGGGCCTGACGACGTAAAAGCCGCCGGACCGGGAGAACAAGCGAACGGCGGTGACAAAGCTGGGGTCTGGCTGGTAGGTGACATAGGAAAATTTGTGGAAAACACTTTGCCACAGAGAACAACTGAAATCTAAGCACGGAAACTCGTTGTTTGGGGCCCAAGGTTTAAAAGGATGGATCAATTTCTTTCGCCAAGTTTCGATAAGCTGAAGAAACTGCGGAGCCCGAGGAATGGGGAGCCGGGTGACACCCACTATTACAGAAGGAAAATCTACCATGGAATCCCAGAGATGGAACTCCAGGGTTCTGGGCCTGGGGAGGCCGAAGGACACCGGCATGGTTTAGAGTTTTCACAGTGGAGGAGAAACCGAAACCCGACAGTCGGGGAGGCAGGACCGCTCGGCAATTCAAGTGCGGCAGAAGGTAGAAGTCATCCAATGGGCGGAAACCCACCGAACCGGGCTCGGAGAGGAGGATGGCCACATGAGTGTTTTGAATTTTAAAATTTTTGCAGCAAAAGCGGGTCCCAGGCCTGGGAATGACATTTTCCCTTTGCGAAGAACAACCATGGTAGGGAGAAGTCCCGAATCGATAAGGCGATCATTTTAGGTGTTTTGCCCAGTTTCTAACACATGGGTTTGGCGTGTAGCATGATGTTCTATCTTATTTTAAACCCTTATTAGTTTGTTCATTTATTTAAATCTTTGAAAATCATGAAAAACATGTACGGGAGGGCAACCGATTACCTACCTCGAATACGCAAAGCGGGGAGACGTGGGATCTATAGGGTGTCGATGGAGTGAAGTTGACGTCGAGGATCGTGAGGCTACTAATCGTGGTGGGCTCTAGAAGATTCATTCTCCAACTCACTCCAATTCTGATTATGAAAATGACTTTGGTGGGTTGGGCATTTTATACCCCAACCGCCATTAATACCCGTATTAATTGCTCGTACGACCACGCGCAAAAGTTGGTGAGTTTGAATTTAGGTCGGCGACGGTAGCGGAGACTCTGGGTCATGACGGCCGGGAAGGCATGAGGTGATGACCACTGTAAGGTTTTCGTGTTGATCGGCTGACAGCGGCAGTGAGAGGTGCGAGGCCCGGAGGGGGGGAGCCGACAGGAATCCGCCGTCGAGGACGGTGGAACCATCACGGAGTTCCAGGGACGTAACTACAGACAGTCGGGCCTGGAAAGTCCCACAGCAACCGATCAAGGACAAACAAAAGCACCGGCGGGAAAAACAAAGGTGGGGCCCGAAGGGCGGGAGGCCACTAGAGGCCCGCCATCGCGGACGGTGGACTGGGACGAAAGTCAGTCGAACTTCTGGGGCGGGGCCTGAAGGGGTAGGCGCCGCCCCAAAAAACTTACGACAATAATTAAGTGGAGGGCGGCAGGGTGGGCCCCGTGTTACGGCACGATGCTCAAAGAACACCGCAGAGGATGGCGAAGGCAAAGGGGAAGCCCGAAAAGGGAACCCCAGAGGCCCAGGCCCGGAAGGGTCTGGAGCCGTTCCAGAGCCAAAATGCTAGAGGGACTACCTGAGGCCCCGGAAGGCAGCAAAGACCAAAAGCAGAGGCATGGCCGATTTATGATAGAACCTTGGAGCAGCATCGACCATGCAGAACATCAAAAAAGAGGGGCACGCAAAATGAGGCAGCCCCAAAAGACCTGACGAGGCAAAAGAAAAGAGGGTCCCCGTTCTGAATGGGGCATGTGTGCTAAGGGCACAACAGATACCCATCTAATCAATATTGATATCTTATGTATTAACCAATTTGAAGCATCAGTTTTATTATGTTGAGTTATATATGTATTTGGGTGATCTATATTATTATGGGATGAAACCATGGCCTAATAGATATCAACTATTGTTATAAACCCCAATGCATTAGTACCATGTAATCAATGTGTAAGTAAGTTAAGGTATTGGAACAACTTCCCACACTAATCTTGAGAGGATAATAATGCAAAAAATTTACAGATCTTTAAAAGTTACAGAAAATTAAACAAAAGTAAACATAAATATTGTGCATACCACAACACAATGATTTACATGGGGAAAACCCTTTCAAGAGAAAAAACCCACACTCCAAAAAGATCCCACTATATTATTCACTAAATAACAAATATTACAATATACTTGCAGACCAAGCTTCTCATAGGAGTATCACTACTCAGAGATCAAGAGACAACACAACTATTATTGGACTCTCATAATACATCATTGTCTCTACCAGATTCATAATACAATTGCCTCATAAAATATGGTTACAATCTAGGGCAAGAAAAGCCAACAAAATATTCATCATTATATAATAAACCTAATAATTAATGGTCTATATTTACAATGTATCATTTATCTAATGTATGTCGAGCATTTTAGTAGTTTGCTGAAAAAGTTAACAAAAAATTATTTACACGCATCCCACAACTCTCCCTTGATGCCATTGTATATTACACCTATAATCAATCAACAAAACATATCAAAATGATACTCCCAATAAAATTGAGCAAGTAGAACCTACCAATGTCATTGAAGTAGAAAAATTATGACCTTGACCAAATTTTGTAAAAAAAAAATTGAATCCTGATTACATGGCATACTAAATTTTATTTATTATATTTTTCCAACCATGATGTGTATAAATTGTTTCTATACCATTAGTAAGAACTTAAATATAAAATCATTTTTTATGTGTCACATACAATGCATCTTGTCATATATCAATTTCATTGCCTGCATTTTAAATATTGAGAAAATTGGAAAATCAAGAAAATAGAATTTATCATTTTTTTTATGGATTTGATTTTTATGGATTTGATAAATGCAATGACAATTTTTTTTTAAAAAATTATGCAATTTCCTAATTGAAGGAAATATTTGATAAGATTATCTATTAAAGGTTCTTGATAAGTGGACAAGCATAAGTGTAGTGTAGGAAAAGGCATACCCTTGCATTTTCACACTTGTTTGGGCTTTCCTTGCATTGTTTATCCTTATTTATTTCTTAATTGGTCCTATTTTGCATCCATAAGCCTAGTGAATTATACCTTTTTATGGCTAATCCAAACAAACGTCAAAGGAGGAATGATAATTTAATGATTCTAGCTATGTGTCCCTGATTTTTGGCTTGGGACTAAGACATTACCTAGGGCATATTTTTCCTCCAAAGGACTTGGGACCCTCTTTTCAAATGCACCTTAAATGGGCCCCTCTTTTGAGTTTGTGCCCCTAGTTTCATGCCTCGGGACTAAGATGTCATCTAGGGTATCTTAGTCCCCCTTAGGTTATTTTTGGGATTTAATTTCAAATCTTGGTGGGATTTAGCCTTCTTTAATTAATGATTTCATGTGGCATCTTGTTCTGGTGTAATTTTGGGTATTAAGCATAGATAAGTAGAAATACAAGGTTCTTACCAAGCAAGTTGAATGAGTATTTATAATAGAATAATTGAGTTCACAAGAGCATTCAAGAGTAGTTCATCAAGAATTTGGAACCATCATCAATATTTAAGCATCATATCAAAGATATTTTTGCATCATGTGTTTTTTTGAGCTAACATTTATGGTATAGGGTTTTGATTCGAGCAAGCAATTCAAGTCAAGATCTATCAAGCACTACTTCAAGTCAAGATCTACATTCAAGATAGCCATTTCACACAACTTTGGAGTTTTCATAACAAGTTTTTGGTGAGTTTAAATATTTCATGTTTTTCATTCATCATTTCCCTTAATTATTCTATATCATATAAAGGTTTAATTACCAACAAGGGGTTTGACCAAGGAAAATCCCCATTTACTAACAATCAACAATTTTTTCCTCTCTTGTATGTTTATGTTTGCAAGCTTAGGTTGAAGACCTGAAGATCATTTGAAGTGCAAAGTTGTTAAGTTGTAAAGTTGCAAAGTTGCATTTTAAAGTTGTCATCTTCATAGAAACTCACCTATAGGCCAGATCCAAAGGTTTCAAAACCTAAGATCAAAGAAGAAGAAAGTTTGGAAATTAAGCCTCTAGATCATTTTTGGAGATTTTAGAATTCCAGATTGGCTCTAAGTCGCCACCTAGGGAGTCTTAGTCCTCTAAGTTGTATTTTGTAAAGATTATTTTGGATTCTGCTCCGACATCCAAAGATTTTGTATTCCCCTAACAATAGCAATGGGACTAAGACAATAGTAAGGGAATCTTAGTCCTCCCTAACACATTTTAACAATATTTTGGTATTTCCAAAATCCTCATCACATTTGCAGACTTCCCAGGTATACATACCATAACTTTTTGTTTCTTAATTTTATCATTTGCATTCATTACTTGGCTTGCGTTACTAGGTTTTGTGAGTTGAATGTAAAAGTTTCTTTTCCAAGATTTTTCTTAGTGGTGAGCCCCTCAAAGCTTCAAGAACCCCCTCCTAGGTCTTCCTTGTTAAGAATTGAGTCACCCTTTGGGTTGATAGTCAATCCAATTTGGGATCCTAGGACATATTTGAGTGACAATAGGAGAATAGTGGTGCAACATCACCATTTTCCTATTTTTCATTTTGGTGAACCTGATATTTTAGAAGATTCATTCATTTTTCTGATTTGGAGTACATTAAGGTCCTAGATCTAGGTTACATTCATTCTTGCATTGCATCTTCCATTACTAAAAATGCATCTAAGGTTTACTATATTTGCATTAGTGAAAGTGTATATAGGTTTCATTTTTTATTTCTTGCATCATTTTATCTCTTTGAAAAATTGAAAAAGTGCATTGTCAATCATTCTAATTGCATTTAGGAACATTGTTATTGCATTCAAAATTGAAAAAAAATTCTTTCAACTTTGCATACAATTTCTTGTCAATAGTTACTTTTTCTTGCATTCATTTTCACACTTTTCTATTTCTAAACATTAGGTCCCTGAGTAGGAAACTTAGGAACACTATAAATAAACTAGATTTTGCTATTTTTCTGAAAAAAACCCTTTTTGGGACTAAAATTCCCTTACTAGCATCTTAGTCCTCTAGGTTTTTGGTTCAGAACCCTGTCTGTGTTGTTTGCTTCCAGTTCCAGTTCCTAGAACCTCAAAATTCCTCTAGTAGGACCAAGATGCCCTTACTGACATCTTAGTCCCTATTGACTTTGACTTTCTAGTTCTCAAGATTTGAAATTGGGTTTTTGCACTTCCCTTTGCTGCCCTTGGTTATTTATTTTAGTAGGTTGACCTTCTATTTCATGCATTTTAGTAAATCTAGCTTCAATTTATTCTTTTTATGCATTGCTGAATTCCAAAATTTTCATTTCCAACATTTCTTCTTTCAGGTTGTTGTATAGTGCAATCTGCAAACTACCTTGTTTAAAATCTGAAAATTGTATTTAAACAATTCACTTTAGATCATTGCATTTCACTTTCTCCACTCTTCCATGATAACATGTTTTCTTTCAAGGGATGTGGCTTTGATATGGCTAAAAATGGGTTTCATAAGTACAACATCCCCTCTTATGAGTTCAATATGGAGTAAAACA
Source organism: Sequoia sempervirens (assembly GCA_007258455.2). NCBI lineage: Eukaryota > Viridiplantae > Streptophyta > Pinopsida > Cupressales > Cupressaceae > Sequoia > Sequoia sempervirens. Next base: position 591,057,858 of record VDFB02000003.1, read on the forward strand.
AGGAGGTCATTAAAAAACATGTTATTCATCCTTCTACTATCTTTCATAGTTATGAGAACATCTTAGAGAAAGCTAGTCAAACCATTGACACAATCCTTAATATTACATTGGCCATTGGTGAGGATGGTAGTGTACATAATCATAAAAATTATACTTGTTCTTCTCCCAATACCTCTCCCATTAGTGATGAAGGTATCTTAGTGAGAGAAGATACAAGCATTGAGAATCTTGATTGTCCGTATGCTCTAGCCCCTATGGAATATATTAGAAAACAAGAAGATGAGATCATAAAAACATTTCTAAACATCACATTTCCTAGTATCCATTCATCCATTGCTTGTGAGAATGTTTTAGGGAAAGAGGATTATATCATAGATATCCATGACATTCAAAATTTTCCTTCTCCTAATATCCCTCCTTGATGTGAAGAGGATATGTTTGTATTAGAAGATGCACCTATTGAGAGTCATGAGAATCTTGTTCCTCCCTTCCCTAATACTCCTACCATTATGAAATATCTATTTGGTAAGCATGAAAATTATAGTTTTCCTTCTCTTGATGTCTCCCCTACTTGTGATGAAGCTACTTTACAAAATCTAACCATGGAATGTGATGAAAATATTACAAGCTCTCCTACTAGGGTAGATGCTATAGCACAAGAGAATGAGACCTTAGATAAAAAGGATAAAATCATGAACAATCATAACAATCAAATAGATCCTTCTCCTAATATCCCAACTATTGATTAACAAGACAATTCAACCATTGATAACTCCCTTACATGTAATGAAGACATCTTAGAAGAACCAACCCTTGAATGTCAAGAACATTTTTTTTGTAGTTCTCTTAAAAACCCTTCTACTAGGGAGGATATAGTGGCGGAAGAAGATGAGAACATTGACAATAGTAATTCCTTATATGAAGATGATGAAGTAACATTAGAATCCTCTTCACTAAGAGATCATGAAAATAAGGATAATTCTTTTGAGGATATGCACACTAGATACCCCTTGGAGGACTCTCCCCAACATAAACTTATCATTTATCCACTCTCTCAAAAACCAAAATTTCAAAACAAACCCTTCCTTATCCTCGAACCACTTAAGAACAATGTTTTACAACAACCAAGTTACTATACCATTGCTCATACATACAACACTAGGAACAATCCTCAACCAATACAAACACCTTCAATATCCCTCCCATTGCCTAATTCTATCTTCCCTAACACCCCTCATTTTCCTCCACAAAGTGGAAAATTCTATGATCTTGTTGAACAACTTATGAATACTTCTACAAAGATATCCCTAGGGGACCTAATTTAGAATTCAGCTAATTTTCACACTATGCTTCAAACAACCTTGCAACAAGTTGTGGTTCCCTGTAGTGAAAACCCAAATGAGATAGCAGTAATGATTCAAGGAATAAATGCTAACATTATTTTCTACCAAAGTGAGCTCCCTCCTTTTGAAGTACAAAAACAATATGATGCTTTAATGATCATAGCTCAATACAATAGCACAAGGATAGAACTAACCCTTGTTGATAATGGCTTCACTCTTAATATGTGTATTAAAAACCTTCTGGATAAGCTTGGTGTCGATTAATCACAAATCCAACCAACCTCTTTATCAATTAGTGACTTTGATAACATGGGAAAATGACCGCTTGGGGAGATCACATTACGTATTAAGTTGAAAAAGTTACATTCCAAACCCCAATCCATGTTATGCCTAATCATCTTTCATACAATCTTCTTTTAGGTAGACCATGAATTCATGAGATGCATGTTGTTCCCTCTACTCTTCATCATATCATGAAATATGTCTACTACAAAAAAATTTATACAATCGAAGTTGATCCTGAACCATACTATTGTTTGAACATTGAGAAAGGTAAAGAGAATCCTTTGAAAACATTGACACCAACTACACAAGTAGAACCCATGCTATAACAACAAAAAGATACAAGTCCTAAACCCTTCACAATGATATCGCTAGATGATTTTGGTTCATTTAATTTTGAACCAACATTCGAATCGTATGTATAGGATAATGATGGGCCAAAACATGGCGATATGATGGGTATGTGTAGGGTATGTGGCTGACGACTTTTTTTACCCAAAATTGATGAAACAAAAGGGGTTTTTAAAGGAGATTCTCAAATTTCCACCAATATAAATTAGGTTTTACTTTAAATTTAATAAATAATTATTATTCATTTTCTATTTGAATTACAACTAAAGTCTTGATTGATAGGCTGATCAAAAAACATCTATAGCTTTCAAACTGTATCACATTTTTGAATCTGAAACATGTGTCACATTCTATGATTTTTATAATATAGGATTAAAAAAAATTGAATTTCATGACGTTTGACCAAGTTAAGGTGGTCATACATATGATTTTTTATATTTTTAAAAGTTGTAATAAAAAATTCATAATTAATTATTTACTTAGAAAAAAATTATAAAAAATATGCATCACATCGAGACATGCGTCCTCTACTTATATCTAAAATTTTATAAAAAAATATTATCATTTTATTGTGGTTAGGGTGGTTAGACAAACACCTACTTCTTATTTTTTCACTGAATTTTAAGTGCTACTGCATTGAAATTTCAAATTTTGACCAAATATAGATTTAAAAAAAAAAACCTAGTAGTTTAGAAACTACATTCAATTTGTTATAGATTCTATTCTTACATATTTTTTAAATAATATAGATAACTTATTCAAATTTTAACATCAAGTTCCCTAACTCTAATTCTGAATTTTATCGCCACTTAAGGACATGTTATTTTCATGATGATCCTGCACATACCTATTAATGGGAAAATTGAAGATCACAAAAAAATATTCATACAAGGGAAAATAACAAGAAGTAATGTCAACAAAAAATTCAGACGACCCTTCGAAAGCATCCACCTCAACCACTTTAGAAGAAAAAGAAAATTATATAGCTAGCTTCGACAAAATTGACTATCAACAACCACCAAATCCTAAAGAAATGAAAAATATTTATGGAAAGGGTTACAAACTTATCAAACAACTTAGATATAGTGGAAAAGGATGTGGTGCTAGAGAAGAAGGTATCTATGTCCCTATAGAGCCTAACACGTAAGAAATAAATCATGGTCTTGGTTATTATCCTCCAAAATACATAAACATGCCTTCAATCAATATCAACAATCTTACAAAAGATTCCTCTAAACAAACTTTAACAATAGTGCACCCTAAATTGATAGACAATAGTGGTCTTGATTATTATCCTTTGAAATAAATGAAACAAACAAATAAATCTATTGCTTAATGTTAATGTCATCTCACAAAACACTAATGATTTAAACTTGTTAGATTTTACACCCTCCTATATAGGGGAAAAAAAAAATCACAATCTAAAGATTCTTGTGTAAGTGTGACATGTCATCTGAGCCTAAACGAAATATATCTTTGTCGCAAAATGGCAGAACACCTACTATTTTTTACAAGGGTATCTTGTCAAGACTCCACCAAGATCGTTTGATATCCCTTCCTCCAAGAACATGAAATAAATTTTACTACATTCATTTTTTGAATATTATAGAGTTCATGGTCATTCTATTAATGAAAGTAAATCTTTGAGTAAATAAATTCAACATCTTCATGAGTTTGGTACTCTTCCTTACGTGGGGCCACATCGTGGGGCCACATGATTCCTCTAATTGATACTGATTTTCACACGAGCATGTTTCTCATCAATTATTTTTTCTCATCCTTATCCCACAGTAAGTGGGGGAAAGGAGTTAGGTGGCCTTGTCCTCATATGTCACTTGTTGTTGTCTCTTTTGGCTAGTTTACTGCCTTCCATGTATATGTAAGAGAAAGCTTGGGATGTGGACAACATGCCTTAAGTTGGCTCACATAAGATGTACTAAGTTATCTTTAGCATTTTATTTTTGGGGGCAACCCTTCCGTCCTAATGCATGATGTAGCTTATTGGAAACATGTGACTTGGCATAGGGCTTTTCAATTAAGCTCTCATGTCTTCTTCTACTTTAAAGAAATTTCTCAGAGCAACGATGTTAGAAACCACTTTAAAGTGGGGGCATACAATGACACTCATGTTTCATTGTGAAAATTTATTTCTTCTTGTGATCTGTCCTTTTCATGGTGGTTTTATTGGGCTCAATTTCCTCCGAGAGCATGATATTTCCTTGCACTTGTCTTCTCTTGGAAACATTAAGTACAATTTTCCCTAAGATGAGACCTTGCATTTGTCCTCTCTTGGAGACATTAGGCACAATGTTCCTTAGGATGATATCTCACATGAACTAAGAAAAATCCCTTTGAACATCCCTCTTTCTTGTTGCATGCATTTTTGTACCTTATTAAATTCATCGAGGTATGGCTTTGATATGGTCCCCTAGGGGTCACCTAGTGAATAACTAGCTTCACTAGACCTTTTGAGCATGCATTTTTTTTCCTTTTTTCATTATCATAGTCATGGGGATATGAATTTGATAAGGACCTCTTGGGGCTCATGAGCCTAGTGGACAACTAGCTTCACTAGCCCTTGTGAGCATGTGTTTTGTTTGCATAGTGGAGAACACGTTCCACTTGCAAACCTTGTTTGGAAAACAACCTAGACCTGGTCCACAACATGTTGGATGGCTATTCGAAGCTTGATCCATTTCCTTTTTGTCTTGTTCCCTTTTTTTTGCTATCTTTGATGGTGTGTGTTTACGATCTAGTTATGGCTTCATATATCATCCGCAAGCATGTTCCTTTGTGCTTATGTTGGGTTTTCATAGGATCTTTATCCTAGGGGCTCGGCCACCCTCTTGATTATTTTCATCCTATCCTACTAACATTTTTACATTTCAACCCCTCTTGATTGTGTGGTTTGCTACTTTAGTGTGAGTTTGAAGCAAGTTCCTCCTCTCACTAAAGTGGGGGCTAAATGTAGTGTAGGAAAATGCATATCCTTGCATTTTCACACACTTTTGGGCCCGCCTTGCTTTGTTTATCCTTATTTATGTCTTAATTGGTCCTATTTTTCATCCACAAGCCTAATGAATTATATCTTTTTATGGCTAATCCTGACAAACGTCAAAGGGGAAATAACAATTTAATGATTCTGGCTATGTGTCCCTAATTTTTGGACTGGGACTAAGATGCCACCTAGAGCATCTTTTTCCTTTAAAGGTCTTGGGACCCTGTTTTCAAATGAACCTTAAATGGGTCTCTCTTTGAAGTTTATGCTCTAAGTTTCATTCCTTAGGGTTGAGATGCCACCTAGGGCATCTTAGTTCCCTTTAGGTTATTTTTCAGGATTTAATTTCAAATCTTAGTGAGATTTAGCCTCCTTTAATTAATGATTTCATTTGTTGGCTTGTTGTGGTGTAATTTTGGGATATTAAGCATAGATAAGTATAAATACAAGGTTATTTCAATCATTTTTTACCAAGAAAGTTGAATGAGCATTCATAATAGCATAATTGAGTTCACAAGAGCATTCAAGAGCAACTCATCAAGCATTTGGATCCATAATCAAGATTTAAGCACCATATCAAAGAATTCTTGCATCATTTTTGTTTTTGAGCTAACATTTGTGATGTAGGGTTTTGATTCAAGCAAGCTATTCAAGTCAAGATCTATCAAGCACTACTTCAAGTCATGATCTACATTCAAGCTAGCCATTTTACACAAGTTTGTAGGTGTTATAACAAGGGTTTAGTGAGTAGTAGCATTGCATGTTTTTCATTCATCATTTCTCTTCATTATTCTATTTCATTTAAAGTTTTAATTACCAATGAGGTGTTTGACCAAGAAAAACCCCCATTTACTAACAATCAACAAGTTTTTCCTCTCTTGTATGTATTTTTTTGTAGACTTAGGTTTAAGACTTGAAGATCATTTCAACTGAATAGTTGCAAAGTTGCAAAGTTTCATTGCAAATATTTCATCTTCACAGAAACTCACCTATAGGCCAAATCCAAAAGTTTTTGAACTCGAGATCAAAGAAAAGGAAAAATCAGACATTAAGCCTCAGGGTCACTTTTAGAGATTTTAAAAATCTGGATTGGGACTAAGTCGCCACCTAGGGCGTCTTAGTCCTCCAAGTGGTATTTTGCAGAATTTTTTTCAGATTCTATTTCAACATCAGAAAATTATGTATTTCCCCCAAAAAACAATAATGAGACTAAGATAACAGTAAGGCCATTTTGGTCCTCCCTAGCATATTTTAATAGCATTTTTTCATTTCTAGAATCCTCATCACATTTCAAGACTTCCTAGGTATGCATACCCTAACTTGTTTTTGCTTAATTTCATCATTTGCATTCATTATTTGGCTTGCATTACTAGGTTTTGTGAGTTGAATGTTAAAGTGTCTTTTCCAAACTTTTACTTGGTGGTGAACCCCTCAAAGCTTAAATAACCCCCTCCTAGGTCATCCTTGTTGATAATTGACTGTCCTTTTGGGTTGATATTCAATCCAATTGGGGATCCTAGGTCATATTTGAGTGACAATACAAGAGTAGTGGTGTAGCAACATCACCATTTTCCTATTGTTAAGTAAGAATGTGTGTTTTGGAGAAGGTTGAAGGATGAGAACTTAATTGAGGCAGGAACACTTAGCTAGATGACACTGGTAAGAAAGAACATAATCTAGAATCTCTGACACCACTATAGAATCATAACATTTGCATATGCTTGAATTTTTTTTGAATTTCATTATGCTTGGTATGATAATTATAAATTAGTGAAACATAAATAAATTGGTGTATTCTCGACATACCATGTCTGTTTCAACATTTATATTCAACCAAAATTGAATAAGAAATTCAATTCATCAAACACAATCATTGTATGAAAAACTATTTCATGTTTGAAATTTGTATGTATATGACTTCATGGAGACAAGTTGAATGTGTATGTGCAAATTTATATATTAATATATATCTATATGTATGTATGTATATATGCATACATACATTCTAAGATATATATATATATATATATGAATTTTTTCATCAAGTTAAATTAAATTCTTCATAATAATAATGGAATCATGGGATTTGAAAATCTGTAACTCCCACCAAAAATGGGATAGGCATTGATCCCCACTAAAGTTAAAAATATTCAGTTAACACTCAAAATGGAGTGAGTGGGTAGCCAAAATAATAAAATAGGTGAGTGTGAATTAAGACCCCAATCTCCCGGGCGGGGGCCCTAGCTCGGTTGGCTAAGTAATTCCGTTGCGGCTCTGCTGGTCACGAGTTCTAGTCTCCCCCCGTCCCGTGGTACCGGAGGGCGTGTCGCGCCAGCGCCGCCGGTCACGTTAAAAAGTTTACCAGGCGCACTGCAGTTTATAGGGGGTCGTGCTACCCGATTCCTGCAGTCTAAAAAAAAAAGACCCCAATCTCCCCAAAATTAGTAGGGAATCCATCGTTATAAAGGGAATAAAAAAATCTATCAGAAAGGAAGGAAAAAGTAGAAGGCTAAGAGAGAATGGCAGGAAACTGAAGGAAAGATAGGTGAGCAAGCTACGCTTGAGGTATTCATTTTTTTTTCATTTAGTTTCCTCTCTTCTTGAATGAGTTTTTTATCCTATAAAAGATAGAAACATAAATGTATAATGTATGCCTATGTGAATTTGATATTTAAGTTATTACGCTGTTTTCTCGTCAATTTATGTAAAGCCATTTTGTGGGCCAAGTCACCTTGATAGCTCTATAAACTTTTGTAAATCATTGTGAAAGGAAGAAGGCTTCATTCCCAAGCCAATTACTATACCTATATGAATGTTAAACCCACATGATAGTGGTCATACAACTGACCATTGAATATCACCTTGTTACATTCTTATTGACTTGTATGATTACCAGAGGTTGTAGGCTATAGTGTTAAAAAATATCATCTTTCACATTTTCACACCTAATCTATGAATCATTAATGATAAATTGGACTTGATATTTCCTTTATCTAGTGTTGTGATGTGTTTTACACATCCAAATTAGGCTTTGCACCCTTTTAAAGCTAAATAAATCTAACTTTTCCTTAATTTAGTTTTGCAAAGTGTATTTATTCACACCTTGACATTAAATTTAGGAGCCTTGTAAATTAAATGGAACTAATCTAGTGTTGTAATGTGTTGAATACTTTCACATTGCATTTGGGGCCCTTTCTAGTTGAGTAGACCCTAATTTTCCTTAATTTAGAGTTGTAAAGTGTATTTATTTCATAACAACTCGACACTTTTGCAACCTAAAAAGGGCTTGTGGGACCCATATGCCATAGGCATATGAGTCCCATCCAGGTTGGACACATACACCATAGATGGCATATAAGTCCCATTTGGCCTATATTTAGGGGTTTGTGTGGGAAATCTATGTTTTAAGTTCAGATTTTGTGAATGTCGACCTGTGGGATTTAATTAATGGGTTAAATGAATTTTCTATATAAATGAGGTCTCAAATCAATATTTCATAAAGCCTTCATGATATCAATTCAACCACTCAAGAGTTAAGAATTTGAAGACTTTACAAGATCATCAAGAGAGAATTCAAGATCATTTCTAAGGCATGCAAGGGTGGAATAATTCACCAATTGTTGTAGCAATTCAAGATCCATCATCATGTCAAGGATATCAATAATCAAGAATGTTATTGAGCTAGTGTTGTGATGTTGCATTCAAGATCCAAAATCAGGCATTGTTCTACACTTATCTCAAGATCAAGATCTACATCCTACATGGCCATTTCATGCTAGATTATATATTTACAAGAAATCATTCAAGGTATCATTGTTCATGCTTCATTTTCCATGTTCCATGTTTGATGTTTCATGTCCTTATTTCATTATCTCATCATTTGGTTTAATTACCTAAAAGGGGTTTGACCAAGGAAAACCCCTATTCACTAACAATCAACAAGTTATTCCTCTTTACATGTGTGATTGCAGGTCTAGTTGTCTTTGAGCATGAAGGATCTTTAAAGATTAGGTTAAAAGCTTGAAGGAAGTTGTTGGAGTTGCCTCATCATTTGCAAGGTCACATAAAGAATTCTACAGGTCCAAAATTAGGATTTCAGATCCAAAAACAAAGTATGGCAGAGAGATAAGAGATTGGAGAGTAGGATTAAACTTTAACCTTCAGAAAAAGAACAACGTGAATGATAGACCATAAGTGGTATGAGTCCCACTATAGGTATTTTCTACGTTTTTGCAAATTTAGACACCCATTTGCCATATTTCAGTTTTTGCAGAAAAACCCAAATTTGGGACTAATACACCTAGACTAGCATACAAGTCCTAGTAGGCCTAAATTTTGGAATTTCTAGCAATTCATAGCTCAATCCAACCTTTTTTAAGTTTTCAGGTGCATACTTCTAAGATCTCACCTCTCTCTTCTGATTTTTATACATTTTTGGGCCATTTAGTGAAAGATTGCATCATATTAGGGTTAAGTATTACATTTTACATTTCATTTTCCTTTCCAAACCTTATCTTGGTGGTGAACCCATCATTAGTTTATAATCAGTCCCTAGGATATCCCTATTGCAAAATCTCTTTCCCCTTTCTTCGTTGGATTGAGACCTCTAGGGTTTTTCCTTGAATGAGAATGTTGATTTTTGTTGTTGTATCACCCAAGCATAGAACCCTAAACAAAATCCATCTTTTCATTTTGGTGAACCTACATTTAGAACACCATAATTCTAATTTGGAGTGTATCATCATCCTAGATCTTGCTTGCTTTAACATTGCATTAGGGTTTGCACTAGTTAAATTTTGGCATTCTAGGGTTTCTCAATCTTGCATTAGTGAAAGTGCATATAGCTTGCATTTTTCCATCTCAAATCATTGAAAATCATTTGAAAAATTCATTTTCACTTAAGTTACATATCATACAATCTAGAAAACATAAAAATCACTTAATTTTTTTTGAAAATTTTGCAAAAATACCCTCATTAGGAGTCATACACCCATTTGAGTGGAGTAATCCCACAATACTGGTTTACAATTTTTGGCCAAACTAGACACTGAATTGATTGTTTCTAACTAAATCTTCATTTTCAGGCACCTATAGCTGCTAAACCATGAAGATTTTGAAGATGATGCAAACTAGTGATTTGTGACATTTTATCTATAGATTCTAAATATATTGTTTTCAAAAAATTTGGAATCAGACTGTACTTCTTTTTCCATCTTCTTCAAAAACTAGTTTTTTTAGTAAACACCATATTTAAAGAGTGACACTCACCGTATAACACATAAATCTTTTTCCATGAAGGATAAAATTCTATTTTTTTGAATTTAGATTTATAACTACAATATCTAGTGCTTCTAATTGGTTTCATAGTGTTTTATTAAATATTTTTTACTTAATCACGTTTAGAAGCTAAACCAATTACAATTCAAATATAGGCAGACTATATAACACATAATTTTTTTTTTATGTATCAAAATTCTTTTTTTCTTGTTGGATTCTATGGACTTCAATATCTAGTGCACTCATACTTTTCAAAAAAAAAAATCATAATCTTCTATTTTTTCACATGTGCAGAACAAAGAGCTTGATTTTCAGTGAAAAGCCTACATTCCCAAGAATATATATATATATATATAATAATAAAATTAAATTTATTTAAAAATATACTTTTTAGGAAGCTTATAATAAGGACTACATACTTACAAAAAGTGAATTTTAGATGAATTCATTTGATCCCCCAAAAGGTAAATCAAAAGTAATTTTTTATCAACATGTTGATTGGTGTAAAGGAGACTCTATTATAGGTATGGTTTAAAACTCCAAGGGGGTTTGATCTAAAGTAGTTTTATTAGACCCTCTTCAATTGGAATGCTTTAAATGGAACTCTTTAAGGCTTAAATCATTTTATTTTCTAAAAATATGTGATCTCAGCAAAAATTAGAATCTCCTAGAAATTGTAAACCAACTTTGTGGGATCACCCGGTGATTTAGTCCCAATGTAGATTTTAAACTACACTTTATAGCATTAAAAACCTTGTTTCTACACTTTTGTTTGTTTCCATTAGTTATCTGTTTCCTTTAGCTAAGTTTCTATTACATGCATTTCACTAAATCTAGCTTAAATTGGTTCATTTCATGCATTGCTTAATTACAAATTTTCATTTACAACATTTCATTTTCACATTGTTGAATAGCATGTAATCAATAAATTTCCTTATTTAGAATCTAAAAATTGTATTTACACAATTCATTATAGGTCTTTACATTTCATTTTAAGTATCTTTCCATTTTAAGATTTCATTTATTACTTTTCAAAAATGTTAGTTTAAATGTATTTTCCAAGTTTGTAAAGAAAAAATTATTCAATAATAATGTTAGTCATTCTTTGAATACACTTCCTAGTTATGAGAGTCTCTTTATGTAAGAAGCTAAAAAAGCTGACATTTACCTTAAATCTACCCACCTCCTATCTCTCCTATTTTGGGAATGATGTGATAGAAGATGATACAAGCATGGACATTCATGATGATCATAGTTGTTTTTCTCCCAATACCTCTCCTTTTAGTGATGAAGGTATCTTGGTGAAAGAAGATGCAATAATTGAGAAT